>JAOXOE010000694.1:5255113-5295829 GCA_028565055.1 Phoeniculus purpureus
TGGGCAGCCTGTTCCAGTGCTCTGTCACCCTCACTGGGAAGAAGTTCCTTCTCATATTGATGTGGAACCTCCTATGTGCCAGCTTACACCCATTGTTCATTATCATATCATTAGATGCCACTGAGCAGAGCCTGGCTCCATCCACCCCTCACATATTTATAGACATTAATGAGGTCACCCCTCAGTCTCCTTTTTCTCCAAGCTCAAGAGACCCAGCTCCCTTATGCTTTCCTCATAAAGGAGGTGTTCTACTCCCTTCATCATCTTCATGAGAATACAGTCTTTTTAGCTTGCAAAAAAAGGAGACTGAGCAGTAACCTCGTTCATGTTGGGAGGATGGAGCCAGGCTCTTCTCAATGTCATCTAGTGATAGGACAAGGGGCAATGAGTGTAAGCTGAAACATAGGAGGTTCCACATCAATATGAGAAGGAACTTCTTCACAGGGGACAGAGCACTGGAACAGGCTGCCTAGCGGGGTTGTGGAGTCTCCTTCTCTGGAGATGTTTAAAACCCACCTGGACATGTTCCTGTGGGATTTGGTCTAGGTGATCCTGCTGTGGCAGGGGGATTGGACTGGATGGTCTTTCAAGGTCCCTTCGAATCCCTAATGTTTTGTGATTCTGCGATAAGGCAAATGGCTCTGTTTTTTCAGCTTCTGAAATAAGACTTGTGACCATCAGCTCTATGAATTACTACAAAAAGCAAGAAAATGGGCAACCTTCAATAGTTCTGTTGCTGCAGCTGCTAAAGGTTTGTCTTTTTATTTAAACTCCCATCTGCAGCTCTGACAATACTGTACAGAATATTCTCTGTCTACAGGCTCATTAATTTTGGTGAATGTCAATAAGAGGCGTGCAATCACATCTTTGATGCTTAAAGCACAGATGTTTAAAAGGCCTGAAAATATTACACTGGTGAAATCTTTTCAAACTGCAATAGCACTGGAGATCTTGGAGTCATTTTAAAATCCTGGTTTTGTTTTTTTCAGTTAGAATTTCTTCTGTAGCTACTTTAGTAATGATCATGGTCCTAGGATGTAGTAGGCAGCACCATGTAAAGCATTTTGTCACATTGAACCAAGAACCTGACCTTTGCCGTTATCCTATCTCTTTTTCGACATCTGGGTATCAACCAAGAACCTCATACCAACAGCAGTGTAAACTGTTTGCAGCACCTTATCACTTTTGTTGGCTTTGAAACTGGACTGACTGAAGGGTGCAAACTTGAATGTTCTCACTATAATAAAAGCCTCTAGTTCTTGGCTATGTTAGTGCTCTTGAAAAATGAAGGGCACAGAAATACTTCACACTCTCTTGTCTGGTAAAAAAAGTCTAAAAGTAGTGGCTATGTGACTGAACATTTTATAAAAACTGAAGAAAACTGCATTTTATTTCATCCGGTGACTCAGTTGTAACTGAGGACCATCATAGCCTCAACATGAGATTCAGTGATTTGATTCTGCTAAGGTCCAGAGGGATTGTCAGCACACAGGTGGCCTCAGGGCAGCTGCATGAGAGGCTGAGAGATGAGTCTCTGGGAACATTGTCGGGGCAACAATGGGGTATATAATTTTGCCAGAAGCAGTCAGACCACACACAGGAGGCCTTCTGAGCCCGGTGTGGGAGCTGCACGTGGGTAGTTCTTGCATGCCTGCCTGCACAGCAGCTTTGTTTTATCAATGGTCTGCATGAGAGGATTGAGTGCAACCTCACCAGGTTTGCAGATGACACCAAACTGCATGGGTGTATTGATTTGCTTGAAGGTAGGAAGGTCTACAGAAGGACGTGGCCATGTAGAATTGATGGGCTTAGGTCAGTTGTATGATGTTTAACAAGACCAAGGACTGGGTCCTGCACTTGGATCTCAACAGCTCCATGCAACACTACAGGCTTGAGGAGGAGCGGATGGACAACTGCTCACCAGAAAGGACCTAGAAGTGTTGACTGATAGCAGATGAACATGAGTCAGGACTGTGCCCAGGTGACCAAGGTCAGTAGCATCCTGGCCTGCATCAGAAATAATGTGGCCAGCAGAACTAAAGATGTGATCATCCCCCTGTACTCAACACTGTCCTATACGTTATGTCACTACGTGTATTGTGGGCACCTCAATACAAGAAGGACACATTGAGATGCTGGAGCAGGTCCAAAGAAGGACAACAAAGCTAGTGAGGGAGGGGTCTTATGATAAGAGGGGGAGGGAACTGGGGTTCTTCAGTCTGGACAAAAAGAAACTGAGAGGAGACCTTATCATTCTTTACAACTATCTGAGAGTAGTAGAGAGGTGGAGGTTAGTCTCTTTTCCCAAGTCACTAAGACAGGATGAGAGGAAATGGCCTCAAGTTGTGTCAGGGAGGTTTGAATTGGACTTTTGGAAATTGACAGGGTGGTCAGGTATTGTTGTAGTGAAGTCACCATAGCTGGAGATAATAAAAAAATGTATATATGGGGCACTAGAAAACATTATTTAGTGGGCACGGTGACGCTGAGTTGACAGATGGACTTGATGGTCTTGGAAGTTTCTTCCAAGATTCTGTGAATCTATCATTCTATGACCCTAAATGCCAATGAATGCAAATTGTACTAGTGCATGTCTCAAAGACAGTTCAGTCTGCCATTTCACTTAGCAAGGTAACCCATGTTTCAATGGGAAAATGAAGCTTTTCCTCAAGTTCAAATATAACTAGTTCTGCATGGAGTTTTACATTTAAAAAAACACAAATGTCTCCCCATAACTTCTGTAAATCCAACGTGACAGAAACTAGAGACAAATCTAAATATACATTCTCATCTGGTTCCTTCCAGGTTCCTTTAACACTCAGCCCAAATGTACCAAAAGGCTTATGCAATTCAAAAACATCTGGAGAGTGTCTGAGTCTACAATCAGCGTGAGCAGAAAGACTTTCCCTTCTTCCACTGAGCTTCTACAAAAGAAACTTCGAGCTTTGCAAAGAGCACTTGCATTGCTAAGATTTCCAAACTTTGCTGAACAGCCTTTTCTTGTTGTGATTTAAGAGATTGTGAAACTCTACAACGATTAATAAACAATAGAAAATATTGAAGGATAATTGCAAAATTCATCAACTCATTCTATTTTGTGCTTCCCAAATTTCATCAATAACAAGGTATTTGACATGCTTCACATTCGAGCAAGGTCAGAAATACCTTAACACCACTAGTCCAGAAAGACCCTTCGAGTACCACTCTGATGATTACTTGGTATATAAGCTCTCCACATGAATGTGAGACTGGAAAAATAAAGCAGTCAATGATTTCTCTCATCAGAGAGACGACTTTTGTTCTTATATCTAGATAATTTTTTTAAAAAGGGAATTAAAAATGGACACAACATTCATGGTGCAGGCTGGCAAGGAAGAGTGGAGTGGTGTAAGCACATCCTCTGATCTTCTGGCTGTCTTTTAACTATTCAGACCAGGGTGCTGCTGGCCCTTGTTTTTGATGCATGCTCAACTTGCTGTCAGGCAACAGGTCTGTAAATGACTTCCAGAGTCTTTCCATTATAGAATCACAAAATCACTCTGGTTGAAAAAGACCTTTGGCATCATCAAGTCTAACCATCTATCCTACATTACAAGTTCACCCCTAAACCATATCCCTCAACACCTCATCCAAACAATCTTTAAACTTATCCAGGGGTGGCAACTCAACCACCTCTCTGGGCAGCCCTTTCCAGTGCCTGACCACCCTTTCTGTGAAAAAAAATTCCTAACATCAAGTCTAAACCTGCCCTGTAGTAACTTGAACCCATTCCCTCCCTATTACTAATTGCTTGTGAGAAGAGACCAGCACCAACCTCTCCACAACGTCCTTTCAGGTAATTGTAGAGAGTGATGAGGTGTCCCCTCAGCCTTCTCTTCTTCAAACTAAAGACCCTCAGCTCTTTCAGTCTTTCTTCATAAGATTTTCCTCATAAGATTACAGCTGATACAGGGTCGTCAAGCTTCGGTTTGTTGTACTGCTGCTTCAATCTCAGGTGCAGAATATTATACTATCTTTGTTAAACCTTATGCAGTTTTTGGTGGTCAATCTCCCAGTATGTTCAGGTCTCTCTGAATTGTTGCTTTTCCCTCCAGTATATCTATCTCTCCTCCCAGTATGGCAGGATACTGTGTATTGTCAGGGTGTTGTTGAATATTTTCAGGGAGCAGTACTGAGTCCTAAAGAACTCTTCCATTGACTAGCTATTGGTTTGACTCTGAGCCATTAATCACCATCCCTTCAGGTCAGGGTTTCATTACTTTTCTGCAAGGCCACTGTTACATCTGTCCAGTCAGATTATTGTCAGACCTTGCCAGACTACTGCTAGTGAAGTATCTGCCCAGCCAGACATGAACAGCTTGTCAACAAGAATACTGTGAAAGATCAGGTCAAATGACTTCCCAACACTGAGTCAGGTGAAGTTCAAGGCTCTCCTCTTGCCCATGAGCAACGCTTGCAGGTCACTTCCAACTGAAATCCATCTAGTCTAGAAAGCATACTGGTTGGTAAAGCCACAATCTACCCTTCATAATTCCCTTGTGGTTTGTTTCAGTTGTCTTTTAGTCATTGAAGAACCTGTAAAGAAACTATGAAATGGCTTGTTTCATAATTTTGCCAGAGACTGAATTGTGCCCGACTGACCTGTGGTCTCTCTGTAGCTCTTTTTCGCTTTTCATAGATGGGCAAATATTTATCCTTTTCCAGTCAGTACTTCCTCTGGGTTTTCAAAGATAATAAAGAAGCTTTGTAGTTATGCCAGCCAATTCTCTTGACACTTCCAAATGCTTAGACCCTTCCTGCCCAGCTTTTGCAAATAGCCCCTGACTTTACCCTCCTGCCTTGAAGGAAATTTATTACAGTATGAGCTCAAGAAATAAATGGTTTTGCTTTCATGCTTAGACAATGATGGGTGTCTCCCTATGTATAATTTCATTAACTTAGTTTCATATTGATTCACAGAGAAGTCTGAGAAATTAAGCAAACAAATTACTTATTTTCCTGAGCCTGTTGATTCTAAACAAACATGTGGCATCTGCTTCAGTTAAAGTGTGTGAGGGAGGGATATGCCAACATTTTCCTCTTAGATTCCAGGCTCAGAATGCAGCATTTTTTAACGACAGTTGTCATAAATGTTTAAAACTTGCCAATGATTGCCCAGATAGAATAATTTACCATTTAGTAGTTCTAACGAAAGACATAGAAGTTAATAAAATCCTGTGTATAAACAAAGGAAAATAAAAATCCCAGAAGACAAAAATCAATTTGAACAAAGCAAAGAGTATCTATCTAGAACGTCTTGAAAGAAACTCTAAGATACTGACACTCTAAGAGGCAGATGCGTATCTGAGGAGTATTTCAAGGGAATCAGAATTCCACACGGGCAAAAGCATCACAAAAACAAAACAAAAGAGATGAATTTATACAGAAGAGATTGAAAATGTCAGCACAGCACATTTGAGTTCGGATATCTGTGGCAGCAAGAGCACAGCAAGAAAAATTCCAAGCACTGCCTGAGACTAATCACTTTTCCAAACTAATTCCACTGGTTTTTTGTTATTAACTTGGGCTGTCTCTGTACAACGTTTAATTTTGCCTTTTATTATTGTGCTCAAGAGAATTTATTTTCACTTCCCAATCCAATAAAGAGAAGAGGATTAAGACCCCAAATAATAAAGTGCCTTCAAAACTGAAGTTTTTAATGAATCTCATAAATAGGAACTGACTTATCCCCTCACATATATGGTGAAATTAAAACGCCAAACTGTTTGCTTAAGCAGATTTAGAAATCCTGTATCTAATTTTGTGAAACTAGCATTTCCAAGAGCAGTCAGTGGAAAGAGGGCTCACTTCTAAAATCTCACAGATTCAAACCACAGCTGATGTTTTTCCTGTTGTTTGAGTACTAACAAGATCTCCCTTAACTAAGTGGGTTGGAAAAGGCTGAAGTACCCTTAGAGGGGGAATGGGTGTTGAGGGAATAAAATATATACAAATCAGACTAATATCTTACAAGGGTCTGTCTGGCTTTAGAATTTAGGCTGGAAAAAACATCCACCTTACATTTTACATCACATTATTTACAGCTACTGCGTATGTGGGTAAAGGCTAGGATTTCAACATCCAAGCACATCACTTCCAGTGTTGTCATTACGGTTAAATCCAGATGTGCAGAAGAAAACAAATACCAAGTACAACAAACAGTGATAGCCTGAAGTAGGTACTGCATCCCACTGAAAGCACACTTAGAAAAGTGTTTTGCCTTCTAACTGCCACCTACATCTGGTGAAGTAGCAAAAGCATTCCAACAGGATCAAAACATTCCAACTGAACAAACTGGTGTTTCTAAACAGAAACAGCTCCAGCATCAACAGAGACTGCCAAGGGCTTGATCATAATCCTTACCTCTATGCTAAGGCCCTAGCATGCATTAAAACTAGTTCTGATGAGTCTTGCTCAAATGTTATTTCCAAATCTCCAGAATTCCTTTAATCTTTCAACATTGTACTGCTTCAAAAAAAGGGAAGACCTGGTCTGAGTGCCTTTTCCCCCATTTCTCCCTGGTCCGTCCCTTTGTCGTTGTTCCTGCAAGAAAATACCACCCCACTCACTGAATGAGCACATGTACACCACTGAGCTCTCCAATGAGCAGCACATCCCTCAGGGGCATATTGCAGGGTGGTGGACTCCTTTAGTAGATAATATTTTCCAGGCAAATGTGAGCTCCCTTTATCCTTGTTCTGGGATAACACCATGTGCACATAGGAGAATGAGATCAGGCTGAGGTTACATGCCTAGTCTCCCAGCAAGGCTTAGCGGCTCACGATTATTTTTACTTTTTTCATCTACAACCATAATGACAGGCTAGACATCCCATCTTCAAAGAGTCCTAATCACGTCTGACAAAAGGTATATAGGTTAGTTTACTTATTCTTATATTTAGCATAAACAGCAGCACCTTTCCTTGTTCAGCTTCGGCTGGAAATGTATTATTAGAGGAGAAAATGTGACAGTACTAGACACCTGTTCCATGGAGTAGTTATAGCAACGGTGTCAGAGGTGCTCAGGGGCTTAAAAACAAGGTAAAATTGTGGTCTGTCCAACATTACATTTTCTTTCAAAAGTGGCAACAAGACACTTTCTTTGAACAAAACCTTATTTTACTGTACCAGAAAGGTAACTTTTGACAGAAAACAGCTTTTAATGTATCTTTTTGTTGAAAAACAATCCTAATGAAAGCATCTCTCAGGAAGTGGAACATCTCCATGAGGTGTGCTCTATGGGCTCCAACTACTGCTAAAAACTAATTAAATAAAAAAGGCACAACACGGACGAACAAAGAAACCCAAACCCCAAAATTTAAGTGGCAAAATTATTTTGTATTTCTTAAAGACAACGCTGGACAGTTAAGTGGAGACCACTGTGGAAATCTATCTGGGTCATTGTAGATTAATATTATTCATTTAACTGGCTAGTTTTGTTTAATCATGAGATTGTCTATGAGCAAAACAAGGATGATATGGTATCACACAGACAAGCAACAATAGGAGAAGAGGTTCCTTCCACTAAAAAGAAACTGCACAAATAATTTTTGATGTGTTTTTACAGAAAAGAACTTTTTGTCTCCCTATCCTAAGAAGACAACTTGAAAGACTTCAAACATTATTTAGATAATTTCACCAGCACAATGGTGTTAGCAGCATATCAGAAAAGTGGAATATCTGAAGTGGAATGTGTGAAAGTGTCACAACTGCACAAACCCTCTTTTTGCTTTGTTTTGGGCTTTTCCGTTTCTGCAACTCGGACGCTAGAAAACTCTTTGCTATTTCCTCATTCTCTCTCTTAATGAAAAATATTTCTTAGAAGGTACTGGAGATAATTTGCTGATTGTGTCTTGAAAGAGGAAAAAGAAGACTTTTTTCAAGTTAGATATAGGAAATTATTAATTGAAAAACAAAGTGTGACCTTTGCTCACTCCAAATATTCACCTTTTTTTTGGAGGCAGACATTAATTATCATGCTAGAATTTTGAAGTCATCATTAGGAGTACAGCAATGAAAGCAATTTAAGATCACAGCAAAAGACTTAATGAAGTGATAGAGGCATAAAACAAAGAACAATAAATACTGGCAAACCAAAACATAACATCACACCACTAAGGATCCCAAATAGCCTCCTGTCTGAAGAGTTTGGGTTTCTTTTGGGTTTTATCCCCCAGACAAATAAAACCACTTTCAATTACCTGAAGCACTGTAGTTTTCTCCAGGAGGTTGAGTTCCGCATTAATGACATTATACAATACCAGGTCAGTCCGTTCTAGGCATCATCTACTAACAAACCCAGATAAGACTCTTCCAGTCTTCTTGCTCAGCTAGCATTAAGATGAGATTGATGAAGAAAAAAATTTATAAAATCTCAAAAGTGTTACTGAGGTGCACAAAAGCCATCGCTTGGGCTGCAAACCAACACTACTCACGTGCTAAACCTTGTAGTTAAAAGAAGCCTCACTGAGACCAGATTCACAACAGAAAAGGCAGTTATTGAAATGAAGATTTACTGCCTTCTCATTTAGACATGAGGTTTTAGGGTTTGTATGTTACTTTTAGTTTAACCCACTTGTGCTGCGTTACTCTGTCTCGGAAGTTAACAGCCAACGGGGACTGGATGGTGAAAAGATACCTCTAGTTTGTGGTGTTTCAGTGTTTGCTGGGTGAACACTAAATAAATATGCAAAGCAAGTAACAACATCCAAAAAGGACAGAAGATCATCTTCCTGAGGACAAGGTTATATTTTAAGTACATCACACACAAAGACTAAATGTAATGAGATACTCGGTAGCAAAAGCTGCAGCAATGAGGCATTTCAGAAAAACAGACCTTGAAATCAGGATTGATGGGAAGAGGTAAATACTATACTGCCTACACTGAGGTGACTGGCTCACTCAATTAGTGTCATCAGCACTAAAGTTACAGTGAGGTCCTGATGCTGGTCCTGCCAGCTTCCTAGAACTCTGAGGAAACTAAGCTTCCTTTGCATACAAATCAAAACCTGGAAGTTTCTGGAATCAGCAGCTTTGGGTAAAGGCTTCTGTATTCAACTGATGTCTTTGTTACTCTGAAATATTGAGCATAAGGAGTCATCCTTGGATCTACAGACAGAAGAGTCCATTAAGGTATTAGATCTGCAAGCTCAGCATATTAATGTTTTCTGATCTGGCAGGAGAGTTCTTGAGGTTCCTGTTACATACTCCATAAACAGCAAGGACAGCAGCCCCAAGAAGCCCTTAAGAAGACTGGCTGTATATGTGAAGACTTAGAAGCTAGGGCATCTACTCAGACTGGGTTTTTCTCTGTGTAAAATTAGACAAAAATTCATAGTTCTTCAAGAATAAAAACAATGGGGAAAATGGTAGAATGAGCATGAGCAAAAGAGTTCATACATGGTGTAGGAGAGTAAACAACTGAAAACTAGAGGGATTGGAACTAGAAGATATTTAAGGTCTCTTCCAACACTAGCCATTTCTATTTCAGATTCTATGAACTGATTATTTATTGTGCAGATGAGGAATATTGTGTCCAGTTCTGGGCCCCTCAGTTCAAGAAGGACACAGAATTGCTAGAGAGAGTCCAGCGGAGAGCCATTAAGATGACAAAGGCCGTATGAGGAAAGGCTGTGGGAGCTGGGTCTCTTTAGCTTGGAGAAACGGAGACTGAGGGGAGACCTCATTAATGTTTATAAATATGTAAAGGGTGGGTGTCAGGAGGATGGAGCCAGGCTCTTCTCACTGTCATGTAATGAAAGGATAAGGAGCAATGGGTGTAAGGAACTTCTTCACAGTGAGCGTAGTGGAGCACTGGAATAGGCTGCCCAAGCGGTTGTGGAGTCCCCTTCTCTGGAGATGTTCAAAAACCACCTGGACATGTTCCTTGTGTGACTTCATCTGGGGGATCCTGCTGCGGTGGGAGGATTGGACTGGATGATCTTTTGATGTCCCTTCTGATCCCCAATGTTCTGTGATTATCTGATTCCGTGGTGTTGGTGTGAAAAATTTTCAGTCTGGGAAAGTGCCACAAGAAAATTGATGATAGAAGGCCATAGTGATATCCAGCCTGATGGGTTTTTTTGTCTAATATGTAGTAATTTGCCTGCAGAATACACAGCTTATCTAACTGGAAGTCCCAGTAGGTTTTCCAGCATTTCAAAAAATGCAGCAAGCATGTCTGATTAAGGTGTCACCACTTGGAGCGATAACTCATGGTTTTTGAAGCAATTTCAATAACGTGTGATCTATCTCCTTTCTCTTGAGGAGCTGCACTGGCAATAGTCTAGCACACTGGAGGCTCTATCTGGATAGGAACCAGTGCTTCAGAGGACAGCAGTGATTTAACTCTTGCTTGATCACTCTATTTCTCAGCAGGTAAAGAACTATTTAGAGCAGTTCAATTACTACTGAAATCACACATTATTGATTTATGTTTTGGCTGGAGAGAAATTTAGCATCTACATTCAAAGCTGAGGATGGAAAGGCATATACTGTTGTTAGAAAAAAAATGGCCAGTATTAAAATACAATTAAAGCCAGCACAGTACATTCAAACAAACCCTAGGAATCAGAGCCATTCATTAAATCCCCCAAAAGGAAAAGACTTCAGTGTGGCTTTTGTGTCTCTCAGTACAAGAAGGACATTGAGCTCTAAAGAAGAGCAACAAAGCTGGTGAAGGGCCTAGATCCCAAATTTTATGATGAGCTGCTGAAGAAATCAGGGCGGATTAGCCTGGAGAAAAGGTGACTGAGAGAAGACGTTGCTCTCTACAGCTACTTGAGAAGAGGTTGTAGTAAGGTGGGTAACAACTTGTCCCTAGTAAGAGGTAGGAACAGAGGAAACAAGACTCAGATTACACCAGAGGAGGTTCAGTATTACAAAAGTTTCTTCACCAAAAAAATTGTGAAGCACTGAAACAGACTGCTGAAGGAAATGGTCGAGTCAGTATACCTGGAGGTATCTAAAGACATGTAGATGTAGTGCTTTCCTCAGTGTTGGACACAACATTGCTAGGTCCAGTTAGCAGCTGGACTCCATGACCTTCGTGGTCTTTTCCAACATACACATTTTCTATGTTTCTTATATTTTCAGCTGCTTTGTCACAAAAATACCATTGGTTTTAAAGCGTAGTCCCTGCAAGCAGAAGAAAACAATAAACAAACCTAAACCCAACTAGCCTAAAAACACATAAAAAGAAGTAACGTTGCCTAAGTCAATACGTGTTCCCAGTGTGTTTTAAGTCATCCAGCTTCCTTTTACACAGAATCACAGAACATTAGGGATTGGAACTGACCTCAAAAGATCATCCAGACCAATCTCCCTGCCACAGCAGGATCACCTAGACCAAGGCACACAGGAACATGTCCAAGCAGATTTTAAATGTCTCCAGAGAAGGAGACTACGCAACTTCCCAGGGCAGCCCCTTCCAGTGCTCCTTTACCCTCACTGTGAAGAAGTTCCTTCTCATGTTTATGTGGAAATGTCTATGTTTCAGCTTACACTCATTACCCCTTGTCCTATCACTAGATGACATTGAGAAGAGCCTGGCTCCATCCTCCTGACACTCACCCTTCACATATTTATCAACATGAATGAGATCACCTTTCATTGCCATTTTGTCCAAGTTAAAGAGACCCAACTCTCTAAGCCTTTTTTTATATTGGAGATGTTCTGTTCCTTTCATCATCTTAGTGGCTCTGCGCTGGACTCTCTCCAGCAGTTCTGTGTCCTTCTTGAACTGAGGGGCCCAGAACTGGACAGAGAACTGTTAAGATACAAGCTAATAGACTGCAGGATTTGTGAGCTTGCATAATAATAAGAACTGGTTGTGTTGATTTACTCAGAAGAAATTAGAAATTAAGTCCCAGGATTAGCAAGATCTGGCTAATGCCCAGTATAATATTTTCAGCACTGTTTTTCTGAGAAACAAAAGGTATAATTTCAAGTCCCATATAAGAATTGCACAACTTCTAGTACTTTGGAATCTTGAAAATACTTTTTAAATGTAAAGTTTTCAGTTTAAAAATAGAATGTTATTTTCACTTCTTCATTAAATGCTTTGAATAATGGCACCCCCAAATTTTCACTGAGGTAAAAAAAAGACAAATTATGATGTGCTTCTAGGAGTTGTTGGTAAGTCCAGAAGGATTTAAAAAATATATTTTTTAAGGTTTTCCCGGATGTAACATCTGTGGGGAGACTGAGTTGCAGAAGACCTACAGCTCCTCTGTCATTGGAACTTCTGGGACAAACATTCCCGAATGCCTTTTGGGAGACGGGTGGGTGTCAGGAGGATGGAGCCAGTCTCTGCTCAGTGGTATCCAATGATAGGACAAGGGGTGTAAGCTGGAATATGGGAGGTTCCACATCAATATGAGAAGGACTAGATGCTGTTTCAAGGTCCCTTCCAATCCCTAATGTTCTGTGATTTTGTGAAAGTTCAGGGTAACTGGATAAGACGAAAGAAAGACATCTTCAATCTGCAACAACAGCTAAGCTACCAAAGTTGCTGGTGAGGCATGAGGATCCCGGTAAATTGAGCAGTCAGCCTACTGAATTTACTGACACAGTGGTCTGGAATCTTACAGTCATGGTTGTAAATTTAGGAATGGAATTTTTTCATAGGAAAAAATGGCTAATAATGCAGTGGAAAATGTTCTAAGGGTGGTTATAAGTATCTCTCATTTAAAAATAAGTCTGTTCTCATACACATAACTAGGATGTGATTTGCGGAAGAGATACCCTAATTTTCCAACTCTCTAGCGTGCAATAATCTCCAAAGCAGGCAAAAATCCACAACAGATTCAAATAGGTTCCACTACCCATAATTTTATTACACATTTTTCTGTGTAACAAAATAAAGGAGAAAATATTTTAATTGGCTTCAGGCAGGAGGTCTAGAAATTAAGGAGAAAACACTGAAGAGGGAAAAACATGGGATCAAAAAGTTAGAAAAAATGTGTGGCTTTCATCCAAATCTTTAGAAGGCGTGTGCCTCCACACTCAGATGTGACTGACACAAGTCACTGACTAAAGTGCAGCTTCTCAGTGGATTTTCCTCTAAAGGAAAGATACTGAGGGAGGAAGTGTTAAGCTTCCTCTTACACGTCATCTGTTCAGTGTTGCAATGAGCAACTGTGGTTTAGAAAGGATGTAAAGGATTCATTGACAGTAAACATCATGAATTTGGTAGCAGGACATCCCTTTGGCTTGGGATTTTTATTATAGTTTCCTGTTGGTCAAATGCAACTATAATGTCGTTGTAATGGCAACTACATTATCATTTATGGGGTTCAAACGAATAGACTTACCAAATGACCGAAGAACAACATCAGAAAGAATACACAGTCTGCTGAAAGGCAACTAAATGTGTGCTCTCATGACATCTGTAGACTTAAAGCAACGTCTGTGCTTTGGAGATAAAGAGACGGATATTCACTTACTCTTGACGTTAATGAAGACATGACATTCACGACACTGGAACTCACTTTTCAAGAGCTTTCAGCTTTGTCACGACTGTCACTTGACCTCTGCGATTTTTAAATTTTTGACAAAACTTAAACACAGAGAAAAAACTGAGCTTAGAAACAGAGATGGAAATTACTGATCTTGAAGTTAACACAGCATAAAGTCCTTAATAGAGATGGAATGTTGGATTAGCTAATCAGGGTCAGGCCTGGTTTGTACTTGGATGGGAGACAGTCTGGGTACACAAGGTGCTGTAGACTCACCCTGCTCCAGCAGGGGGGATTGGACTTAGATGGCCTTCAAAGTTCCTTCCAACCTGTAACATTCTGTCATACTGTAAAAACAGTGAAGGGATGAAAAGAAAATGATGGTACAAAACCAGCAAATCCTTCAGATGTGGGAAGATTTGAAAGAATGGAGAAAACTGTAATTTGTTAAGGATAGAGTTAAATATTCCTGTCCTCGGCAACGTTCAAGACTCATTTGCATTAATTGTGTGTAGAGAAGAAGGAGTAACAGAGGACAATTATGTCTAGAGTTGTTAACTTTTATTTGCCTCTATCTTCCATGGTTGGTTGTTTTTACTAAAGACAATTGCTTTCATTTGCTCATTAATGACATAAAAAGACAATTTGCAACTGTTATAAACCTTTTTGAAAAAGCAGAACATATGAAATTGATCATCGGATATGAAATAATGTGTTGTATTGTGGTCTTCTGAAAGCCATAGTAGTTTGTGTGGCTAGCAGAAACCAGTAAATTATTACATTTTATTATTCGTCATCTCCTCATTTTCAAAAACTTAAGCGGTTCCATACCGCATGTTCCTGTGTGACTTGGTCTAGGTGATCCTGCTGTGGCAGGAGGATTGGACTAGATGATCTTTCAAGGTCCCTTCCAATTCCAAATGTTCTATGGTTTTGTGATTCTGTGATATAATCATATAAACACCTGCAACAATGCAACTCACCAGCATCAGGAGCACTGAGAAATGTTGACTTCATTACCATTTTGGAGCAATATTACAGAGAACAATATTTAAAAGGGAAGGAACTGGGGAGGAAGAGGGAGTCTAAAGATTTAATACAACAATTTCATCATGAAATAAAATGGCATATGAATTGATACAGTCATCCTGAAACCAATCTAAAGAAGTAATCACAGCTGAATATCCAACGGTCTGTTTTAAAGTAGTAATAGTATTTTCTGGGAATGAATACACTAGACAAATATTTCCAGAGGGAATGTCAGGAGGTTTAACCATATATTCTCATCAATAAGCTTGTGTTTGTTAATGTGGAAAACACTCAAATTCATTTCCATCTATCATAGCTGATATGATGGCAGTGAGATGTAGCTATTCCCAGGTATCTCTCAGTATTATTCCAGTTCTGTGAAAGGCTACATCTAGTTATGTTCCATAAAATGAGTTCTCAGAGGAATAAGCACATTAAACTAAGAAAGTTCAGTTTAGGACAAAGATATTTTACATATTTTCTTAAAGGCCCTGGGAGGGTTTGAAAAGCCTAGTTCATGCCTGATGTATTTTCATTATGAGTTTGATTCAAAGTGTTCATGTTTCCATAATGTAAAATACCTCAGGTTTTCATAATGTAAAATACCAGCTATATTCAATGAGAGAGTCTATGATAATTTCTGCTTTGCTAGATAATACCAAAGAAGTCGTCTACAGGATAAAATCCTTTCCAACTTCATCATCTGACTGAGGTAAGTAAAAGAAAAGGTAAGCTTCAGGCTTCAATAAAAAATTGATTGGCTTTTCTGAAGCAAACAAAAAAGAGTTTAAGGAAAGATGAAAAATGATGAATACAGTTTCTAAAAAAACCCCAAAGACTACTTTTTGTGTAGATAACAAAAAAAGTCAATAAAAGACAAAACACAAAACTAAGCAGTTACTTTAGTATCACCATGCACTGTTCTGAGAAGTACCTATCGACTGAAACCAATCACTGCCTTAGGAAATACTGCATCTAAATGTTTGATTTCTTCAGCTCTTACACTGCAATTGGATTTATCAATGGAAGAATGCTTCCACATTGAGGATATTAGCCACCACTGCATACCGTATTTGTCTGATGCACTTTTTCATCGTACACAGGCAAACTGCACGTCTCCTGTTCAAAACAAGGACAAAGTGAAAAAAAGTGTCTTGTACTAGGACAAGACTATCAGTCAGAGTATTCTAGAAGAACAGAAGATTAATTTAATCCAATTAAAAAAACCTCAACAACGAACAAACATGGTCAATCCTCCATTAATTTTCTCTAACTTTTGGAGATAGACTTTTTCTTAGTTTTCCACAGCATCAGTTGCCAGCATGAAGTTAGACACTAGTGCATGAATCTGCATGACAGGTGCCTAATCTAGGAACAAAACAAAGCAAGCCATAACCTTTTCAATTTTAAATTGAAAGCTTATTTTCTAGTATTTTACTTTCTGTGTCAATTTATAGCAAAGAGAGATTAAAGTATTTGTTTTTGCAACAATAAGATAAAAATCACAATAATTACTGCAGTGTGCCACAGTGTTCTCTATTAAACAATTAGCATTTTCCGTCTTTAAGAGTCTGATATTTCTGATAGTAGCTTCCATGACATGTGTGCATATCTTTGGGACTGGCATGTGTTTTGAATATTATTAAAATACTTAGTAATCAATCTGAAATGCTCAACCAATTCCAGTTAGTGTAAGATAGATTTAAAAAGCATTTGGCAGGCAACTGAGAGATAACTTTGTCCATGCATTTTTTTTCAGCCAGCTGAGTCTGACACCAGGGTATTTCATTTGATTCTCTGGAGAGAAAGAGACCCAGCTGTGCTCCTCATATAGAGTTTTCTGCCAGATGATCCACAGGAATGGCAATTCTAGAGAGACTGAATGCTTGCCATTTCCTTGCCTCTGAAGTAGTACAGTTGTATCATGGCTATTCCAGCACAGGGTTTATCTTGTTATTGCCACTCATTAATTATTAAGAAAAAAATTGTACCACAGTTTGAAAAGCAGATACTTGAGAGTCTCTGTTTTCCTCTACTATAAATTGTAATTAGGAATGTGCATGAGAAAGACACAGAGAGTTAAACCTGTTTCACCATCACACTATTGCTGAACAAAAGAAATGGACTCAATTCTTCACCCATTTCCCCGTTAAAAGTTTAAAACCACTGGAAAAAAAGAACACAGGTTCCTTATTAATTATGACAATTTCCATCTGAATTTTCAGTCTTCATTTGGTATCCTAAATATAGGTCAGCCTAAGACCAGTCTTTTCAACAGTTGAACCTACTTGAAACTGATATTGTGTAATTATCAGAGGGGCAAAAAATATTTGGAAAAATTTCTTGTGAAGTGAGAATTTTAAATTACAAGAAATTAAACCAACTCAAACTTTCCATCTGAACCTAAATGAAAAAAAAAAGCCTTTAGAGCACATGTAGGAAAATGAAACAAGAGTCTAGACTGCTAAACCTGGTATTGATGGTATGTCTTTTCATCAGCCCACTCCATAGAGCTATTTCCAAGAGAGTAAGAGACTCAGCCTCAGCGAAGACTTCTGCCTGCACAGATCTGAGCTCACATTTACTATTTCTGGAGAAAGTGCCCTAGGTGGACTACTGAGGCATGCTTTCATTATTATCTTATACGGAGTTATTCCACCCTGCATAAATCTTTAAGACTTGGAGAAGAGACTGATAGCTACGTGGCCCATATTCCCAGGTGAGTTACCAAGTTAGCGACTTATTCCCTCTCTGGCTTAGAGATTCTATGCATATTTTATATAAATATATTTGCTGGCTCCAGCTATAAAAATTCAAAAAAATCCTCTTGAAATTACTTACAACTTCTTTAACTTGGTAGTGGAATACACACATAAAAATCTACTCTCCACCTGGTCCTCACAGGGAATTTGGACAGGAATTTGGACAGGGAATTTGATAGACAATAACTCTCTAACCTCCTGAGAACTGAACTTGGGTCTCTCACATCTTAGGTGAGAGCTAATACTGCTGATCTTCCAGGGGAAGAGAAAGAATACTTCCTTTTCTAATAAAGTTGTGACTCTAAGCCAAAACATATCTTTCAAAAAGATACTTTTCTAAACAATATCAGAAGTATATAGTGTAGAGACAACGGAAGGATATACTGAAAATTGTAAGGTTTCTCCTCAAGTCTCAAAAAAAAAACAATTAAAAAAAATCTTTGAGTTACCCTGCCACTCTAGAGCACCACAGTTTACCATAGGATACAGTATGGGACAACTTCTCCTGAGTTCCCTGTATTCTGTTTGTTTCTGACTCTTTCTTTTTTTGGTTTTGATCCACCTAGACTTTCTTCTAGTGGCCAACATGAGAAGCTCAGACATGTGCATTCTGGAGTGACAGGACTGAGTAGGTCAAACAATCTGCTACTTTACAAGAATCATTGGCCCATAAATACACACACGCAGAGCTGTATCTGTGCTATCACAGCGAAGAAACAGCTCAGGAACATATGGGATGTGACATTAAAGAAAGCTGTGCCTTTTGGGGGCAAGAACTGAACAATACTAGACAGCTGCATAGAGGCACTTGATTTGTTCCCTTGCTATCCTTATACCTGAGCCTTGACACCGAAGAATGTGTGTAAGAAAATAACCACTGGAAAAATAACTCAGCAGCATCTACTAAAGAGCAAGACAGACCAAACCAATCACCAAAATTTCAGCTGTGTCCAAATTCCTAAACCATGTTCCAGAGGGGAAAGAAATATCTACAATCAGGGTTTGGAAACAAGTGTTCACGTTAACGTTAAAGGAGCACAGTTGGTTTGCGTACACGTATTTGTATAAATATATATTTATACAGTGGGTGTCTTTGTCATACTGTAGGTTTACGTGTTGTTTATGTCAATGGACTTGAGTGCTGTTTTCACATTATGAAGCAAAACACTCTCCTACCTGCACTGGCTTTAGGAACCATATGTTTTCATTTGAAGCTCAATGTGAATCTGTAAGTTCCATATGCACTATGTTTGTAAACTGAATTTATGTTTGGAGAGCAAGTACGCACTTGCAAAGTTTAAATCAACATATCAGAAACCAAGAATTGCATTATATAGAACAGAACTGCGGTAGTTTTAATCACAAAGAAAGGTCCTGGTGTTAGGGTTGACTATTGTCACAAGTAGCTGCATAAAAGCTATAGAAATCTTTACCGTGTATGTAGCTGGCGGTGCAGTCTGTGCCACGTAAAGTAAAGATCTGAATAACTGCATCTCTGGGCCATCCTAATGGAATTGAGAAAGAATCTTGATCTTTTGCTAAGAGCATTATTTTTTTTTCTCTCAATTCCCTTCAGCTCAACATGAAGCTAAGGTAAAACATATGCCGTATGCATCATATGTTTGCTTGCATACCCTGCATATTGTCTGTGTTATTCCAGGAGTCTCTTGAGCACATGGGAAGCAGAGTTTCAGTGGGTTGGAAATTTACGCTTCAGTAAATGCATTGTCAATTTGGTGACCATCTGTAACTTACAGACTTTTTTTTTAATGCTGTGGCAATGAATAAAGCAGATTTCAGAACAGAACAAATCATGTTCTGGGAACTCTATAGTTCATGAGGCTTCTAAACACCAAGTTTTAAACCTTCCATCAATTCTCTTACTTTAGGTAATCACATCGCAACACACTTCCTACGCCAGAAGTATTCACACTGGCAGACCAGTACAAACTGAGAAAGCCAACCTTCTAGAAGCAGCAGGATGAAGAAGTTCATTTTCTTAATGTTAAACTCTGTAGAAAAATATTTTTTCAGTGGTGGCAAGTTAGTAGACAGTGAGTCTACATGAATTCTTTCCTCTGAATGCAGGAAAAATGTACATTTACACCCAAACAATGCCAAAACAATTAGGTCATAGGGAATTACAGCTTAAAAGTGAAACTTTGAGAGAGAGATTAGAGATGAGTGAACATAATATTTTCCACTGAAAAAGCATTTCCTGCTTTTAGATTTCCTGATTATAGATTTCCTATCCAGCATTCAGGACATTCATAACCCTGAGTAGCCAACATTCTAGATGGTTTACTCAAAACACTGAGAACTTAGGCAAGTAAGACTACCTTACTGAGGGACAATTTAAGGTCTGAATTGCTTGCCATTGTTTTCTTTATTAACAACAAATGTGCTCACTGTCTTAGGAGAATAGGATTTGCAATTAAACAAAAAGGTGTCATTCACCTTATCCATTTCTAAAACAACTTCACAGTGGGTTGTTTTTTTTTGCTCCTTGATCCCTATAATCTGTGATGAGGAGATAGTACAATACTAGTGAATTCCATTCCTTACTCTAGGAGATACATTCACCCTCACAAGAAACTATTTTTCAAGAGGGAAACCCATGTTATTTTCTGCATCTTTCCTCTAATAAAAAAAAAATCAAGAAAAACCCAGAAAACCATAGTATTGCCTTAGCTGCTTTGGCATACCCTGGGAAAATGTCATTAAATATTTCTGTTATCTTAGTTATTTGCTCTCTTATAGTCACGATTTGAAGAGAGGCATGTAAGAGGAATGCTAAGGAACTCTCAGAAGATCAAAACTACAGTAAACAGAGCTACATTTCAGTCAGCTAGCTCATATGCTTACATCTGTATGTGGAAAGATGTCCGTACTCCACTTACTATGGGTTGTACTGCTTTTAATGTAATGGTATTGTTAAAATGACATGATGCAGAGCTGAAGACACTAGAAGCCCTAAGGAAATGGCACATGTTGGAATGCAAAATGATTTGTCTTATCTAGCACTTACACTGAGCAGAAACATTTTAGGTTGTCCAGCTTCTCCCTTCATCATCTTGCAGGTCATGTATTTATCTACAACCATCTACACACAGTAAATACACACCAGAACTGCTTATTCGTGCCTCAGTGCAATTCCAAAAAGTGCATCTGGCCAGGTTGAAATGCAAGTTAAACAACAATAATCAAAATAGTAAGAGGTAGGATGAAGGAGGGGAGTCCCTTGCATAGAAAACTTAAATCTCATTGCTGAAGTTGTATGCTTCTATTTGCTGATCTGGAAAAAGAGGATCTTACTAACGTCGTGGTTATTCTGACAGATAAATATGCTTTGAACGAACATTGTAAAATGTTTATTTAATAGAATAAAACATTCTACTGTAAAAATTAAATTTTGAAAGTATATTTTAATCTTCAAAACCTGATCCTATTCCTTGAGAGGATTTTTTTGTTTTATATTCCATTGTGTTGCTAGTGTTAGAACGAGAAACAGCTACTGCAAGCAGAGTGCTTCTATCAATCTTTATGTCGTAACCATAGGACAGAAAATAAACCATTCAAAGAAGTGAAGGGGGAACAGAACCTCCTCAGGAGATGGCATTTATGTTGTAACCTGTTTAGCTAAGATTGAAATCGAACGCTGTACCTGGATTAGTGGCATGTTGTTCCTCAGATTTATAGCATTTATGTATGTCTAAATGATAGGATTGCTTTTTGCTGTTGTGAAGAACACCACCTAGAAATGTGGAAATTTTCACTGTATCTGCTGAGGACTCCACCACCTCCTTTGGCAGTCCATTCCAGTGCCTGATCACCCTTAGGTTTAGGTTCCTAATATCCAACCTAAACCTCCCCGGCACAGCTTCAGGCTGTACCCTCTCATCCTGTCACTAGTTGCCTTGAAGAAGACTCCAACCCACACCTGTCTACAACTTCCCTTCTGGTAGTCATAGAGAGTGATAAGGTCTGCCCTGACTTTCCTGTTCTCCAAGCTAAACAAGCCCAGCTCCCTCACCCTCTTCTCATAAGACTCCCCTTCGCTCACCTCACCAGTCTCATTGCTTTCCTCTGGACCTGCTCCGGCAGATCCAATACGTGGCCTTGACACTTTAATTTACATGATGCAAAATCTGTACACTCCATCCTAGATCTGAAATGATCAACATTTCCTCAGGCTTTACAAGTGCTCATACATTTCAAAATACTTTTTAAAAATAGAACGTTGGTATGGCAGAAAAGCTTGTTAGCCCATTTCCTATCAGAGTGCAGCATCCAGATCACAAGAAGTCCAGTTCTCTATTTGAAAGTGTAACCACTATCTGAACAGACAGGCTGCCTCTTGCAGAGGGTTTGGATCTGCCTCAGCAGTTGCTGAAATAAGGCAAGCACTTGACTTGAACGCTATCCTAATTTTTGTCTGTAATTACACATCACAGAACCAGGCCAGGTGGGCCATATTAACAAGTGTGTGAACATTTGCATAAGAAAATCTGACTGTAGCATAAAATCTAGACAGATTTTCAAGTGCTAACAAGAAGTCTGTACCCCTAGATTTTATTGGAAGGCTAGCTCAGTCTTATTGAACTACATTTTTTAGCAGCAGATTTCATAAGCAGTGGGAAATTGTGTTTTCTCTAGTCTATCCCTGATAGCTGCTGCTGACTTTAGTACCGTCTTCCATTTTTTAATGACTTTCAAATTTGTCTTACAAGAAATTACCACAAGTTGGCCAAAAGCAAGACAAAACCGATCACCAGGTTAATAGAACCAACATTCTTGTAATGTTTGTGCACTTTCCGGAAAAACTGGTGAACTATTACAGGAAACAGCAGAAACCTTAATTGAGTACCAATAATGACCATTAAAATTTTACTTAACTAATCATACAATTAACTTCGGCAAGTAAACGACATCTGTACAACATTTATATTGTTGAATGCACCTTACAGTTGTAAACTGTTGAGAAAAACGTAAGGATGCTGAGAAAAGGGAAGCAACCTGATTTTAGTGTGCTTTATCTGCAAGACCATAGTTCACAAAGATTAACAACAAAACTAATGTACAGCACTATTTTTAATAGCTAATGTCACTGCAATTATTTATTATAATGAAGCGGCAATTTTCATGCAACTTAAAAAAATACATAAATTCTTCCTTTCCAAAGACTGTTTCTATTATGCAAAACTACTGAAAGGGAAAGAAGATCTAGTGTGTGCATCTTTTTACATTTATAATACATTTAGCTCATAGCATTGTACAATGCAAAGACTTCCAACAGTAAATTTCAGTATGATGTATGCTGCCATTCTAGCATAGTTTTGACATTTACAAGAATATGTCCTGAGTTCCAGTCACTGAAAAGTAAGATTCTTGTAAGCACAGAGAGTAAAATCTAAGGTACTGAGCAACATACTGTTATATTAGGCATTAGCATATCCTACTAGCATTGGCAGCACTGCTGAGGCTTCTAAATTATTCAGCATCTACAATCAACATGCCAAGCTGCAGTGGAAATTTCTGAGCTTTTGTAAGTAAATTCCTATCCTACCCAATCATGTTTGTTCAGTTTGATGTGCAATTAAGTAAAATTTTTCAAAAAGGTATCTCTTCAGCTTGCTTGGTAACACTGTCCCTGTGGTTTCTTAGAAAAAATTAGCAACTTGCATTTGAAATTCATGTAATAAATTCTTATGTCTTCAGATTTACCTTATAACTATATTCTATCTGTAGAATATAGAATATGGCTTTGATGAAACTAGGAGAAACTACAAGCAGATCTGTAAACTATAAGCAGATCTGTGAGGACTATCTGTTTATTAATTTTCGTAAAAGTTATCCTGATCCACAAGGCTCAGACATTTAATTAAAGTCAATAGAAAAACTGCAGTAAGAATTCATAGTAAAGTTTAATATTAAATCAGCCTAAGGAAATTCAAGATATATCAGAGGAGACTGATCAAATACCTGATTGATGTGCTATTTCAAGGAGAAAGGGTGTCATGCAATACTGTGCAAGCTCAAACGAAGGCACAGTACACAGGTACTAGATAACTCATTTACATGCTGAAGTGCCGACAGTATAAATGGAAAGACAGAAATACTTAATAAGACTAATCCTGGCATAAATGATTTAAGATCTAGAGTTCACAATATTCCCTACTCTGATTCTCATTTTTGCATATCCTACCTTTAAACTCTATAAAGTACGCAGCTCAGGAATGAACGGCAGTGTAGGCATAGCAACATGAAGTTATTGCGGACTCCAGTACTCACTCATGAGTTTCAATACGCAGATGGGTGACTAACTTCTCATGCTTTCACAACAACATAGCCAACGGTAGATAACTAGCCCATGCAATCTCATGCTTCATACTCCAAGCCGTTCTATGATTTTAATCAAGCACTTACAAAAGGCATTCTCACGATCTCGATTGGCTTGTCAAGTCTTCAAGCTCCTATGTCTCCGTTTTGATAACTAGATCTTCGCTATCGTATTAGGAACAGTGCAGGAAGTGACTGAAGGATTGACAGCCTTTCATTTTTTTGAGACATTAAAAAAAAAGTTTTTCCTGTCTGCAAGTTAATCCTATTTTCTTCTTAGCCACTCTCTCTAGGGTAGTATTCTCAGATGAGAATTAAATTCTTCTGTCAAAGGCATAAATACTCTCACAACTTTTCTGGCAACATTGTTCTAACTTGTTTCTTCTTGGCTTGAACTAGCAGATTGCAATTTATCTGGTAGCATTATAGTTCTAAAAGGTTTCATTAAAAAAGCTGCAATTGAGTAAAAAAACCTTTAAAACCTGTCATTTCAAATTACATGGAGTCCCTGACTTTTTCCTGAAGCAATTGATAATCCAAATATAAGCAGTAGCTAGTATGTACAATTCTTCAGTCAACATCAGGTGTAATTAAGAAGGTATTTCTTAAAACAGTGAAATAGAAAATTACAATCTGCATCCAAATTTGATTGATGACAGAGAATACGTATTTTACACTCTTTGCAAAAAAAAAAAGGCTGAAACACAAATATTAATACTATCTATAACTTCAGTGTGGCTAAATAATTCATAAAAGTTAATTGAATTTTGTTGGTTGGAAAAGGGATAAGATTGATTCAGCAGTGAGACAGAGAAGTTAATTCCCTACAGCCTTTGATATGACAATTGCCCTTTTCTATGACCTCCTCCTATTAGTTCTCTAATAACATATAGATTAGTGAACAGACAGTTTCTAACAGTCACTGATCCCAGAATCACTTTGTGTGTATCACAGGGGGAGTGTACAAATCACAACGAATTGAAATGACTGACATAGGACATATTTAGTCCATACATACTTATTCAGAGGTAAATATTTTCCTGACCACAAAGAGCTATTTAAATGTATCCTTCATAGTTTTGTGTATTAAACTGTGTTATCCACTCATGTTAATCTATAATGGCCCCAAACATTCTTGAGAATACAAAGTCAAATGCGTATAAACTTAAGGAAACTGGAAGAACAATCAAAATCAAATAAAGCTAAATAAGCTGAGGGAAAGAAAAACTCTCCCCCTTCTAACGATCTAAGTAAGACTACATAATGTTTGTGTCATTAATTTAAATAAGTTACGCCAGCCCACTGAGTTTTGATATACAAGACTGGTAGGAAGTGGAAGACTGAGAAAAAGATACATCTAGCACAGTGTGAACTGCATGTGTTTGGGTTTGTATATGTTTATGTGCAATTTGCCAGCTATGTCTATGAATTGTTCTTTTAAGTCATTTGTACACATTTCAGGGTGATCAACAACTGGCAGTGGGTGTATCAAAAGTAGATCTGGAAACACCGATAAAAGCATCTCCCACTGTGCAGACTATGACGCACATACGGGCGTATCAGCAAGATGCCAAAATATTCATTTAGAGCCTTAATATGCCTAATTAAATAAAAACTCTGATTTCTAGGAAGAAACTACAGAAGCAAGAGTTGTTGAGGGAAAAAAGAAAATTACAGTCTGGATACTATGATTATTTAAACTATCTCATCCACAGATTAAGGAAATTTATTCTACTTCTGCTACTTAAATCCCAAATCAAATCCTAAAATTGTAGTAGTCACTCATTCACTTTGTGAAATACCGTAGCATGGTGAATACTCTAAACCCAGAACATTAAAAAGGTCAAAATAATATTAAATTCAGGGCTTTGCAGAATTAAAGATAGTCTTTCAAAGCAGTGACTGGCCTCAGCTCACAGACAAAACCAGTGGAATTAAAGATATGTGGTGCCTTGCACTTGGACAGATCGTGCTCAAGGGGAATTCTGGTACTACACACTTGTAGCAAAATGTAGTAAAAAAGAAGTAGCTAAATATTAATTCATATCAGTTAAGATTTAAAAAAGCAAAGAAAAGAGAGACTATCGTGAGAAACATCAGTCCTCCTTCTGTGAACATTATTGGAATAAAAAATAGAACAGCATTGAATTAGCTGTCCTGTGAGTCCCACAGTCCATTCAGAATCACTTGATCTCTTTGATAGGAATACTATATGATCACTTCAAGAAAAGACTGGTTATGTCAGTCTACACCGAAGTACTTTATTCCAATCTATTTTATAAGCACTTCTCTAACACACACAGACACACAAGCGCATGTGAAGCCCTTAGCTTGGCACAGCACAAGTCACTTTAGCAGTTTTCAAGACCTCAAGGCAACTGCACCATAGCAGGTTAGCTAAACATAATTTCAGAAAAGCATTATAGGCTTCTTTATGCAAAATTCCTGAAAAATGAAAACACTGAACCCACCATGTTTATTTTATTACCATGTATTTATTATTAATAGGCTCTGCTGCAAAGATGGTAGCTTCCCACAACTTTTTAGCTATTCAAGTTTTTTTCTGGCTCACACACTTGTCAGTCATACTGCAAAAAGCAGAATACTGTAAGAATTCAATAGAGGCCATTAACTGGCATCAAAATAACCACTTAGCAAAAAGTCGTAAGTGAATGCTGTTGTGTAATAGTGTTTAGCACATATCAGTTAATCACTAGTGTTCTACTGGAAGTTGAGACTTATGAGTGAATGATTTACAAGTGCAAAACAAAATAATCTAACACCATCCAACAATCAAGTTGCATAATTCAAGTCAATTTCTGAGACATCTGCTTTGTGCTCATTATACTATCAGACTAAATGCTCAGGCTTGGTTAAAGCTTAACATCCAGACTCTGCAGCTTCTATCAAAGATGCCATTTACAGGAGAATAACCAAGGCAGGAAACCTTTGAACATTTTAAGAGTTTGTTTTTCAGAGAATGGACTCTTAAGAAGTTTCTGAAAATCTGCCCATGTTTCTTTCAAAGGAGCTAGACTATTGTCCAGAATGAAGCCATTTTTAACAACTCCATTCCTGTTTTGATCTTATGAATGTTAAATTCCCTCAAAGACAAGAAAAACAAGCAAAAAATCAAAGCTCATAGAATAATTATCAATGGAGAATTTGTTTCAAGTATCCAGTTCCAAAAAAATATTGGAGGTAGACAAAAGGCATTATTTTGCATAAAGAAATGACACAACGTGAACGGAATTAATCTGTAGAGTTTTGTATGTAATACAGGATCAATCCACTGACTATGAATCCTTGGACGTATTAAGTACCTACAATTGTAGCTGAGTAAAAAGTTCCTCACTAAATCAATCTCCATCAATTTTCTGGTTGGCTTTAATGCTGTGATATATTATTATATAAAAGCTAGAAAACAAACAAAACATAAGCTTGTAGAAACAGTTGTTCATAATTTCTGGTTTCCACATTATTTCCCTATAAAAACTCAGAACTATGTTTGTTACATTAGAACAGTTTAAGTCCTGGCTTTTCTTTTAAACGTCATTCAAATTACGATAATTTTTTAGTTAAAATCCTGCAGTTTTAGAAGGCTACTAGTAAATTCTTCACACATCCATAAAAAGTCATCTTATTTCTAAGCATTTCTAACTCCAATGGCTATCTGGGATTTATTTTTCCCTACTTCATATGTCTTGTATCTATTAAAGACAGGGCTGCTATTTTCTTGGTAATTTAGTTTTAACATTATATTGCATAAATTCTCAAGCATGTGCTACTTTGTTCAGTAAGTTTCAAAAGATTCAGAGCAGTTCATTTTTCTTAGTAGCTAACATTCTTTTATTTAAAGAAGAATATGATCTAGAAAAGGATGAGCAATACAGTACATCCTGTAACACTAAGAGTACAGTGATATTTGGAAAGAATATACTTTCAGAACGTGGAACAATGGCATTTTGTAGGTTCTAAATCTATTATTCCATTTCCCATAGGAAGATGCTTGTGAACTACAATATAATGTGTAATCACCATTCTGAAAATAAAATTTTAAAAAGAGAAAAGGAATTTAGGATTTTTTTTTTACATATACCAGCTGTCACCAGCAGTAAAATACTACATGGGCTGAAACCCTAGTGCAATGCCACTGTATATCTCTGACTTGGAGAAGTAAAAGCAGAAGAAAGTTGGGGAACAGTTATTTAGATTAGAAAAGCCCCTTTTATTTCATCACTGTTGATTCTCCAGTACTGAAAAAAGAAAAGCAGATGTAAGAAAGCAGAAAGAACCTACTGATTAGAGAACAACATGTATAGAGTCTTGAGATTCATGCAGGTTATAAAGTCCTAGCTCCTGCAACCACCAAACATTAAGATATTTGCTTTAGATAAAAAGTACCTAGATGTCACTCTAGAAGTATGTTATTAGCATGTTAGGAAAAAGGATTGGGACGGCTTTTTCTCCCAGGGAAACAGGCTCTCTAGTTATAAGGAGCTGCCATTACTACTTATGCTGTATAGAACATTGAAAGCAGATGGAGAAAAATAGGGAAAAAATTTAAAAAATGTTTTACTGTTTCTATAAAGTAGCTGTAAGAGAATTTGTTAGATCAGTAAAATCCTGAAGGCTCTTGAAAGGCAGAACAACAAATTTACTGGTACAAAGATGGAATTGGATATATTGGTAAGAATTCTTTCAATTCACATGGAATGTTTTTCTGTTTCAGAAAATGTGGCTAGAATCAAACAATTAATATGTCCAATTGCATGTTCTTACTATGGAAGAGTGAAATCTTATTAGATATGTATATGCTAAATCCCATCAGATATATGTTTCCCTCATCTACTGCTTTCAAATCACCACAGAGCCGGTACACAAACCAAGGAGTTCAGGCTGTTTCCAAGGTGATAAATCAAGAAGCAGTATTACACGGCAATAAGTTCACATTGCAGTTATTAAAGCCTTAAAATCTTCTTTGCTAGATGATCTGCAAACCCCTTCCTTCTCCCCTTTTTTTCTAAACGAAGGATTATCCTGGATAAGGAAATGCAGGCATATATTTGTACTGGCAAGACTAGTAATGACACTTAAATTCCAGGAAAAATTTTCAGAAAAAGCTTCCCTCTGTCATACAGTGGTGAAACCTCTCAAAGTTGGAGCAGGCTCCTCCCTTGGAGAGGAAAATTGGTTCTTTTGTGGTCTTCCCATCAGGCAGGGTCTCAGAAGGTTCTATCAAATTTCAGTGACAGATTAGTTTTCCTCAAAGACAGTGTCCAGCACTTTCAGACCATTTCTATTGATATCATTACAGGCTTATGATTAAAATAACCAACAGATGTGAAAACCTTTGGTTTTAGGTACACATTTCTATACTGTCAGCTGTATGTATGAATATACCACACACACTAACGCAGGTTATGCCTGGGCTCTAGTTCTCACTTGAACTCATGTGTAGCTTGCACCTGTAACATTTGCTTCCTGTCATATATGCTGCATTCTTTGGGAACACAGGGGTTAAATTTATAATATACTTTCTCAGGAGCATATATCAGATGACATTACAACATACCAGACCTTAAAACCACAGATGACTCAGTTTTGTAAGATGATTCATACATCTCATACAGATTCTGTGACCTTTATGCCCTATACAAAAGAGACTCGTGTCCCCAGAGGTCAGACTTCAGCCTGTACTGCTGCAAGGGGTTCTTGCTTTGCAAGTACATCTGACCTCACTGAATTGCATGAGGTTCCTGTGACCCCTTCCTCCACCTTGTGTAGGTCCCTTTGAGAGGCAGCTCTCCTCTCAAGGAGGTAGCAGACACCTGACAAGAAGGGGTAGACACAGGTATGATGCCAGCACGCTCAACATTGCCCACTGGCCAGTGAAACTGCTCTTCCTTCTGTGATTTGTGCACATTTTAAGGAACTTGCCCTTTAGCAATAAACAGCTTGACAGGGCCTCGGGCACTTCATACACAACTACACAGCTACGGGCAGCAGCTGGCCTGAATCCAAGGACAGAGAAGAGGTCTGGGATCCTGAACTCTGAAAGACTTTCTTCCCTGAATTAGCAGATTGTTATCACTATTGTATGCAGAGTGTGACCTCCATGTGCACTACCTTGAGGCTGCATCCATTTATCTACTGTCAAGTAGCTCTTTCCAGAATGGATTGCTCCTCTGCTGTCAATTGATCCAGATTCACACTCAACAAAGCTCTCCAACCGAACAGGAAACACAAGTCTGTGGTTTTGCTCACTATAGTCTAGCTTAATAATATGAAGATATTATATTGCTTAAAATTATGCCATGGTCATCTAATGTATGTACAAGAAAAAGACCAGTATCTGAAGAATCAAACTGTCCTTGATTGTCTTTTCAGGATCATAAACTGTGCTTTTAAAATATAGTCTGCATCCTTAAACTTTGTTTTGGGTTTTTTTTTCTTCTGTTTTTACTTCCTAAAACAATAAATGACTAATTTTGGGAGCCTGGTCATAACAAACCAACATAGTAAAAAGATAGAATGAAAAGCTGATACCATTAAACCACTTTTTTTCCCCTCAAATTATTTTTATACTGCTAATTTTTTTCTTTTCTGGCTGCTTATGCCCTGAACAATTGTTTTTATGAGCAAATGGTGCTGTTTTTAGTGGAAGTCTGGAGCGGTCTGCACAAGAACATTAAGCAGGGTTGTGACCCAAGAGACTAAGGCTTTGATTCAGTAATGAGATCATCAGATATACTCCCAGCAGTGCTGCAGATGTGCTGTACAATAAAACAGAATTAACTACAGCATCAAGAAATGCAGGTCTAGAACAATCACACACAAAAAGTGGATAAGGAACATAAGGCTAAAGAAACAATGGCTGAAAAATTACTTTAACTGAAAGGACTGAACGATTATTACAATTTTGTGTTCAAAAATACAAATTACTTTAGTGATTTGCATTACAAATATTGTGTTAATATCTATTCGTACAAAATATAGATTAAAGGCAAACCCACAACTTTTAAAACCCTGGAAGATTAGGTTTAATCTGATCACCTATGGAATACCTTATTGAGCTATATAATGAAGGAAATACACGTATAGTCTTTAATAGACAACACATATTAGTTTCACTCTTAATGAAAGAAGTTAGCAGGCAGTAGGTAAATGCTACTACACTTAATGTTTCCACTGAATGGAGTTTTTCTATAAACTCTCTTAAGGATAGAGAAAGGACTGTCATTATGGTGAATTCTTACTCTGTGAAAATGGGAACTGTATTTATAAATAGAATAATATATTAGCAACAGTTCTTTTATAGGGTCACCAGTTGGTGATCAGTTATTGGAACAGTGATTATCCCAAGCTGCAGCTCAGTTTAGGGAGACTCCTTACCTGTGTCAACTCATCAATTATCACTTAATAAGAGCAGTTACCCCTGTTTAAATGTTCAGCATGGACAGAGATATATTCAGACATTAGCATAATGAAGTCTAATATCTCAATAAAGGGCACGAGTCAGTAACTGCCATGAACGACATCCTTTATTTAGCCAGTGCTTTAAAGTTTATGGAGGAGACACAGTCAAAGTATGCAATGCAGGGGTGGCGGGGAGGGTATTTAAAAGATGTTCGATGTAGAACATGCAAGTAAAAAAAGAATCATTTATGTTGATTTAGATTTTGAAGCCAGGATCTGAAGATTGCTATTTGCTGTTTTCTAGCCATCATTTCTGTTTCTGTTTTTATTTGAAAACTATAAAGAAGGAAGGTTTCAATGCTTAGTTACTCAAAACTGTTTCCACTGCACTGTATGCTTTACTGGGGAACAGACATCCCTTGTCAGCTAGTCTTGTTTTTCACTTGTGTACGCTTCTATCATCTGTTTTATCTTTATCCCATATTTTTAAAGCTACTTTAATTAGTGTAATTTAAGGAAGAGTCATCTGTTCTTAAATTCATACCTGAACTGCCTGAATCACAGGTCACCAAATACCAGTTGTTCAGGCTTTTTTAAAGGGCTGTGATTCATGTTTTATATTGGTTGAACTAAAAAGGCTGGGTGTGGTTATGTGGGTCTGTTATGTTTTCCCACAGGTAAATGGCTATTAGCTAGATGCAAAGTACTGCCACATGAAACAATTAATGAAGATTGCTTCTTTTTATGGATGAAAATAACAAAGTTGCATGTAGCCATACATTCACTCTAGAAAACTTAAAACTAACATGTCTGTGTTGCTCTGCACAACAAAAGATTACTCCCCAGGCATGGGGAAAAGGGAAGGAATGGGTAACACAGTGCCCCAAACCCAGCCATAACAGTGGAACGAACATACTCAAATGTCCAGAATCTAGACTGAAACTAAGCATCAGTCAATAATCCCAACAGAAGTGACCAGCTCTTGAAACCTGCACAATTTAACATATAGAAATTTACTTGTTTTCCAAATATTTCACAATTTATGTATTTGTTGTGCTCCAACAGTAAACTTAAGCATACGGACATGAGCTATTGCAACAAAAATTATGAAGGCACAACTAGCTTATGCTTCTGTCAGTCACCAACTCTCTGAGGTTTGGAATGTCCAGCAGCGGACTAGCTATTGCCTTGTACTGCTACAATTCAGCAATAAACAAAGGTTTTTGATTAATCTTTTCCCAAAACCTAGCATCAGTAACACCTAGGTTACCACTTTTTAAACCAAAATTAAACAGCTCAAAGTCCTGCTATCACTAACATTCATATTCCAGATCTCTGCAATAAATATATCAATAAATTAGCATGAAAATCTTTATCACACATTATAGCACACTATTCAAGGGAAGACAACCAGTAAATAGGGGTGTGATCATAACTTCTGTTTAGTTCAGTAGCTTGGATGATCCCAAGGATCTTTTCCAACCTGAATGATTCTGTGGCTGAATGTGATCAGACCACTTTTGCCTGGCATATGTAGGAACTAGACTGAACTAATCAAAAAGGATTTGATCTTGGACCTCCTGCCTCCCAGGAAAACTCTTGAATCACCACCATTTAATCTAGTCTGTGCTGGATGCTCCCACTTTATGAAGTGGATGCTTTCTGTAAAATTATTTGACTAAAGGAGAAGCTGCAATGCCACAGACATCTTTTCTGCACTGTGAATATCTTAACTATTGGGCCATCGCATCTTTGTTCATTTCATCTTTTTAAGCATTTTGTATAAAAACCAAACAGCTCAGCTGAAAGCACTGTGATGTGTACTTCATTATGCATATGTATAGGAAACAAACTTTTCCAAAATTTTCTCCTAATTCAGCAAAATTAGCTGAAAGCTATGAACACAAATATAAACCCACAAAAGTGCTCCTGTTCTCTCACATCCGTAATTGGACTTGTATCAAGTTATCTGACTTGCCAGTTCTGCACTGTGGCATTTGAGAGAAACATAGTCTGTCGTACTTTTTGGAAAGTAATTACATTAGCTCAGGTGTGCCGTAGTTATAACAGCACGGTGTAATATTATTAAAGAAATACTTTGACTTCCTTGCTGATAAGATCATTCTATCCTTGCAGAATGTCAACAGCTAATCATATTCTTTCTCTGCACCTATATTATACTGAGAAATTGACTTTACCATCTGGCTTTCTAGAATTTTTATCAGGTCTTTTTAATTAGGTTCAAATCATTGATTTCCATTGTTCCCCAGCCTCTATCTTTTCCAGTACCATTAAGACCAAATCCATTTCCAGTGCACCGCAGGGTTCTCGAGTGGAACCTAAAATGAATAGGATTTTCCCACAGGTTTTCGCACCTTACATCTGTTAGTGAAGTCCTGTCATGCTTGCTTAGCAGTGCATATAATTCAATTTTTGTTTTATTAAGATATGAGGATGACCATTCTTTTACAAAAATAAAATCAAACAACTTTAAAAACTTCAAATGAGAAAATAGGCCCAAGGTTTAGAAATTAGAGACATGTGCAAGGGTGCTGGATGGTTGGTTGCTATAATTATGTTGAACATATTTAAATCAAAGTGGTTGTACAGACTTTCCTAGGCCAGGCAATATTTCTTTGTTAGTTTGCTTCTTCTATTCTGTTGTAACGCTAAAGGCATTCATGCAGCATTTCAAGCTTAGAAGTTGTTTTTAATAGCCAAATATTGCTGTATACTCCACATACAGACACCATAAATCTCCAGTCTCAGAGCAGAATGTACTGCAAGATTATTTCTTTTAAATCTTATGCAAAAAGACTCCTCCAAAAACCCCAATACAGTAACTTGGGTAATGTTAAACTTGTCCTTAGTAAGAAAAGTCCTTAGGAATTTGCTCTCATAAGAAAACGTGCAAACACAACCCTAAATAAATGAAGACTATCTTTACTTTGATTTGCAAAGTTTGCAAATCCCACATCCAAACTTCCCCTAGAATTTAAGGGGGGAACGGTAAAGCGTGAATAGGGACCATAACCTTAGTGCTGGTTTTAAAAAAATTGCAAACAAGCAAACATATAACAGCTTTTACATTTTAGATGTTGAACACTGAGGTTCACATTTCCTGGTCAATAAACCATTAATTATAATGATTTATCTCTATTAATTTGAAAAGTAAAAAACAGTAAATCCTTTGGAAAGAAACTAAAAACCCCATCATTTATGGGTCTGCAGAAGGTGGCTGACAAAGGTTTCACTTAGAATGCCAAGACATGCTAGCACTACTCCAGGTGACAGTACTCAATAGTTAAGGCCCAAGTTTATCCAAGAGTTTACAAGCTTTCTCCCTGATGACCAAAGAACCTGTTGGGATGAAAGCTGACAAGCTCTGTTTTGCCAAGTATTAAAGCAGTAACATTCCAGCAGGGCTGTGTTTTAGTTTCTAGATGAGGGGTGAAGCACCTGTCACTAGAACATTTCTCTTTCCCTTTCCCACTCATCCAAAGATTCACTAGTATGTATCTTTCTCTTTAGTCAGTACATACCAGCAGAAGTTTCAGGAGGATCACATCAGGTACTATCCAGATAGCAAAATATTTATGTACAGTAGTTCTAGAATCAAACAGCAGCTACCTCTCACTGAAGCAATTACAGTCCCTGAAAAATTTTTACTCCAATTATGTACTGACTAAATATCCACTTAGTAACGTATCGATAGCAGAGCTTACTTCAACACTAAACAGAGGACCTACTCACAGCAAACACATGGCACAAACCTCAAAATCCCGTGATACTTTGCAGTTAGAGCCAGTTAAGCAGCACACACAGGTGTGAATGGGGAAGAAGGTGCACTTCATCATCACTTCACCTTTCACCTTCTTGAGACGTATGCTCTGCACAGTTTGATTGGGACGCATCAGCTTCAAGATTAAAGTAAGCAAATTGTGACTGAAATGCAGCAGACCAGATGAGTTTACACTAGGTGTGGCATGTCTCTACAGTTGGTGTAGATGGGCTCAAAAATGCCAGTGTATTTACTTCCATGAAACAGCACAAATTCATTGATTCGTACTCAATCTGTCATCCAAAATACTCTCCAAATAACTTCCAAAAGAAGTCCTACTGCAGTTTCCATTACTGTCTACACACAGGGACCTTTCTATGCTTTTTATTGTTTCAGATATTTACCTGTGAGTTATTAAATATTAAATGTTGCCTTCTATCCTGATTGCAACCCTTCTCAGATTACTGTTGTCTGAAATTTGACCAGCACGTTATCTTTTCCATCATCCTGATCATTAATGAACAGATTTAGCAGGAACAGATCACAGGTCAGATTCCCAAGGGAATTTGCTTGCTACAACCTACCTACAAAGTACTTTTACGTAAGTAAAACACAGGTAAGTGATTTTAAAGTGCACCTTTTAGCCACTTACACATTAACCTTGGGTTAATTTCCCTAGCCTACTCAGGAGAGTGGTATAGAAGTCTCAACAGACTTTTTAAAAATCAAGGTATGTATCCACAGCTTCTCTTCTAGCCAAAGGCTTGTTAGAAGAGGAACATCAGACTGGTTTTGTAAGATTCATTCTGCACAAACCCACACTGACAGTTTCTCATTATCTTGTAGGTGCTCAACAGTAATAGGATTGGTTCAGTGTTTTTCAAGAAATTGAAATTAAGCAGTCTCACCTGTAATTCTCCTTCTCTTGTGTTTTCAAAATATTTTGGATGCCACTTCCAGTCTTCCACAGCTTCATCTATCCTTCAACATCTCTGAGATCATTGTTAATAGCACTGAGATTGATTCAGCCTTCTGGATTAATTTAATGGGGTCAAGCTAACTTGAAAATATATAACCCGGCTATTTTATGGTCTTCTCCTATTATTGCCTATTTTGCCTTTTTTTGGCATTAAAATTAATTGCCTCACTCGAGTAATCACATTTGGCCTTTTTAGTGAAGGAAAAACATATCAAACACTCTCTTAGACTTCTCACACAGTAACTTTTCATTTTCACTGAGTAGAGATGAAAAAAATGTGTTTTTTCTGTAGCAGCAGCAGCAAAAATGTCTAAATACCTGTACTTAGCTGTTTCTCATGCTGTACACTCAGATTTCTATTTGTGTACCTATGTACTCACCCTCAGTAGCCTTAGTTCTTGTGTAATTCATTTTTAAAACAATTTAACTCATGATTTATCCAAATGGGACTCCTACACTTTCTTTCTCTCTTCGACTTCGCTCATTAAAATCATTAAAAATAATAAGAACTTGTTTCTTTGCAATCTTTTAACCATTAGTTACTATTTTACCCAGTCTGTTCACATGAGGCACTATGACATTGTAATTAAACTGAACTAATAAACCTGCAGAGTAATGAATGTTCACAAAAACTTTCAAAACCTGGGCTTCCCTATTTGGGGGTCTGCATTAGATGTGCTCTGTCAGTGGTTTTACTCTTTTTATCATACACTGTCTGTGTTCTAGATGTAAGAGATACTGTAAGGGAACATCATCTTACTTCTTTAGCAATTTATAACTCCTTCAAATATTATTCAAGTTTTATATAATAAAAATTAATCCTTGAAGTTTCCATAAGCCAGTTGCATCATAAGCCTGACCCCGTGCTAAGATCTTAATTTGTCTTTTTTATTGCAAGTATTTATCACATTTCTTTATGTCTTCCATAAGAATGCAGATATACAAGATGTAATATTATTCTTCTACTTGTTCCCCTTATGACACTATTATGAATAAACCTCTCTAATTTATAATCCCCATTTGCTTAGTTCTTTTTACAGATACAAGTGTTATTTCTTGCTCTAGAGGTTACTCAACCACTCAGAAATACTTTATAGAGACTTTTAAAATTCATCAGAGACACTTTTGATAATTCATTGCTAAATGACTTTTACTCCATTCTGTGATAATACATTCAAAACATGTAATTTTCTATCCTGTGAGAAGTTATCTGGCTTTTTTTTGCCCTAAGAGACAGCGATACAGAGAATACAACAACTGTGCAGCCCGAAGCCAGTTTCTTACTCAACTAAGGTGCAGGCAAAGTCCTCATGTCAGACTTTCTAAGTGATGTAGACTCATTAACTCAGGTATACAAATGTGGTGATAGGTTCATGGTTTTACTGCAGAGGAGGACTGCAGAATACTCTTGACACATTTTAGCTAGCTTTTATAGAATGATAAAAGCATGCTACAGCAACACAGTTCATCTCTTCAGATTCTTAAACAGGTTGTCCACCTTTCAGTGAATTTGCCTATACTACAGTCAAACAGGTAATTTCAGGCAAACAAAAGTCCTCAAGGATTTTACCCTGTTGAGAGCAATAACCCAAAGCACTTGTACACCTGCTTTTCTTCTCAAGATGGTAGTATGAAGAGCCAGGCTCTCATCTGCTAAAAAGCTTTCTTTGCTGTAGGGAAATCAATAACATGTGGAGACAGCTTCTCAATTTCCCCTTTTAATACGTATTCAGTTTTCCTGCATTTACCATACATTACCTTCTCCTCAGTCATTGTGCCAGGCTCCCCAAAAATACAACAGCTCTGTGCCAGAGACTCCACTATTTTTTTATGACAATACATCAAAACATGGTTATACACAGCAGAATTAAAATGATAAATAATATATTGTTCGTTAATCAGCTTCAGAGTTTTTCTGAAGATACTTGGAGTTTCCTAGTAATTTGTTTAAGCATTCAGATTTTTTTTTTAAATCCAAAATTCTCACAAAATAAAGAAGAAAGGCCAAGACCCAAATGACACCTATTACCTGTCTCTTGGGTTGATATATACCCACTTGCTGACGACATCTGCTTAAGCCACACTGTAGAAAAAATACAAAAAAGAAAAAATTACACCAGTTAATTGTGTTCCTGCCTGGAAAAACCATGTCCTCTGTGGCCACTTCTGGCAGCATGAACTGAACTTCAGCACAATGTGCTTTGCCAGAAGTCCTGCACTACAACACCATTCTTTCATCCTGGCAAGTCTATATTATGGTATGTGACAAGTAGAAGCATCCATATGCTGTTAACCTTTTCAGACCACTAAGGAACAGATGGTCTTAGATTAGCTGTTGACGGGCTGTTAATGTAACTATCCATCAATGTCTTTAATTACAGTTTTCTTGTTTTCAAAACAGCCCATATTGGATATTTTTTTTAAAGTAGAACATAAAATAAACTGCTCTGTAAACACAGAATAGACCTATAAACACAAATAGGCCTAGACAATGTTCTTTCTTCTCTTGCAAAAGCTCCTTGTGAACATTCAGCTGTATAAAATTATCAAAAAGTTACATTTAATGTAAGTGATCCTCACGCATGTCAAGGCTCCTTTGGACTAGTGTACTGAAGACACAATTTTTATGACCCAGTCCCAGAAACCATAAATTATGCACTGCATAAACATTTCTATTACAAAAAGATCTTTCTTCTTAGACAATGTATAAGTAAAAAACTCATAATTTTCTGCTTTGGGAAAGAATAGATGTATTTCCACAGAAAAATTACCTCTGTCTTCACATAGCTGCAGTACTGCTTTAGCAAACTCTCTTAGGATGCTGCAATGAAAGCTATTTCATTTTCATTTTAATTACAGTGAATTACTTATTAGCAGTGACAAGTATTGCACAGATAACAATGTCACATACCAAACTTCTAGGAAACAGTTGATAGCTAATCCAATTTCATATAGTCCAGGCCACTGTATCAGTGTGGGATGTGTGCAGGTAATTCCAAGGTGCGCTTTCCAGAGAAGTGACATTATTTCTCCTGTGTTGCCTGCTACACTACTCTCAATTCTTTCGTAGGTAAAAACAAATTGAAAGACTAATCATGAAGCTCTGTTTTAATTTATTTATTGTATTAGTGCCAGGAGTTCCGATTTTCTAACAAAGTCTGGAATAAGCTATACATTAAATCCTATAGCAGTTACTGAAGATGCTCGCATCTTTGGCAAGATTTAAGCATGTGAATAAGCTAACTGAACCAGTAACGGTGAGGAATTTTGTTGTTATCTATAACAAAAGGTTATGTTTACTGTAAAAAGGTCCTTTAATATGTGATAGTTGAATTCTCATGAATAAGAATTTATGTTTTTAGACAAGATATAACTCTTCACCACAAATTCACCTATAAACTCTTGGAACGTATCTGCATTATAGGAGAAAAACTTACCTTAGCAAAGTGAACAGCAGAAGGAAGTAATTTTGGGATCTCCATCATTTTACTCCACTCTATCACCTGGAATAACAGCAATTTAAGGCAAACATCAGCGCTTCACGTCCTTGACGATAAATACTGCTATGTGAAATGTCTGCGTTTTGCAAAAAGAACATAGTCAAACTCAAAGACAACTCTGCTAGACATCAGCTGCATCTACTGCTAATCTTATTAAGCATTGTCTGCATAAATGACACTAACTACAAATCCAAAAGCCAGCAATTAATTAAAAACCACTTTTTATGTCTTTCTCCTCACCATGGTCTTCCCTTAAAGTCTTCATTCCAAATAGGAACTAGCATTTTATTATGTGTTATATACATTAAACTTTATATATGGTAGTATTCTGCAAGGTAAAGGAAAGGTAGTAAGTACGATAGAAAACCTGGACTTTCCCTGAGCTAATTTTCCACTCTTCAAAGATTTACTTGCAGGAATTCCATGGGTTACATCTCTGGAGGATAAAGGAGTTAAAGGTAGTTGGTCAATTTTTAAATACCACTTCTTCCAAGCCCAAAATAGGTACATTGCATTGCATAAGTAATCGGGTAGATATCTAGGACATCTAATGGGTGAGTAAGGAGCTCCTAAAGGAAACATCTTAACACAGAATCACAGAACACTAGGGATTGGAAGGGACCTCAAAAGATCATCTAGTACAATACCCTCAACCACAGCAGGACCACCTAGACCATGTTGCACAGGAACAGATCCATACGGCTTTTAAATGTATCCAGAGAAGGACACTCCACAATCCCCCCAGGTAGCCAGTTCTACTGCTCCATCACCCTCACTGTGAAGAAGTTCCTTCTCACATCAATATGGAACCTCCTATGTTCCAGATTACACCCATTGCCCCTTGTCCTATCACCAGATGACACTGAGAAAAGCCTGGTTCTGTCCTCCTGACACCCACCCCTCACATATTTATAGACATTAGTGAGGTCACCCCTCAGTCTCCTCTTCTCCAGGCTGAAGAGACCCAGCTCCCTCAGCATTTCCTCATAAGGGAAATGATTCACTCAATCATCCTTGGTGCTCTGTGCTGGATTCCCTCCAGCAGCTGTGTGTCCTTCTGGAACTGAGGGGCCCAGAACTGGACACAATACTCCAGATGTGGTCTAAAGAGTGCAGAGTAGAGGGGCAGAAGATACTCTATCCATCTGCTAATCACTCCCTTTCTGATCCACCCCAGGATGCCATTGACTTTCTTGGCCACAAGGGCACATTGCTGGCTTACGGTCATCCTGCTGTCCACCAGGAACTCCAGGTCTTTTTCTTCTACACTGCTCTCCCACTGGTCAGTCCCCAACCTATACTGGTACCTGGGGTTGTTCTTGCCCAGATGTGGCTACACCACCCAGCTTTGTGTCATCAGCAAACTTGCTGACAGTGCACCCTAATCCCTCATCCAAGTCATCAATGAATAG
>JAOXOE010000694.1:5300640-5324995 GCA_028565055.1 Phoeniculus purpureus
AGGGACACCGCTAGTGACTGGCCGCCAGCTGGATGTGGCACCATTCACCACCACTCTCTGGGCTCGGCCCTCCAGCCAGTTCCCAACCCAGCACAGAGTGTTGCCGTCCAAGCCGTGGGCTGACAGCTTAGCCAGCAGTTTGCTGTGGGGGACATGATGGGTTCTGGAGCACAGCACTGACATGCAGAGCTTTTTATATGCCAAAATATAACCACGAAAATAGCACCAAATTTTTGCCAAGAAAAAAGTACCCAGAAAGTACCAAATTTTGATATGAGAACTATGTGTGATACTAGAAAATGCTTCATTAACACTGAATTTCCTTCAGCGCTTGAGTAGAAGCAATACTTTCATTTCTATCCCACAGTCACCCGACTTTTCTATCACTCTGCAGCAACAATTTTCCTGGAATTAAATGAGTGCAAATGGGATCAAAACATTTGGTGTATACCTGTGCTTACTGTAATTTGTCTTCTTACTCTGTCATTGGTTTCACAATTTTATTCAAAGGAAGGTGCACACAGACCCTTTGGGGTTTTTTCTCCAGTGCCTTCTGTACATTTTTATGACTACAGAGGAAAACTAAAGCCATTCATGTTAATAAATGTTGAGTACATACAGAAGAATAGCTGTTGTGCCTATGAAAGAAAGATATGAGCATATATTATTCATAATACAGACATCTGGCAAATGCAAACACAGTTAAAACTTTCAGCTTGCACAAGATTGTGAAATGCTCTCATCGCAACTTTTGAGGGACATCATTCACGTGTTGTTAGTAAGTAATGCCTTTATCACCTGACTACCTAAGAAAACTAGAGATGCTTGAAATCTTTAGATTTACACTTCTCAGGGAGAAGGAATGTAATTCTGTAAGAGTTTTGAGGACACTTTTAACCATTAAAGAAAATTGTCTGTACCCGTAAAAAACAAGTTTTGAACTTGCTATGGACTTTGGACATTTAATGCTTTTCAGTCATTAGATGTGGCTCTTCACCTCAGAATGGCTTTTAAGTTTATAAATCTTAGGAAAGCAGGCCTTACCAGTTCCATGGTTCATCTATTTCCCTGAATTATTCTCAAACTAAACCAATCTTCAAATTCGTAAAACAGAAGCGTTCTCACCTCTGACAACTACCATAGCAGAAGAATACCAGTGAAGAAACATCTTTCTCACAAAATAAAAGTTTCTGCTCCAGAGCAAAAGAACAGAAGAAAACAATTATGAGAAACAGTGTAAAATGATATGGAAAAAGAATAGAGGCCATAAGATGATTGGAGAAAAACAAGAAAGGGAGGAGGTCAAAAGTAATGAAATAGTCCAATGTGCCAAAAAGGTATAAAGGAACAGAATCAAGGAAAGAAGGCAGAAAGTTTAGAGCAGTTAGAGCAAAGAGAATGAATAACAGAAAGCAGTGGGAAAGAAGAATGAATACAAAGTAAATGATATGTCCTTTTTTATAGTTTGTGAAGAAATATGAATTACAAAGTAGTTAAATGAATGAGTATACAAAAAGGATAAGATATATCAGTACAGGTCAGGGGCACACACAATCAGATTCACCAAGAGCATCAGAATGCCTAGGGCTGGTTCTTAACACCATCACACTTGGACAGCGTATGTTGCTCTGCATTCCTCCTTGGAAAAGACCAAATCACACCATAAAACAAAGACTGGAATGTTTACTGTCCATCCCTTATTTTTTATATTTCACATGTACTGCCCCAAAAAGTGATGACGAGCATCTCTGGTTCCTTAAGATTTACCCTGGTTCCTTTTAGGTTTACCCTAATTTCTGCTGGTTAAGTGGGTTTTTTTCATTTTATGTTTTGTATTTACTTTAATTAATCTTTCCTCAGGTGATCATGTCTTGCAATGCTTTTTTGTGTTTGGCTTTTGTTTTTTAAAGCAATTTACTTGCCTGGGGTCTTTTTACGCTTTCATAGCTTTCTTGCTTTTTTTCATGGAAGAGAAGGGAAGACTAGAGGGGCACTGAGTACAGGAAGAAATGGGCACTTATCTTTGCAGTGATAGAGTTTTTAAAAATTGGCAGTTGAGGAAGAGTCGAAAACAACCTCTGCCAAGACAGAGAGAGCAAGAGCATGTACTCTTCCAGTTTCTGACATGATATGTTCAAATACCTTTCGGATACAATATGTCAGCTTGTGTTTCCCCACATGATATGACATAATGCAACATGACACACCAATTGTTTTGTGACAGAAATGTAGAGAAAATGAAACATCTCTGCTCTGCTGGTAAAGAAATTGTTTTAAGTAGAGAAATAGTCAGATTTCTCCTAAACATTAATGCATCAAAGTGTAATGGCCTTGAGAGCTTCCCCCTTCTACAGCTCCTGCTGCCAGGGTTCAGGGACTACTCAACCTCAGTGTAGCTGCAGGCTGTCCCCTTCCCCAGACAGCTCTGCTGAGAGGGCTGAGCTAGGGTTGACACTCACCCCCCCACCGCTTCCTGTGGAAACTGCTTTTAAGTTGACACTCTCATACTTGGCTCCAGCCTGAACTGTGGCACCAGCTGCGTCACAGCCGTGGGCCCAATTGGTCCAGACTTGTACCAAGACACAGATTGACTTCGCAGCCTCACCTCGGACTTGCCCTACTATGGACTTGGCTGGCAGTCACTGAGATAATTCTGACCTTGGTCAGCATCATCAGATATAACCCTATCTCTGACTCATGGGCTCATGTGCCCAGCTTGACCCCATGGACTGTTGGTCAGAGCTGACTTGGCATCCTCAGGTGCATCCAGTCACCTTGTCTGGGGACTGCGAGATGAGACCCCAACTGTAGTACCATGATCAGCTCCTCTCCCTTAGGAAGCAGCCAGCTGCTCCGTTCCCCAAGACAAAATGAGAAGTATTCTTTCAACCAGAAAGGAGAAAGAATGCTCCTTTAACCCTGTGGGCCCTGCTGGTACTTTCCAACCCTGACATATCTGAATTGTAAACCTTTTAATGTCAAAGCACGTTTCTAGGGCCCTGGGTGAGTGGATGACCTTTAATTTTAGACATGTTTTATGTGTTCAGAATGATTAAAGGAGGAATCAAGTTCAGCTTTTAACAGCTGGAAATTTCATGCAATCAGTCTGAGAGTTACAATTTTGAAGCTTTTCAGTAGCAATGATTCAGAGACCTGGATGTTTCTTTTTTGTTTTTTAACTTTTTTTAACTAGTCTCTCTTCACTAGGTCTACCTGATGCCAGAAGGCTGCATGAGTCTTCTCAGAGGCACAAACTCTGGCTGAAGAAATGAGCATTTTAGCAACACAATTAGCAGAAGATGTCATCACCTTCAGTTGAATCCATTACTGATTTCCAAACAAAAGAGATACCACCAACAGAAGCAAGGAGTACACCAAATCAGCTGTACTTAAAGTGTACTGGAGGAATATTTGCATGTATGAACTCAGAACAATTTGCATATGTGAACCTAGAACACACAGACACGCAGCAAAACAACTCACATGACATACCACAACTTAGCACGCTACTTTGAACTAAGATATATGGCCTAAAAACCCCATCAGCTAACTGGAGGCCAGTATGTACAGCATGTACAGACGTGCAGAGTCCATTGACACTTTCAAATGAGAAAGAAAACAAAAGGACTGGGTTTTACTAACTTAGGTTGTTCAGTAAAAATGCCTTCTAAAGTGAGCCCATGGTACCCTAACGCAGACCTTCAGAACTTCTGAATTCTACTTTAAATCAGTGATATTCCCAGCTCCTTTTTTGCAATGGTTTGGCTACTGATTTCCTGGGAAGTACAGGAACAGCACTTCCAGCACCAATATTTTTATACTGCCACTTCACAGAATCACAGAACATTAGGGATTGGAAGGGATCTCGAAAGATCACCCAGTCCAATCCCCCTGCCAGAGCAGGATCACCTAGACCAAGTCGCACAGGAACATACCCAGGCGGGTTTTAAACCTCTCCAGAGAAGGAGACTCCACAATCCCCCTGGACAGCCTGTTCTAGTGCTCTGTCACCCTCACTGTGAAGAAGTTCCTTCTCACGTTCATATGGAACCTCCTATGTTCCAGCTGACACCCATTGTCCCTTGTCCTATCATTCCCTGATAAGGAGTGAGGGGATGGGAGCAGAACATCAATAGTGCTCTGTGTAGCTTGTGAGCCCCTTCTGTCCTCTTTGCTCAGGTACAGAACTGCTAAGGAATTTCTATGATGAAAAATAGGTTTTGTCTTAACTGACTCTTGAAATTCTTTCAACTGGGGAATTGCAACAGTGCTATTAAAAACCAGTTTTATTGACATGACACATTTCTGAGGATAGGCCATTAATCACTTTGTGTTATTATATCAATAGTGAACTTAACACTCAAAATTCAAGCAAAATTCTAATGATACAACTATTAGGAGGAAAAATATAGCACTGCACCTACTGAGTAGCACATTCTGACTAATATCCATCAGATGGATTTTTGCTGGTGTGTTTACTCCTTAAAGGACTGTATATTAAAAAGGAGGGAGACCAGAAATGTAACTCACCAACATGCTCAGAACCGCCTGGATGTAGACTCTTGCCATGTCCTACTGTCTGGAGTTGCCTTTCAAAGCATATGCATAAACATATCCTTAATCATAATACTGGGCATCTGTTTCAGCCCTCAGGAACACCGATTACTATGGTTTTGTACCAAAATAACTTCAGATAGAGGCTACAGGGTTTTTTTATTGCTTTCTAAAGAACAACATACCGTCTTTTACTTGTCACTAGGAAGAGGATTCATTTTACCTTTACAGGGATTTTAAACATTGAGAAAAACAATTTATTAATGTGTGATTAGCTTAATTAGTATCTATCACTTTTGTTGGTCCCGGCTGTTCCCCCAAAAGCCTTTTCTCAGCAAGATAAACAAATAAATATCATTAGCATTTTAAAGAGCAGAGGGGGAGGAAAGCAGTACCATACATATAAAATGGAGGTTCTGAGATAAGGGAACTGTCACTGATACAGAACAGAGATTAGCGCAGCTGCACACCCCAACCAGCAGCCAGTGGAGCGAAGCCTGAAGAGAATCAAGAAAAGCCTGATAAACGTAACCCCCCCGCCTGGCAAAACCTGACCTGACTGAAGTACTGTCACTCTTGCGCTGTCCTAGGTAGTTGCATTAAGGCTTGACACAGGCACAAGGAAGCCGTGGTTCTGCTGTGCTGCTTATGTTCTTCCAGATCCGTATTATCTATGTGAGCACAGAATTTAAAACAACCCTGCAGAGCTTTGGCTCTCTTGTGTCCCTTTCTATTCAAACTTGTCCTACTGCTCTGCTTGCGTCCCCATTCTGCTGAAGGTAGGCTACTACGGTCAGACGTGGAATCCACAGTCATGCACACCAGACTTTCTGTCAGGTTTCAAAGACTTTGCCATCAAAAAAAATTCCCTTGCAAGTGCAATATTAGCGGCTCTGTAGGGAGCAGCTGGTGAGCATAAGCACCTAAGCCTATTGGGAATCCCGTCCCCCACTACCACCATTGCTTTCACACTGCCTTAACTCAATCAAGAAAGGAACAAGGACTATAACACACCCTATAATGGAACAAAGGAAACTAGAAAGAGACAAAGGAAAGGTGACAGGAATGAGAACTGAGGTACATTGGGAAAAAAAGAAATCAGAAAACACAAACTGTACTAAAGTTCTTTTCCCTACCAAATCAAGCATGACCATCAATCTACTGTGGTTTTGCTGGCTTAGTTTACAAATGCATTAGTTCATCACACTTCTTTCAGGTTTAATAAAACAAACAGAAAGCCTCCAAACTAAAATGAATAACAGTCAGTTTTGTTGTCTGATAAAAGACTGATGGCCTTAAGCTTTCCTGAAGGAAATTCAATTTGAATAAGGATTAGACTCAAATTGTCAGTAAAGGAGCCATCCCCAAATAATTATTTCTCACATTAATTCTAATTTCTGGTTGTACTTTGTCTCCCAAAACATCATGTTTTGAAGTTAGCTCCAGCTAAATCACAGAATATCCATATTAATAAAGATGTTTAATGTAAGAGCGTTGTTCTTTTGTCAATATTTCATGCCTCCGAAAGGCCTCTTCTAGAACAATAGAAAAAGAAGATATATCTGTGAGAAGTGTCAGAAGTGTTGAAGCAAAAGTTAATGCTACTGTTTTCTTTTGAATTTTCAATTGATGTTTCAAGTTTAAGTAATTACCGAACGGTTTTCTTGTATCCTTCTGCTGCTTCTTATGTCTATGTGTCAAAACAATTTCATTAAAACACTCACAGATGATAATTTTAATGAGTTTCTGACAAATTAATACACTTCTTGCAAAGGTGTAACTGCAGGTTAGGTTTGGTTTTGATTTGGTGCCTGATGGATATACTGTTTACAGAACAGAAAAAATATCAGGTTTAATGAATGGTTCTAGCTGGAATAAAATAAATTGAACTCACATTTTTGGACTTTTAACCTTTTATGATCTGCTGCCTTCTCAGTGGATATTTAAATACTTATCATTCAAACAAGCATGAATACCTGTACGCCAGGATTTAACAAGAGAAATGGCAATCGTTACAACTACGGGGTGCACAGTTGGTCATTAACAGTAAAAGTTATAGATTCTTCTGAACAGCCACTACAAGTCAAAACAACCTGATGAGAGTAAAAAAAAAGAAAAAGAGCACCACTAAAATCACAGTGGAACTTCACTGGAGGAAGCTGAGTCAGGGAAGCGGATTACCTAATTAATTTATGAGTTCTAACTTCCTTACACTTGTTAGCTGCCCTAGAGTTGCTTCTTCAAATTGTCCTAAAATGAACTAATATAGAGGATAATCAGAGGAGAAAATAAATCTGCTTTTCATGTTATGTATTAAGAGTAGGAAGTCAGAAAGTAAGTGGTTTACTTATACTCAATTTTATACTCAATTTTGAAATCATCTATAATTACAGATATTTTTAGCTTTTTATAGTAAATATAAAATTGTAGAAATAACAAAAAATAAAATAGTTGAGTTTAGAAATGGCAAACCAAAAGGAAGAGGATATTTTTCTCCCTGAAGATAGTCTGCCTTTTAGTGGAAACAGTTAAATCCTTCCTGCTCTGGCAGGGGGGGGATTGGACTAGATGATTGGACTAAAGGTTGGACTCTATGACCCTGGAGGTCCTTTCCAGCCATGATGATTCTGTGATTCTGTGATCTTTCGAGGTCCCTTCCAGCCCCTGATGTTCTGTGATTCTGTGATTCTAAGCAAGGTAGTGAGCAGTAATGTTGCTCTAAACATTACTGTCAACATATGAAGTAAGTATAAAGCAATTAAAAGTAGACAATGGATGAGGCATCCTACATCCAGTACAACCCATTCATGGAGATGTCTAATCAGGAAAATATCCAAAATTAATACTGAGCTTTGCTTTGCCTTCATGTAATGCTGGAGATAATATGAATGTGATTCAGTTTAATCAACTCATTTAGCTCCTGCAAATGAACTTTTAAGCATGTGGTCATATAGCCAGAAAAGCCAACATACATGAAGAACAATTCTTGAACAGCATGGTAATAGTCTGAAATTACATGTAGGGCTCACACAAGTTGGTTTCCACAGCCACAACTTCAATAAATAAATTTTGTAGTTTGACAGTTAATCACACAGAAACACAATGAGCATTTCCAGGAAACGTTTAAATTGTTTCACTCAGTTTTTGAACAGTGTGATTCGTTTCTAATGGAGGAAGCAGGAATTTTTCTCCTTAAATATAGCTGATTTCTTCATTGAGTAAAATAAAATGGAAACAAAAGAAATAGAATTATAACATGAAACACTGCTTACAACAGGAAAACAGACACGAAAATGTTCTGTGTATTCTGGACTGTAACATACGGACAATATTAGTGAAGCTTTAACCCATCCTTCTTGCACTGTTTTTTAGAAAATATATCCCACAGATCCACCTCATGATGGTGTTTTCCATGAATGGATTTTGGTTTATGCTGTCCTAAATCCCTTTTATTTTTCTAGTGCCTTAATCTATCAACCAGGCTCCTGATACACCTCTTTTTAATAAAAATGGAACAACAGCACCCCCATTCAAGCTAAAATGATTCAGTTTTCAGAGTGCTTTCCTGTGAAAAGAAATACATCAAGTACAGAAGCCTAGCCACCATGTAAAAGCTAATTTGTATGAAGACTAGATATCCTGACAATATTTTGGCACCCTGAAATCAGTATGAAGCTGCTAAGTGCAGAGGAGGTAATGAAAGTGGTCTCTGGCTTGCTTACTAGTTTGCATGTCACTGCACCTGTAACTCACAACACCGCGGTCAGATGTCTATTAGGTGTGATCTCCCCAGACTTCCTGTACAAACACCTGCAGAAGACTGGTTATAGTTTTGGCAGGATTAACCACATTCTGGACCTGTCTATCTTTTTTTATTGCATACAGAGGGAACACACTGCTATGAGGATCCCAACTTCAGTGCTGGATCTAACTGTTCATCTTAACGTGTACTGGGTTAGTGCTGCATCCATGCAGTCTTCTACCAGGTTCATTGAGACTGCACAAACACAGGAGTCTGCCTTCATCAATAAGGCCAAATAAGGATTAGGGACTATAATAATAGGCAGAAATGATACCTAGATTGTTTCTGGTGCACTGGAAATGCAATCACTTGTGATATAACTGGAGTATCATAGCATTAGGAACATAACAAATATCAATAATTTGTGCTCAAAGGTATTCTCAGAAAAGAAAAGGAGGGTAAAATGAAGGTATTGTCACAGAAATTTTCCCCACAGTAACAAAAGAAAACTTCATCTACATTGTGCTATAGGAATCCTAAAATACACCTCATGACCTTTCTTAATGAAGCATTTCAAACACCCTTATTTGTCTCTCGCGTTCAGTGAAGATCAGATTTATGATCAACTTGAGTTACTTATACTTGAAATTTCTTAAAACAGCCTTGTTTTGTAATTGCTTTAACCAGCTAGGTGTAAATCATTGCTATTTGGGAGTGAGTTCTCTCCTGCCCATTTCTTTTCTCTACTAGAGCACATACAATCTGGTAAGGCTAGGCAAGCTTTGACCGCCTTAGCACAAACCTACATTTGTTACAGGAAGAATGCAGCGTGCATTTCAAAATCATTCCTGCATATTCAATAGTATTTCCTGGAAAAATGTACTAGGGGAAAAAAAAGGAAAAAAAGCTTGGAGAAGTCTTTTTACACTGTCACCTTTTTTCTTTTCCTTTTGGTTTTGCTCCTGAGCCTGCAGCTGGCTGCACATTTAGTGCTTCCAGTGGGAAAATGAGTGAGTACTCCAGCCTGTATTTATACAGGATCCAGACCCTTTTTATCATTTAAGCTGTGTTCATACAGCTATTTATGATGTTTCATCCTTTTCCAGGTAGAACAACTGGTGAAATAATTACCACCTTCAGTCTGCTGCAGTAGTTAGGTTACTGCCTTCTCTAATCTCCCAGTGGAGCTGCTTGTATAAGCAATTCCTAACTTGTTTCAGTTCCAATCAGTTTGATTAGCAAAAATCTACCATGTAGGCTCTATTTGTTAACTTGGATCATTTAGTTAAGAAGCCTACAGATGAGAAAATCCATCAGATGAGAAAAAGCACCACCTTCTACAGGGAATATTGACAGGAAGAGGAAGAAAAGATGAGGGAGTAGTAACTGTACAACTCCAAACAGAAGCATCTATCCGCATCAAGTTAGCCTGAATGCACAATAAAATAAATATACTGGTTTATGCTTTATACCAGAACAAATCTGACTCATATCAGCTGCAGGAGAACAGACATCACCTGACCTAGCATTAAGTTTGATTTTCACAAAGGGATGATACCTGATCTAGCATAAACTCTTCTGAGACAAAGTTACCCTTTAAAAACTGTTTATAAATATGATCTGGCAGAGAACATTTATATGAGTTCAGCAGAATGTCTTCTCTGGACTCAGCATTTCTGGTTTGCGCTCCCTGAAAGCACAGTTAATATCCCACGGAAACGCAATCTGGGTCCTTCAAAACAGGGAGGAGAACACCCATTTCTACATTACAAAATGAAAAAAATGAATTTTTCTATTTGAGCTAAGATATAGCACAGAAAAGAAAGTAAATGATCCATTTCTCAAGCTTTGTAGTTACATACAAATGGCCTTTATCTCAACCAATGAGCCTTTCATTATATTTTCTTTCCCCGGACCAGCTGAGGAAGGGCAGAGATTGAAGAGCTTTGGTGGACACCTGGCATCCAGCCAGGGTCAACTCACCACAAATGTGAGTGAAGAAAAAGATAGAGTAACACTACTATTTTGTCATCATATCCAAGTTAGGTGACAATCAAGCTGTATCTGGTCAGAAGTATTTTAAATAATTCTACCCATAATTATGCACAAACTGTTTCTTTCCTCAGCATCAGGCAATGCCAGTTTTAATCTATCTATTAAATACCATTATCTGATTTTTTTCTGTTGCACCTACAACATTTATTGGCATAAATTAACTTACAGGTAGTAACATAAATTATGTTTTAGATGCTAACATTGTGAATAATGTGGCAGTGTTTACCATACTGTGACTTTTGCTTGTTCACAGGATTCTGATTAACTCTGTAATTTTTTCAGGAGATGTCTTAGCATAAGCAATTTTGCAGCATACCTATGTCATGTTTTGTTGAATTCACATCAAGACACTAGTGCCCTGCAGCACCTGGAAATGTGCACTGATCTTCTGCAACACTAGCTTCATCTCTTCAAGACTAGAATTGATTTTTCTCAAACTGGCATGTAAAGGTACAAAGTGTACCCAGTGATCCATAGCCCCAGTGAGTGTAACAATACCACCCTTAGTGGTTGAAAAAGCAGTAACTTTTTGAGTCCTTGCAAGCAACAGTGCAAGAAAAACAGACAGTAGTGAAGAATTTATCTTGTAAAATGCCAGGCAGTCAAGTTGTTTTACTGCTGCTGGAGGCTATTGTCAAAGTTGCTAAGTAAATGGTAGACGTAGTTTTCTCTAATTGGAAAGAGCTGGGATACCATGGTGATATGCTTTTTATAGCACACCTAACATAAACAGACAAAAAGCATTTCTAAATTCAGATTTTATCACTACATGGTTTGCCCAGTTCCATGCTTCACTGTGAAAGGCTTGAATCCTCCCTTTTAAATACTGATATAGGAGGGAAGGCACTGGAGTCTCTCCTTGGCTTCTTCCACTGCATAGTCCTGTCTGCACAACCTAAGTTTATTGAAGGGAAAGCAAGTAGGAGTCAGAATATGCCTTTAAATACAAAGACCAATCAAACCTTGCACTTGCTCATCCCTCATTAGCAACTCCCTGGCAACTCATGCAGGGCAGGACATGTGTCTTGGAAGGGCCAGTGTCACCAGTGCCCGCGGACCACTCTGTGGCTACTCTGTTATGCCTTAACGCTTACCAAGTATGTGATCCACAGAGAATCAGATGTTATTTCACCTGTCGAGTACCTGACCTGTTAGTTAACAAGAAAGATAACAAAGAAGCTTAAAGATAGAACATCATTAACACATCTGTGACTTGTTCTGGCCTTTCATAGTTTCTCTGAAGTGTGTACGAACAACACTTTTGCTACTACTCAGTCCTGAAATAAAAGCCTGAACATTACAAACAGTTCACCTGTACTGGTTCCTGCAGAGTTCAGAGCTTCAAAAAAGCATCTTTATTTAATTCTCTTTGCATGTGCATAAATGAGGAGAGTTTTCTGAAGCCCAAGGAGAGGTGGCACATCAGCGAATAAAAGACTTTAAGACATTGTAACAGCTGACAGTGGAAATCTTTGCAGCTGCAAGTGAAAAGTGATCTTTATGGTTTATTTCCTATTTCTTCTCATTGCATGTGACCTTTCTGTCTTTCATTTTTTTCCTACTGGCAAATCAGGATTGTAAAAAACTAGGGCCTGACTTTCTAGAAGAGCTTTCAGAAGGCCATTCAAAGTGAATCAATGTGCAGAAGCCTGGCTTTTTTAAAATTCAAATGCAAACAAGAAAGCATAGCTGAGATGTATCAGGTCCTGAATAAGTTTCCAGCATGCAGCAAAGGACTGGGGGATCCATGCTGTCAAGGAGTTGAACATGAATCAGTAGTGTGCTCTTGAACCAAAGAAAGCCAAATGCATCCTGGGCTGCAGTAACAACAGCGTAGCCAAAAACTTAAGGAAATTATTATTCCCTCTGTTTGGTCCTTACAAAATTGCACCAGGACTATGTGTCCAGTTTGGAGCTTTCCGAACAAGAAAACCATGGATAAACTAGAGTTTAAACTAGAGGATAGTCCAGCAGAAGCCCATCAATATCATCAGGAAGCAGGAGCATGACATACGCAGAGAGAATTGGGTTGTTTAGTCTTAATAACAGAAGGATAAAGGTAGGATCTTAATGTTATCTTCACATACCTAGCAGAATCATAATCAGAAGATGATGTCACACTCTTTTTGGAGATATGATGTGGTTGGATGAAAGGCAAGAGACACCAGCTGTAACAAATGAAACTCCATTCAGATACTGAGAAAAAGAGATTTCACAATGACAGTGGTCAAATATTGGAACAGGGGCCCAGAGAGTCTGTGAAATCTCTGATCTTGGAGACATTAAAACTTGATGAATCATGGCCCTGCTGTAAGTATACACTCACTATAAGTACAGCTGTTTTGGCAGGGTTGGAAACAGAAGGCTTTCAGTAGTGTCTTCAAACCTGTATTAGCCTATGATTGCATGATAGCATCTTGACCTGGTACGTCCAGACTTTTCAAATGTAGCAGAAATTCAGTGGAGTGCAAGAGATCCAGGAATAGCCAAAATTTCAATGTGTTCATGTCATGATATCATTAAACTGAGGCAGGTAAAATTTAAATTAATAGAAACACTTAGTAACTAAATTACAAGTATGAGAAATAACTAGCTCCTCTTCCCCTTTCACCAGACAACACAGGCTAATACCAAAACACCTCTTCTTTCTTTCGCATTCATCTGATTAAGTGGTAGATGCTCCCCTATGTTCTGTGTTCAGTAACAGAATTGTAGCTCATTAATCTTGTGTGCTCAAAAGTGTGGTTATAAAATTATGAGTGCAAATGGAATGCTTGTATGAGATCAATGTCATTCTTACAGACATAAGAAAATTAGATCAACTCAACACAACTTGGTAGGCTCAGGCTACTCCAACACCGAGTTTGGAAAACAAACCAGTTGTAGTAAAACACAAAAATTATTTGAGCTAAGTTTTTCTTCCTACAAAGGTTTAATAGCATGTGTGTCTTTCAAAGAGCTAATTAGGTCTCTTGCCTGCCATGACTTACCTCTCAAATAATGCAGCTTCTGGTAATTGCAAATGTGATGCAACTGTTGAAGGAAATCTCTCCAGCTGAGGATGTCACTCCCAGAGATCTTCAGGCTACAATGCCTAACAGTTTTCTCATTCTGTTCACTGCAAGTATAAATCATGAATAGATTTCAGTACTTTGACCATAGTCCAACAGTGATTAGTGTGGTGTGCAATCTATGGGCCGCAGTCTTCAGATAAAGCTCATACAAGCAACTTACACAGATACAGGAATGAATTCTGTTACTGTTCCCTGGTCCAGAGCAAAAACTAAATTGCCACTGTGGTGGGGAGCACTGCTTCAAGGTAATAACATCTCCAGATGTTCCTTTATTTCAAATGTAGAGGTATTAATAGGCTATTTAAGTTTTACTAAAAAGGGAGCTAGTAACAGAGTCTTACTTTTAATTTATGGTTCGTTAGGTCTCTTTCTTAATGTGATTAATGACACATCACTACTTAAAGCACGGGACATTCATCAGCAGAACTGCATGCCCTTAAAACAGGTGTTGAGGGAATTTGAGCATGTTACAATGCAAAGTTTTACTGTTTCTCTAAGAGTCTAAAATGACAAATTGCCAAAGAACAAAAACCATTACAATCTTGAAATAGGAATTAATTTTGTGTATTTATTTTGATGTATTTTTCTCTGAAGTTCAAGGCTTTCATAAATCTGTATGTGGAGGGCATGTGTCTATAGATGTAAATATGAAAATAGGAAACTGAATGAATAATAAAGAACTCAAGTTTAAAAATTTTCCACTGCAGAATGTGGGACAACAGGAAAACAGAACCTTTCTTAAAGATAGAAACCAGCTTTGGTCAAAATTTGTCCTCTTTAATGGAGGAAACATGTTTTGAATCTTGATTACTGAAAGAAGAAGAGAAGAGATACTGGAAAAAGACAGACAACCTAGAACATACTTGTACAGAATTAATAATGACGTACCCAGAGCACAATCTACACAAAAATAATATAACTGACTTTTCAGCATCTCTGTAATTAGAGCATGAACAATCAGTTTTTAAAATCATTTATTACAGAAAATAACTAATGAAATAACTGTCCACAGAGCAAATGAGTGACGTACAGAAGTAGACCAGATAAGCCAAAGACCCTGAGGACGAAGGCCCTCAAAATTCTCAGAGAAATAGCAAACAGACTAAAAAGTAGTTAGAGGCACCGGGTCTGATTCCCCAAAATGTTAAGAAAGCTATGAAATTAATTAATTTATTAGAAAGACTTGAAGCAGGCATTATCAATTGTTATTTTTTTTCTAATATCTGTGCATCTAGGAACCTTTTTGATCTGATACTGTATTTTAAAATTTAAGTTTCATGTTTTACTAGGAGTCATCACTGACTTTTGCTTTTCAGCTCAGTATTGTTCATTTTTTATTTTATCTTCCTTCTCTTCCCCAATCCTGATTGTCTGTCTTGCTCTGCTATTTCATCTTCTCTTTCATGTATATTGCAAATTCTCTGGAGTAGAAACTTGTTTCTTTGTTATAGGTCTGCAGAGAGCCCTGCACAACCCAGCCATGATCTACAAATGGGGGGGGGGGAGGTGTGTGTCACGTGGTAGCACACAAATACATTAATAAAAGGATGTTTATTCCACTGACATTCTAACAGAAGTAGACTACTAATGGATATTAAACATTGACTTTATTACCTTAAAAACCAACAAAGGAAAATTCTGTTGATAAACAAATCTTTGAAAAGATATTTCAACACAGTCTACTGAAGTTATCACCAGAAAAATCTCCTGGTTCTGCCTTCAAACGTACATCTACTGAAAGAATAAAAAAGGAAAAAGAAGGTAATGTGCTGTACTGTCTGTCAAAGGAGGCCAGTGAATTATGCTGTGACTTAAGTGTCCTGACCATGGTAGCAGACTGAAGACTGACTCTTATGAAATTAAAAAGATGTTGCAAACTTTGACCCCAAGTAGATGTTTTTCATTTATTCAGAACTGGCCATTATTTAAAAGTACATTTGTACTTTGTTGTGAAAACATCGAGAGGCTGGTGAAGAAGTGTTAATAAATATTAATAATCCCAGTATGAAAATCGTCACCTGACTGATGACTTCCAGGGATTGTTTTGATTCAGGTTGTGTCAGAAAGCAGAGCCTGTCCGGACACTAGGCAGATCCAGGAGTAGGAAGAGAGGTAGCTCAGATTGGCCTTCCTTTCAGTTGCTTTAGGCCAGACTCTTGATCAGGGTCTTGATCTTCAGACACACTCATTCTAACCTGTAAAACAAATAACAATTTTTAATATGTTTGCAATTTCATTCAATATCTCACAAGCTGCTTTCAGCACATTATTGAAAAAACCCCAACTTTATCCAATGTTGTTTTGTCGATGTGTTTTTGTCTAACATTTAAAAATACTTTGCCTCCCTGGATTCCTAACAGAGTTCTGCCCCAGGAAAAAACCAAGCCTGTAATTTGACGACTTTGAAGTGCTCTTCACTATTGTCTTTGTAGAGTATGTCAGGGACCCTTGATCTCTGACTCACGTCATGCAGTGGAAATCATACTAGGGCTGGCTCCTTCCAAATCATGTTAGTACCACAGACCAACACAGTGGGTGGTTTTCTTTGTAGCATGCTCTATGCTGGATGACCTTGATTGCCGTGCAAGAGTGTTTGAGGATCACTGATACTGTGCCAAGATACTAATAGAAGAGCTCTCAAATAGGACATTTTACATTTCATATCCACATTCTTACTTCTGTTTGGTTTTATACCTGTATTTCTAAAATAATGGTATTTGAAAATAATAATTGCTGAAGCTTTTCACAGGGTGGTTTACCTCCCTAACAGCTGTACTTACAAAAATGATTTTCCATCTTTACTCTCACCTCCACCTTTGACTATTATCCTTTTTAAAAATCAACAATCTTCTGCCAATAGATCCTTTACACAAAGTGTTCAGTGATGCTTTACAGCAACGGATTACTGGCAACACACCAGCCATCGCAAACAGATTATGCTTCAACACATAAGTGGAATATTACTGGTTTTGAGTAATTATAAATGTAAACTTTGTATTTAACTTTATATTTCCGTTTTCAGTTATTAGAATTCTTCAGTATCTGTAAATTTGGAGTAAATCTGTATTTGTTTTAGAGTGGAACAAAATCAAGTTGGAATCAACAGGGAGAAATAGTAACATCAGATGCTTTCTTTCACTGGTTGACCATTATTTCTCTTACAGTATGCCTTCTACCCAGGGAAGGCTGCAAGGATCATGGTTTTAATTTTTGTTTCCAAGCCATCAAATGTATTTGCCCTCTTTATGTGACTGCTTCTTTGGTTACAGACTGCCTGGTCCAGTTTTTTTCTGACACTACATGAGAAGTACTGTAGAGACAGCATTGTTTCTGCTTGCTAAACATCTGTGCCATGAAAAGATATTGCCTGGGAAATGAATTAGGCATGAATCAGTTTTCATATCCCTATATAAAACAAATATGAAATAAATTAAATTATTGTTTAATATACTTAATTATCTTTTAATGTGTCTCAAGTCACATAGCATATGTCCTGTAAAAAGCACTTGGTTTGGTCCTCTGAACATGTCATGTATATGCTAATGATGAGAGATGGCACAAGAAGTTCTTGCCAGAGTCTGGAAAAAAATGAGTTCCAAAATAGACTCGTACTCTAAAAACTGTGTAAGTACAGGCATATTTCATTTTGAAAACAGTGCATTAATTAGAAATTCCTTTCTCTGAACACAGAGAATAGTCCATTTTACTGATTAATATTTATCAAAGAATCATTGGGGTCTGAAGGGAGCTCCTGAGCTCAACTACTCCGAACCCCCTGCCCAAAGCAGGGTCAACGAGGGAAGGCTGCCAAGGGCTTTGGTCCAGACTAATTTTCATTATCTCAAGAATTCATAATTCATGGCCTGTCTGGGCAAACCTCTCTGACCATCTTAACTGCAATAAAGTTTTCTTCTTAGGTTTATCTTTGATTTCCCGTATCATGACTTGTGCCCATTACCATTTATTCTCCACTGGGCAGCACTGACACCTGACTAGTTTTCAAAAGAACTAACAAAACAAACTAAAAGAAATAGCAGTATTTTTGTAAATAGTATTTGCTTGTCTCTACGTAAAAATTCTGTCATGTTCCAAATCATTTTGCACTTTAACAGCACTGAGATCAGCAAATTTCTGCTACAGGAGTATCCGCTTAGAAACGAACATGTAGGTGATGGGTATCACTAGCTATATATACTTGCCTATGTATACTTACGCTCACAAACTGATGTATCTGCACATGTAATGTCATGTATTCAGTTGGGCAACATTTGCATTTACAAAGCTCTCCACTTTAACAAGCTTGATATAAGGAACCTGTTAAATGTCTACAATATGTTCACCTTTCACAGTGCATAAATAAAGTCAAACACACTCTTGCAGCTACCTCATTGCAAACATACTGGCAAAGAAATGAAATCTTTAAAGGAATGAACTTATCTGAAGGTGGTGATTGAAACCATTTTCACATCTCAGGAAAGGAGCACTTGCTCATCACAGACATCCTGTCAGGCCTTCATGTGTTCCACATAACACCTTTGGTAAAGCATCAGAGTGAACTTTCGCCATGGATTCCACTGTAAAATTAGATTAATACATTGTACTCATGGCTTGCTCTATTCAAATGATAATTTTTGCTTTCTTCCTGCTATTCACTAGGAAGTAACCAGCTCCATATGACTCATCGTGTTGTGGGAGTTCAATGCCAAGCCTGCTTGCACACAAAAGAAAATTACATAATTATACTGAATTTTGCAAATCAAAAACTTCTTTGTAATTGCCTTAAGATTATTTTATATTCCATTTTCAGGAGATGCTTCCCTGTGTAGCTATTTAGCAGGAACATTTATTATAAAAGTTAATTATCATTTCTCAGAGAATTAAAGAGAGTTTCTTTTGTTCTTTTGAGTTTTTTCAGCCAAAGAATAGCTATGTTTTACATATTTCTGAATTTTGGGCTTATGTTTTGGTTTTGTTCACATTCTTGAAAATCTGATTAGGAAATGTCATTTACTGTACATGTATCTGATCTGTTCTTCAAATTTTATTGATACTCAATTGGGCAAAACAAAAAATTTTAAAACCCCCAAACAAATGAGAATTGCTTTTCTTAACAGACTCTGAACTAATTTTAACTTCAGACTTTCAAAACACCACTTCACTGGAGGAAAGAAGGGCCAGGTAGAAACTGACTAAAAATTAAAGTTTTGCACTTTCTGATTTTCATTTTTGTGGGTCTTCCTGGATCCAACTCTGCCAATCCGGCAATCAGCAGTTATTTCTGACATGTGGATTCCTAACTTAACTACAGACTGTCACTTTAATCTCTGGAGAATAGTACTGCTTAGGAAGACTGAACTGGTAAGGTGCAGCAAGAAACCAAGAAAATCACTTCTAATTACTGTTATGTCAATTTGGAGACTGACTGGAAGCATCAAAAATCTATCCTTATTTCTTACAATAGACTAGAACCAAAAAAAGTCTCAACTTATTGAACCACAGCTCTGCCTGGTTCCTGAAAATGCCAGTTTCACTAAACAGGATTTCTAGACTGCAGGCAAGAGGGGAGAGGTAATAAAGGACTTCTCATAATTTAATGATAACTGGTCATAGAGTACAGTTTAGCCAATTCTAATGCTTCAGAAAATTGGATTTTGATGAGGTTTCTGCACCTTAATTTCCTCTCCCTATGCCTTTCTACAAAGGACTATTACATAAAATACTGACTGAAAGCTGGCCCACACTGCATACTTCATTGCCTTTGTGAGCATCAGACACCCTGCTTGTGTTTTACCACCTACTAACAGAATGGGACAGAAAATAACACACGTCCCCTGAAACTCACTGGTATTTTCTCCCAACCTTGGCACCTCCCTCTGCCTTTCTTTGCTTGTTCTGCTGAGCAGCTCTCTTTATTTCTCTCTTTCCCCCTTTACCTCCCTACACTGAAAGCAAAGAAAGGGAACAGAATTCCTAGCCTAGGACTGTATAGGTGACAAAACATTTCTTTTCCCTCTACTTTTGAGGACAGCTTTGAGACACGTTTCATGACTGCTTGACAGATCCACAGCTCCTCCTGCCTAAATTCTGGCTGAATTCCAGTCTCGTAATTACATTCCACCTACCTAAAATTCTCCCTTTAGTTCGAGCAGGATAGTGTGCCATTTTCTGAGCTCTGCTTATAAACTCACACTGAAACTAAAGAGAAAGGCAGGCGGGATTTGGTTCATGGATCTAAAGATATTATATACAATGAACCAATTGTTCAATACAGCTAGTGAAACTATTTCTACAGACCTAGGCTGGAATACTGAACCAAAAGCTGTTGGTGACCAATTAACTTATGGGTCTGTGACCATTTAAGCTGCTCTTCTGCATGATTCAAAGTGGTGTGGAATGAAACTATTTTGATGTGGAATCTGGAACTAACAAGCTAATACCCAACACAAAGATTGTAACAGAATTCTCTTTCTTTCTGAAAACAATTAAGTGGCTCCATTTTTTATTTCAGTGGGGGATTAAAAGTTTCCAAGACTTTGTTTTCCAGGAAAAATAAATGTCAGTCACTAGTGGAATTTGCTTTTCAGGTCCCAATGTAAATCTCACTCTTGGATTAGAGGAGTAACTTGAATCTTCTAGACGTTCTAGGCTTTCCTTTATTTGTTAACATCTACCAATATTACCAAACACTTGCAATGCTCTAACTCCTGGTTATTCACAACACCTAAAGGAAGATCAACCAGTCTAGTCAGTAGAAGTCTTGATATTTACAAGATAAAAGCAGTTTAACATGAGTTAAATACCAACTACCAAGTAGTAAGACTTTAGTTCTTCTAATGTTTCAAATTTAAAACCAGAACAGAGAAGAATAATCAGTAAAAGAAATAAAAGTGGCCTTTTAATGCATATATGAAGAGTGGCTATAACTATAGATACAAAAATCTGTTCTTAGAGAAAGAAAAATCATCAGAACATTAATAAAATGTGTAAAATTATGTGAGGTAAAACCAGACAGACAAAAGAAAGTCAAAAATAAGGGCATTAGAAGAAAAAGTAAAATGACATCTTTTGCTTAGGAAATCAACTAATTCTTTTAGCTCTTGACACAATGAGGTATTCGGCATTTTTCTCTATTATATTCATAACAGTGAAGTTAGTGGTGTGGAGATTTGCTACTGAGTTGACAGAGGGATTTTGTCAGTAATTTGCTTTGGTTGCTCTGTGATTGCCAGTCTGTTGTGATATATATTCACACATAACATATTTGTTTGCCTAGTGGGTAGGAGGAATGGAGAGAGGATAAAAAAATTGGTGTGGACATGATGACCCCCACTGTGAATTTTACTAAGTGACCAAATGGTTACTGTGAATTTGTGTGACTTTCATGCTCTTTTAGGAACAGTGTGATAGACCTGATGGCTGTACACAGCAAGTACCCAAACGCCACACTTTTCCCCTTTGTATCAGTGGTATCATCCCAAGAAAGCTGTTTTAAAGGTGATGAATGTAGAGTTGACTTGTTCTGATGGCTAATAGCCAGAAAATCCCATCTTAATTCTATTTTTTTTACCTCCATCAAATCTTATGCCTTAGGGAAAGTCACTCAACTTCACTAAAGGCTTCCCAAAACAGATTCAGAGTCTCAGAAACTAGACAAGATGAAGACAGTATTTTGTCTACTACTTTGGAAATGTAAAAGCTATGAATAAAATGCATATTTTAGTCATTTGTGTGTGTGGACAGTTATCCTTCTACTGCAAAACCACAGAGCGCCAAATTCTGGTCTTCAGGACATGTTATCTGTATGAAACCAAGAACACAAGGACAATTACAATGCTTACCAATGTTCACTGGGTGTATACCATATGAAATTGCATCTACACTCAGTAAATACATTAGAAGCTATAAAACACAAACACTTTCCATTAACTTGGAACTGAGGATTGTCATCAGACTTTCTCCTGGAGATTTTTTCCACAGTTCCTCTAACAGTTGTTCTGTTGGCAGGGCAGGATGCTCCTATTTTTCCTGGACACTACAGAACCTCGTGAAGCAGTCTAGCTCACTTGCTTTTCAGTTACTAATACTATCTGTTTGTGCTGTACCTGATCTTCTCTGATCACTGTGTCTGCTGCTAATATTACACTTTTTCCTTCTGAATTGCTGCACATGTCTGCTGATTATATGCAGCAACTGTTGCCTTTTAAACAAGCTACAAGTTTGTAAATGCACTGGACATCAGAAGAAAATTTCACTAGCAGAAGGTTTTCCAGATGACGAAGAGCCAGAATGCTAAAAAAAAACTAATTTACTTTTTGTGTGAGGTAGAAGGGTTATATTCCTCTGGGCCGTTATTCCTGTGCACGCCACTTTGCAAATGAAACACACCGCATGAGTACCGTATGAAGAAAAGCATCATGAATACTAAGTTAGTCTTGAGTTGCACAGGAATATAAAATGCATTGGTTCTAGTTAAAATCAATTTTGCCTTGGAAATAAGTATTGGATTCACTTTCTCTCTCTCCCCAAAACACTTAGACAGACGGAACATACGAGTGTAGCTGCTGTATATTAAAGTGGTAAACATACAACCAAGCAATTCAGAGATCCTGTTAGTAGTTTCAATAAAACCCACTTTCATTGTTTCATCATTAAGTGGTACAGACTCTAGAACCAACTCACAGACTTAATGTGTGTTGATTTAAAAATTGAGCAATTCTTTTGTCTCACTTCATACCTTTCTTCTCCAAATACAAAGAAGATACAATTGAAGTAACGTAGTTTCCAGAAGGTCAGAGTCAGTAGTCACAATGGAACTTCGGAAAGTCACTATGGAAAGGAGAAGACATGAAACAGGAGTCACTCACAGAATTTGCCCCAATTACATTTTGAGCAGAAGTTCTTAAAGTTTTTCATACTTCCATTCCAAAAAAACCAAATCCCATTCATGAAGGAAAGAGGCTACACAGAATTATCAAATTAAAATTTATATACCGATGGACTAAAGGTAGCAGCTGCTGAATACTTCAAGCTTCCCTTTATATTAAGTTTAAATACATCACTGATACAAAATTTTAAGTAATTATTGACTTTAAGTAAGGATACTGATGAATACTGACAAGGTTCAGTAATAGAACCCAACTTTCAAAAACTTTTGATGGCCCAAACGACTTCAAATATCTCAGCCCTGTAAAATTAGTTCAAGTAGTTTTCACATGTGAAAGTCAAGGAACTACTGCACTTGACAAAGATTTTCAAGCTTTTCATATGGAATTATTCACAGTCTTTATGTAACAGCAATGTACAACAAATTTCTGCTGTATTGTAAAACATTAAATAGTACTTGAAGAAAGCATATTGATGGTAGTGATTCTTGTTGCCTAAAATGGGCAGAATTGGTCAATCTGAGACTGTAAAACTGACTTTTAGAGCTCTTCCTCAGCACTTGGGCAGCATCAACTGTATCCCTTCCAACCTATTTTCACATGCAGAACTGATCTCATTACATAGATTAAGATTTATATCCATGATCTATTGGGATTTGTTTAATTTAGAAGGATAATCAAATCATAACTTTAATTTCTCCACTTTCATTACAGAACGAACACATTAGCCAGGCATTTAACATCAACAGTGTTCTAGGATAGGAGAAACAAGGCTTTGGTATCACCTTTGCTTTCCTCTTCTTTTCCCAAAGTAGTACGTGGCACATTTTAAACTCTAAAGAATTCAGAAACAAACCCCTCTCTCCAGAGCTGCTCAGGAAGGGCCTTAGTGGAAGGCCCAGGTTATTGTTTCCTTGACGCGGGCCACCTGGGAAGACAAAAGCCTCCACCAGGCTGCAAGAGCCATGAGCGCCCCAGGGCTGGAACCTAAGATTCAGGTGGGGGAACTTCTAAAGGAGATTTGTGCTCAGTTTAGGGGAGGTTGCCACGGGCATCTCCACGTACCCTACACCCTGATAAAAGAGACTGCTCCAGAGTGAGCCGGGCCCTTTTTCCTTCTGCCTTTTCCTCTGTAGGAGCTATCAGGGAAGCTCTGTCTTCCCCTCCACCCAACACTCTCCCTTTGGAAGTTGGGGCAGGGATGTCAGTTGGATGTGGCAGCAGCGCCGCATCCCCCAGCCCGGCTGCCCATGGTCCTGACCAGGCTGCAGCACTGCACCGACGGCGCAGATGTGGTGGCAGCACAGCATGCAGTGCCTCAGCGCCGCCGTGCTGAACCCAGCTGTGTCGAGATATTACAAGCCCAGAGACATCAAACAGTGAGATAACTATAAAGACCGAAAGCCCTGAAAAGCCTGGAGCAGGAGGAGGAGCAGGAACACACCTCCATTGTGCGTGTTCACCATGTGGCTACTCGTGCGGCTGTCGCCACTTCGATTGACTGAACAGCAGGAGGAGAAACTGTTTATCACTTTGCCACTGAGAAAGACTGGGGATGTTTTGAGTAAGTAGCAGAATAGAGATGAAAGTACTTGTAACTCTTAAATCTTTGGCAGATAGCTTGGGAAAAATGGGGGAGCTGAGATGGCGAGGGGTGACCCTTCCCCTGTGCCGTGGAATGTGTGCTTGTGTGTGTGGTCCCTGCCCCACAGACCCTGGCTGGAAAACAAAGACTGCTTACATAATTCTTTGGTCATTTTTTTCTCAGGAATATATGTAATAGCATCGTGACAGAGGTTTCTGGTTTGTGTTTTCAATTGCTTGGGCTTTTCTTCTTTCTGTACATAGTTACAGAGGTGCTCCATTGCCTGGTGTATAGTCTATCCAGGACCCCACCTCGAGACCTGGCTGCCTTCCTTTCTGTTTTCTGTTTGGTTTGAACCTGTGCCAAACGGCAAGTAACTTTCTATGGCGTTCAGGAGTTAACCTGCAATACATGTCACCGTAACCGAGTCCCATTGCACATACTGGGTTGAGTATACATGTCT
>JAOXOE010000694.1:5332577-5349546 GCA_028565055.1 Phoeniculus purpureus
CTGGTGGACAGCAGGATGACCATGAGCCAGCAGTGTGCTCTTGTGGCCAAGAGGGTCAACAGCATCCTGGGGTGGATCAGAAGTGGGGTGGTTAGCAGATCAAGAGAGGTCTTTCTCCCCCTCTACTCTGCCCCGGTGAGACTGTATCTGCAATATTGTGTCCAGTTATGGGCCCCTCAGTTCAAGAGGGATGTGGAGCTTCTGGAGGGAGTCCATTGTAGAGCAACGAGGATGATGAAGGAAGTGGGACACCTCCCTTATGAGGGGAGGCTGAAGGAGCTGGGTCTCTTTACGTTGGAGAAGAGGAGACTGAGGGGTGACCTCATTAATGTCTATAAATATTTGAAGGGTGGGTGTCAGGGGGATGGAGCCAGGCGCTTCTCAGTGTCATCTAGTGATAGGAAGAGGGGCAATGGGTGTAATATGGAACGTAGGAGGCTCCATATAAATACGAGAAGGAACTTTTTCACAGTGAGGGTGACAGAGCACTGGAACAGGTTGCCCAGAGGTGTTGTGCAGTCTCCTTCACTGGAGATGTTTAAGACCCGCCTGGATGTGTTCTTATGTGACCTGGTCTAGGTGATCCTGGGGACTGAACTACGAATGATTCTACAATTCTATTACTTGCAACAGAAGTTCTGGTATTGAAGAAGGATATGGAATATGCTACTGAAATTGCTTAGAGGTTTCCTCTAAAAGCCTTTAAAGAAAAGAGGAAATATGCATTGAAAAATCTTACTGTAGTTCACCACGACTGACTAAAATATTCTCATCAGTAGAAACCAGGTTACAAACCAGTAGAGACGCACTTTTCCCTATGGTAGTAGTGAAATAGGATGCAGCTGTATTTGGCCCTCCACAATAACCAAAATCCTAGTCTAGTGGCTTTCAAGGAACAACATACTCACTTGCCTGTCCTTCATTTATTCATGACAGTAAGTTCAGCTAGTAGTTCCCTCCAAGATGAGTGTAGGGAGCCAGAATGACACAGTTCACTTCCTAGAGTAGTTACAAATGGCTGTTGTTAAGCATGACTGCCACATGCTTGAGTTCTGGGTTAGGTTTTCAAATACCAATTGAAAACACCTGAATGGTGTTTGCTTTTGAAACGCCATTGTTGGCTTTTGCTTGATGAAATAAAAATTATTTTAAAAGACCAAGTTTTGAGAAAAATCTTCTTGGTTTTTATCTTTTTTTTATTTTATGGAAATGGGCCACTTTCAACAAGGACTCAATCATTTCTAAGTTCCAGAAGGGAAATTGATTCTGTTTTTGTCAAGGTATATTTCAACAGCCATTGAGAGAAAATAGAAACTAATTCAGTACTAGTTCTTCAAATCTCTGTTACAGGTCTATCCTTTTTCTGCCGTTTGAGCACATAGTAACTTGGCTAGATGGTCTAGAAAGCAACAAATGAGGACCTTCAGTTCTGGAATAAACATATTTGAAGCACCTGATCTATTACCAAGCAATCAATCAGAATTCAGACACTGAAAGCCAGGATACATTCAGGCACCCAAGTACTCTTTAAAATTGAGATATGTAACAGTTACTGTCTTAGAACTAATCTTTTTTGCCCCCGCTCCATAACATACCCTGTGATCGTGACAGCCACCGCCAGTTCATCCTACTGTCTGCTAACATACAACCTGTTCCTGTGTTGCAGAGCCAGGAGAGCGGGAGCAGGAACAAACCTCAGGCAGCTAGTGCCAAGGACATGAGGGTTTCCCAGGAGAAACCTGTGAGCTTGGACGACTAGTAAAAGTTTCCTATCCATGTTCTTCCATTGGTACTGAATCAAGGCCAGCTTTTACGCAAACGCGATCAGATGCGAAAGTGCTGGCCAGTACCATGAACATAAACAAGGGACAGAGCAGGGCTGCTGGATGGCTACATTTCCATTTAATTAAAAGCTCTGGATCATTGTATTGGGATTTGCAGTGAAGTGGAATAATATATATATGAATTTGGTTAGTCAAGTAACAATCCTCTAGTCCACCTGCCAGTTGATAAAGAGCAAGCGAGCCAGTGTCCTGCCTTCTCAACCCCTTGGAGTTTTCTGTTTTCCTGGGGGAAAAAAGAGCGAGCACATAAGGAAAATCAACTACTTGTTTTTTACTGAAAATACCAACAGTCACGTATTCTCGAAAAACAAACCAACCCAGTGAACCTGTGAAATCTCAATTTTCAGTTAGGAAATTCCTTCCCTGGAAACAGCTCCACGAACATAAAGCTGATTCTGTGAAATCTGCATTGTCTTTTAGAAAATTGCTTCCCTAGAAACAACTTCAGTATAAATCTTTCTCCCTATTCCAATTCTATTTCACATGTTGTAGCACAGTAGGAGGTTATGACTGAGAACCAATGCACATATACACTAACTATGTATTTTGTTCTCATAAAGAAACAAGAGTAGATCTGATTTTTTTTCCTGAAATTGAAAAATATTTCATTTGCCCTGAAACCAACCACTCATCCGAAATAGCAGGGCAAACTGAGCTTCTTTACCAACATAGTTAGCAACAATTTTGCACCTTGTTGGGTAAGACTGCAGTTTTACTTTCCTGTGACATGTTGCAATTATTTTATTTGTTGATAGATGAGAATTCACAAGAAGCTCTGTAATGTAATTAAATATTTTTGCTTCTCCATTAAATACTCCAAAATATGTGTTGGTATAACCTTGCAATGTTTTATTGAATTAATGAGATTATAGTTCTTTGGCTTGGAATACTTGTAGTAATTAGACTTAATATAAGAATTCTCACAGCAGATCAGAGGTGTGAAAGGCATCTTATAATTAAGACCTATATAACACCACATTGTCTGTGCCTTTCAGCTGCTCAGTCATACATCAACAGATTATAGAGTCTACCTAACATGCACCCTGAATAGGTTATTGCAAGAAAAACCAGACAGAAATACCTTGCACTCTTTACCAAGAAAATTACATTATCAAGCTTTTTCTCTTACGATGCTCTATAATCAAATTTAGTGAACAAGGAATATTGATCCAGAGATAATACTTTTGCTGTTACCAGCAAATAGGATCTTTATCAGAGAATCAGGACACCTGACATTTAATTCTTGCTGTTTTTCAAATGTAATCTATATGAAGCCTTTGAAATCATGCATAATGATAAGCTGATCTTTGACTTACCAAAAAGTCCAGCAGGATTTTAATCCGAAGGATTCACAATGCAGCCTACCATGAAATGTGCAGCAGGAAGTTGTCATGTCACAGCGATATTAATTGTCTATAAAGTTGTTCTTTGCTGTAGCCTTTGCTGTTTAGTCGCTGTAGGAATTGTAAGATTAGCATCCCTCCTTTTATAGATTAATATTTTAGCTTTGGGAAGAAACTTGGGGTGCAGGTTCCTGATGCCCAATTACCTGAAAAGAGGTAGACAAGATTATGGATGCCTGAAACACTTGGATTAATTTATGCGTCATCAGTCCCTTCTGATACTGTATGGACCAGCTTGAGCAATGTGAAACCAAACATTTAAACTCTTCCACTAACATTTATAGACAAAAATGTCGTTTTTCATAAATATTGATTTAGTTTCACCTATTTTTGCATGTACCATAAGCACCCAAAATGCATAAAATTCCAAGAGCTGTGTTATGCTGCACAGGTATCAAAATAGAAATGCTTTTCTTAGATCTTCAGATGCTACTGACTGTGAATACTTTACAGAGAAGGATAGAGACGTAAGTTCCATAATAAGCTTTGAGTTTCTTCCTTCCAAAAATCTGTGAACTTTAAAGCACAGGTGAGAGTTCTGCTCCTCAGTAATTCTGGCTTGCGATACACGGAGATGCGAGCTGCATTATGAAGCTACTAGTTAACAACAAACACATCTCCAGAAACTGTCAATATCATAAAAGTTTACTCAGAAATGGTAAATCACACTGATTTATGCTGGAGTGGATAGATAAAAATCCCCAACATTTCCAGTTTCTTTTAACAAAAGAATAATAATTGTGGGGAAAAAAAATCCCAAACCAAACAAAACCCCTGTATCTTTGGTTCCTGAGGTCCCTTCCAACCCCTGCCATGCTGTGATTGTGTTTTCCTTAGAATGTAATAATAGCTATTTCTTCACAAGGGTATAGTGGTTACTAAGAAAACTGCTCCTAGGGTAAGCTATTATTACTTCAGCAGTCTCCAGGCTCCAAAAGGAATGAAAATAGTCTCAAAAATGCAGGATGTTCATGAAATGGAGAAACGGATGATGAATTTGTGCTCCTTACCGCACCTTGTCAGTTGTTTGCTTTTCATTGCTCACTGAAAAGACTGCACAGACCAGCCACTTGGAAGCAGGGCTAAGTCTCAGGACCAGGTAAGGAAACCTAGCAGGAAATAAATAACAGTGACAGAAGCAAATCTGGTAGCACGGAAAATCCATTATTCATCTGCTGTAATTTGTTGCTTGGCAAGAGACAATGAAACCAATTTTGAGAGCATTTTACGGTGAGTTAAGGCATTTACAAAAAAAATGAAAAATCAGTAACAGTAATCTTTCAGAAGTAAGTCTAAGTCATCACTGGAAACTTTGCTAACCTGACCAGAGTTAAACAAATCAATGGTAATCACCACATTAACAGCTGGAGATGGGAACGCTGAAATTTCCTATGGAAAATGTCTGATTCACGCTCAGATTGTGGAGGAGAAGCACCAGAAGATATGAAAGGGACAGACTGCTTCACTGTAGACAATTTGGAGTGTCCTGAAAGGTCTCCTTCACTCACAAAAAGGATAGGCAACAGCACAGTCATGGTCTGAAAGTATCACATGATACTCCATCCAGCAAACCAAAATCCTATTTCTTACAGCAGGGTCAGAACATCAACACAGCAGCTGGATTTATCAACAGCATTTGGCAATGGTCTACATTTGTTTTAACTGAAATGAATCTCATGGCACCATGGTAGGACAGTTACAGGTGGGTCTTCTGGGGTTGTTTGTTAGCTGATCAGCACATAGAGCATAAAACAAAAACCACCCAACTTGCTTCATTAACAACACAACTACGTGGAAAAAAATGCTTGTGCATTCAAAGCTCTGTCTGGTTCTGTGACAGCTTTCTAAAAATTTGGCTACACAAGGAAGATTTGCCTAACAAATGGAATTCATGTGCTGGTTAATGCACTAGGGATCAGACAGAATTCCTACTTCAACCAGCAGAGTAGAAAAAAAGTAAAGGAAGCTCAATATTTTTTTTTTTTTACTTTTCTCTGCCATAGGACTCAAATCAGTACAAACATTGTTCATAACATAACCTTAGGTTTATTGAGAGTGATGTGACGGTAACTAAATTGAAAAGTTTGGTTTGCAAATGCTGTCTTGTTAAGTAAAGAAAGAAATCTTCTAAAAAATAAATTAATCATTCCTTTGAATTGTAATGTTTAATAAAATAGAAACTAATTTCACTATTACTCTGACTTCTTATTATGACCTACAATTTATACTACATTACAAAGCCTCCAAAAGGTAATATATTTGACACAGAAAAAAATTAATACAAAATCTAATTACATTTAATTTGATTACATTAGAATAGACTTCTGTAATCTCATTTAATTCAAGACATTCGTAAAACAGTAAAATTACTAACAGTGCCTCAACCTCCTCTCCACCATATAAAGCTAACACCTTATCAACTGTCTACCTTTCTCTCCACTACAGGAGAGAAGAGAATGGAAATCTCATGTTATGGGCCAAATTCTGCCACTTTCTATCCTCCGCTGACCTGAATCTGTGTTACTTAGATCCACAGTTTTCAAGGCAGAGAAGAAATAGGGCACTGGGAGGGCAGAGTATTTCTACAACTTGCTATTTCTCTGAGAGTGCATGAGCATCTCATAGATATTTCTCTGGAAATGAAAAAGAATCTCACTGCTTGTCTCATCACATTTATGCTAAAAGAACTCCCAATTCACACTAGTAAAACCTTTTCCTCTTCAGGAAAGGAGCTTTGCTCTCCAATAAGCCTGGGTCGGATGTTCTGTTCACTACTGATATTAATTTATGTGGGATGGGAGGTCATTCTCTACATTGCCCCACTTCAGCTGGATGGAGCAACACAACAGAAAATCTACTGAACTTCACTTGTGTGTCTTTCACAAGGAGCAGTCTAACGGAGCTGAAAACCTGGGTACTCAAAAGCGAGCTTTCAACAGGAAGAACTTTTCAGTATGCTGTTTTTTTGCCAACAAAGCTGACTTTGTAACTTCTCTGATGATTATTCTCAAGACAAACTCCTCTGAAGAGATTTGATGCTTCCTGCTTGAAGTGTTTTGCTAATCATGTCTTTTAACTTTGTTTTCTGAAGACACTTAGCCAGTCAAAGAAACCTACTTTGCCTCAAAAACTTTTTGCATAGGTGCCATTACGAGGATGAAATGTTAATTAGTTTTTGACCACCGAGCAGTCTTTTCAACTACCAAATCCTCTGCCATCTGGAAGCCTGAGTCCTTTTGTTAGTTTTGTATGAGAAGCCCAGAGTGACATCTTCCATATCTGCAGACAGTCTGAGAAAAGCTCTTCTCTCCACTTGCCTTTCTTCCTGTCTTCCGTGCTGCAGAACTGCCTTTTAAAGCACCATCACAAACCATCCGTGAAAAGAAAATGAAATCTAGTTTTGAGAAAGAACAGACACCATTTTTACACAAAACTGTTCAACAGCGAAAAGATTTAGGCAGATTTCTTTAAATTAACAGCAGTGCTGAGGTTTTCTTAAAGACTGATTCACTTCAATGACTCAGTAGCTCATGGCTGTTTCCTCATTTTTTTTCTGCGCCACAATAAATCAGGCTGTGAAATAAGCTTGGTTTAAGTAGCAAAAACATTATGATTTCACATTTAGCAGCATAAAAATTATCTTATGTTCAATTCATGCTTCTCAGTAAGGTTCCCAGATCCTTTCTACAGAGCAGCATTTTATTATCAGAACAGACAAATTCTTCCTATGGACAAACCAAAGTTTGCTAACACAAACAACAACAAATATGTAAATAATCTAAATAAATTTTGGGGTTGTAATTAGTATTTACTAAATTGGGTTTGTGGCAATCCACTGAGATGACATATAAACTAACTTACACGTTTTTGCTTGGTGACCCAGCTTGAATTTATATGTAAGAGACCTGCAGGAAACCAGTGTCTTAATGTGCTTGCACAAAAAAAGTCAGCGCCACTGTACAAGAGAGCAAGTTTGTTGTGTGCACAGAGTTCACAAAATTAAATTCTGAATGTGCTAACGAGGTTGTATCAAATGTTAGTCAAGTTCAACGGCAACATGCAAAAAAATTTCAGTTAATATTTACTTTAGGTGGAATGGAATTCGATGTCAGTTTTGTATTTTGAAAAAATTGGATGGAAAAAGCAGAAATTATTAATAATGTGCTATAAAAAAAATTCCATGAGAATATATTAATATTTATTTTCAAACAGACAACAGAACAGAAGAAAACAAGATTAAAAAACCCTGAAGCAGACAGCTATAATCAAACCCTACCTTTCCAAAGTTCTATGGATAAGGTTGGTAGTTGTATCTACATATTTGTGATTACAACTGTGATACATGTCTCTAAAATTGTAAATTGCGTCATGTTTGAGTGAAGGAGTAAATTTTATTTTATGAGCTGAAGTAATTAAAAGTCTAATGCCCTCTCAAGGTGCCCTTCTTTCGGTAACATTCCTATACTTACTGTTTGATGTGATTCCAGTCTTGGTATGTCACAACTGGTCTGCAAGAATGACCTCAAAACATTCTGCAGCACGTATAGCTTCAAAAGTGAAAAGAAACCTAAGCCGCACCAATTAATGAGTGCTGAAAAGAAAAATTGTTCTTTGTAATCTTCAAGATAAAAGGAGAAACTCAAAAGGCATATTCCAGCAACACATATCTGTTCCAGGAACACATATCCATTCCAGAGTTAGGAAACCTTTCCAGAAAACATGGATCAGATCATCATGCCCATTAAGAATAACAACCTAGTTTCACACATTTCAGAAGCATCTGAACAATTTATTCACAAGGGAAGCTAAATATAAAGCTAGTGCCAAAATATGTTCATTAAAAATTAGATTCTGGAAGTAAAGCCTTGAAAACCTACAACTGTGCTTGGGAAACACGGCAATGAAAGTGGAATACAAACCTTTTAGAGATATCTTTGCTTTGGAAGTCTCAAGATACCAGAGTGAGCATCCATAAGACATTTGTTCCTTTACTTCAAGACACGATGATGAGCATTTCATTTAACACCTTCCTACATAGATATTTGAGCATCCAGGCATTTAAAAACAGATGGGAAGGGGGAGAGGCAAAAGTCTTAATGTGACCAAAATAGTAATTTTTCTTGAGTTTCAAGAGTTCTGAACAATCACTCTTCAGGTCTGACCTAGCAGGCTTGAAATGATACCAAGCACTAAGCTGGGAAGTAAATGTATTTTGGGCTACATATTGTATTAGACAGAGAATAGCTGGGATGCTCTAAGGAGAAAAAATACTGCAGAATGAGTTTGCATGTTAGTTTTAATTATTTTGAATGTAACCTTTAAATATTACAAACCCTTTGACAGGTGGCAAGCAGCATATTAAAGAAAGATGTATCTTTTACTTGAAGAAAAAATATTAAACTACACAACACTGAAGTGAATTCTTTGACTTATTGGTAATAACATTCTAGCAATAAAGAATAGATGTGAAGAACTCACTCCTTGTGACATTGCATAATATTTCTTGTTTCTGAAATACTGTTTAAATACAAGCAAATAAAACTAATGTTTAATATGAAACAGACTACTGACCTGTTAAAGATAATTCAGTAACGATCTTTTTATTTGCCCATTATGCCAACTTCATTGATGGCATATGACCAACTTCACTAAGATGGGAGAGGAAAAATGCAGCGTTTACAGCATTACACAGGAGTGAAACTAACTAGCATGCACGCGCTGTCTCTGCCTCCTGTACTGCAGCTACTAGATATGCACTACATACCTTTATGCTGCATGTTTGCATTTATTTAGTGATGTATAGGCAAATGTAAAAGTGACCATGGCTGAAGTTCATCATCTGGAACATCCAAGCTCATTGATGCTGACTATAGAAGAAAGGCATGAAAAAAGAATTAGGCAAGGGCAGTATCGAGCTCAAGGACTGTTTCCAGCTTTATATCACAGTTGTGCCAGAAAGCAGCTTTAGGATAAAATCAGAAAGCTGTTTCTTAGAGAAAAGCTACCATGCACCAGGCATTCCCCTCTGTGTACAGAACGAGGTATCAGCCTATGTGGTTGGCCCTATGGACAGTGTGTGAACAACGAAGTAACTGTCCACTATTCTCCAGTACAGTCAGAAGCAAGAGCTCCACCAGGCTCGCTGTTGCAAAGCCTCATTAGAGTGAAGTGTTTACAGCCGCTGCCTGATGGCTTTGCAAACTTTTCTTCTAAATCTTACAGAATCACACACATCTAAACTGTCTTTCTCTAGGTGTTCAGAAAACTACATCCCAGAGGGAGACCTTTCTTCACTGTCTACATGGTCATTGCAAGGAGGGAGAAATGAGCATGGAGGGTACAGCAAGATGGTCGGTAGGGTTCAGCCCACCCAACTGTACACTTGCTGGCCCTTTTTTTCACTTGGAATGTGACAGAAGCGTTGTGCTAACCAGATCTCTTTATTTAGCTCTGACTTTACTGATTGCCAAAGTGGTAAACACGATAGCTTGACACATCCCCAAAACTGCTTAAGCAGTCTGTTCAGCAATGTCTGAGCATCGTTTCAATGTCACTTACACAGTTTTTGCAAAAAGAGGAAAAGCCCAAGACAACAGTGTGCGTCTCACCATTCCCTGTCAATCGCAATGATATTCCGTTAAGAAAATGACATCAGTGTCCACCTTTAAGGTATCAGTCCCTGGCTTGATCTTTAATTTAATTAGTTTTAAATCCCAGAGGTTTAAACTGAATCCTGTACTTTTGCAATAACAAAGTGTTGATAGGTTGCTGTATTAAACGCAGATGTTGCTGGTCTGCACAGCAATCCCGAAATTGTGGTTTTTCATTCCTAGTTCAAAAATTAGTGTGATCTTTAAACAGCTGCTTTGTTGAGTCCCAGAGGTAGCAGCACTTTATTTTGAAAGAAAAATTCCTATATATAGTGTCCATATGTTCCTTTTGTTTCAAAGGCTTAGTGGAAATTAAGTAAACAAACAAAAAATCCCACTTCAAACTTCACTGTAGACATCCTCTGCTTCTACACAGATGCCAAGAAGCCTGGGAAGACAATGGAGTCCCATAGTAGAACAAAAGTGGCAGCTGGGGTAAAAAAAAATCTTACAACCTCCTGTAGACCTTTAGTATTAAAGTCAACAGTGCTTACCTGTGTTTATTGCCTGGCATGGGAGTAAGTGCCCTGCAATAATGGGGCCTTCCTGGAGAAGTTCAGATTTTCAACCTGTTTTCAGATGAGCAATGAAAAGACAGCAATGGACTGAAATAAGATTTTTACTTCATTCACACCTGCATTAAACAAATAACAGTAGCTCCAAGACTCTGAACAACAAGCATTTGAAGAAATGGGGTCAGGAGTCCTATCACTCTGAGTTAAAGATTACCTTCTCTATTTTTCTCCAGTACATTGCCACACAAATTGCAAGATAGCATTTATTCCATTCTGAGACAGGAGAGGCTCCTATCAATTCTCTCTAGTTCAAGTTCCAGGTCCTACAGTATTTTATTTCATTTCTTGCATTACTTTTTTACAATTTTTGCTTGATTTGACTCTTATATTTGAGCCTTGTCAGAACACCATACATTTTATGATGTGGGCAAAAAAAACCCCTTTGACGCCTCTGACGTTCATTCCTGGTTTCATTTGTAAGTGATACGTTAGGAGGTTTAATCTCGGTGCCCATATGTCACATCTCAAAACCAGATCACACTTTGGTGTGAATGGCAGGCTCTGCAGAGCAAAGCTCTAGATTGACATATTGGAATGGGTTTGGGAGATGCTCCTGGGGAAAGCGTACTCATCTTTTATCACTGGCAGAAATATTCATACCTTAGGTACCTCACATGGAAAAAAAGTATTTTCAAATCAAAGGATTCTTATGGACAACTATGAAATCAGCTTTTTTCTCAGAGTCAGTGATCCATGTGTGAGGATCATTTTTGCCTGAGCCAGTATTCTAAACATTACGGACACCTTCCAGTTTCTAGCAGTTTCTGGTCCCAGTGGCATGAAAACAGACAGGCAAGAACAGTGCAGGCTGCACGCTTCCATGTACACGTTAATTTAACAAAAATCTTTTTTTTCCTACTAAATATGTTCCTGTCAATCCTTGAGACTTCTGCAAGTCAGTAAACCACTATGTAGAGCACACAGCTACTCAAATGCCACATTTGAGTACGTTTGTTTACTGCTTCAAAACTGGTTGTAAAAATAATCACAAAGATGTCAAGAGAAAGCCAGCACCTAAACCACAGGATCCAGTTCCTAGCAATATAACAGTAATAGACAATCAGTGTTTCCTCATTTACGGGACGCAGATGACAGATGAGTAAGAGTGACCTCATTCACGTTTAGAAATATGTGAAAAGCAGGTGTGAAGAGGATGAAGCCAGGCTCTTCTCAGTGTTGTCTAATGACAGGACAAGGGGCAATGGGTGTCAGCTGGAACATAGGAGGTTCCATATGAATGTGAGAAGCAACAACTTCACAGTGAGGGTGACGGAGCAGTGGAACAGGCTGCCCAGGGGGATTGTGGAGTCTCCTTCTCTGGAGACGTTTAAAACCCGCCTGGATATGTTCCTGTGTGATTTGATCTAGGTGGTCCTGCTCTGGTGGGGGGATTGGACTAGATGATCTTTTGAGGTCCTTTCTGATCCCTAATGTTCTGTGATTAACCTGTGCCTATATAGTTATTTCAATTGTTGTGTATCATAGTGTTTACTCTTAATAGTACCTGTTGCAGAGTATTGCAGAAATGCAGGACCTTTCATTCAGTGCCATTTACTTGTTTAATCACCCTGAAACCTCCTGATGGGATTCTATGTGATGAGGAAACAGAATAGCATTCAGCTTTAGACCAAATCACTGATTTTCCATTCACAAACCAATTGAATGCATTGCAGTGTGTCCTAAATCCCAAAGTTTCCACCACAACCTCCTGCAGCATCCAAAGCTAAGTATGGCCATCTAGTTATCACGTCTTCAACTCATCCTCAGACAGCTCTTCCCAAAACAGCCATTTGCTAAGGCAAGGGTCACAGAAGACAGTTTGCTGTTCTCCTAACACCATCTTATGCCAGAAGGGAAACATCTTGTGCCCAGAAATGCCATCTTAAATAAAGTTTTCTGGGAACTCTAAACTCACTGCTCGCAATCACATGATAAACGCATTCCAAGTGCCAGGAGTGGACAGAGAGAGCCTTTCTTCGGGGTTGTTTCTCTCATCCAGGTGAGTCATAACAGCTTTACAAGGAATGGAAAAGCTGTTATGAGTAAAGTGCTATAAAATATTTTGGCCACTGTGTTAGTAATCTGACATGTAACTGCATAATTAGGTATGCTGTATCATCAGCCTGTTTCAATGCAGAAAAACTTGCCAGTGGTCATCATTTCCTTCATTAGGTTGTTAATGTTCTTTATTTCCAGCTTTTCTGACAGGAGGCAGTGTAGCTGGAAAGGAAGACATTACAAGATCTGATGTGATGGACTAACTTGTGACAATATGACAGATGTTTAAAACCAAATCGTTTTAAATAGGTTTTTTTCCCCTGTCTTTTCTATGAAGCAGTGTTGTAGAACAGTTATGAAAAATTACAAAAAAGAACCCACATGTTGCAACTGCTGTGATTACTGGCTCAGATTCTGCTGTGCTGCTGCACAATGGTTAGGTGGCTTCCGGAGCAACACAGCACTCCTCTAAGTTGTGTAACCCTACTAGGCAGAACTAATCACAAAAAAAGAAGAGGTCTTCACACTGTGTAGTGTGTGACTGTCACCATTTAAATTACAGCAGCTTTGATTTGCGCCGCAAAATTATCTCCCAGTGACATGCACAGGAATTGAAATTGGGGCTAAGATTTGTACAATATTGTACAATTTCAATTTTAACCTTTGCTCTACTCCTGTGATGCAGTTCAGCATTTCATGCTGCTTTGCAGAGATGAAATTTCATTCTTTTGTTTGCTTGGTTCTATTTTACCCTTTCCTTCTACAAACTTCCTGGGGAATGAAATCTGATGTTGCCTTCCTGCTTCCTTAAACATCATAAGAAACTGTGTCCAACCAACACAATGCTTTTAGGAATTCTGTTCTGCCAGCTGCTCAGCTCCATTACAAAAGCACTTGCAGATGTAATTTTTCACTGCTGCTCACACGAGCTCAGCGGTACAGAAGGAGATGGGTAAGAGTTACTCCCACGGAACAAGAAGCAGCGACTGGCCGGAAGAAGTTGACTGTGCGGATAATGATCACCTCTGATCCTTCTTCATCATTCCTGGTGAGCACAGCTATCAATCCATGCCTAATCTAGACAAAATATATTTGTAACATAAAGTCCCCATATAGCAGCAAATGACAACTGCGAAAGCTGATTTATCCAAGCTGCTCTGCTAGTTCCCATTCCATGACAGAACAGCTAATATGCTGACAGACAGACAGCTTAAGGCTGAGCTGTTACTTGATCTCATTATGTGCCAACTGATGCAAGTTAGCACCCAAAGTAGTAAATTGTCATGGAGACAAACAAAACTTCTGCCACAGCTAGTAGAAATAGTTTCAAGGCAAAGCAAATAAACTCTCTCTTATATTCCCGAAAAGTAGCTTAAGAGTTGACCAGTGACACTATAGCTTGTCCTAGAATAATTTAAATCAAAACTGCTCTACCAGAGAAACCAGAAATGTTACTAGTTTTCAAGTATAAGTTCAAAAATTTGATCAGATTGATCTGATCAGTGATTGATCAGATCCAGTTATATCTAGACTGAAATGTTAAACACAGATGTAGCCATCTGACTGAGAACCATTTGCAGTGACACTTATTGCTGATTCTTGTGAAAAAAAACAAACCCCAAACCAGAACACAGTCTGACTCCATTCCGGTCTAGACAAAGCAAAGCGAAACTAGATTTTTGTGGTGAGGCATCAGCAGAAATACTATAGACTGTCAAAATCTGTGGGATGATTTCACAGAAGCAGTGTTGTCTCACTTCATCCATGAGATAGTCAGTTCTATCCAAAATTCATAATCTCATGGAAGCAGGAAAAGCAGAAGAGCTCTTTGTTTGAATAATATAGAGGTTTGCATGTATTTTTAAGCCTCCTTAAACAATACATTTTCAACAAAAGAGATTTGGTTTAGATCCAGCTTATTCAACAGTATTCAAAAAACAATAGCAAGTAAAAAAATAAGAAAGCAAATTAGTGTGAACTGTTGAAAAGAAAAAGTACTATTTTATTTTTTCCCTGTACCTTTCATTGGCTTTGAAAGTCAATCCCTTTTCTCAACATCGTTTTGAGCCCGTGGGTCATCACCTTTGACTCCAGTGAGTGGTGGTTATTTTTCATGCCAGCACAGGTAGAAGATTCCGACCTGCTTTGTATTGCACAAAATAAATGGTAATCATCTGCACCTTTTTTTGTGTGATGCAGATCACCATCTCAGAACTCGAAGAATAAAATCTTTGTAGCTTTGATGACAGTGATTAGACTGTAACAGGTCTTCCTCTGGCATAGCTATTGGGGCAAAGACTCAGAGGTCATGCATTCAATTCTGTGCAATTACTCAGTTTAATGATGAAGATGAAAGAAGATAGTGTATACCTAATCAAGCAGATAAGCATATGAAACTTCTGCATTAGAGATTTGATGGAACAATAGATGCAGAACTCAACATGGACAGCGGGCAAAACGTATCTCCCCTGTGAATGCTCATGCAGCTTTACTCAGAACAGTCAGGACAAAGAGACAATGCTCTTTTTCTTTTGTTCCGTTCTTTTTCCAAAATGGAGTCATGAAAATCGGGGAAACAGGACACCAAGAACAACTTCAGAAAATGTGGTCAGACTTCCTGTTTTTTCCTACAGAAGATCATTGTGAAAGATGCCACAGTAGATGCACTAGTCTGAAACTGTCTATAGAACAGAAAGGCAATGTTGTCTGTAGCTTTCTTTTCCCTGGCTATTATCACAAGAGAAATTAAATCTGCTGTAGTTCATGTATTTAAAAATAACAATTTCTATTCTGTTCCTATTCCTAACACTGGTGGTGTCTGTGGTGTGTAATGGTCTACATTTCCTCATACTTCAAAGGACCACACACTTAGGACTGCTTCTTACTGGACTGAGAGGCTCAGCACTGGCGTCACAATCAAACCCATTCAGGCTGTCTGTCCCTTCTGAGTAACGTGTCCCAGTAGGCTTCTCCTGGCCGTACTTCACATGCATTATCATGCTCTGTGGGAAACACAGCAAGTGTAGCAGCTTCCAAGAGTAAAAGCAGTTGGTTAGGGCCTCTCATAATACAGCAGTTCAACAGCTGAAAGGATTGTCTGCACATTTTACTGGGAGGAAAAAAAAAAAGGTGTTGAATAAACATATTTCAAGGAGCAGGAAGCATGAGCCTAGAGCACCCCAGAGGAATGATAACACAGAGCTAGCATAATGCTACCACATTCTTCTGGGAAGATTATTTCCACCACCTAGGAAAATGATAGGGACACAAAGTTGTTATATGAAAGGAAATAGCAGGAGGCAGAAATAAATCTTTTTTTAGTTGTATATGAAGAGAAAATAGTGATGATTATTGAGACATATGACACAGTTATTCAACACCAGCTATATTTCTGATCTAAGATATACAACCTCAAACCAGGATCAGACTCCTAAAGTGGCAAAGAATTTAAGTTTCAATATACATCTTCCTCTTCATCATTTCCTCTTGATTAGTGTGGCTGAAGTCTGTTCTTTTCCTGTCTATTGTAAATTCCTCCTCCTAATTCCCTTTGGTGCACAGGACCATAGGTCCTTACTCGAAGCTGTTAATCTCACACAATCAGGGTACAGCTAGCCTGTGTATGCAGCTCTGAGGTCACAGACAAGGTTACAGCACAGCAGCAAACTAAGTGCAGGCCTCTTGCATCTGTATCCCGCTTGCCAACCTATTTATCCATCAGAAGGAAGCACTCGTAAAGAGCAGTGAGTCTGAATCTAACCAGATCTTGAAGATGATTCTATTTTCCAGTTTGTACAGATTGGCCCACGAAAATGGTGATGGCAACTCCCAACTATATTTAAATATACGAACTGGAAATTTAAAGTTCTGTCACTCCTTTTACAAGCTCATGAAAATTTCAAGGGGATACAGTTCTAATTACCTCTCGTATCCAATTTGCCAAGATAAGTAAGAATTTCTACTCTTCTATGAAATGCCGATGTAAGGAGCATGTCAAACAGCTCAAGAGTACAATGCTCCCCAGATGCTACACCTGTTTCTCATATATCATCTTCCTCTGTCTCATCATTTGTTTTTACCAGAGGGTTATGAACAGCTAAGCTCTGTCACCAGGGAAGGTCATCACTGAATGATCCTTATTACTTATTACGACTATTACATTTTATTAATGTCTACAGGCTCTACTCAAGATCTAACTTGGCTAAATGTAACAGAAGCATATGGTGATCATCCCCTGCTGAACATTCTTAGCAGAGAAACAGATAACTGCCTGCAAAATGCTATATGATTATATGAAAGCTGGTTGACATATTAGTTCCATTCTCTCTACCAATTCTTACTTCTAAATATTTGTCCACAACACCAAATTTTAGGTTTCGTGTCTGTTGGCATTTAAGCTACAATGGTGTTAAAAAAAAATCTACAATCTACAAAACTATAGGGACTAGGATGATAAAAAAGAGAAGTTTGGTGAGCAAGTGACAATGTCAAAAGGAGAT
>JAOXOE010000694.1:5353042-5372112 GCA_028565055.1 Phoeniculus purpureus
CTAATATCTAGTCTAAACCTACCCTGTTGTAACTTGAACCCATTCCCTCTTGTTCTATCACTAATTGCTTGTGAGAAAGAGACCAGCACCGACCTCTCCACAACATCCTTTCAGGTAGTTGTAGAGAGTGATGAGGTCTCATCTCAGCCTCTCTTCTTCAAACTAAAGAGCCCCAGCTGTTTCAGACTTTCTGCATAAGATTTATTGTCCAGGCCCTTCACCACCTTAAGACTGCACTCTGGTATAAAACCATTATTCAGTTTTTGCATGGTATAGTCAATGTTTTGGTAGAAGTCAGGTCTGGTGGAATTTTTGAATTGCAGACAGTTGTTCACTCAAATCAACATTAGCAAGAATTGCATAAACAAGAAATTATAAATCCAAAGTAAATAAGTCAATAATAACTATTACCTGTATTAGAAGCGGCTTTAGGATGGAGGTCATTCCCTTTGCTATTTAAGGAGACTTACAAATACCAGAAAATGGAAACCATTCTGGATAAAAAAACCTTTTTCAGAAGTCAGAATTCTGACAGCAAAACTCTGGAATTCTTGGCCAACTCTGGGTAGCAATCATAGACTGCATTTCTGAAGGAAGCTCTAGAACACAAACCTAAACTCTCACATGAACAACTGATCCTAGACGAATAGCAGCACCTTTGGCTTTCAACAGGCATCTCATGCACTGAATTTCTCCTGACATAATTCCCCAAGCATCTAAAATTGAGAACAAAACCCAACAGGCCTAAAATGATGATGTTTAAAATTCAGATCTCAATCTTTCTATGCTTCTCCTTTTCCTAGCAATTAAATAGGATAAATGTTTAATTAAGAAATGTTAAAAAAAACCTAACTCCACAAAACTAAGGACGTTAAAAAGCTTACACTGATAAAGAAGTTCAGAGTATTTTTGCCATGTTGGTTCACTGACGATTCAATTGGTTTAAATCTTAGATATAGTTAGAGCTGCACAAAACAGACTTTGTCTTTTTCAAAATTACACAGAACTTTTCAATTTCATATAAGTTTCATTTGCAGTGCTGATTAAGTAGATGTTTGCATCAAAAATGCAAATGTATACGCATTTTTGATGCAAAACACTTTTTGCTTGAAAGCTGTTACGTCTTCTGTGATACCGGCCTGTTTCTGCTCAACAAATTTTTCTGTGTTACCGAAACTTCACAGTACATTATGGGCTCCAAACAGACCCACTTGGGGATAAAGAAAACATCCTTAAAGTTATGCAAAATATTCATAACAAAATGCAAATACTGTTGACAGTTTTCAGCATTTTGGTACAGCAACTCATATTCTAAAGCATGACCAGCTAGAAGCTATATGGAGAAGTTTTTAATCAGTCTCTGTGCTGGATACTTCCATCATTTTCTTTTATAACAAATGTTGCAGAATGGCTGGACCCATCATTAGGTATAAAAATACTAGTTTTGGAGTGAGATAGTGGTTTAGATACATTTAACTCTGACACATGCAGAATGAGATTCTTTTGCAACGGAAGATTCTCTGAGCAGGGCATTCAGCCAGTGGTCTGTTTCCTCTGAGGAAGTAAAAATCTGTCGTTAAAGGATTGGATTTTAATTCTACCAATGTTAAACTGCACCAAAAATGAATTGGGGTAAAAACAATTATTTACATCACACACTGCTGGGCAGTTATAGATTGATGTATTTACATTTTGCCAGAATAAGCAATGCCTTCTGAGAAATAGAAACCTCTGCTTCTTTTACCCTTGCATCATTGATGAATACAGTTCTTCTCATCACTCACTGACACAGAGAACACACATCCCCTCATCCCTCCATGCATATTTACCTTGCTGTCTCCCTTGCACTAAGTAAAAAGTCCTTGACATTTAGGACACAATGTTCTGTATCCTAGCATGCTGCATCAATAAACTAATGACACTTCTGTCAGTCTCTCTCGTGGTCAATTCTTCCTTCTCCAGAGATGTCCATAAAACTAGCTAGTTCTCTCCACTGCATCTAACTCAAACTTGCTGGTTCACAAAATCATTCTGGAAAGGGAGAAAGAAAAACAAGTTATATTGTGAAGGATTGTCAGCATGTAGAAAAAGAAATGCAGGAAGCTGTCTGGATAAGAACTCCACCACATAAGATCCTTATTCAGTTCTGCACATCAGGCAATGGCTATTTTTCAAAGAGTCAAAGTAAGTGAAGTTTGTTTTAAAAATGAAGTTTGTTTTCAAAGTATGCAGGGCTTCACTGGGGGGGAAGTCCACCTATGTGAGTGAACACAGCTGCTTCCATGAGAATTATGAGGGCCATGTCTCACTGTTTCAGTTTGATGAATTGTTTCTTTAGAAAATTCTCCCACACAATCTGTTGGATATTCCTCTCTCTTTCTTTTCTAGTCTGAAAACATGTAGTGTAGGTAACTTACATTTTCTGCTCTGTAGACACCGCAGTAGTAACACAAATTATGTGGAGACACAAAGCAATTGAAAGAATACTGAACGAAACAAGGGGAAAGCAAAATAGTTCAGAGTTTGCTCCACAGGTGAAAAAACCCCTGAAGTTCAACAGAAACCTCTGGGTTGAAATTACCTATCAGATCCAACCTGATGTTTCATATCTGCTCCTTTTTAGACTCAGGCACCTGCAACTGAACCTTCGTGGAAGAAATTTGATTAAAATCAAAAGCAAAGAAAATTATGAGTGCACTGATACTGGATTACACCAACATTGTAGGCTGTGTCTTGATTAGGTTCAAGTGCTTTATTAATGTAGGAAAACTGGTACACATGTACTACTATGCTTTAAAGGAAAGGAACGATGACAGATCTATGTTTTAAACAACTTGGTTTTCTTGATTCTACAATGTAAATACAGTAAAAATACAGTTTTGCTGACATGGTAGAATTTACATGAAAGACTTCCGCTGCTAAACTACATCAGTTCGCCTACCTGCCTTGATCAATGACATGTCTGAGCTGACACTGGCAGGGCACATCTCTCTTCAAATGCAATAGTGCTCATCTATCTGGCTCAAATGGAAAAACCAGTAATGGTGGGATTAGTGAGCAATAGCAAAAAGTGAATGAGCCTAACAGTAAGTGATATGCAAGACTAATCCTAGCAGAACTCTTCTACTAGGTATTTTAGTAATATGCATAAGTGGATTTTACTCAGAGGCCACAACTTTCTAATAGTCCAACCAAACCAATGACATCAGAAAGAGCATTCAACAGATGCATCTCTATTACACTCCAAGTCCCATTTACTTGAAATTTAGCTTTTAAATTTTGCTTCAAGACACTGTGCTTGACCACCAGACTGGACACTGTGTGGCTTGCAGATAAGTAAGTAGCCACAAGTCTGAACCACTTGGTGGACAACACAAGGGAATTGATCAAGAGACCTTTTATCTACTATGTTAGTTCTTTGCCAAATGCAGGAATCAGGAATACTCAAGATTTTACAGGCAAACATGGTAACAAAATGCATGGGAAAAGACAACACTTTCCTGATACAGTTCACTGAAACCTGTAAAAATGAAGTTTATCCTTATTAACCTTATTGTTCCTTTGTGTAAAAGAGATTATACTGCCTATGATTTAGTGCTCAAAATGGCTGCTGCTGTAAGATTACAGAAATTAAATTATTTAGGCCCAGAACCCCCAGAACACTTTCTGCTGAATTACTGAGCATGGCTGTGCTATCTTCCCCTTTTGTAACTTGTGTCTGCTCCAGTTTGTGATTATCATACTCTGGAAAAGAAAAACGTGTTTTAAAAAGTGCTATGACATCTCACTTCAGCATGTACAAAAGTTTTACCACCCAGAAGTATTTAAGTGGCAGCTTCTCCTGTTTCCACATTTTAAAAAGTTAGATATCTAATTCCATCTCACACCTAAGCAAACATCATTTAATTAACTTTTGCTTTACATATTGCAAAGTGGCATTACAAAACCCCATTTTCTTAAGAGCCCACTCAGCCGGCGTGTGGTCTGCCTTACAGAGGTGTGGGTTGAATTTTGCTAGTGAAGTACTGGGCCAGTAATGCCTACAGATGACCACCAAATCCCAGCAGGCACGAAAATAATGGTTATTATTTTTAAAATGCAATTTAGACAGTTTGAACTCAGTTCAGGCTGAGTGAATTAACCTCTACCCTTTGCCCTTCCCCCACTGGCACCTTCACAGGCTCTGCAACAGTAATAACCTTATGGACAAACATGCTGGTGGTTTATATCACAAGCTGAAGGATGAGAGCTGAGCAACACCTTGTGTTGGATGATAAAACTAAGCATATGCTGCGAGTTTGCTCCTTTTCTCCCTTCATACAGCAGACTTCTTCCCTCTGTGCTACCAATTGCCATGTTTTCTCTTTGAGGCTTGTAGGTATTTTCATTATTTTCTGCAACAGCAGCTTCTATAAATCACTTTATAACACTATTTTATCTGTAATTGGTTCTTTCTTATTATTTTTCTGTACCCTTTCTGGCATTATTCATTACACCAAATGTTGCTTGGCAGTGTAAATCATGAAGCTCTTTGAGATATTTTTACCAGTATGATTGAGAGCTGAGACTGACAGCTGATTATCACCATTCCTTTTTTTTGTTGATTCTTTGCTATCAAAAAGTTAGATATTTGTCTCCCACTCACTTCAGCTGAAGATAGTTCCTTCCTACCAATGTATGCCTTGAATATCCACTTGGGTAGGAACGGTATAATAAAGTCATTATTAAGGTAGGTTGTTGTGAATGACTGCGTATTATTCATTTTTGTTAAGTGACTGCAATGTGCAAACACAGCGCAGATGACCCCAAAGACATTTCCATTACGTTTAGTTAGATTCAGAGAAACTAGACACTTGGAAATACTTTCTCCCAAGGAGAATCCATGCCCAGTTTTGTGATATTTACAAAACCAATGTTAACTACCTGAAACCACAATTAAGTTTACCATTTAGCTTCAGAATATGAGTATTTAAAGGCAGGGAACCAGCTACCTTTAGTAACTAATGCGATTTTAAAAAAATTATGTCATAAATCAACATATATTCTACATATCAGCATAGCAAGGGGATTAAAGACAGCAACAATTTTCAATAAACTCATAACAATTGATATTATCCATTTTAAAAACAAGATAATGATGCTTCAAGGACCAAAACCTACATAATATTAAATATTTGCAGTTGGCTTGGGTAAATTATTTATATGAAGAAATTTTGCTTTTGGTGGAAACACTATCCTTCATTAAAATTATAGATATGGAGAACTGCAATTTCACATATGGTTGGGGAATGATTTTGAAGCCCACAGAAAAACTGCCTTTTATTTCATGTAGTTTCAGAGTATCAGCTTGAAATCAGCAGAGCCAGGTTTAATATGCGTAACCTACACAGCAGCATCCAGATGATTGACTACAGTACACATAAACATTACGATAAGACGTTAGGTAACTGCTCTAATAATACTAAATTGAAGAGCATTCTTGATGTCTGGCTTGGCATATTAAGCAGATCTAAAGATCCAAATATGAACTAATGAAGACTCTCTATAATTTATACAAGCTACACTCTGTATCTTTTCACTAGCTAACAAAAAATGATGTGCTTTTGCATCTACCAACTCTTGAGGTAAGGTTTTGTTTCCCCTAACACCTGCATTTTAACTTCTGGTACCAGAAGGTTATAAAGAGGCTATAAATTACCCTCATTACCTTAATAACCAGAGGACTGCTGAATAAGCTCCATTCCATCACAACATAATCACATTCCAGTATCTGCATCAGGCTCTAGGTCTTCCTACTGCTTATGAGGAGTAGTGGTCTGAGTCAATCAATACAGAAAGCATTAACATTGTGCAACATGTTGTGTATGTGATAGAGAGACTTGCATATCATTACACCACCAATACCTCCACGATAAGCTTATGCTTCTAAAGTGAATCAATACAAATTTGGCTTCAAATAACACATGCAGGTCATAACAACAAAATGAGTTTGTTGAATTTCATCTGAGTACATTACTGTGTTCATTACTTTTTTCTTTCCACTGCAGCTCCCCGTGCAGCATTCTACAGGTGTTAGCACTGAAGGACTGCAGATCAGTTTACAGACTACCTACAGACATCTGCTAATGTCTTACTTAGATGTGAGACAAAATAAATTTGGACCAAATGATCCAAACCCATGCAAGGAGCAATTTCTCTGCCAACCTTTCAAAACTCAAGCTGATAACAGCAAAACCATGTGCAAGCTTTGCTACTCTATTTTTACTTTAAATGTGAAAAAATTAGAGTCAGAGCATAAGTTACTAGCTCTGGGTTAGTAGTAAAGCTAAGAATGGAATCACTGCCAACTTCATGCTGTATCTACACACAGGGCTCTTGTACTGCGCAGAATTCTTCCACATGGTTCAAATGTAGTAAAAAACCAGCTGTTTCTTTTAAATTATCCTTAACCTTTACAGTTCAGAGAAAGCGACTGCAATAGCTCCTGCCTGAGCTTGCAGAGTAAACCGGTGACTTTGTGGAAGCCACAGCTCCTGGCTCCTCAGGCAGTATCCAAGACAGCAGTGTTCCCACTGCTTTGTCTTCCTGCCCTGCTGGGCATGGCCTAAGGCAGCACCTTGCTTTCAAAAAACCCTTTCCAAGACCTGCCAATCAGAAGGCAGGAGCTCGGAAGGCAGATAACAGGACTTCCCTGCAGCACAGCCTGATGAGCAGGGAGATGTGTCTGCTCAAGCTGCTCCTACAGGGGTCCAAAGCTCAAACCAGTCTGCTATGCATGAGTGTCTGTGCTTTGGGTTTTCAATTGGGTAAGACTGGGTTAAAAACGGAAAGCTCCATCAGAAGACTAGAGGATTCACTGTTGTACTGATGTGGATCTTCTTTCTCACTCACTAGCTGTATATTTTTATCTTGTTTCCCAACTAGAATTCAATGTGAGCGTCTCCTGTTTTTCATTTGATGGCGAGATGTTTTACATTAAGCTTTTTTTCTAAAAAAACCCCAACCCAACTAAAAGGACACAGCTAAAAGAATTTCAAGTAATCTCTATGTTCTGGGGAGACACAAAAAATAAAAGAAAGACAGCATTATCACCTTTGTAGAAACTGTCTAACCTCACCAGTTTATGCTTCTACTCCCTGAACATGAAAAGTGTAAAGTATTTATTTAGACTGAATGATGCCATGACTACAGACATCTACAGCAACACTACTCCTCCTCCTAAGCTTTGTTCCTAACTGGCAACAATTTCCTGTGATGAGCTAAAACTCCCCGAGTAAGTAACAAAAATAAAAAATAATTACCATCTTAATCACTATCATGCTTCACAAATCTTCACAAGAAAGGCTGCTCCTTGGACAGTGGACAGACCTCTTGGAACAATTTAGTTCTCCTCCTCCTCCGTAAATAACATACTGGAAGTCTCGTGAAGTTTGGCAGCCTGCAAGGCTACTCTCAAATTCTTAGCACTCAAGCATTTGAGCCCAACTCTGGACAGCAGAACACAATGGGTAACAAGCGACTCACACAGAAATATATTCAACTGAAATGGAAGAAACCTCTTAGCCTTAACTTGTTTATGCTATCTGAAATGAAAAGTTTTATTAATGCTTGCAAAGTGCATCTCCTCATAAGAAAGATGCTATAACTATTTCAAGGCTTGTCACAGAGGCACAAAATATGGTATATTAAATACTGCGCTGCTCTATTTTAGGTACCATTTTAAACTCATTAAATCTTGCTCAAACAATTGCTCACTGGAATTAAAGCTATAGCTTATTGGAAGTTTTTAAAATTAGTTTCACATAAAATACGTATTACCTTTACTCAGACATTGCCTATTATTAGATTTTTCTTGACTTCACAGAATTCTGAAATATTTCTGGAAGCAGAATTTTCATGTGCCCATTCTGTATTATCACAACTTTCAAAAACCCACAATGTTCATTAAAGTATAACAGACTAATTTCAGAATCTGCTATGCACAGTGCCAAATGCACACAGCAAATTCGTCTCGCTTCTTTTTCTGTTTGCTTTTAGTACTGCATTACTGTACTACATATTACTATATTACACAATGCCATGGCCTTTTTGCCTCTGCAGTCTCCCTTCACTTCATGGCAGTGAATTTAGTCATTGCATTAGTATTTTTCTAAATGTGGTCTATTTGTTACTAATCTGCAAGTACTGCTGTACTGACTGATCACTTAAGTAAAATGACTTCACCTGAACAGGTATGGAACCAACCCGTGGTGGATTTTAAATGTTATTCCTTTACATTTACAACCTTATTCATCAAGATGTTCTATCTCTTCATAGTGGTCTTCTTTCCTTTACTTTTCTTTCCTATTTGGAAAGTGAGACAATTTCTTCCATAAATGGAATAGTCTTCTGAGCCACTTCAGGGTATCTGCATCACCAAAAAGCAAAAACAGTTAACAGCCTGATGTGAATCTCCATCGCCACTGAATTGCCAGTTTGATAATTATTCACAAGCCATCCTTCTAGTCTCAAAACTGCTTAAAAAGATACATTTTTGAATGGTGCAGGAGTAACTTCTACAGGTCAGAGGCCTGGGTATGTGGGGTTGGTGTGATGTCAGCAGGGAGTTAGAATTATTTTACGCCAAATCTAACCAATGCCTCATCATGACCAAGTCTTACTTATTTTTCTTTTTTTTTCTTGAGAACTTGGGCACTTTACAAAGCAGATAAACACTCAGAGGGCTTTTCAGTCATCTGTGCCTCACAGAGAATGTGCCCCTTAAGACACAGAGATCAATTATTTCTATGGCAGAAAGTTCGGCACATTGCCCTATAAAAACCTGGCCCGAAGACCTGGCTCCTCTGGTGCCTCACTACTGAGGGCATCTACAGCAGCAGCAGTGTGCTGCTGGCTGACGCGAGCCTTCTCTGCACGCACCCCGAGCCAGCAGGGTGAGAGCCCGGTGAAATCAGAAAGCTGTGTGATTTTGTTAGCATGGTGCCTCAGATAATGTCCTTTGCCTCTCACATGGGTTTCTTAGTTTGGCCTTGTTACTACACTACACAAACAGCACTCAGTACCTTGTAGATTTAAGTGGACTAAATCAGTGTTTGCTCACAGCCTACAGGCAAAAAAACCCATAAAGCCCTTATTTGGAGTTTTCTTATTCTCAGTTTCACATCTATCGAACGGGATTAATTAAGGCCACTAAGTATTTACCAAAGAATTCCAAGCAAATCAGTTGAATGCTTTTATAATTTTAATACATCCCAGTAATACTGACTGCCTTAAAAAAATGGAAACAGGCTAATTCCGAGATGATGACTGGAAGTAATAATAGAAGGAAGGAATATAGCTCAAATTTATATAAAGTATTCAAACATACAAAAGCAATCTGTCCAGGTGACAGAGCTTTGCTCTCAGTCTGAACCATGCTATCAATCTGAAATTCACATACAGGATTTCTTAAGCATGTGAGGAAACAACAAAAATAGTTAACGCGGAGAACTGTGTTAGTGTACCTGCTACTTCTTTCAGGGCAAATTCTGCCTGCTCATCTCCCAAAGGCAAAAATATCTGAAGGGATGATGGGAATCCCTGACTCACACAGTAGAACATGAAGAATATTTACCTAAAAATAAGGAACAAGGACATGGTATATGTAGAACACTATTAACTCCATTTTTCTTAATCATGACTATTTATTTTTATAACTGGCACTTAGAATTTTTCTTCCGCCCCCCCATCTTAATCCTGGAAGAAAAATAAACTCTCCTGCTTCACCATATATCAATTAGCGCATTTTAACTGTAGTTGAGTTCATTAAAATTAAAATGGTAACCATCCCTTGGCATATCCTTTCTGCATATAAAAAGTTACTTAAGGAGTGTTATATCAATATGGCTGATTATATTCATTAGGATTCCATTCAATTAGAAGTACTTAAGTGCTTGTTGCAGAAATGCAATGCTCTTTCTACACTGTTATGCTGTTCAGTCTATTATGGTGACAGCAATAAGTTGTTTAAGGTGCAATATAGAGTTTTGAAGGTAAAAGTCTGTGAAGCTTCTATTCCATTAAGATCATTACACGACCAAGTGAAGTCAATAATTTAGAAAATACAAACAACAGCTGTCTGACTGTATGCCTTAAAAAGTCTATACTGGAATCCAGCCACTTAAAATAAATATGCACCCATGTAATTTGTTTAGTGATTCCCTTTTATTGTTATTTTTGCAAAAAATAAGATGGTCTCATCATGCTTTCAGGTTGAGGTTTTTTTTAACTAAATACACTTTCTTGGACTCCTTTGGTTTTAAAGTCCTCCTCCATTGGAAAAGGCATCTTTTCCCCCAAACTCAAATATACTTGATGCCTCAAAGAAAAACCACCAGTGATGCATAAAATGCCAGTAAGCTAAAATGGAAAGTAATTTCAGCACAGCAATTTTATAGAACAAAACCAGGTTTTGAGATTATAGCGATCATTTATAAACAAGTAAAACATTGGCGCACCTAGCAACATCATGTTATGTGTATCTTTATTACAGTTTTCAGAATACATGGATTAACAATGGCCAGGCTGTGATTTCATCAAATTCCTATTTTAAACATTACATACAAACACAGAGCTGTTTAAAAAATAGAAATGCATGAGTTTTGACACCTTTTTTTTCTTTTTTTTTTTTTGGCATCAGGAGTCATATGACTTCCAAAAGGGAAACCAAATGGTGCATGACAGCAGACTGACTGAACTGTAATAGATTATTGTTCACATTCTGTGGCATATGTATCACCTCAAACAGTGCTAAAAGAAGCACTACAAGAACAGATCTTTCTCCTTTAACATTCTTCTAATGACATCAGTGGGCGCTGAGTGACAGCTTGCAGGACTGCAGAATTCACAGGCTTAATACAAACTCCCTTTCTTGTGCACAAAAGCAGTATGTGATCTGAAATAGAGACACCTGAAGCTGAGGGATTTGGCTTCAATTTTTTTTATTTATTTACAATTTGCGTGCATGCGTGGGTGCACGTGTAGATACTGCAGAAGAGGAGACGTAGAGGTTCCTAACAATATTTATTTTAAAATGACTAACTTGCAGAAACAGTATGGCACATAAGAGGTGGGCATCACATTGCTCTACGCTCAGCATTTGTTATGCCTGACCTCTCAGCAATTTGAAGGCAAACATTAAAGTATAATTCAGCCAAGCCTTTGTTTAATGGATAAGAAGCAATTTACATATGTAGGTAACTTTGCTCCCACATTAACTATTACCAGCTTTAAGTATTTACTAGCTATATCACTCTCAGAATAGGAAGTACTAAATTCATCCATCAAAGCAGGGCTTGCCAGAAGGATGCAAAAGCCAGAGTGCAAATTTTTTCTGTATGAAAGCAATAGGAGAATTTCCAGAGCCAAACCTAAAACTCAGTCAGATTCTGAGTGTTTTGCAGACCGTTTGTACACTGTGGAATGAACTTAAAAGTTTGTCGCTGGCAAATTGCGGTTTGTATAGAAATAATGAAAACACTATGGTTTTGTACAGCATTTGTCTGAGGTAGTACATATACCACACACAAAAAGGCAAAAATATACAGATATTCATAACTATTTGCAATTACAAAGGGACCTGTGGGAATGCTTGCATTTACATCTGAATTTTCAAGAAGGAACAGAAGATTTTAGGTAACGTTTTTTCATATTGACCACGGTTGTCTAAAACCAGAACAAATCAGGTAATAGTATTTCTGGGAATACTTCCTGAAGCTGTTTGTCAATGCCCTCCGGGGCACTAATTTTGTTTTTGTTTTAGCACTAGTTCATAATGTGATTAAGATTTAAACCAAACATTACTTATGTGCTGGGGAAGGATATTTGTTGAATCACAAACAAACATACATGACAAGCTGTGTTGCACTTTTTTCTCAGTAAACCACCTAAAACTTCAGCAAAATTGGTCTAGTGTCTTTACATTTCTGATCTGTATAGCCAGTAGTTAGGCAACAGAGATGTATATTTGTATATGATTTAAACATTTCACTCCCATGCCAATTGAAAATTTAGCTCAATCCATTGCAAAATGATAATCTTATAGTCCTCTTAAATAAGCTAAGAAATGTAAACAGTGTAACACCATAAAAAATAAAATCTTCTGTGTTTGTAACTGGAAAAAAGTGAATGCAAACAGATGTGCTGGTATATTGTTAACGTAATGTCTTAGAGGACATATAGTGAAACATAATTAGCAAGAAATTTATGTATGAACCCTCCAGTGATTTTCTTTCTGGGATTACTTTGAGTACAAATATAATTTAACTGATATATTTCATTTTTTTAAAATTAGAAAATAAGGCAAGTGCATTTCTGAAAAAGGTGCTACTCTTCTACACTTCTAGATAAACATGTGACAGTTCTGAAAATTAGATCAATAATAAAAACATTAAAAATATCTGCAATTTAATATAGACTGAAAAACTATCAAAAGACAAAGTGACCAGCATCAATTTCAGAAAATATTTTAGACTTCATAAATACGAGCACCCTATATTTACATAAATTATCTTCTGAACTAGTTTTCCTTTGAAAGACACACTTTGTTCTCACAGATATGTCCATTAAATTATAGAAATGTCTCAAATACGAAAAAAAATAGTAGTAAAATAGAAGCATCAGATGATGATGTTATTTTGGATTTGCCTTTTAAATTCTTTTTTCCCCCTAAGATTTGGTTCTTGAAAATCTGTGGTCAGCTTTCACAGAGCTTTAAAAAAAATATAACCCATGGAAATGAAAAAACCCTCATACACTAAGTTACCGCTACAGTATAAAGATTCTGTTGTGAGTTTTTACATATAAAATTTATCCCAATACTTCTAAATCCCAGCAAAATGTTGATTTTAAAATTGGAATTCTAATACACTGTTGATTGCAGTACAAATGCTTATAGACATTATGAACCTAACTCTTTTAAACTGGCTTTGTACATTAAACACATTTTTATGATTGTAAATGGAATAGTTCCATTCTATAAAGTTATGCTTCAATGTAAGGTTGGTGTTGACCATACACAAGACAGGATATAATTCTTTGTATCTGTTACTGATAAACAGAATTCTGTCGCAGGCGTTTTTAATGCCTGATGTACCATACAGATCTTTAGTTTGTTACTAAAACCACAAAAAACCTCCAAACTGTTTAGGAAAATTAGTTGCCAGCACAGATTTCACTAGGCTTTAGCCATATTCCTATGTTTAGAGATATAGCAATGGGCGTACTCCCAGTTTCTTTTGAGGATAATTAATAAAAGAATTATTTCAATACTAGATTGAAAAGCAACCGTATATTTTTCTTACAATAATTGGATATTGATCACTGTAGTTTGAAATTGTGACAATTTATCCCAAACTAGTCCGATAGTCTTAAGAGTATCTTATCAGAGAAGCAGAAAGAATCTACTGTACAAAGATGCTTGGCTCAAGCAGTAGTGCAAACTTATACTGCCCCAGTATCAAATGCTCCTCTAGAGCAAGCAGTTTATGCACAGAAAACAATGTGACAACTTTCCTTCCAAATATTCTTTATATAACATTATAAAAAGCTCCCCGTAACAGCAGGCAATAAAAGTGTTCATAATAATTCATCGACCAGTGAAAAGCAATAGTAATTTGAGAACAAGTGCCATCCACTACACAGCATTCCATTGTTTTAAAACATCAAAGCTGAGCAACATATGAGTAGTTCCACTGGAACTCCCACTTAAAATCCTCCATCCCATCCAGATACGCAATGAACCTTCAGTAAAAAGGATGGTGAAGACTGACCTGAACATCAAATGGACTGTACATTCAACTAGAGTCTGGGGAGAAAAGGGAACCGTAGTTTCCCGTTGAGTGGCAGAACATACAGTGTCAGCTACTGAACTGACTGCTCACCTGAGGTACTGCAGTGCAAGGGGCAAGGATACACAAAGTAGATGGGAGGAGCTTCCCAAAAACTCAGACTGCTGCAATCATTGATCACTGCTCTATAGTGCTCCAGGTAGAAAACTTCTCCTCAGCTGCTAAACCCTCAGCACTAAAATCCACCAGTAGAGATCCCGCTACATATTTTACCTGAGAAACAGAGGAAAAACTCAGAGGCAGTTCTGAAAACCTTCATAATGTAGCTTGTCCCGAAACACCTACGCAAAGGTATTTTTAGCATATTTAAAATAGGACAATCATATTTTCCCCCAAATATCTTTATAAAGAATATATAAGTGCATCATTAGAAAAATCCCTCCTTAGATACAATTACAAACATATCCACCCCTTGTCATCATTTAATTTTGGTAAAATCCTATGCTCTGTTGTATTTTTTTTAAGCAGTGATAAGTAACTGTACATCAGCATATCACCAAACATGTCGATATGTGGTATATCCTACTGTCAGCCAAAACAGCTGAAACTACCAGGCTTTACGTTGAGATAAAGACTTTGAGCAACATGACTGGGGCTATGAGTTGCTTTTTTATGGTTGTAAGAAAGGTTCTGATAATGTAGACCAGCTCATTTCTGAATTCATTAACATGCATTTTTATTATTTTTTTCCTTTCATGTCCAACTCAGAACTGCAAATGGAATCCACAGCTGTATTCTTTCAATGAATCTGTATTTCTCTTACCCATATAAAACATAACCTAGAAATCCCCAACTCCTTTCATCTAGGTTGCCAGCTTTAAAACAAATGAAAAGCAAAACCAAACCAAAAAAAAAAAAAGAGAGGAGGAAAAAAAGAAAGATTGTAAGAAAATAAGATCTATATATCCTACTGTTTAACACTGTTTACAGATCTTGGTAGTTGGGGTAATAAGATACAGTATGCGGATTATTTAGCAATAACCTTTGAAATACATAATAATACACCTTCTCATTTAATCAATACCATCGTTCCTCTATGATCGTTGCAAATTCGTATGATAAACTCTTTTCAAAGTACGTCCATTTAATTGTGAATAAAACAATTCCCTAATTCTTTGGCATCAGAAGAATCATACAGCTGCAACTGTTCCATTGTGGCGAGAACGAGACCTTTCCAAAGTTACTCGTCTGTTATCTGTAACACAAAGAAAGGAAAAAACAAATCACCATAAGATTTGAAACATGGATAATACAATGTCAAGAGGTTTTCAAACAGCCCTGAAAATCATTTCAAATGATATGTAAATAAGTAACTAGGAGACTGGATCAGAGAAGTTTCATACTGCAGCTGCCAGACTGAGTTCAAGAGTTCTGCAATCAGCAATAAATTACTTTCCTGATCAGAGAAGTGGGGTGATAAAAGCATTAGGAGAATTCTGAAGCACAGTCCTCTTGGAAACAGCACACGAACGAAAAAGCTGGGTAAAAATAATAGTATTATTTTAAATACAATGTATGCAATATATGGGAAAATATATTTCAGGTTTCATGAGGATGCACTGACCAGCATGGTGGTGAAAAATCTACAAGATGCTGCAAGTATAAAAGCCCTAACACTGTTCATAATAATTTGGTACAGAGTTAAAAATAGAACAGTTAAATCAGCCACTTCCTAAGCATTTCCTGATTGCGCAATACGAGCAACTTTTAGTATAAAATATTACACAGTAATTATTGAAATGAATAATAAATATGTTTCTATCACAGGAAAACAATCATGAAGCACCAGCCACATTCCTAAATGCCTTTAAAATAAAAGCTTCAAGTGATAAATATACACAAGCACACACACAGAAAGGGGCAGATAATTAAACCCTACTTAGTTTTCTGAAGGTTTTGATCTTTCTTTTTTAAAACATGGTACTGTCAAGCAATTTTTTTATTTGTTGTAGATTGCTTTCTTTCCACCTAAGCTTTTGTATTCTCTCATGTCTTAGGTTGCTGCTGTTTGCACCAGGACATTGCCACAGTGTTGTAGTACACGGCTGGAACCCTCTAAGGTGGTACTGAAATATTATAAAACATTAGTCACTTCAGAAGCAAAATGTCTGACAGAAAAACTGCAGACAAAAACGTTTTCCCAGCTTTCTTCCACATGAGCTGATTAGCTCTCTCCGTTTGCACAGGCTATACAAGCATTCCTCACCTGAGCTGCACTGGGACAGTACTAAGGTGGGCCAAGGCAGATGACTGAGGCAAAAAGGCACGAGATCCCAACAGGTCTGACAAGTAGAAACAGATTTTTTGACAAAGCTATTGACTGAATCACTATGTTCCAGAGAGTGGTGGAGCAAACACTAATTTGGGATCTCATCAGTGGATATAAATACCTGACAGAGGCAGAAGCCAGGCTCCTTTCAGTGCTGCCAAGTTAAAGGACCAGAGGCAACAGGCACAGACTGAAACACAGGAGGTTACCTCCCGAACATCAGAAACCACTTTTTAACTGTGAAGCTGACTGAGCAGTGGAAAAGGTTGCCTGGGGTGCTTGTGGATCTCCCTCCTTACAGCAAAGATTTGACAAAATGACCTCCAAAGGTCCCTTCCAACCTCAACCATTCTGTGATTCTGTTCTAAGCTAAGAACCCCAGAAAACATCCAAGCACATAAGGTTCTGGAGAAGACAAATGAAGCCACAGAACCACAGAATGGTAGGGGTCTTAATGTCCCTGTAATGTGTTTCTGGACAAAAAAACAGGGGATGCTTGAGGAGACTGCATCGGCTCTGCAAAATCACCCTTCGTTTTCCCTGTTCACTGAAAGTATCTCCAATGCCTGAGGGAATTAACAGCTCCTTTAGCAAGATTATTAGTTCTTTTTATAGTTCTGCCTTGCCTCTTTTTCCTAATTAATCTATCCATGCATAAAGTATTCAAATTATCCTAAGTCAATCTGTTTTGCATGGGAATAAATCTCTACACTGGTTGCAGTGTCACTAGACTCAGGAAACTGAAGCACAGAAATTCTGCCTAAAACCCAAGAAGGAAACATATCAACTCCAATGTGCTGCTGGTCCTCTATGACTGTGACTAGTAAAGAGTCTAGTGATACTACCTCTCAGTGGGGAGATACGCCTTCAGCAGTAGAATAGTGTTCATAGAATCTCAAGACTGTCAATTGTACAGGTTAGAAATAGGTTATAAGAGTCCAAGAACTGTCAATTTCTTCATACTGTTCTTTAAAAAAATGTATTTTTTACATCATAATAGAAACAAACCTTTTCTGCAAATGACAGTTCAGATTCTCCTGTAATTACACAACTTGGAAGTAAACAAAACAAAAAACCAAAGTTGGAAAAAACCTAGATTGCCATTTCCTTCAGCTAATGACAAAGGATTTTCCCAATTATTAGAAGTAATCTGTTCTTTTAAAGTATTCCAGTTTTTAAATGTAAATACTTCCTACAGAGAGGAACACAAAACCTGTGAGACTCAAGAGAGACTGGAAAGAACCACGTGGTTCAGGGAACCTAGTGTAGCGAGATTCCATTACTGGAACGTAAGAGACAATGCCAGGTTCTGCAAGGCTTTTCCGCAAAACCTAGAGTGCTTTGTAGTGAGTCTTACTGAAACAAAGGCAAGAGGGATATAAATTACACGTTGTAAATTGCACTGATAAAATTTGAAGCTCATTATAAAAAAAGGGATGGGAAGATTAGATTTAGTTACTATCAATGTCAAAACTTTTATGTATCTTTAAATGTTAAAGGTTAATATAAAGTAGTTCTTATTATTTACAAAGAGTCTTAGTTTATTCAGCAGTGAGTCTGCAAGCATCCTTGTGGGTTGTGTGCGTGTGCATGTTTAAACCTGGCTAAAAAGAGAACCACTAGTATGTGCATGCATAAAGAAACAACTCTTCTTCACTAAACATAAAATGTACTTATATACAGATAAGCATAATCGCTAGGTTAAGACAAAGGGTTTCACATGAGGATCGGAAACACTTGAGCTGGTATCTCAGTGACCCAAGGAAAAGTTTTTAAAAAATTGTGACGTTTATAACACTGTCAACGTACACACTGAGTTATCTACAACAGCTGTATTTACTTTTTTTCATATTCCAAGCCATATGGACTACAACACAAAGCAACACTGGCTTATAAACATGACTATGACTATTCTAGCATAAGCTATGCACGACATCAACAAATGGTAGAACTATTAGCTCACATTGCAGGGGGCCGGGGAGGGGAAAAAAGGCCGTAACAGTAACCTGATTGGTATTTAAAAACAAGACAAAAATCATTGCTCAAAGGTTCAGGAGTACACTTCAGAAGCTTATAAAAATAACGAGAATATATGACAACAGATTCTGTATGTATCAGTCATGGCTCTTGTGTAACTCATCTACCTATCTAGGTGAAATCTTTCTTATTTTAATATCAGATGCTCACCTCTTTTAAAATTTGGGCATTTAAGAAACATCCAGAGTGCTTATATTTCAGACATGACCACCTACCTTGGAAATAAACACATGAAACGAAATATGGCCTCTCAATCAGCTGAATGGACCTTTTCTTGTAGCAGTAAAAGGTAGAGCAATGAAAGATTAAAATGGAAAACAAAACATAATTTTATATAATGAAATAATAATCTTGTAGCTACTGGGATCCAATCCAAATGAAGTTAATGTCAGCAAATCTGCTGATGACACAAAGCTGGGTGGTGTTGCTGACACCTCAGCAGACTGTGCTGCCATTCAGCGAGACCTCGACAAGATGGAGAGCAGGGCAGAGAGAAATTTAATGAACTGTAACAAAGGCAAGTGTAGAGTCTTGCATCTAGGCAGGAACAACCCCAGGTACCAGTGTAGGTTGGGGACTGACCTTTTGGAGAGCAGTGTAGGAGAAAGGGACCTGGGGGGTCCTGCTGGCCAGCAGGATGACTATGAGCCAGAAGAGTGCTCTTGTGGCCAAGTGGGCCAACAGCATCCTTGCGTTGATCAGAAAAGGGATGGTTAGCAGACTGAGATTCTTCTCCCCCTGTACTCTGCCTTAGTGACACCACATCTAGAGTATTGTGTCCAGTTCTGGGCACCACAGTTCAGAAGGACACAGAGCTGCTGGAGGGAGTCCAGTGTAGAGCAACGAGGATGATGAAGGAAGTGGAACACCTCCCTTAT
>JAOXOE010000694.1:5372212-5406242 GCA_028565055.1 Phoeniculus purpureus
AAGGAAGTGGAACACCTCCCTTATGAGGAAAGGGTGAGGGAGCTGGGTCTCTTTAGCTTGGAGGAGACTGAGGGGTGACCTCATTGATGTTGATAAATATGTGAAGGATGAGTGTCAGGAGGATGGAGTCAGGTTCTTCTCAATGTCATCTAGTGGGATGGAGTCAGGCTCTTCTCAATGTCGTCTAGTGATAGGACAAAGGGCAGTGGGTGTAAGCTGGAACAGAGGAGGTTCCATATAAAAATGAGAAGGAACTTCTTCACAGGGTGACAGAGCACTGAAAGGGGCTGCCCAGGGTAATTGTGGAGTCTCCTTCTCTGGACACATTTAAAACCTGTCTGGACATGTTCCTGTGCAACTTGATCTAGGTGATCCTGCTGTGGTGGGGAGATTGTACTAGATGATCTTTCGAGGTCCCTTCCAATCCCTAATGTTCTGTGATTCTGTGATACAAACAAATCCTGAGAAACCAAATCAATAGTTCCTTTTTAGCATACATAATACTGGAGTGTAATCTTGACCGTGTCAACTTTACACCTTCACTATTTAGTGTGAGATGAGGAGGGTGAGTGGAGACCTTATTGCTTTTTACAGCTCACTGAAAGGAAGTTGTAGAGAGGTGGTCAGTCTCTTCTCACAAGTAACAAGTGATAGGACAACAGAAAATGGCCTCGAGTTGTGCCAGAGGAGGTTTAGGTTGGCCATTAAGAAAAACTTAGCTACTGAAAAGGTCATGAGGCCTTGGAACAGGCTGCCCAGAGAGGAGGTTGAATCACCATTCCTGGACATGTTTAAAAGTTGTGGAGGTCTGGAGCTTAGGGACAGGGTTTAGTGGCAGGCTTGGTACAGTTGGGATAATGGCTGCACTTGAAGGTCTTTTCCAACCTAAACAATTCTATGATAAGGACTTTGTTTAAATAACAATTACTTGCTCAAGTCTTCTTGCACTCAGTATAGTACTGATCACATACAAGATATTTATAGTGGTTCTTTTGATACATACACATAATTCAGCATAGAATATGAATCTACTTATGTAAAAACAAAAGCAAAACCACCATGAGCTAATAAGCACAATAAGTAAATGCCGTGAAGCAATTAACAACAAAAGTAATAGAAACAGTTATTTTTAGACGATATATTTTACTTTTATGGAATTTGACAACTTCACCCTTAAGATGTTTCCCCTTATATATATGTATAATTTTAGAAATGACAACTGATTAAAAACACACTGGTAGGGAAGAGGAAAATATTTTTGCAAAATCTATACTCTGCACAATGTTTTTTTTCCTTTCTTTAATGCTCCTTCATTAGTTCTGATATTTAAAGAGAAGTTGCAACAGCTGCAACAAGTTTATTCACTCAGTAGCCTGTTATCCACAGAAAATGCAGTTGTATTAGGAAAAAAATAAATTATATTTTTCCACACTGCAGTGCTAAGATTAAGTACCTCTTCCATTTTCCTTTATTCTTATCCATCCTTCCAGGTAGTAACTTCATGCTCTCCTAATTATAAACCTTACTTTTTATGAGCAATCAATGCTAGTAATAATATAGGTGATGTGCAATCGAATGGACTAGTCATGACACTGAAATATCTGATAATAGAAGACAGTCTACAACACCAGACCTCAGAGGTACTCAAGTGGAATTTTTATTATCCTGTAACCACCACCAAAAAGTTCTCTCTTTGACATCCTTATATGAAAATTTTAAATGTATTATAATCTGCTACCTTGGGCTTAGTACCTTAGCTAACTAATTCTCCAGGATAATTTTTTTTCCCAGTCAGTTAAAGCATTAAAACTGTTTCTTTGTGCCTTAATTACAGCAGTAAATTCAAACAATGGACTGATTTTAAAATCTTAGTTTCCCCTTAGACATTCCTAGATTGTTCATTGGGAAAGTATCTAAGATCCTCCCAAATGTAAATGACTACAGCATCCCACAAACAGCCACAACAAATTCACAAAGGCACACTAAACCACCACAACCCCAACAACCAAACATGACTGGCACAGAGAAATACTTTTCCCCCTTTTTTACAACAAAAGGTTGAAACATTAATTTACAAGAAGGTGAAAATGGAAAACGTGGGAAAATGGCTAAAAAGAATACTGGGGTTTTCAGGAAGAAATACTACCAGAACTCTTTGCCTTGTACAAAGACAGTCGTGACAGGACTCTCATACCTGATCAATATTGTAAGGAATGCCTTAGTTAATACATGCTATGCTCCTCACATTACTAAGAGCTTAAAATAGTGCCAAAGTGTTGAAACTGGAAGAGAGGCAGGGTACAACATGGGGTGCTCAGCTAGCACTGGTGATGCTGGACCACATGCTGGAGGGTATGAACCTACCTAATGAGAACTCTGAAATTGTAATTTATTTCAAAAGCTCACACCATTAACTTGCACAATCACTACATCATTCTTCCTCCCCACCCCATTTTTTCCCTCCTGACTAACCACCCCGAGGTGAAAGAAAGAACCTTCCCAGAGCTGATGAACATAAAAAGCATTTAATGCTCAGAGACAGAAGGTAGTAGCTTGAGTTGGCTGGAAAACGACCATATGAAGAAGGTAGAACGCTCTGCAGCGAATAAAATATTTAAAAGTTCATCTTTTTGAAATAATTTTGACTATGCAAAAGATACAAGAATGCACCTGTAAGGGAATTTTTATGGCCTATGCCTTTGGGAATCAATGAAAGCATTTACATCAAACATTCATTTATTCATTCATGTAGAATTTGTTCACCAGGAAATCCTACTGAAACTCATCTTGTTTTTATGAGCAACCCAAGGAAAAATACTCATACAGTCCCAGGTACTTCAGTGAGCACAACAAACATCCGTAAGATGGATACCAATCAGAAGAGGAAGAGAAATACCTATAAGTATGGAATGAGTACACAAAAAAGGACTAAGCTGGTCATTTAGGAATGGTTTAATTGGATAAACTGTCAAAAATTATGATAATTCCAAGGCTCAAATACTGCATCTGCAATACTGACGACATCAACATTTCTTCTTTAGAAAGTTGGCATCTGAATTGCACAAGCGTCACTTTTTTCTGACAGAGATAATATTTTCTATATAGTGCCACTGCTGATTAAAACTGGGACAAGCTAGAATAAATTGAAATCACTTTTGCTTGGGTAATATCAAGTTTTCACCTGGAACCACCCATGGACAGGGAAAGCAGAAGCCCAGTTACGATGTCATTTGATGTAACAGCATATTCCCAATTGCCTTAAGGGGAAAAAATGACAAGAATTAACTTTATTATTTTTATTGATTGCATGCACCTTCATCAGCTTAGCTTAGCAACAATAAAAGGTAAATCTTGGGAAATTGGAACAGATAGAACACAAGATAGAAGCAGGTCCGATATAGTGTACAACAGCAGGGAAGCCCATCAATCTCTGGCACCTCTCTAAGAGCTACAGCTGAACACTGCTCCCTGTATTGCCTGGCCTGTACCTGAGACATGATTAGAGAAAACCCACTGAGAAATAAACTAGTCAAGGGAATTAAGAGTTTCAGAACTGTTGTCACTGTCCAGAACAAAATCCTTTTGAGACACAGCACCTTGAGAGAAAATGGCTCTCCTAACCTCAATTCTGTTAAGATTCAGTTCATCTCTCTGAGATTTGATTTCAAATTGATCTTTCAAAATGCGTACCCTATATAAAAAAAACAGCAACAAGGCAAAAATCAGTTATGGGAGGAATGCAGCCAAAATAACACCTCAGAAAGAGCTCTGTGAAATAGTGCTTTTCAAAAGGTTTATACTGCAAAAAGATGAAGCAAGTAAATAAAACAGTTTTCTAACTGGGTTAAGGGAAAATGTACAGTTAATATGTTTTCTTTTCATCTTTTAGTACTCTAGACACCCTTATTTCAAGCTCAACAAGCACCCTACACATGCCTGCAAAACCTGAACTAGACCCTTATGACCAACACACTGGGTCACTTCTCTTTCATTCAGATGTGATATTTTTGTAACCAAAAATAAGGAAAGACCAAGTGCTATGACATTCCTGTTCTCAGCATTTTGCTCCCTAAACTGAATCTCAAATTCTTGACAAGCAAACATAAATGACAGCTAAAACAGTTACTCTAGCATCCATTTCAAAGAAAACCTCGCGATTTCAAGCAAACCCTGTCGCGGTGAGGTCATATTATATAAAGGCTGTTTTATTTTGGTTTAGATCCAACCCCAGACGTTCACGTGAAAGCTAAGTGATAACCTGAGCATACACACAGTAAATGTTGTTACAATGGAGAAAAAGACACTTAGCCTTAGGCTAAAGGACTAGCACAGGGCTTTGAGAGCTTCTCCTGCTTTTGTTGGGGTTTTTTTTATGCTCTGAAAATCAGACAATGCTTATAAACAACTCAAACACATGCATTAGAAAGGCACTGTATGCTTATCTTATAATAAAACTGTGTTCTTGACTCAGTTAGCGGGAGGTTTACCAACATAATGATACGTAAGAAAGGGTGTTGAAGTTAGAAATGTTTTAGAAGCAGTAAGGAGGAACTAAACGGGTCTGTATAGCCGTGTAAAGACAGGATTCTAGAACTGGAAAACAATCTTATAGTATGGGAAGAGAGCTTTCAGGAGAACTGGAGTAGAAGTAAAAGGATATGTCTCAAGATTGATTGGTTCCTCATTAAAAAAAAAAGCAGAGAAACACTTCTGAATTATCTGCAGAAGTTAGGAGTGCCACAAGTATTGCTGTTAGCCTTAAGGTAACACAGATTTCTATGTAGGTACGTCGTCTTCCATTTGACAATATTTGATTCGAAAGTGTGATCATCTAGGAAACACACAGATCTCCATTTTAAAGAATTCATATTTGCACACAGTCTGTGTGCAAAGGCTCTCACTGAGACCCTATGTAAACATCTGGATTCTTTTTAACCTTCTAAATAAAAGCTGTTACTAACCAGAAATACTGCAGTACAGAGCCAGGTCTAACATTCAGAGAGCTAAAGGATTTCAGTCCAGACACAAAGGGGTTTCACTCAGATTAAAAGGGAACAAAGACAAGTTTAATCTTTCTGCTGCCACTCAGACCCATGGTGCTCATTGGGCACCATTACTTGTGGCCTTCAAGTCATATAAACATGCATATCATCAGCTTTAAGACCATTTATTTATGTGTTACACATAAAAATGCTTGAAAAAATGAGTAATGTGAGAAGTTTTAATGGTAAGTGGCATGTGTGATAACACTTACCAGCTCAGCGCAATCCAGCTGTGAACACTGTCATTACAGTACGGGAACACTATAAAAGTAACACTTTTGCAACCGAATCTAACATATTGACCATCTGCATCACAATTCCATTAAGCAAAAAAATACCCTATTTAGAGCTGAAATCTAATAAGTTTAAGTATTTATGGGACAAAAATGGATTTGCAAACTCTATCTTCAAGTAATAAAATAAATTTTACTACTGCTTACAGCAGACCTTAAAAATTTAGAAAAGCCTCACAAAACTGGTCCAATAAGCTAAAATTCCTTAAACCTTAGGATGAGTTGTTTAATATTTTAATTTAACTTTGCTGTCTTTGTTAATAGTACCATTTGGGATGTGCATTGAAAGTTCTTCCACAAGAGCTGCAGTGGAAAAGCCTTAGTTTGAGACAACACGCTCCTGCCTCAGGGGTTACAAGACAAATCAATCTATTTTTCTCCTTTCCTCCAAGGGTAATTGGCCTTTAAAATTACAGAGGAAAACAGGCCTTCATGTCAGTACAGTGCAGGCACATATACAGCCATTTCCCATTTCTTTTCCAGTTTGAATTCTCAGCTGAGAACTAAACTTATAAAGGTGGGAAAATAAAAAGAAGATGAAGAGGACAGATTGCATCAGCTCAAATCCTCTCCAGTAACAAGCAGCACTGTGACCAGCATTTGAGTCTGCAATTTACTGAAACCTGCTATGAATAGCTGCCATTTTCCTAGTCAGTATTTTTTATTCTTGTTTGTGATAAAATTCACTTGAATTTTTGTGACAGCCTGTACCACTGGCATTCACGGAGATTTGTCACAGAATTCAGTTAAACTGAGAAGTTATAATTACTGCTTCATTTCCCACACAAACTCACAAAGTAACAGTAGTTTTTATCTCATCCTTATGAGATTGCCCTTTTCAAGCAGCAATTGTGGCTATGAGTAGCCCTATAGTCCTTACGCTATGCCACACTATTGTGTATAACCTCAGTTACAGACTTTGAACACTCTTAAATTGTATATGGCGAATTTTAACTTGGCTGATAATTATTTGAAAGCAACAGAACTTGGACTATAACCTTCATATTTTTCTGAGTGCTACTGAATGTGATTTGTAGCACATTACTCATATCTTACCTTTAGCAAACAATTCTTATGCTAAAGCACATTCCAGTGCATAAAGATGAGTAATCAGCTAAACTATACTCGGCACACAAAACCAATCACAACAATAAAGTTGAAAGAAGTCAAAACAGCCTAGTCTTTAAAAAACAGTGCTAACATTCCCTTGAAACAGCGTATTGAAAGTGTACCCACTAAACCTTTAATGTGAACTTGCTCACTGGGAGCGTGTGTACAGGTGTAAAGCAATTATTAGATTTGATATCTGAATGAACTCAGGTTCCCATTAGAGCTTGAATGCTTCAATGACCCTATTATTTTCCTTCCAATGCTCCCAGACCTGATCAACTTAATTATTCTCACTAGTGAAACATTTAGGACATGAACTTATGATTTGGTTTAAACCAAATGAGACAACTGAAAGTATTTCACAAAATAACCGGGAAAAAACACCCAAGATAAGTGATGGGATGTGTCAAATCCTAGAAGACAGATAGGTCTAAGTAACTAACAAAGAAACAAAAAAAGAGATCCACTGCAATGAAATTCCATTATTTCAGATATTTCCTCTTGAACTTCTAATTTGTAACCTTTATGGCATCTCACGTACAGTGAAGAAGGTATATTCCTCTGAATTAGAAGGGTGAAACAAATCTCAGAGAGTAAATAAACTGCTTCAGTAATGAAAAACCCCAAATGCCAAAACACAGAGAACATGTCTCTGCTTTCAAGCCTACACACACACTTTAAACCATTGTACAAAAGCAAGATATGATCCTCTAACAATAACATTTCACGTCAGCAAGGGCAGATTTGCTGATGGAAAAGGTGTTCTTCCCTTTTTTAACTGCACCTGCTATTTGCATTTTGAAAAGGTTCAGCCTGATGCTAATAAACCATGGTCTTCATAAATAACAAAATGCAAAATGGCTTCCAAAACATCCTATTTCCAGCTCCCCTATTAACACTACTGCTTCTACAAATTGTATTTGCTTTGAAAGTTGACTGTAAGGTTGCAAACAGGACAAAAATATAAAGACAAAAATAGTTTCTGAACTTGAAGTGTACACACAGCCATAAAGTTAGCAGCTCCTCATCCGAATGCATTTGTCCTTAAAAAGAATCAAACTGACATCGAAGTGGTCCCCTTGCCCCTTGCCTCCTTTCACTAATGATATGTAATGGCTGCTGAGCCTGCAATAACTGTGTTTATGTCCAGCTAGATTGCCATCATTTTACAATCTAATCTGATACTTTTAAGAAGGAAGAAAGTCGCAAGAGACCAGCAGCAGCTTGTGCTGAAGGCATTTCTTGACATCAGCCTTCACTTCGCACTTCAAATGGAAGTATTCGATTTGACAAAACATACTGAACGTCAAGCTGGAAGGCTCTTCACCTCCTCTCCGAGACTGCCTGACAGAAGTCAATAGCAATTCCTTTACAAAGTTACAATCAAAATCTGGCAGATGAAAGTCAAAGGGGAAGCTTTCTAGCTATTCCTGACAATGTTTTATTAAAGAGCAGCGTAAGAGTGTGTTCCCCTCTGTAGGACCAGCCCACTTCCATGTCTCATTTTTATTGATTAGCAGTTTAAATACTGGAAGTTACAGCTCCCGTGCATAGATGCTTTTTCTTTGGGTAGAACATGAAAGCAATGAACTCAAAGACAGAGGTAAAAAACGAGAAAGCACTTTTCTGCAAGAGAATTTTGTTTCAAACAGGAGTTGAGTAACACTCCTGGAAAAGCTAGTATTTCCTGCTATTTCATGTAAGCCAGCTACAGTAGTTTTTCTCCATACCCAGACAATTGACAGCTCTAGTCAAAACCAAACAATTTTCCTCATAGCCTACAAAGTCTGCCTCTTGTATTTTTTATGTGTCAGAAACAAAATCTCTTTATATATATTTATATAAAACCCCCCAGTCTGCAATAACTTGTAGTCTACATGTAAAATGAAATATTTTAAATAATACAATAAAAGCAGACTATCCATAATTATTTTTTGATTAAATAAAATATCAGCATTTTTTATTCATGGCTAGGTTAACATTTACAATTCAGCATTTTGCAATATTTAAATGGACTTGAATATGCTATGAGAAAACTTAAAACGACATCACTCCTGTATGACCGGCTGGCACAATCTGCAGCCCCCTGTGCCTGTCTGCACCTTCATCATCTAACAGTAGAGAAAAACTCTGTCTGAGCCTGGCAAGATGATCTCGTCACTACTTGCTACTTCTCCACACAGCCCAGCTGAGAATAACTAGATATTGCATGTGACTTTTGCTATAAATTATTTGCAACACAGGCATATGCAGGTTATGGAATGTGAAACTGTGCCTTATTAAAAGAATTCATAGAAGAAAGTAATTTAGACTACACATGGCAGACTGTAAGGTAAAAATACAACAACTTTCAGGAATTTAGGAGTCTAATTTCTTTCTTGGCTGAGCACAGACAACTCCATTATGATTCAACTCGAGACCTCAGTGCTCACATACGGCAGAATTTGACCCTTTATGTTCATATAAAGAACAAAAGTATATAAGCAGTTAATGGTGTGAGAGGGCAACAAGTTTTCATTAAAAAGCTCACAATAGTTTCTGTTTATTAATGCTGGTATCTGAGGAGGGTCATTTCCTAAGGCTTCCTATGCTACTTCAGTAATAACTCTTTCAAATTAGTGAACCCAAAGATTAACACCCAATCACTCCACAATCATGATGTGCTTTGCTTGCAAAATCTGCCAGTTTACCTCCTTCCCCAACCATAAATTCCTCTTGACACAACAGTGAGAAGGGCAGGGGTAGCCGGTGATTACATACCATGCATATGTTATTCAGATGTTTCCTAAGAATTTGCCTTAACAGCCGTTTTGCAAAGACTAAGGAATGTCAACAACATTTAAGTATATTATTATTGCCTGCTTTTCAAAAACAAGTTTAATACCTCCAGGGCTCCTTAAGATCACACACCAAAATATTACTTCTAAACGAGTCTGACTACATAAATGAATGCCTATCTAGAAAAAACCCCACAACTAACAAACATGGACATAGAAGCATAATTGCTATATACCCACAATAACTTCTCTCTGAGGTTGATCTTTTCTGCCTTTCCCAGATGCATAACTACAAAACCTTCCTTTAATGAAGAACGATACTGCTGATAGCCTGTATTATGTGTTATGAAAAAGGCCCTAAAAAATGATCATCTGTATAAAAAGCAAGACTAGGTCTGGCTCAGAAGAATATGTAGCAAGTTCTCAATGCAAATTCTGGAAGTTTTAAAATAACAATTTGATTTATTTTAAAAGAAAAAAAAACAGAGCTAAAAAGAAGTTAAACGCTTCTAAACTGACTGAGATTTCTTCATCCCACTATTTCTACAGAAACGCTCTTGAGGACACCAAAGAACACGATACCTTATCAGAACCCACAAAGTGTTGAACTCTCTTGACAAGTGTCTAAAAATGGAAAATTAATTGGCATCTTTCAAGTTCCCAATACCAGAGCTATACACTTGTATGAAATCACTGACCACTTAGTAAAGGAGCCCTTGAGCAAGCAATAGCAAGATTGTCACTGGTTTTCTCAGCTACTGATACAGCCTTAATATTACCTACACATTAAAAAAATATTTTGTTAAATGTGATTAAATTACAACAAGCAAACATTTAGCTGAAATTACCTTACACTACAATTCAAAGTTAGGAAATAAATGAATGGGTTAAACAATAAAGCTCATGGACTAGATGATCTTTTGAGGTCCTTTCCAATCCCTAATGTTCTGTGATTCTGTGTTTTTAACAACTCTTTTCATTCAAAATTAACTATATCCAAATGCTGCTGCCAACAACAATTAACATGAATCAAAACATTTTTACATACATGAATGCTACGAAAGCAAAATGATAGTAATGTGCTGACTACACCAGAAAATTAGTCCTTCCTTCACCACTTCAGGCATGACCTCCTTTAAATAACATACTTATCCTAAAGGTTTCTGGCAATAGTCTGTAGTCTGCTCTCCTAGAAATATATGTTTATGCACATATATGTACAGATATTTATACAAACATACACAGATGCCTTTCTGCCCCTTTTGGTTTATCAAGTAACCTCACCTTAATGAAGATAATATAGGACTGCTGTTTACGGACCTGTTTGCTGCCTCCTGCCATGCAGTCTGGCTTCTCTGCAGCTTTCTCGCGCCACCTCTGCTCACTGCCAAACTCTGGCTGTTTGGAAAAACACACTTCTCTAGCTCGAAAGAGCAGTGAGAACTACTGTTCTGTGTTCCTTGGTTACTGAATTGTTTCCAAAGCTAAACCCTTCATATCAATGCTCACAATTCTCTTCTGTTCTCTGACCTGCCAGTTATTAATACCCATAACACATTACCTATTAATTATTCTTTTCTGCCACACTAAAACTCTCTTTAAGATAAAACTGATACCATACTCCAACCTCTGCACCAATAATTGAAAATAAGCTGCGTAGGTAACTGTGAACAGGGGAACTGACAGCCACGGAACAGATCTATTCCGAGCTGGAACAGAAAATCTGTTCTTTCTCAACTCTTGCATAAGCCAAATACCATGAATTCCAGGTAACAAAGACAACCATAAAGAATCCTGTATTTTCCCTTTTTGCTTAGTGAATGATCAGTCACTAGATGTTTTTGTCATTTACTTGTGCTTCTATCAGCAAGAGTCTGAAGCACAACACACAACAAAGGTCTGGTGAAATATTATCTCCAAAATTACTACATTACAGGAGAACATGATATCCCACAACTGTATGTTCTTTGTTCCAGCAATGAGTAAGACAGAATGAAGGGAAAACAAGAAAAAAGAAACTCCCTCAAATGTCTTCCCTTACTTCATTAGTTTCAACTCATCTTCCATTCTCAGCCTTTTTCATCACAGAATAGAATCCACATATATTATACAAGCTTTTAAAATCTCTTTTAGAATCCTCCATCAACCTCCCTTTCCACACTGAGCCCACTTCACTCAAAATAACCAGTTTTGCTTTAATTTATAGGTGAACGAGCTTCATTTTTACCTGCTTTTCCCTTTCAGCATTTTCAGAACACAGTTATGCGGCCTGTCTTCCAAAAAATATGACAGGCATCCACAAGCGTCCCACTCCCACACCCATCTTGAAAAAAGGAGGCAGCCACTCAGTCCTTTTATCTATCCTGATGCAGTGAGACTGAACCAGCCACTTATTTAGTTCTTGCAGTGTGTGTGAATGTGAAGCTTGAAGAAGTATGTTCATAGTCGCTTGGGCTGGACAGGAAGGAGTAATGACACTTTATACAAAGATGCTCAGAAAGAGCTTGGAATTCAAATTCATCCTTCTCCAGACTGAAATGACAGAAGGGGAGGATAGGGAAAGGGTAGCTTGGCTGTGCAGAGGTAGTGGAGGCTCAGGTCACTGCTGAGAGTGTAGAAAAATGAGCAAGTCATTCAAATCTTGGCCTTTAGCATATTCTGAAGACAGAGAACTTGATTTGCCAATAAGGATGAGGGTAGCTGGGTAATCTTTTTCACTGTCACATGGAAGCTACTTTAGAATCGCACATCTCCTCTAAGTTGCCTTCTAGCCTTGGAAATAATGTTTTTGGACCACAAAATGAACATTATTTGAGAAATGTAGTTTACACCACCACACCAAGACTACTTTTACCATACAAACAAGGCCATTATGAATTTAGTGGAAGAAAAGAAAGTCAGAAACCTCTGTCTGGGGTGGGAGAGAGTAGAAAATTAGAGATTTTGCTGCCAGAGAAAATGATTAGGGTAATGCATCCTTAATGCTACTAAAATAACATTAATCCATCAGATATTTTTTGCCTAAAGCTGGCAATGTCCTTTAGAATTATGTTTTGCTGTATGTAAACAGTTTTAACCACAAGCTCCTTCAACTTCATCTGAGGGAATATTTTTTCACACTTGAGCTAGTTTCATCTTTACAAGTAACAAAGTCAGCGTGTTAACAGTTTACACCTATTTGCGATTCACCAGGCACTGTGGCCTTTTAGCTATCACCTACCTCTTACTTGCATTTCCAATAACTCTTAAAGCCAAGGCATTCTGTTTGCTGTTAAAGTGAAAGCAATGAAAAGCATGAACAGCTTGTCCATTGTTCACAGGAGCAGAGTGAATCAGATTTCAGAGCACACAATGCAAATCCTGTTGCATTTAACTGTTTTGTTAAGTTAAACTTTTGATGAAAGGACACATTAACTTTGTTGTCTGTTCTCTTCAACTAGAGGTTGTACAAACTGCACAGAGATTTCGCTGAATGCTGATGATATTTTTTGTTGATGTACAAGTATCTCTTCCACCAGATATTCGAGAAAACAATGATGTAAATGTAACAAATGACATTTGTATGGCTCTTGAATGACTTCAACAACTGTTTATGATGAATGAAAAAAGTCAATTATCAAACCTCTCTGGTTTTCCAATCTACTATTTCAATAGAAAATAGGAAGAAAACCAACAGTAAATAAAAAAAGAGTCTGCATCTCAGCTTAACAAGTTGACTTGAAAGCTAGCTAGCTGTTGCATAGAGAAAGCCATCCCTGCAGACACTTTTCTGTGAGGATGGGAAATTTATTATATAGTTTTAATTCTACAAAATTCACTTCTACGATTTTGGAACATTCTGCTCCACAGTAACAGAAACCAAAACTGTAAATGAAATATTTTCAAAGCCCTTGACAAAGATTTTGTATTTTTCATGAACTATGCTGACTGCAGTTTAAGGCAAGGAATTGTGTCACAAAGAAGCATGCTTGCAAAGAGCTGAAAACTGTATCTGTAATACAGAAGGGGAACAGCCAAGGAAGAGATATATTATAAAGTATGCAAAGTACTTTCACTTGCCTTTTTAAAATTAGTCAAGAACACAATGAAAAACTCTTTGAACAACAGATGCACAAACAGTAAAAAGTACCCAAAGTGCTAACTGCAATTTGATTTACTGTGTGTGTTTTGAGCTGCAGTTCAAAACCAAGCCTTATATATTTCAAGTCCAGCACAGCGTGAGCCAGCCATAATGTCTGGAAAGTCCAGTAGAAAGGATTAGTAAATGTCACAATACCTTCAGGGCACAGTAGATCCTTAAAATAGGTAATGCTTCAAGAGTTTAAACAGGAAAAGTACAGCAGGGTGCCTTGAACAGAAATCTGCATCAGGCTGAAAGGTCTACTAACTTAAACTTAATGAAGAGCAAACCGAAAGGTCACTCTGCATTGAGATCAGCGTAGGTGCAGTTACAGCTCTTTGATGTGACTGATGCAACCATTTAGCAGTCCAGCAAAAGAACTAACGAATTTGGAAGAGTCATATGGTGACTCTTCATGACTAAAAAAATGTAATTATCAACCCCTATTCTTCCACATTATCCCATACATGACAAGAAGAATGTTCACAGAAACGACCTTCTGAATGTTACACAAAAATGTCTTCAATGCTTCTTAAAAAGTTTCTAAGTTTATTTATGTGTACATAAACACATTTTTCCACTTATAAGAAACAACAGATTATGTCTATTAATGCACAAAGTCTCACAGGCAAAAGGTTATAGCAGCTATTCTGAACAGCTGAGATACAAGACTTCTGATTTTTATTTGCAACATGGGTAATGACTACCTGTACAGTTCATAACGTACCTGGAAGTTCATAAGCTTTAGAGTAATCCGGTAAAAGTCATCTATATTACTGTTTGCATATGGCTCTTTGAACACTGACTAGTATATGAAAACAATTATGATTTTGGAATTTAAAGACACTACAAACAAAACACTTTCAAACTAGCTGTAAATTTTAATCCTGCTTTAAAAACACTCTCATAGTCGGTGTTTAAAAAAATCTTTGCCATCTGAAAACTGTATTAAAAAATAAATGTCTAAAAATGTTCTCCAAAATCCTAAAAAATCACATTAACTTAAGTAATATGCAAACACCAAAACAGAGCCACGGTAACTACGCCTGAACAATTCTGTGTAAATGAGGATATTTAACAGGACTACAGTTGGACAAGGGCTAACTGGTAAGATTCTTATAAAGAGAAGTCTCTGAAAGACTGTTTTGTGTATTAAAATTGTCAACAAAAACCCTCCAGGTTTCTAAAAAAAGGAAGGGAGCATCGTTATTCCAATTTATCATTGAGAAATATAACTTACATCCTACCAAGCCCATTACATTTTGAAGTCTCTTACAAATGCATAGTACTCAGACTTTTGTAAATAAAACATCAGTTAATTTAGTATTTAACTTGTAGAGCAGTAAAATCTTTATCTACAATCTAATTTCACCTAAGCTGTTTACGAACATGCTCTAGCCACTCCAGAAAAGAAAGATGAATATATGGAAGAAAGATGAATGGGAGAAACGAATACAGTTCAGTACTATAATGAAGGCTAGTAAGAGAATAAAGTAACAGCAGTCGTTACTGCTATTAATTTTATTTAATTTTATTAAATAATCTTTCTTGTAAGAATACATAGGTCTGTGCCGCTCTAACAGTCTGGGCAAACATGAGGAAAGAACAGCAGCAAGAGTGGCCTCAAACTACTTCATGCTGATTGCATAAAGGTCACACTGGACAATTATGTGGAGACGAGTCTTTTCAACACTCAGTGAACATCCTACTGAACAGCCCAGAAGAGGAAAAGCAACCTTTAGGCTGGAGCACAATTGCTTTATAGGATCTAATTTAAGGCCTATCCTGTAGCAGAAAATATGAGGTACCTGTGACTGAACAGCCTTCCATTAGCAAAACCAAAGCAAGGATAGACTAGTGTCACTTGAAAAAAAAAGGCCTATATAAACCCCATGAAATCAAAGCAAACAAAGAAAAAAGTTGTTAATGAAAGTTAAGAGACAAGTTATTCACCTCTAACAGGTGGTGTGTAGACTGGCTAAATACATCCTATTTGGAAATACCCGGAGACACACCAAGAACAGTGACAGGTTTAAGATGCAGGGGAAGGAACAGGTGTGATCAGGCAGTGGGGTACAGGAAGGTGTTTTACAGAAGCAGCATGCTCTGAAATGCTTTAATCTTGCCTGAAGCAGTGCAACAAAGAAGTGTGATGGTTGCATCTTGCCTCTAGTATTACACATACATGCAGGACTACATCAAACAATTTACAAAGACGAGATAAGATCCAGTCATATTGCTTCCACTGCAGTATATGATTAATGGAAAGAGCACTAAAGTTTCTCAAAACCTCCAAAAAACTGATTCATAACTAGCAAAATTATTTCCTGTACATCTAAGTGGTGCTGAAAAATCTCACGAAGTATCTCTAAAAATCCCAAGGTCACACAGAGAGTCAGTATTTAAACAAACCACTTAGCCCCGGATATCCTGGGTCTAATCCTGGCAGGTTAGCCAGCAGTTAAGCTGTCTTTCCTCCTTTCATTCTGAAAATGGCTTAATTATCCCGTCTGGTTTTATGCAATTAAAAATCTCCCTGCCTGGAAACAACAAGTGATGTAACGAAATATTAATTCTTATCCTATGGAATTCAATCTATAATACTACTATTGACCATATTCAGATAATAGATTAAAATCACTGATTATTACATCTCCAATCCCCACCTTTGCAAAATTTACCTTTGGTACAAATGCTCAATTCATTCATATCATACAGCCTCTATATTGCTTCCTCATGAAAGCAAGAAAATTCAGTTTTTTAATGTCTTTTGCCTTTTTTTTTTTCCTTCCAAAAGACCTATGAGATGACCGGTAGTTCTCCTGAACTACAGAGAAGCTGAAGGTTTTTTGCTTGTTTGCTCTTGTGAAGATCTAAGAAGGGACCTAACAGCAACCATTATCTGCCTCAAGGCGAATCACAAAGCTGGAGTCAAATGCTTCTTTGTCCTGGCAGAAGGTAAAGCAAGAGGCAGCAGTCCAAACCTCCAGCTTAAAGGTTAGGAAAAAAAAAACTACCCTAGGAATGCAGAGCAGCACTGGAATGGGTTACTCAGGAGGTTATTTGGGTTTTCAGGCCTTGGTCCCAGCTGACTCCATATAGAGAGGTGACAATCCTGCTTCAAGCAGCAGGCTGTACTACTAGATGATTTCCAAAAGCCCTTCCAAACATTTCTCACACCCTATCAACTCCCCAATTCTTGGCAAGCACATAGCTGGGATTCAGAAATAATAAGTATTAACACAAGTTATTTTTGGCTTGTCATTAGTATTTACATTCATACTCTTAGCAATTCTGAATGCCAAGGCTTTGGTTTCAGTGATATTTTTCAAACAGGAAATGGGTTTTTGCCAATTTATCATTTCTAATCTGTTCAAAGCTTAAGCCATGAAGAAGCCTCATGGAAGAGTTCTAAGTAATTGTACATAATGCAAATAAATTAACATCTATTATTTAGCTCCTTTCTTAAAATAGTTAACATATGCCCACAGGCTAAAACACACACTGAAAAAATAAACAAAATGTATAGATAGAGCTCTCAGAGGACTCAGTGGCAAGATATGTTAAAACTACGACTGGGGCTAGCTTCCTGACTGCACAAAACTACCAGCAGGGGTTCAGAATATAAGAGATATACAATATTATTACTAATGTGTTCAAAACTACAACAGCCACAGTCAGGTATGATTGAAGCAATAACACAAACATTTAGGAAGCACTGCTATGAATACAATGCAGGAGATATACATTTATTCCACAGAAGAAATGTGGTGCACATACTGGTCACATCACAGTTGCGGAGCTGGTGCATCCCCAGTGAGGTGGCCCTACTCATTCTGTTTGAGGTACCCAGCACAGAACGAGTCATGTCACTTCTGCCTTGAGTTTCTGGGTTTCCTTCCAAATAGCCCAGAGGAACACAGTGCATCAAGGATGCAGATGCAGTGAACACATGGACCAAGACTCCTGAATATGCCATCAAACATCTGTCCATGCCACAGACACAGCCAAAGGGACCTCACTCAGCACTTGCAATAGGGAGAAAACAGCCTCCCTGGATTAAGTAAAGAAAGAAAAAGCTTTTGAGACTGTCTTCCATCATCTTCAGCTGAAAGCTCAGAGAAAAATTTGTGCAAAGATAATCAAGGAGGGGAGAGAAAAGTGGAACACTGTGAAAACTTAGTTATCCTTCTCTAATTTGATTACGCCCAGATTTCTGACAGATTTCACCAAAGAAACACAGTTCTGCCAGAATCTGCTCTACAACAGCAAAGAATAAACATATCCCAAGAAAAGAAGCAATCTCCGACAAATTCTCAAGATGTCTCTGAGATTTCTGAATGTTGTGTACCACAGCAAAAAAGGCACAGAGCTGAGTAAAGAGTCAGTGTGGAAAACAGAGAAGTATGAAGTGAAAAGAAACTAAAGGGAAAAAAAACCACACTACTTACTGCTTTGAAAAATACAAAAAGGACGTGGTGATGGTGGCTGCTTTTTATTTGTGGTTTTTTCATTTTTGTGTCCTTATTATAGAGTGTGTCAGTAAGGACAGAAGTGACTGACAGATACCCTACCAGTGTACATGGTATGAAAACATGAAGCACAAGTATTTCATCTTTGCTTTATTCTATTACATATGCTAAACTAATTAAAAAAAAAAAGGCAACTTCAAGGAAATAGTAAATTAATTGGTCTAAAATCCTTGAGATAATCTTTTTTATTCTGCCTTGAGATGCAGTATGACTCAGTCACCAATGAAAACTGCATCTGCCAAGAAAGCCCTCGTTCAGTTCAATGATGGTCCAAATGGGACTAAAGAGAGGAATTACCAAAAGGTACAGAAGAGTAATACTCTGTCATCTTATATCACCACAAAGAATGAATATACATGGGTGCTGAAGTCAAAACTGCAGTGAGACCTGCCCAGAATGCAATAACACCCATTTCAGGTGAAAGTGCATCAAGTTCTCCTGCTCTCAAATGAATAATACGTCTGGTAAGATAGTGTGCTTTTAGAAAGACATAAAGAGAAAAAAGTGTAAATATTATTTTAGATCACTGGTTTCACCCTTCTGACTATATATTTTTCCTGCTTGATATCCCAAAAAAGATTTATTTCCCCTGTCATTAGATCTAGAATGTAAAATAATTTTTCAGTTTTAATTGCAAACACACTTTTGCTTGTAGCACATGGCTTTTTGAAGCTGGATTTCAGAAACAAAAACATGATTTAGATTTGTAAAACTTGGGATCACTGAGGCTGAATATTGTATCTTCAAGCTCAGCCTAAACACAGCAGGAACAACAAAATACAGGCAAGTAGTTCTGTTGGTTTAAAAAGGACAGACGGGATAACATATGGTTCAAAATACTGTAGATACTTCAAGCCTAAAGCTATGAACATATACAAGAATGTACTATATATGTACACTGATAACACATGTGCTGTATGGATCTTCTACACGTATGTATGTACACAAAGAAACATGGGATTTGGAGAAGCTAATCAGAGAGCTGTCACACTAGAAAACATGTGAAGATAAGCTAACAGGAAATAATACTGCTCAGGAAAAGATTTTCGCAACGCTTCAGTCAAAGCATTAAATGGAGTGCAGCAGAACACAGAAGTTAAACTAAAAAAAATATAAGAAACCAAAGTATACAATTGCCTCCCATATGTTGCAAATATAAAGCCATGCTACAAGATGGATGAACACGGTGTCAACAAGAGCAGTCTGGCATGTCACTATAACAGAATATAAGGAGTGTGGACAATATGGTTCTATAATCATTGATACTTCAGGCATAAAAATACATAAAAAAAACAAGCGTTACTACAAAAATATCTTAAATGTTGCAGCTTAATTGATTTTCCTCTCAGAGGTGACTGAGTGAAAACATATCTAGTAATTAAAACCACAGTGATGTAAAGTAAATAGAATAACAGATAATAAGCAGAAACACATGCTCTAAAATGAAGATGCAGTTTCTTGTAGTGTTAGAAAACCAGAATCTGTTCTTTAACATCAGCTTTCCTTTAAAATAAATTGGACTAATTCCCTCAGATTCCAATTCCTATTTTATTCTACTGAATTTAACTCTTAAGGTAGCATTATAAGCGATCAATACATACGGCTACATAAGTTATGAGAAGATGTTCCAAACATAGGACACCATGGCAGCAATCCTCACTCAAAATCATACACATTTTAAACCAGGCTGAGGGGAAAAAATTAAAAATTTAAAATGCAAAGAAGGATTTATGAATTGAATTTATTTTATATCTACCAGTCTGCCTAAGCTGAAACATGAATAACTGATGTAACACAGAAATAGTATTCAAATATTTGACTCCAATCCCCTATTGCTTCTAAATTCACTCAGAAGTCAGGATTATTAATTCTTCCTGACAGAAAATCAAGATTTAATGATCATCTTATTACCCTCAGGAGTTACAAAGTAAACGTAGATGATAATTCAGACAAAATAAAACGATTCTACATGTATAAGAAAAACATCACGCAGAAGGTCCGTTTAGGCATTTCCTTTGGGGCACTAGCCAACTTTAAAGAAAACACAGAGCAGAAAAGTGTGTTTCAATATGCACAGTAAAAAGTTTACAAGCAAAAAGAGGGGCTTTATGGATATCTGTGGAGCTTTTATAGCGCTTCCCACCTACTCAGATAAAATAGACAAACTGAACCCATCATGCACACCTTCAAAAGGATCCGTCATAGGAAAACGTATGAAGGAATTTGAACCAAAATTGTTAACGTGATTTGTACAATTGTATAAAGAAACCAATTTCAACTTAGTAAAAATGATATGCTGTAAATTTTTTTGCTTTCAGGTCATGTCTGCAGGGAAGTAACATTAGAACTAACAGTGGTGTGAAAAATGGAGATGCAGAAACTGTACAGCCTGTGCATTGATTTTTACTTTCTTTTGCCCCAGAGTACTTCGCCAGCAGAAACACTTTAAAACAAAGTACAAGCCAATGACAGGCTATTTATATATGACTCTGTTCATTTTTTACTCTGTATATTGTTTAATGGTATTTATAGTTCAAATCAATTAAAGCTGTATCTCCCCAGTGTACTTACACTGCCTTTGCTTGATGCAAAGTTACCATAAACACACAAAATTCAATGAGGGCAGCATTTGGTCTAGCTCTAAGTGAAAGACTACACCAGAAAACTTAGAAGCCAAAGGAAGCTCTACATGCAGTTCCAGAACATTCTGGCTGTAATAAAAAATCCTGACAGATGCTTCTCTGAAATTATTGAAAGCTTGGAGGTTCCCACTAATCTGATCTGTGAGAAAAATTCTGGCTGATGCCAAATCTATTAGTATTTCCCTGACCATTTCAGTAACACATGTAAAAGGGGAGCATCCCCACTTGGCAATGTCAAGTTTCAGGGAAGGGAACCAAAACAGCTGAGAAACCTTCCCTGACCTCAGGTACTAGCATGTAAGTGGTTAAGAAGTGTTAATTGCTTGAATGAAAGCCATAGCAAAATCTCAAGTTATTGCCTTCCATAAAAAAACCCGTGAAATAGAAAAAAAAAAACTTCGCTGAAAGTACCGTCTGAATTTATTATTTTTGTCCCTAACAATTTCCGTACAGCAATTGACAAAAGATTTTGGAGACCTTCTGTACATCTGAAAAAATGACAGGTGAAGATGAAAGACAGGAACAGTATTTCCTTTTCCTTACTGCAATTGTAACTCCTTGAGTGTTTTTGCCCTCTAATCATGTATTTCACATAAACGTAGGTTTATTTTTAACACTGTGCTTCTGACATTGGCAAAGGGCTTCCATGTCTTTCTATTCTCTGCACATTTAAATGGCACTTTTAATATGTTTAATTTTTTTGATTTGTGTACAGTTCTTGATTTGTACACATCACTAGTATTAGCGGACTGCAGAATATATGCTGAGTTAAAGGTAAAAGATTGTTTGAGTTGCCCTTAATTCTAACTTCATATGACTTCTGGGTTCCTTAATCATGCCACTGTTATCTATAAACACCTATTCCTTTGCGATTACAAACATAAAAGGCACACTGAAAAGTGCTGAATATCTTAAGCGGTATACAAGGGACTTGGGACTTGCCATGCTCCCAATTCTGCTTTGTCAATTTGAAAAAGTATTTTGAGATACCATCTGGCTATTAAAGAGAGTGGAAGAAGGAAGCTTTAAAAGCACCCATAGTAATGATAAAAACCAGTCAACTGGTCCCCACACCAAAATGAACGGCCAAAAAAATTTATTGTTCCATGTGTCAATGCCTTTTTTCCTTCACTTGGGGCTTAAAATAAAGGCAAGAAAAGAAAATAAAAGGTGTTGGAAAAATCCTGCCTCCATCCCCAAACATTCTGAACTGGATTATGTCATTCCAATGGACATTGGGCACTGGAGTGAGACACAAACAGAATTGGAAATGAAATTCCTACAAAAGCTCACGTAACAAAATGTCAATCAACAAACTCCCAACAGAAAATGTTTCAGCCTGGTAATCTGAACATATCTGCATACTAATCAAATGCCCTTTAAGAACGACCACAAAAAGCACAGAAATACATAGATTTATAATAAGGATCCGTATTACTGTATTTACTATACTGGTAACATGGAGACAAATCCTGTTAGACATGTTTCAGAGAGGAAAAGCTGATGCAAGTAAAATTTGTAAAGGAACACCAGTTTGTTCTCAAATAACATGTAAATAAGTTTCAATGACAGATTTCAGTGTCTGTATTTAGCCACGTATCTGCTTGGTCATTTTGGTAGGAGTGTTCTTGCTATTTTTCTCTATGAATTCCTCAATCACCACAGTATTTTATTTATTCGACAATCTGCAAAACAAACTTGTATCTTAAAAGCTTTCATTAGGCTTTAAAAGTGAATGATACGAGGATACCACTGAGATGCAGGTTGCACTGAGTATGTGAAGTAGAAGTAACAAGGAAGTACCTGGCAAGCTGAGTGAGGAAAATAAAAAAATGTGGAAGCCTGTCAAACATACAGTGAACTTGGCCTATAAAAGCAACCACATTCATGACCCTCTATAGTCATAGAACTTGATTTCAGTAATGCTTCTGGGTAGTAAACCAAGTTTCTATGAAAACAACACTGGTTGCAACTTTTAAGATCGTTTTGACATTTATAATACAGCTTCTTATATCATTAGTGTGAGTGAGGAAAAACGGGCGAAAGTGTAAAGACACGAAGTGGCAATATATGTCAAAAAAGACCTGAAAATCTGTAGATCAGAGTAAACACGAAGAAAAAGAAATTAAAAATGGCTAATATCTCTTTAAGAGACTGTAGTAATCTTTGCCACTCAGCCCCACTACACAGGCATCAACCTGTCATCGGGAATAACTTGCTCAAAATTACTTGCTTGAGTAGTGTCTTCCCTTCATAAAGGGGAAATAGCAAATATGAAAGTTATAGGAGGAGTTAAACCACCAAAATAGGAACTTAACTTCATACTTACTGAAAATGCAGAGCTGCTCTTCAAGTATGTCTAAAACCTGCTTCTTCCCTAGGTTCTTTATATATGCAAACATGAATCTATAGCAATGATGAAAAACATTTTTGGCTGGCAGTGTATGCCCATCTTCTGCATTTTAAATCTGAACTTTGAGTAACACTCAAGTTTACAGCAGCCTTAAGTGCTGGACTATAATGTTTTGACTGCAAACTACTTTCAAGTACAGCCTTTTAAATGTACAAATATACAGAGTTCATGTTAAAAATTTCATTTAGTAAATCTAAGCTTTTCTGCACAACGTTTTGTGCAGAGATTCATGAACCCTGGTAAAAATTGGGACTGAAACATCATATGAAGGATGTTCTAAAAGTCTGTGATACCACCTTTCCTGTTTCAGTATATAAATCTGTAGGTGCTTTAACTTAAAATTTTTAGCACTTTATGTCAGGACTATTAGAAGATGAGCACGAAATAAGTTTTGATATTTATTGTACATTTTGGCAGCTGTGCAAGAGAGCAGTGCCTAATTCACTCCTGTTCCTCTCAAGGGGATAGAGGCAGGAAGAACAACTCTTTTTTCTCCATAAAGCATTAAGAGGATATGGGCTGCTGTCTTTGTTGGGAATCAGCTTGCCTTAAAGCTCTCTTAAACCATGAGAACCACAGTCCTGATCCAGAAGTGCTTTAAACTTCACAAGCCAAGCACTTACTCCCCTCCCAGCTTCCCTTCCTTCCCCCCAAAGAGTTACTGTCTGCAATTTTAAATGCCAAAGTTGTAACATAAAAAATTACAGACTCTGGCATTTGTGGAATTGATGTAATTGCTGTCTTCCATACAGCAAATAGAAGTGATAATGATAAATTACGCCAACAATTATGCTGTTATGGTTTTAAATTAACTACACATACTAAATTTCCCTTTAGATTAACACCCCCCTAAACCCTTTATATTAGACTGGTCCAAAAATCTTAAATATTTTAATTAAAATTCCTACTTCATACTACTTTCAGATTTAAAATTCCTAGGGAAAAAACCCCTGCACTTCAAGGGCAAAGGCTGAGATCCATGCTTATAAAATATATTTCTGAACATGATGAGAAAGAAATAATTTAACTCATTTTTCACCATAAGTTTCTTTTCAATCACAATACAGAAGACAAAATTCTTTGTTTTGAACATTGTCAATGAAAACTTTGAATAAGTGCAACTCATGTATAGCCCCTGAACACATTCTCTACAATTTAAATTCCTATCAGCACCTGCTTCTCTGTGGCTGTTTTCTAGCCCCCAGTTCTGCTGAGGTAACTCTTTTGTATGGTCATAGATTTCTCAGAACCATCCATGACTTGACTATTTACTAAATGCAGCCAAATAACACATCCAATCACATCACATCAGCCTGATCTCAATAGAGCAGGAATTTCACAATCCTCAACAGAGCAGGAATTTCACATTCAGAAGTTAGTGATATTTTTATAAAAGTATTAAATTATGGAATCCATTATTTTAGAAGATACGTGACCAAGATGCAGATTCCTCTATTTGCAGCACTGCATGTGTGTATATGCAGATAGACAGACTCACAACTAGGGTTGTACACATACCTTGAGATATATACACATGTAACACACACACATACATATGAACTCCTTTTATTCTGATAGACATTATCTAATGCATAAAAAGCTGGTTTTACATATTTATCCCCATTAAATGATGTTTCTTGGCCTTCAGACTGTTGGCGAACACGCTATGTTTCTAATGGCAAATTATATTTGACATTTAATTTAAAAACCAAGTTACCCTAATCTAGAGGTCTGCTATGACAATGAAGCTTTCCATAGGACAAAACCAATTTTTTTTTTATTTAAGATAATTTTAGTCACAAGTAATTGAAAACATTATTTAAGATTCATAACTTTGTGTGGCTAATTACAGCAGAACAGTTACAAAAGATGATGAGCCAATAAAGTCACAATTTTCTCCCTGAAACATGGTATCAGAGTAAATAAAAGAAGAAAATGCCAATTAATATAAATATTCCCAATATTGGAAACAATAAACATATACAAATATGTAATCAAGTCCTGATGCTTCAGAGTTACACCTACAAGCATGTTACAGAAACTATATAAAACTGAACTATTTAAATCTATCTATAAAACTTGTAACAGGCAGTTCTTGTATCCTTAATTCATCATAAAGTTTTAGTCAATTATGACCATGCAATTAGTGCTTAACTCTTAAGCTGAGAAAGTACTTCCTAACCTCTTCAGCTGCAGAACACAAGGAAGCCAAAGCTTTAGGTCCATTCTACACGAAATGTGTAGGGCGTGTGTTTAACCAAAGTATCTGACAAATCTGACAATGAAAATTCTGTGCAGTGATTATGTCCAATCCACCTGCAGCTATTTAGCAGAAGAAGAATCCCTGACCTTATTCCACCTTCCATAAAGGGCACAGAAGCTAAATGAACTCCTCAACTGAAAAAACAGAAGTCTGGTTTGACCTAAAATTTTTTTAATCATTCCCCAAAGCCCATATCTTTTCTGTATGCAGCTTCAGCAGATGGGAAGGTTATTGGTAGGTACACGGTTGATGCAATTAAAGCCTTCAGAACATTTTTAGCTAGAGATCTTTATAAGAATTTTAGTGGTTTTACTAGAGCTGAGTAGAAAAGAACTGTCATGCATGGGCCACAGGAAAAAAAATCACTGTGCTGAGCTACTCTGCTAATTTTAAATTGTCAGCATTGCACCTAAAGTTAAATTTTCTATTTTGGTAATGCAAGATGTCTTACTCCAGTGTAAAATATGGATTTTCCTATACAATTTTAATCCTCTAGGGCACAGGTAATTTTAAACTCAGAATATCATCTTCCCAAGGCTATGTCCCCCTGCAGAAAGACTGTAGTCTCTGGGTAAACTCTAAGGGATTGTTTCATGACGGATTACAACTGACAATACTTAGCAAGAATGTCACGTATCACAAATATTGGCTAATAATGCACAGTGCAAAGGCTGCAAATGTCAGTATAATGTTAGAGGTATCACAACACCAAAGCACAGTATTTGGAACATTTGCAGAGACACTGTCATGATGTGCCTAGTGCACAGCAGTGCTTTCAAGATAAGTTTATTAGATGTCTTTAAATACTTAGTTTTATAAAACTTAAATACCGCGCTCCTGTTTATTTTCATTTGTACATAATCCAACAAGGGGATGTGAAAAATCAAGATGCCTGTGGGTTTTGCTCTGATAAGTCACCTTGACTGTACTACCACATCTGCTCAAAGCAGGAAGGCACTGTATGACAACAGCCAAACTACCAGGGTTGCCTCTCATCACATTTCTATTGCTCTTTTCCATCTTTTTTTCCCCGAAAGCTTTAAATGCTTTAGTTCAGAGCTGCAACATATATTTTCTTATGACTATATTGTCGATTAAAATTCTTTAAAGAACAAGACTGTCTTTGCAGTTGCATGATAAAAGTCAATTAAGTATGTAAGATACAGTACATTTCAGGTTGTACTTTTAAAATCAACACTATCTTCCGGACAACTTGTGGCCCTTTACGTAACATGAATTCTGCTAAAAATGACCTGTATAACAGGACCACTGTGTGGAAATCACCTCCAATCTGAACTTCCTCAAAGACTGTCTAAATTCTGCATTAATTCTCTCTTTATTTGGATTATGAATTAATAGACCAGAGATGAAACTGGACCTCATTTTATCAACATATTCTGCAGATTCCTAAAAAGGGGCGTTTCAGATATTTCTCTCTGAAAACAACAGAAACTGTAGGATGCAACCAAGTTCCCTCTTCTTTGGTTGCCATAATGAACTCTAGTTTACTACTGAAAAGTATTACAAATTAATTTGGAAATATTTATGTCATCTGAAGGCAGTGACCAGTGTTAAACTATAAAATCACAGCCTTAGTTATGTTTGTGGGGGATAGTGATGATTTATGATGAGAGATACAAGGAACTAGTAACTACTCTCAAAGAGGCTTCAGACTTACATGGATAAGCACATGATTTTCAGATGCAAATATGTGAATTAACATTAAGTATAACTACCTGTGAAAACTAACAACTGAAAATGCCAGACAGTCCGCTCCCGCCAATCTTGAGACTAGGTGTGCAAGAATTCAAGCTGCAGAATTTTAAAGCAGCAGAGCTACATGGTGGACATGAAAAGAAAATATGTCTGGGATGGCAAAAACGCAATCTTAGAAACATTTACTGCACCTGAGAAACATTTACTCAGATTTACACTTTCCTTGGAATAAACTGGGAATAAACAAGGAAAGTTTCTTTGAGCTACATTAGCACTAGAAACAAACATAATACAGTGATTTTCTAATAATATGCAGTAAAAAGTCTCATTAGCTTCTGGTTGTATTTTTATTATTATTATTTGGCTATTAGAATTTAATATATATTATTCAGCAAAAATGTCACAACAAAATTTTGGAGGATATCAAACACAAACATAGGAACATGAGAGAGTGCATCTCCTGACTCTGAAGATATTCTGGGAAAAGGAGGCCTTGCTGCTGTGAAAACTGCATTCTGCAGACAAATACTGATTGTACTTTGTGAGCTCTTATGTCCCTTAACTTATCCATAAAAGAACTGAAAATAAATTGATATTCAGAATGCTCTGCCATTCTTAAAAAGTACAAGTAAATTATTCGTGAAAGGTCACTAACTAAATGAAAGCTGTGTGAAACAGAACAAAACAATTTTCATGAAGATAAAAGCATTCCTTACTTAGGAGTGTATGTTTTCTCCTGCTATAAAAAGAAATATCTCAGTGCTTTTACATTCACCTTCTGAGGGGCTTAGCTGTATGACAGTGATGATTCCTCTGCTTTTAAAAGCAGGATAAGGTGAAGAAAATCCACTTGTCTGAACAAAAAGTTGTCTCCCTGGTAGCCCTCCTCTGAGTACATTCTCAGTTTAAAGCAATTGTGTGATCATCACTCATTACCTGGAAGCTCATCATAAGAAAATAAAGCTAATCAATGAAAGGGTTGCAATTACCTGCCAAACCTCCTTTTTTAAAAACTGCTTTTAAAGCTTGGAGTATGGGGTTTATTCAGCAGACTCAAAGATCCGAGTGGTTATCTACACTAAATTAGTGTGAAAATAAAACAGATTTTAAAGCTCAAAACAATAAAAACATACATTTAAAATTAACAGTAATTCACAACTATAAGCTCAAACACTCATTTTTTTGTTGCTGATAAATATTCCCTCTAAATGAGGGCAATTATTTAACACGGACATATCTGACTCCAAAAGATGATTGCCACTGCCACCTCTGCACTATAAATAAGAATTGCACCTACTTAATACATCTAATCATACTTTATGCTGTATTTGTCCCAAGATATAAAAGCCTATTTTCAGAACATAAATTAAAACATAGTTAAAAGAAGATAAATACTACAACTAGTAAATACTACCTACAACTAACTTGCCTACTGTGCAGACAAAATAAACTAAACAAAAACACTTTCTCAGGACACTTTCTTGGTGGTGGGGTTCTTTTCCTTTTGGTGGGTTTTTTTTTTGGCTGGATGGGGTTTTTTTAGAACACAGCCAGAAACACTTCTATCCTCATCTAAGTCTACCTACAAACCTACAAAAGGTGAAATGAGATTACTAAGTATCACAAACCATGAGTTTAAAATGTCAATAGATTATTTGGTCTTACACTAAGGCTGAGAAAATGCCTAAGGAAACCTAAAATCAGAAACACAGCAGTGTACAGGATACTGAACTGCTGAATGAGCTACTGCTTTGTAAATGAGTCTGGAGAAGTGATTACAGAGAGCTGATGTAAGTTGCATCCTCGATCAGTAACTGAAAGCATTGCAGATATCTTTCCTATTGCCTGCGTAGGTGAAGAAACCTGTAGAATGCAGAAAGTTTTTCTTTCCTCTGCCAGATCTTACTTCAAAGGCAAAGCTCTAGAGTAGCTAAAACAACTAAGTGACTGTAACTTTACTCTTAAAGCACTTAACAGATACCCATATGCACTATTCTGTCAAACTAATACACATATTTTTACCACATCCGTCCCACTTCTGTCTCCTACCCTTTGCTTAAATAATTCGATCTAAACGATGTAACTAGTTGGCAAAAAAAAAATGGAGAAGGCAAGCTGGCTAAATTAGTCACCTTATGCTTAAAAACGCTTTAAAAAACTCCACCAAAACAAATCTGAGTGCCATGTGAGAAGACAGCTTGCTAGTAATGACAGACTACTGTGGCAATAGATTCTATAGGTTACATGGAAAATGTTAGATTTTTACTTCAGTACATCCTACTGCTTCAGAAATACACTGACACCATAGGGAACAAAACTGGTGCAGTTAAAGTATAAAAACAGGAAAAAAGTACTGAGCATTTCTGCTGAGTAGGTTTTACCACAAAAAGTAGCAGCAACATGTTTTTTTGTATAAAACATGAGGAATAAATGCTGTTTGAATAAATATTTAGAGAAATAATTACAATTATTTTGTAATTTAAACATTTTCTTCAAAGCATGACAAATGAAAATAAATGGGAAAATGGCACTAAAACCAAGAGGCAGCATTATCACAAAAGGAAAATTTACAAACTGATAAACTGAGACTGCATGTATATTAGTTTTCTCATGCAAATTATTTGATATTTTGGGTTATTTCTGTGTGCTGAGAACTTTTGAACTAACATCTGCTTAGGGTCAACATTTGTGCCAGCACAGGATTGTTATACCTGTGTGTCTTTATAAATATAAACATACATTTATATCTGTATAATATGTATACAACAGATAGACGTTCTTCAGTCTCATCTTCTGCACCATAAAAATTACTTTTACGATCTGCTTATTCCCCACAGCATCAAGATGAAGTGACTGATAAAAAGACATGGTAGTTTTTGAATGATAAAATGTTTTGACATTTACTTCAAAAGTGTTTTACCTCTCACATCTGTAATTTGCACCACAGACAGGTTGTCTCAAAGATGTTCTTAAATATATCATTCTTGCTCATTTTACTCAGATTTGTCTGCTACATTCAAATACTGTCTGAGGTTCTCTTACTTGTAACATAACATGAAGGATTCCTTCACAGTTCCTTCTGAAAATTGCTAGAATCAGGGCAAGGGCACACTGACAAATATGACAAGGATCATCACCAACTTCTATGATTTTGAGTCACCCAGAAATCCTAAATAAACTAAAGTGTAATAGCAAAGAGATAGGACGTTTGCTCCACTACTATTTTCTTTTACATTGCCGTAAAATTCACAACACTCTGAAAAAATGCACGTGTTTCGTTGATGTTTAAAACTTTAAGATACCTCAGCTACAAATCACAAAAGTCTTCGTTACATGCTGAACACAATTTAAATTGATAATATATACCTGCACAGCTAATGGGGTCAAACTGGGCTGGAAGTGGAGCTCTCACGGTTAACAAATTTTTCTCCTTCAACCATGATGTTTGTGTATAGCTGAGATCTCAATTGTAATGTGCCTTTTCAATGGCAACGTTTCATACATATAATTTGTCCATAGTTTTATAATGAACAGTAGAGATATGATTTCTTATTTGTTTCTTTTACCAGAAACCCTAATAAGATCAAAATCTCAAAAGCAGAGCACTTGACAACGGCACAGATCTGAAGTAAAACTTGATATACCAACTTATATCTGCTTCTGCCTTTGCTGTGCCAACAAGTGTGCTGGATTTTGTGACTTTTCATCAAGAGGCTTAGAAGCCTATTGACTTATTTTCTGGAAATTCTAAGTGTGGGAAGCTTAATGTTTAATTGATAAATATGGTCTACTAAAATTTATTTAAATAATAATTACATGAATAACATCTTTAATACATATACCCTGAGTGAACTCTTCAACATTCTTTCATACAGTATCTAAACCTGTATGAAATGACCACTCCATCGGAACTCAGAAAAAAAAACAACAGGGATTCCCAAACTATGAGTCTGTACACACTAAGTTTGTACAAAGAAATTAGCAATCCTATTTTACTCACATTCTTGTAAGTAATATAAATGACAATTATGGAGAGTAGAGTTGGAGCAACAGTTCCTCAGAATGATTTCAAGATACAGGTATTCTGTTATCCAACTACAAGTAATCCATTCTCTTTTTTTGAAAATAATCAGTCCACAGAATCATAGAACATTAGAGACTGGAAGGGACCTCAAAAGATTATCTACTCCAATCCCCCTACCACAGCAGGATCACCTAGATCAAGTCGCACAGGAACATGTCGAGGCGGGTTTTAAACATCTCCAGAGGAAGAGACTCCACAACCCCACTGGGCAGCCCCTTTCAGTGCTCTGTCACCCTCACTGTGAAAAAGTTCCTTTTCATATTTATGTGGAACATCCTATGTTACACCTTACAGCCATTGCCCCTTGTCCTATCATCAGATGACACTGAGAGGAGCCTGGCTCCATCCTCCTGACACCCACCCCTCATATATTTATAAACATTAATGAGGTCATCTCCCAGTCTCCATTTCTCCAAGTTCAAGAGACCCAGCTCCCTCAGCTTTCCTCATAAGGGAGACATACTGCTCCCTTCATCATCTTTGCAGCTCTGTGTTCAACTCTATCCAGCATGTCTCTCTTGAACTGAGGAGCCCGGAACTAGACACAATATTCCAGATGTGGTCTCACCAGGACAGAGTAGAGGGGGAGGAGAATCTCTCTCCATCTGCTAATCACCCCCACTCTGATCCACCCCAGGATGCTGTTGGCCTTCTTGGCCACATACTAAGAGGTCTATGAGTCATGGAAGAAATTATCAGTCCTCCTTTTATGTAAATTTAAACAGCAAACATGGAGTTACAAGGGTTTTGTGTAGAGTATGTGGAATAGCAGCTTTGTCTTGAACTAGAGCACAGTAAACATGCTGTTGGTTGCAGAATCTTACAGAGTCACAGAGCATCAGGGATTGGAAGGGACCTCAAAAGATCATCCAGTCTAATCCCCCTGCCAGAGCAGGATCACCTAGACCAAGTCGCACATGAACATATCCAGGCAGGTTTTAAACATCTCCAGAGAAGGAGACTCCACAAACCCCCTGGGCAGCCCATTCCAGTGCTCTGTCAGCCTCCCTGTGAAGAAGTTCCTTCTCATATTGATGTGGAACCTGCTATGTTCCAGCTGACACCCATTGTTTTACTACATCTCTTTCTGAGCTTTAAAGGAGAGATACTGAAGCTTTCTGGATTGAATATAATTGGTGTTTTGTGTCTTTGGTTTGGGGTTTTCTTAATACTAGAAAGTATGGAGTTTTCCTTGAGGTATGCTGAGATTTAGTATTTTCCTCTGGTGCGCTATGCATCAAAAGAATCGTTAGTCTGTATTGTGTATCATCAAGTAACAGACAATGTAGAGAGATTTCATGTAGAGATATTTTATGTTGTTTAATTTGAGACATTCTGTGTTTTGTTCAGTGAAACAGAATTTGGAAAACTTTACGTTGGTTGAGTCTAAACTGGCAAGATTCCGGATGTTTAGTTTTGTCCTAATAGGAGCCTTTAGTGACACTTGTCTGTGCTTTTCCTCGGTGCTTGGCTTTATTTCCTTTTTATATTCTCTTACTGTCATATGTTTATGTTCTTTGTTGAAAAAGGAATTCTGCATGCACTTGCGTATTTGATCATGAGATGTCCCATTCTTTTATGAGCACAATACGATAGAAGTCAACAGAGGGATCTCAGTAAATCATTGTTTCAGTGCTTGACCAGTGATGTGAAAGCTGTCGATTTGCTGCAAGACAAGCACAGCCTCTCAGCCTACAGACTGCCTTAAGGGCAAGAAAGAAAGGATGATGATAAGTAGGGAGGTAGTACTTAGTACAGCACCAGTCAGGATCCTCAGGGACTGGTGTGAAGTCCATTTTATATAATAATTTCAGGAGGAATCTGTAACAGAAGGCAAACAGCTTTTCAGTTAAATTCTTAGATTACAAATCAGTAAGTGATGCAAGATGTTAGTGCAAATCCTGTAAACAGGAATGTACAGTCTGTAGGTGCCATTACAGCGTGAATAAAGGAAGCAATTAAAACTGTTACAAATGAGGAGGCATCATCACATGCAGCAGGTATCTGTGAGAGTATTATGTAGTAGTGCTAAAATAAGTGTTCATAAGAAAGCAGCAAATGGCTATAAATCAAAGTCAGGGGCCTCTCGGTTTCACAGTCTCTGCCAGTCTCTGCAGAGAAACTGTCCTTGAAGATAAGAAGAGAGAAGGCACAGAAGAGACCAAATAAGGAAAGAAGAATGCATTTTAAGAGCTCATTGGGCAGAGAAAAGAAAATAATACAGGACAGATAACACCGGTATAGGCGATTGGGGGTCTTATGAAAACAAGAAGGCTATATTAAGTGTGTGTTACTTGTAATAAACGCCATTTTGCTGCTAGATCATATTGGTCTGAAATAATTCTGCATTTGGCCTCTGGCGCGCGGCGGAGCGAATGCTGGGCCCGGGGTCGCCTAAAGGGCTGTCGGGCCGATTCACGGAGGTGCAGGCTTTGAACACGGGTTCAGGTTGTTGAGTCGCAGCCACTCGACAACAAATGGTGCCCCGTGTGAGGATCGCGTGTGAGGAACGTGTGAGGATCGCGTGTGAAGAAGCCTGTACTGGAGCAGTGTCTTGGAGACAGTCACCTGCGAGACGGACGCAGGGGCCTGCTGCGGCAGGGGCAGCGGAGCGCGGGGCGGAGAAGCCGGGCGCTGAGCTGGAGGTAGCGACGGAGGGATTGATCACCCCTGATTGATTTTCCCACAGTCGTCGGTAAGACCGGGGCGGTGGACGGGACTGGCGCGGGACAGGAAGTCAGGCGCGGAGTGTCTAACATGGAATCCGTCATTAAGATAGTATCTTGTGCTTGCAAAACCTATTGCGGGAAGACTGCTCCTTCTAAGAAGGAGATTACCGCACTTCTTTTCTATCTCGAGAAGGAGGGGTTTCTTTCCTCCCCTCATGATGTCTATGACTGTACGAAGTGGGACTCTATAACACTGGCGCTCTCTCAGAGGGCTATGTCGTCTCAGCGTGCGGCGGAGCTGAAAATCTGGGGTTTGATTTTGGGAGCCTTAAAGGCGGCTAAGGAAGAGAAAACCGCTAAAAATCTTGC
>JAOXOE010000694.1:5406342-5430294 GCA_028565055.1 Phoeniculus purpureus
AGCATCAAGGATAAATTGTTCCATCACCTTTCCTGGGATGGAGGTGAGGCTGACTGGTCTATAGTTACCTGGGTCCTTCGTCTTACCCTTTTTGAAGATTGGAGTGACATTTGCTATCCTCCAGTCCCCAGGCACCTTTCCTGAGCCACATGACTTAGCAAAGATGATGGAGAATGGCCTAGCAATGACTTCCAGCATGTCCCTTAGCACTTGTGAGTGCATCCCATCTGGGTCCATGCATTTCTGTCCATCCAGTTTGCTTAACTTATCCCTAACTCAGTCCTAATCAACCAGGGCAAACTCCTCTCTTGTCTCAACTTCCTCTGGGGCTAGGTATCAAGACAGCCCCTAGTAGTACAGACAGAGGCAAAGAAGGTGTTCAGTAGCTCTGCTTCCTCTGCATCCTCTGTCTTCAGGGCACCCACCTGATTCAGCAGGGGGCCTATACTGCAGGTAAAACTCAACCTAGAAGCAATGTATTTGAAGAAGCCCTTTTTGTTGCCCTTGACCTCTCTTGCAAGGTTTAATTCCAAGGAGGCCTTAGCTTTCCTAGCTGCGTCCTACGTCCTCTGGCTAGAGCCTTATAACACCCCAAGTGGCCATCCTCTTCTTCCATGACCTACAGACTGTCTTCTTCCTCTTGAGTTAGCCCAGCAGCTCCCTGTTTAACCCTCAGGTCTTCTGGCTCCCTTCCTTGGCATCCTACCTGTTAGAATGCTCTGATCTGGGGCTTCAAAGAAGTGGTCTGTGAATGTTAACTGACTGCCTTAGGCCCCTTTACCTGCAAGTACCCTGTCCCATGGGATTTCCCCTTGCAATTGAAAGGGCTAAAGTTGGCTCTACTGAAGTCCAGGGTTGTGATTCTGCTAGACATTCTGTTCCTACCTCACGAGACCCTGAACTCCACCATCTCATGGTCACTGCAACCAAGGCTGCCCTCAACCTTCACTGCTTCAGCAAGACCCTCCTTGTTGGTGAGTATAAGATACAGCAGCACTCCTCTCCTAGTGGGCTAATCCACCATTTGCATGAGGAAGTTGTCATCAATGCACTGAAGGAACCTCCTGGACTGTGGATGGCTGGCCAAGTAGGACTTCCAGCAAATATCAGAGTAGTTAAAATCCCCCAGAGCTATGCATATACATAATTCCACGCATACTTGGAAAACTTCCTTATCATCCACTTTGATAATTCTTCTCTAATATTAATTGTAGAGGATGTCTGTAGAAAGACTAACCGCATACAGCCATACTTCTCCAACACAAGGCTGCAGATATTTTGTACAGCACAACACACTAATCTTTAAACAAAATGTTTAGAGATCCACCAAAAATTTTACCACCATTCCAGGTCTTACTTAGAGTATGTCTTGCTTTGATATATTTATTGTTGATAGCTAATTATTAGCTTGATTAGCTTTCTCAATGCACAAGTAATATACTACATGAATTAGGAATTTACTCAGTTTCACATCAAGATGCATTCTGCTATTAGAATTTCTGTTTATAACAGCTCACAAGTGAGAAACATTTTAAGTGCTAAGTACATCAAAACTAATAAGAAAATGAGTAAAAGTAAAGTACAACTTGTAAATTTTGCCCATATGGGTTAAGTATAAAACCATACACCTCTTATTTCCACAAAAGTGAGAGCATTCACAGAAGAAAGCATAGAAGCACATAAAATATGGAGAAAACAAGCTCATACTCTCCATATGCTTTAAGAGATATGGGCAAATTTTCAGGGTATTTGAGTCTTATTTCTTGGCAAACACTTACAAAGGCCCTTGTGAAGGCCTTGTGAAAGGAAGCAAGGTCCGTATTTACAGTTAGACGAAAATGTGGAGGACATGATGTTGTAATATTGTTATTGCATTTTTAATAAATTCTTAGAAGCAACCACCTTGTACTTTATAATACACAGGTTGCTTTCTTCAATATTGCTAATGTATTACAGTATCCAGCCTGTGAAAAAACTCAGTTCATGGCCTACGACTTTAGTATTTGTAATTGTGAACACAGGGAAAAACTGCCTGCAAAACATTATTTCTAGTTAAACCATCAGTGTAGTGTTACTGGGTTAATAAATGCTTACGAAGATCAGACGTTGGGGACGATGTGTGATGATATTTCTGATGGAAGGAAATGGCACGGTTAGGCAGGATGATTCTGTCTGCATCTTGAGGACGAATTAAAAAAAGTTTCTGCTTTAATTTATGCTGTTTGAAAGCCCTGAACTAGTTTTCAAAACTTTATCCTTCAAAGGCATTCTTAATATTCAAAAAGACCTTGCTAATTAACTCCTAAAACTACCTCAAGTCCAACCTGCTTTTCCTCCTCCTTAGAAAAGTTTTAATTACACAGATTAAGCACTGGAATTCCAGCTGTCACCTTCCCACAGCTTTCTTCCTTTTTAAATAAGGTGCTTTTGTGCTGATCTCTCCTTTGCTTTGAGAAGAGCTTTGGATAGGTTGTTTTTATGATTTAGCAATTCCATATGACTATTAAAAATGATGTGACAGTATGAAAAGCAGCTACAGCACACCTAGCTCTTCTCTGAGGTGCTCTGACATCTGGCGATCATGTTAGCTTTTACCTAACACAGATCAAATTATTTTAATATCTAAATGGAAGTTACAGAGGAGATCACAGCACTATCATCACAACGGTTTACGGTGATGGGACAAGTGGTAAAAGGCATGAGTTCCTTCAAGGTGAATTCCTTCATTTTTTTAAGAAACAATCCAACTCCAATGTGACAGAAATAAAAAAATAAACAGACTTGTATCTGTTGGGAACTTTTTTCTTTAAATACTTAGGTTAACTTGACAGGCTACACAAACTACCACCGCTGTCGTTGTCTGCCCTTTCTGCTTTACCTTTGGCGAAAAACGTTCAGAAGAGGAATACTTCAAGGGATGAGTGGGATTTCATCTATGCAATTCCAGTTACCCTCCATGTACAAACAAAGTCGGTAATGCAGCTGAAACAGCTCCATGAAAATGTACTTAGTTGGGAAAAGGTCTCTTGATTACTTTTCCCAGTGGGCAGAGCTCCTCACGTCAGGCTCCCCAGCAGGGCCTAGGTAACATGTGTGTGCAGATAAGCTGGGTAATGCGGCACCTGCCACAATCTTCTATTGACAGACAGTCTCTCCTGCCAGGATGCTGAACATGGGCCATTCCCTGGCCTTAAGCCCTGTGCAGGTCACGTTAAATTCCATGGACATGTAACAACAGAAATTTTTATCTCTAGGTGGTCAGACAGTTATGCATGCAGTAACTAGTAGTTTCTATACATGGAGTTCACTTCAACATTAAGAATCAAGTAAATTTTACCAGCTGTCAACAGCTAGACCTCTCTTGAAAAATACCTTCTTCCCACATAAATAATATGAGAAATATCATCTCCAAATTTCTTTAGGCCATATGCCAAAGAGGGAGATTTGGTCAAATACCACAATTTTGAAGTATATTGCTAATATTCAGAAAGACGTTTTATCTATGGGCAGAAAACACTGTAGCATTGTAGTCACTAACCAGTTGCTTCCTGCTTTCCTTGAGTTCTTGAAACACAGACTGCAGAGTTTTATTGGTGCAATGCAACTATACTTTACACCAAATAATTTCTGTCTAGGCTATCTGTGGAAAACATGATCATCTCCAAACTGAGAAAACGCTATTCTAAACATACTGCAGAGTTTGGGTGCTTATATAGGTAGAAATACATTTACATGAAAGTGTTTGAATTCACATTTATGCCTTGTACTAAGTGTTCCTGATAATTATTAGTCAAAAAAGAAAATTCTGGGAAGCCAGTGTACTCCACTAACGTAAGATCATACCTAAGAGTGCTCATTATAGCAATATAATTCAAGTAACAGTACATACTTACAAACATTCAAGCATATATGCAATTACTTCTTGTAACCAGAATCAAGGCCAGACACATCAGAATGTAATGACTGAGTTCAATGGCAGCAGATCAGACACTAAGACTGCTTTAATGCAAATCTTCCACTGCCATTGGAGTCCTTCTGCCACTTGGATTTGAAACATTCGGAACATTCTTAGAGACAGAACTGACACCAAGCTTGAAATACTACAGCTTTCTACAGAACAGAGGAAGCCTTTGCCAGCCATCAGCTGGATAACACGGAAAAATATACCAGTGATGAGAAGTAAAGCAAGTCTTGAAAAATAAGTAGTCTACAGAAACATCCTACCCTTACAAGCAGGTGGTACCGTTATAAAAATAATTCTAAAAGTGCAATACACACACTGGATTTGTACCAAAATTATGTTCCCCTGCAAGTAAAAAGCATATCTTTATTCAAATACAGCTAGGATTTCAGACTGATCACAGGTTCATTTGCGCAATGACGCCAGCATGACTGGATCCTGCTCAAATACACCACCTTACAAAAACTTCATTGTTTCATCACCATCCCTCTTCACTCATGCAAAAACAAATACAGATGTTTTCAAGAAAGGCATGAGAGATAAAGGAATAAAGCTGGTAAAATAGACCTTTCATGAGCTAGATACTATTTTCTTTTCTTCTCAGCCACAGAACACACAACAGCTGGGAGTGAAAAGGGAAAAATGTATAAAGGGGAGTACAAGACCAGAAAAACCAGAAAAAGTAAGTGGAAAGAGCTTCCATACTGATGAAAGGAAATGAATTTGGCAATGAATTAGGTGTGGCCAGGTGATAACCCACTACAGCCAGGGGGGATCAAGGTTCTGGACAGAAGTTTTACTTTTCTGTACTAATTATTTCTCATAAGGGTCAATACTATCCTCATTTCCCTGCCCGGGGAGAGGGAGATGGACATCAGATATATGTCATATTAAGGAGATGAATTTTGAAATGCCTTTATTTGACATGCAGGACATTTCATACTCTGCTAAATTCAGTTTCTACAACACAGAGAATAAGACCAGTTGATTCTTTATTAAATCATCACAAAGTGCCATTTTTTATGATTCTTCTATGTTTCCTTTTTCTACCTCAAGCAACCAGAAAGGATCTAAAAGCAGCACTGCACAGCATTCAACAGGTTTTGTGCTGCATGGGATATCTAAGTACACTATCCATACAGTTAATGAAGTATGTTGATACTTAAATAGAAAATTTGTAGACAAGTTGATAGAAAGCTAAAAGGTATTCAGAGGAAAACATATCATCCCATTTTGGGGTGTTTAATGAATTATGCAGCTCTGAGCTTCTGCTTCGAATATATAAAAATGAACTTAAGAGTCATAACAGAATACAAAAAAAAATTTTGAAATGTTCTCCTAATGTCTTTTATGGACTTTCTTTTATACAACTAGAGTAATTTGTACACTTATGCCAACTAATCTCTTACTGAGGCAGGCAAGGCACTTCCAGAATCTAAAAATAAGGGATAGCACTATTCATTAATGATCTGGAACAGCAGCATATTTACAACTTCCTGCTACTTCATCAAGCTTCTCTTTTTTTTTCTTCACTGGAAAGCTTCACTGCTTTGCTGTGTATAAAAGGTTTAAGACTACAAATACAAAAAGTCTAGCAAAATTGAAGGACCACAGTGTTTTTGCAAGTAAATAAGCATTGCTCAAAAGACAAGCCAGTTCTGATTAAAGTTTTGTGTTTCGATAGCTCACATCTCTTATCTGGTTTTGTTTGGCTTTTTACATTGATGACAGGGTGCACAGTTGAGCTGGCAGTCACGATTAAGAGGTCAAGCATTGAATTCAAAAGTTTTTTAATCTACTTTTTTTCCTCAACTAGCACTTCAATGTCCTAAGTTATTCATATCAGCAGGAGGCTATGGCTGAACACTACCCCCTAGTAAAAAATATAGACACAAGCTTCATTATCACCTATTGCTTGAAGTAAATAAACTCAAGAGGAGTTTGGATAATCCAAGGACATATATATTGCCTTCCGAATTCAGTAATTGATTTCTTTTCCTTTTTCCAAACTCTCATGTTCTATTTGAAAGGCTTTAAAAAATTAAGTGTTGTTTTTTTGAGGTTTTGGTTGGTTTTCTGTTGCTACTTTTTTTAAAGAAAAGGAACCTCTTTTGTCATTAACAAAAAAAGCAACAAAAAAAGGTACTCCCCTGGACAGAGTCCGTTAAAAATCAGATTATTTCCACAGCATTCTCCTATTATTCACCTGCCAGTAAAATATGTACACTCATTGTCTCTCTTTGAATGCCTATTTTTATCTGACTGAGCTTATGTGGTCATTTTTGTATTTATTACTGAGTTACTAAGTTTTTTTCTTCCTCCTTCTAAAGCATGTTTTTCTGTTCTCAAAAACTGGGCCACATGCCTCTGAGGAGAAAGTAGTGCATTATTTCATTCCCACCTTTTCTTCTTTTTTGGCATCTCTGAGGCCTGCTATGCCCAGAAGTGCTTCCACTCAAGCTGGACCATCAAATCAATTATCACAGCAGTCTGCTTTCTAAATATGAATGGCAATGAATGACAACAGGCAAGGCAAACTTTCAGCTTTGATTTGTCATTGGTAAATTTTTTTGTTTTGTTTTATAGATGTTTGTTATAGAGGCAATTTGACCAAACTCTTCCCCCTGCTGTCTGCAGCTGCATTGTGTAGATTAAAAGATTCACCGTTGCTAAGTCAAAGGCAAGAGAAAATATTAGACATTACATTATCAATGTAAAAATTCTGTTTTCTGCTATCTGTTACTATAATGATTAGTGTCAATGAAAAAAGGGCACAATAACAAACCCCACCTGTTTCCATTACCAGGTGTTCATATTCTGCAATTTTGAGGTGTGATTGTTTTTTACTGCTGTTGCATCATTTCACAACAGATCTTAATTTACAGAAAAGGTTCGGATTTTTGAAGTTAGCATTAACATGGCCTTGTGACAGTACTAAAAGATTAATTACTGTATAAAAGCATCCAAGTATGAGACCGAAAACATAAGACACGTCTGCAAGCAGGCTAAATCAGGAAAAAAAGAGACCTTTCCCTTATTCACAGTCATAGTTTGAAACTGATGGTTTCTCCAATGAAGAATCATATATTATTTTGCTAAGAAGACAAGCTATATAAATCTGAAAAGTCATTTTGAAAAATGTATTTTTGGCACTTTCTCTCATTGACACCACTGCTTCAAAATCATACAAAACCTGCAGCTTATATTGGAAGCTTAATTTTTTTCTTGAGAACTGACTGTATAATGTGCAAGTGAATTTCAGACAGCAACTGGGACACTTTGAGAACACTGCAGAATGAGTACACATGAAAGTTTGCATTATTGCAGTATATATAATAGTAGTGGTAGGATAGGAAAGGCCACATTGCCTATTTTAGTGAAAACAATTCCAACCAAGCAGGTAGTAATTTATTTCTGCAGCCAAAGAACAAAGCAAACTAAAACAATTTACATATGTTCTTCTATAACACTTTGATCGTGAGGCTGTTTATAAATTCTCAAAAAGGGAGGATGAATGGTACCACCTAGTGGTATCCATGGACAGACAAAGTGGGCATGGTATGGAGGGATGACAGCTTCTCAGACCCTTCTGCCAACCCCAGAGTTGTGAGTGACACAGCTTGAACCCTGACTTCAGCACTTTCAAATATTCGACTTGTGGGAGGCAATCATGGGGTGTTTTTCTGCATAGTATTAAAATATTATTATGTAAAACAGACTATAACTGATTTCTCAAGAGGCAATTCTATTTTAAATGGTTTTTTCATATATGCTATTACCTAGACATTGAAAGGGTTATGCCTTTAAAGGCATGAGGCTACAGCAAAAATCTAATCTTGAAGTATTTCTTTTTTCTGAAAATAAGGCTTTGTGAAAGGCCAAGATTCTTCCAATAGGACAAACAGACCTTCAGCAGGTGAAGCAAAATCAGCATCAAGTGACAGCCATTTACTAAAACCCTTCTCTTTCCTCCACCAAGTAGTTTGACCTTTTCTGTATATACAGGCAAACACAGAAGTGTACCCTGCCCCGTTGTATTAAAACTGAACTGACTGGGAGGACTGAAAAAAGGGGTTAGACCTCACATCAACTATTCTGGTATCAAACTTATATCAACATTTGGTCCATAGCAGCAGCTACTCAAATAGTCTCAGAAAACTATGGGTTCAGGACTGTGTTTAGATTTTTTATAAATTATTATTAAAAATAGTCTCCTCCTATGTTTTTGTTAGAAGACAGTTTTATTGTGATGGACATTTGCATAGGAAGGTCTCTGCTGAGCCCATAAAAATGTGAAACCAAGGAGAAAGCAATTGCCAGATTTCTGTATACAGTAAAAAGTTTGACCATGACTGGAACAGATGACAGGCAAAGTAAAGTACATGTACTGGGAAAAGACCAAGTGCACGGTAGACACAAATATAGATTAAAACATTAGTAGATGACAACAAAGATGTATGTTCAATTTTGAAGCTCTGTATTACAGTTTCCATGAGCTTATCAGATCCATCAAATATTGAAAGGGTAAGCTTTGAATTTTTACAAGTTATTCAGATTGGTTATTCACCTGCTAAAAATTAATTTTAATTGCAAACCAGAATGCAGAAAAGGTCACTTTCTCCTTCGACCATAATGGTTGTCCCCTTGTGTCCCTTCAAGTTTATTTCTTCGCTAAAATGTTAAAACTTCTCCACTGAACTGTTAGAAAATTGTGTCGTTAAAGATGACATTTGTGGGTCCTTTTGCTTTTTTGAAAGGCCCAGTTCTCTTTTAAGGCCAAGGAACAAGCTCTATCTGAATCAAACTACTTGAGCAGCTTTGTTGAAAAACAGTTCGCTTTTGGGTTCCATAACCCAGAAATCAGCATATGAATTTGAAGACCATGTACCGTGGTTTCAATTACTCACATCTATCAGCCAACCCTTTGGTAATTAATTGATTTAAACTCACTCTTCTGTATGCCTGCAGCAACAACAGATATTCAGAAACAACTTATCATTTTTCTTTCAAAGAAAATAAGAAGTACAGATGCCTTAGATCACCAGCTGGATCAAAACCCCTGATTTAGCTAAGGAGCGTGAATACCTCGTCTTGTGAAGATATTTTTAAGATTACCTTCTGAAATAATCCAATATTGAGGAAATAAAAAATGTTAAAATACGTTTGTAACAAAAAATTCTTGCAGAATATTGCTTGTAATGAAGCATGGTTAAATATACGTATTTCAGAATAGACAGACCTAAAGGACAGTCTACAGTAACCAAAATTGTTTATGTTTGGGTATATTTTGCCATGGATTCAAAATTCTTGAACACAGGATTGTAAGTTGCACACACATCTACAAACCATTTCATATTTCATGGAAGTAGCAAAAGAGGCCTTAGAATATTTCCTTTGGTACTCCCCACTTTGCATATGCCAGGTGTGAATTATGCTTCATAAGATAAATAGCTAGTCAAGAGTGAAGAGATGAGCTGCTTCAGAGCACATCCCCAGGCCTGATGGGCTGACTACCTGTCATGTAATGTTGAAAGTAGGATTATGTCTGAAAAGGTTGACAGACCACAGATTTATCTCTCTAAATCAAACACTGTATGTTTAGCTAAACTCAGTGAACTTTAACTAATTAGCCCATCATTACAGTAAATTCGTACTGGATAATTTTGAAAAGGCTAAATCTAGAGCCTTATAATACTGATAACTTAACTGGAAACACTAAAAGTAAAACCAAGCTGCTATGTGAGAGACTTCTTAAAATATTCAACTGAAAAAATGCAACCTTTTAATTCTAATGGCTCAAGATTAAGCCTCTTCTGAATAAGGTTTGTTAAAAAACAACCAAAACCTATATATTTATGTACACAAAAGTGCCTGCTCCACTAGAGTTGAAAAGTGGAAATCAAAAGGTTACATAGTTCTGTACACATCTTATTCTCCAGCATCTTAAATATTTTATATCAAGTTCTAAATTAATGGAAAAAAAATACTAGTGAACAGGAATTTTACTTAAAGTATATTATAAAGACACTCAAAAGTGTGAGACAAATCTGGTGAAAAAAAATCCCCTGAAACCAATGTTACAGAAACTGTTGGAAAAGAAAACATAACTTTGAAGAAATAAAAACAATTTTATCTTTCAGTTTACAGTGGCATGAACGTGTTCTTGTTGGAATAGGGTATAGATGACAAATGCAAGAAGTATTAAAGAAGAAACAAAAATCATCTGTGCTTGGTAATCATAAGAGAGTTGTTGTAGCTCTGCCTTGGACTTCTTTGAATTGTGCTCCTTTCACTGTTACTGATTTTTAAATATGCTTTCACAACAGCACAATAAAAACAACACAGCAGAGATGAAGCTGCTTTCTGGCTAAGCAGAGAAAGCTTCAAGATAGCACTTGAAACAAAAAAAACATCATGGGAGAGTATTATCTAATTTAAGAGTTCTGTATCTGCTCCTTACAGATTAATATTTGTTTCTTTTGAAAGACTACAAAAGAAGGAAGAATATGTACCCTCCAGTTTCTGCATTTTATAGAATCATAAGGGATTGGAAGGGACCCCGAAAGATCATCTAGTCCAATCCCCCTGCCACAGCAGGATCACCAGGGATCATAAGGGTCACTCCAGCACAAAGTATCATTTGCATGCATGTACTGCAGCACGTAATGATGCATTTGCTTGGCAACACATATCTTAACATTACTATTTCTGTTTACTATCGCTTCACGATCTCATCACTCCAACATATACATCAAGAAAACAACCAAATTTCTGAGCTTCTTTTTAGCAAGGTAAGTCAGCGCACACTCAGCTTTACAGAACACCAGCTGCTAATTTGATTTGTAGATAGATTACCTTTAATTTTTATTTCTTTTAAACAGCACTTCTGTTGAGATTCACTCACTATATCAAATGCAGCTTGTTAATACAGGGAACTGTATATTTTCTTTCTTGTTTTCAGACAGATTGTATTAAGATTAAACTATTTATTTCACTTACACGCAAAGATGGTGTTTTAGGAAGGAATACATCTTCATGTTTTATAAATTTGAACAATGGAACATAAGATGTATCACTGAAGCGGAACACTCCTTTTATGTACCCCAAAAAGTATCTAGATTCATGCACTTCTCAAGGTTATGTCTTGTGGCCTCAATTTAAAAGACCTGTCTAAAAATGTTGTGTAGCTGCAGTCTGAGGTATTCTGAGCACTGTTTCTCATTCTGCTTTTTGACATTTATTCTACTATACCCCTCCTTAATCCTTGGGAGAAAAAAGTCATTACATAGGAAAGCTACTACTTTCAGTTAAAAGACACTGTGTCATATTGAAATTCTGGAAGTCCAAAGCCCTACAGAAGTATTTTATGCTACAAAATAAATGGTTGCAAAAAAATTTGCAAATGTACTGATCTAATACCCTGAACAGGTCCATTTGCAAGTAACTTTTTAAAAAGAAGTCCTTAGTAGTCTTAAAGATCTGGTCATAGATGACAATGTGCAGTTAAAATCCATAGATGTTTTTGGAGATCTTATCCAGTTCTCTGTATGCAATTCTCAGAGTAACACTGCCTTGTTATCAATATTTTGCAGAAACCTTTCTCTCAAGATTCATGTTTTAGTGATAGTTTCAGAATCATCTTGCATCAATTTCCTTTCTGAAATCTTTTGATCTTTTGGTAGCATTCAGATAATTTCTCCAGTGTACATCACTCAAAGAGGACACAACTGAAACACAGATAGTAGGTAAAGAGTTTGGAGTCTCAGTAGAATGCAGAGACATTTTGAAGTTTTCCCACGCTACAGGTGCATCTTTGAAACAAGACACATGAATTGCCCAGCTTACATTGATCTTTCTCTTCTTCAATATAAATGAATTGTTAAGAAACTGCAGGGCTCGGGAGACATGTTTTGGCAACATGGAAAATTCCAAAACACATCAAAATTCGAGCAGGTTCCAAGCTATTTTTGCCATGTTCCAACTGTCTTCTTGGGCCTGCTAACCACTGTATTCAGGACTACAAAGGTCAAATGATACCTCCTAACACTGAAGGTACTAAAGAAAGATTTATTTTTTTTTTTGCAGTTTTGTTGTTTCATGATTTGATGGTTTGGTTTTGTATTCTTTTCCATAAAACACATCAAATAAAATTTTATCTGGCATTATAGACCTTTTAGACAACCTGAAGCTTTGCTTTCCTGAAAATGTCAACAGTTTTCCAAGTGAGGGGGTTCCAGCCACACAAGAGAATTGAAAATTGTGTGGAAGATGTTACTACTGACATCTGGAGGGCAAAATCAGGCACTGGACCAACTACAAGCTAGAAAATTACCTCCAAGGCAGCAAAATAAATGTGAAACCTCTTAGAGGTTTCAAATAGGACAAGAGCAATTGCTTAGTATGAAACACCAGGTACTTTACATTTTGTTAATCACTTCTCCTGCCCTACAATTATTTGTTGCAATGTTGTTACACTTTTATTTAGGAAAGCTTATCATACTCATAATGAAAGAAAAATACACTGCAGGTGTAGACAAAGCAAGTATGAACCAATCCCAGAAAATCACAGAGCATTATCTGCCAAAGTTTTGCAGTAGAACAGAACTTAAAAAGGATGGCATCTAATGGTCTGTTACTAGAAAACTATCAGTGATAATTCAAAAACAATCTTGGTATTATACGAAGCTTCAGTGCCAAAGAGAGTCATACAGACAATTTCAGAAATCTCTCTGAACATTAAATGTTCCTGTGATACGCCAGCAAAGTAAAACCTCACATCATTTATCCATTCTGGAAGACAAACAAAAGACCAACAGACTCAAAGATGTTGAAGCTGTTTGGGATATTTTTACCAGAAAATCTGTACATGTATGCACTTACACTCCCTCACACCCCTCATCTTACCCTCATATAGCAAGAGAGAAATGTTTCAGTGGATATTTAAATACACAGGTGCTGTTTGCACATTCGTGGCCTTAACATCAAGCAACAAAGGTCAGCTATGCATTCACATCTATGGGCTCACCCACACAAGTACTTGTGTGGCGCATCTCATCCTCTTAGTATGTCTTCAACACCTGACAAGTACAAAATGCTTTTCTGGTTGTCTGTCTCTCATGACGTAATTTTGTCCTCTATTACACTTGATATGGCCAGCACTGCAGAGATTTTTGCAGACCTTAGACTGTATAACCAACAAAGAAGAACAATTTCTCTCCAGTTTTATGTTCCATTAGATTACTTTGTCTTTGAATGTTTCATCCCTTCTTCAACTACTTTTCTAACAGAAATGCAATTCCAGCAAACTGCTGAACCATCTTTTTAAAAGCTTATGCATACTCCTAAATTCTCTCTTTTCACTGCTGCCAAACTTTCCAATTCTCTAACAATACATTTTGAAAGATTTTCCTAAGAAATTTAAGCACAACAAAGAAATAGATCCAGGCTGTTCACTTAGATGCTATGTTGCTACCAGTATAAAGAAAGTCATGATACCACCTCTTTCTGAAATGTATGTTCCTTAGTAATAGACTACGTAGTTTCAACAGAAAATAAATATTCAAAGGAGTCCATACACATAATTCTAGCTTAGAATAGGAAATTAAACTCTTAGTACATGTCCCATTAAGGTTTTCACTCTGGTGAAGAAGATTTAAAAGTAAAATATGCTTTTGTTAAATCTACTTTGTAAAGCAGAGTGTTTACACATAAAAAATTCTGATGCATTTTCAGAATGTCTGACAAAAGTAATGAAACATTTTTTCAGGAGCCGATCAGCAAGTGCTGGGGTAGGCGTTTTTGGGGGTTTAAGGAAATAATTAATATCCAGATAGTTAATTCAGCATCTTGCTTGTTTTCAATTAGCCCCTAGTAATGGTGAAATTCAATTTTGTTCTTAATTCAGACTATGCTTCCTGAAGTCAGAAGGACCTTTTGAGTCTCCATCCAATTCTAGTTTATCCATAATTCCTGCAGTTCAACACTACCTGATTTGACAATGTAACTCAATTATAGAGGAAAAATACTTAATGTTGGATTATTTATCCCTCTCTTTTTACTGAAGAAAAAGCCCAAATACATTCTCTTGTCTGCTCAGCATAGCTGACAGCTTCTGCAGACTGACCTAATGAACCTTTCAGCCCAGGAGCCTTCACACATGCTCTGGTAAGTGGTGAGCTGAAGTTTTACCCTGGGCATTGTCTCATAAGCCACCAATAATATCACTGTAGTTCCAAGGTCTCACTGTAAATCCTTGAGGAAGATAAGCTCCTGCAGGAAAGCTGTCAATAAGATGTTTTCCCCCTATTATGTTATTTTAGAAATGACACCCCCAACAATAATTGAACATTTTCTGCACGTCAGTGTGACATTTTTGTTTTCCTTTGTAATTTAAATTTTTAGGAGAAAAAATGCAGAAAGGCTAACATTCCTGTCCAGTGATATATTCATGGAATTGCAGGCACAGAGACACTGGTATAGTTTTATATACCTGATTTGTAATTATTTAAATAGAATCCTCTTCAACAACAGAAGAAACACCTAATGTGTTAACAGAAAATGGAAGGGAGAAAAAAAAATAATCGCAGAAATCACTGAGAACATGAGAAAAAAATCCCATAGTATAGATCTAACAGAGAATGCCATTACCTTGTTTATTTTTAGATATCCATATGGAAAACACCACACGGTATGTATGTGGATTTTAAACAACAATATTATGATGTTATATACATCCACAAGGTGTAACAAGATACCTACCTAACACACACACTGATAAACTAGTTATAATGTTATTACAAAAATCTTACGGCCTATATCACTTTCTCCTCCAAAAAAGTAATCAGGAGAAATGCAGAGACCTTCTACTAACACAACAAATCATACCAAAGGTCATCTTCTGCAAAAGATTTTCAAGAGGACTAAACAAAACTAATGCTTTCACAGTTATACTGTCTTTCTTTTAGAGAATACAGACCATTCCAGAGTTTGGAATTAGAGTTGCTCAAAGTATAAGTCAATTAAAACTATTAGTAAGCTATACCATCATCTCACATCAGTTAATACTAATCATTCAAAATAACCCTAACTGTAGAACCCTTTAAAATGCATCAGCATTCAAACTGAAACAGTCTAACAATACAAGCAGATTACAATTAACTAGCGCTGATAGTTTTTAGGATATGAGAGCAATTTTGGAACTACATATATTACTATTGCAACAGCTCGGCTCCATTATGGTGAGGCAATAATTAGAGGAACCACCTGTGCTACAGCCTCAGAAATGTAATGGGGATACTGACATAAAGTTGTGTTTAAAATGTGAATTGGCCATGTCTCAATATGCTCCTTGAAATTTAAACTTGCCTGGAGCACAACAGCAGGAAATATAATCTGACAAAGTGCTCTGCCATGCTGTCCTGGTTTCAGTTAGGACCAAGTGAATTTTCTTCCTGATAGCTGGTACAGTGTCTTAGATTTAGTGTGAGAACTCACTAAAGGTTTAGGTGCTATTAAGCAGTGCTTGCCCTACGTCAAGGATTTTTTGAGCTTCCTATACTCAGACAGGAACCTAGTACACAAGAAGCTTGGATGGAGCATGGCCAGGACAGCTGATCCGAACTGGCGATGATGCTGGTTTGGGTTAATCCACAAACACATGCAATGTCAGAACTGCAGTCTTTTAAGAACCATATATTATGAACTGATCTCCAAATATGTCTTGTAGAAATGCGAAACAAGCTAAATCACAGAATAAAACTAGCCAACTACTTGTAAATACACAAAACGTCTTCCTAAAATTATATTCCTTGAAATCCTTAGAAGCGTAAAAGTAATTGACCTCCTACTGAGCTACAAAATCAGTACCCCAAAAAATTGTAAAATTTTCCACCTGTAGTAAGCTATAAAGATCAAAGTAAGTTTTTTGGTAGCATGCCTCTAATTAAGATTGGAATAATAGCAAAAGTTAAAGCATTTTAAAAAAATTAACACAGATCACGTAAAGTCTTATCTAAAACTCTAATTAAGACTAGTTTGCTTCCTCAGCTAAACTATTCTACTTTTTCACAGACAAATTCTTCCACTTCACGGTATTTTCTGTTGTCTATCATTGACTTCCATTCTTTGATCTTGTATTTGCAATAGCAGTCTCCAGTTCAGCAGCTTAATCATTCATTACAGTATGCTAAAAACACATTAAAAATTGCTCTTTTGCTCTCTGCGTATCTTAGTAGAAGCAGTGAAACTTGACCAGTGTCATCTAATTTACCGTACTTCCATCAGAAATTGTTGCTAGGAAATCTTCTGTAAAAATCAAGCTAGATGACAATTACCCAAGTCAGCGAACAGAATAAAATATTGACTGATATTTGTTTATAAGGGATCAATCAATACACCTAAACTGCTCAGCTCTCCCAAACACTACTGAATGCTATGTAGAACAAAAAATAGAAGAAAAAAGTTTCTTCCTTGAGAGTAAAACTTCTGAGAAGAAAAACGGTAACACCCTTAAATTAGTCTCAGCTGACTTACCTGAAAAAGGCACTTAATCAGCCATTACAAAGGCCTCAGCAAGCCAACTACACAATAAGTCTCAAATCATGCAGGGAACAAGTTGAACATAAAGAAAATATTTCCTCTGCAAGACACAAGCCAAGATACTTAAGCAGACAGAAACACTGACTGTTCCAGAGAGGAAAAGGACGCAATATGTAGCAATCACCCAGGGTCTGTACAAGCCCAGTATGCGCCTGGTCTCCTAATTGCTGCGGTTGGACACAGTAGTGCTTATTCTAGGCTTTGCCCAGATATTTGTCCCTCAGTGACGACTTTTGCATATACATGGCATATGACCCTTTTCTAACTTGAAAGTGATGTTGCATTTGCATGGAATCAAAAACTGGTTGGAGTTGAAAGGGATCTTTAAAGGTCATCTAGTCCAATCTCCCTGCAGTGAGCAGGGACATCTTCAACTAGATCAGGTTGCTCAGAGCCCTGTCCATTGACCACCTGTCTGCACAACCTGTGCCAGTGTCTCACCACCCTCACTGTAAAAATATTTTTTTCTTATATCCCTGTTGCAACAGGTTCTGCTAAAGAGTCTGACCCTCAATGCATGTTCATAATTTGAACATTTCCCTAGACAGATGAGTTCTCTCTGGTTTGAATATTTCAACTTTTCTCTTTTTTTCTTGCAGACAGGTGAACTTGTCTTTTGCTACACTGGAGGTCACTCCAAAGCCAACACAGTTGTGTTAGAGGAGTGTTTCACAGCCTCCCAAACATCTTCTCTGTACTGGGATCAGGCACCGTGGCCCCAGACAACTCTAAAGAGAATTTAGAAATCTGACTGGAAGTTGGCTAACTTCAGACTGGCTGGCTGTTCAGTCTACTTCTGCCTGCAAGAAACTCTGGAATTGTTGCCCGAAGAACAGACTCTGTGGAGAGTCAAATAAAGGTGTGGACTAGCCACAAAATGAAACAGAATCATTCACTTATTACAAGCTCAAAATCCCCCTAAATGCCAGAGCAAGTGTGCTCTTTCAGCACCAGTGCTAGGGTGTGTGAGATTTGAAAGATGGCAGAACTATGGCATTTGTTTCCTCATCTGTTAAATGAAGGGAGAGTAGTTACCGCTCCCGCAAAAAAGCCTTCAGACTTTGAGATAAACAGAACCCAATGAATACAGAATAGTACCACCAATATTCTAATTTAAAGCCATCACTTGTCTGACTTCAGAATAAAGCACAGAGTGGAGGGGCAGGAATCCATTAGACTGCTCTTTGCTCCAGATAGGAAGTTTAAAACATTGTGAGAATCTACTGTAATTGAAAAATAACAGGCTACAGTTTCTGGGCCAAAGTACTTCAGATAAAGTACTGTAAAAATGTACAAACCAGCTGCTGGAGAAAGCAGTAAAGACTAAGGCAGCACAGTACATTGAAGAATGTACTTGAGATTTTTTTTGGGGTTATTTAGAACCAGGTGCTTAAAATAAAAGAAAAAAGTAAAATAAGAATAGCATTAAACATTTTTTTTCAAAAAAACCAAATTTAATGGGTTCCATTGCCAAGTCCCCTTACTCTTTTCTCTTGGCAGAGTTTTCTTGTCAATTTTAGAAATTTGTTTTAGTCTTTTCTCCAACAGAGACTGTTGACCTCTACCTGTCATCAGACACTCTGACTTAGATGCTTAAATTAACCTGTCACAGATTATTAAACTAAAATCATCTGTGAAATAACAAGCTTATGGTAATACACAGCAGAGATTCTGGGCACCTGTCTGCTGCTAAGATGATACTTTGTAACTGGAGACTACTATTTTTCTTTTGCAGAGCAGAGATCTCATTTATCCTAATAATGCAACAACAAAATTAGAATTTCCATTATTTCTTCTGTTACATCATAACCCATAGGGGAATATTGTCTTTGCAGAAAGTAAGCTAATTAATTTTTTATAGTCAAGGTGACAACCACTTGTGAAAATCCTCGGACAGATTGTCTGTACTGAGGTTAGAGGGCTGTCAGTTCTACACAAGGTGCCTACACCAGGATGCAACAGAGAACATCCTCATCTGCAAAATAACCATTTTGACCTAATGTCAGTTAAGTTAATCTCCTACCAAGTCAGACACTGCAACAGTGATTTTCATTTATTTCCTTTACATTTACTATGTGTATATATATTTTAAAATATTAAAGCCAGTGTGTGTTACTTAGTCAACATCACTGCAGTAAAAAATTTTTCAAATGCAAGTGTTTCCCAGTAATTGCATGAAAAAAGCATCAGCACTGACAATGCAAATTCAACTGTCCGAATGCAAATTGAGTTAGCCTTGCATATCATTCAGTTCTACTCCTGCAGTTAGTAAATGAATGCAGGAATGTCCTTTCTCTGCATGCAAAAGCCGTTTCTCTAACTTCAGTTAGCACATACAGAAGCGGCCAAACTTGGGCTATTGATCTCTGAAAATGAAGGCCTTAATATCTAGCAAGACCTGCCTCATTAAAATAGAGCAGCTTTCAGATTGAGTATGAATTTTAAAAAAAATAATTCAGAACAGTGGATGACTTCTAACTCACACAAAACTCTCCACACAAACGTGGCAGCCTCCTCCTCTTTCTGAAAACCTGGTTACTATGAATAATTCTCTGGTTTTCAAAAGAGCTCTGTTTCAGTTCTACACACTTATTTCACAACATAGGACACTCAAAAATGCTTAAGGAATTCTGAAAGTTTTTAAGACCTACAGAAGCAACTGTGGCAAGTCCACTATTAGGATAGAGCATCCAGATACAAACTTGAAAAATTCTACTGCTGTTCCGGGTATCTGCAGAGTCCCATGATGAAAAAGACAAAAATAACTTGAAAGAAAAAAATACAACAGGCAGTTTCAATGTCTGAAGTGAGTGGCAACAGGCCTGCAGCTGACTGGTGGAAGCCCAGGATGCAACTTAGAAATGCCGTGATGCTGCAGAATAATCCTCAATACTTCCATGTAATTCTCATCACAAATGGGCCACGTGTTTTTTTACTTTAGAAGGAAACAGGCACCTGCCATTTCCAAACTCACAAAAACATTAGAACTTCCTATTTTGGGATCCTACGAGAATTTGTTGAGTAAAGTAACACCAGTGTTGATTTTTTAAAATGCTAAAACCTGACAAGTGTGATACTTGGGAGTGTCAAATTTTATGTAACGCTTTTCCAGAAGAAAAGAGAAGACATTTCATAAGTCTGTTGAAACACATTTTGAAGCACTTAAGCTAATAAAAGCAGGGGGTATGTAACTCTCCTTAGACATTGTAAGCTATTAAATGCTTTAGATTAACGACCAATTCAGATGTTATGAGCAACAATTATACAGCATCTTTTTGAACACGAATTTTCAGAATGAGTACATGGTCTATGTGCTCTTGCCATTTAAATGTATCCGTTCATTTATTTAGGTTAAATTCCTGTCTCAGAAAACAAATAGAATTAGAACAGTAAGTGACAACTTAGAACTAGACAAAACAATATTTATGAAGTCTAGATTTCATGACACCAATTCTCGGTATCTGAGTAGTTTACCAAATATTCACAAGTGCTTTACACACACTTTGTCAACACATGAACCTCACACTATAAAGATCAGAGAATCAGTTTGACAGACAAGTAATGAATCTTCGACACTTTCTCCAGAGAAGGCAATTAACACAATAACAAAGGGAAAACAATTATTCAAGTGGATACAAATCTGGAATCTTTGTCTTTACATCCATACACTTACTGGTCATATGAGGTACCTTCAGAGGCGCCTCAATCCCTGCATGCTGAAGGGTGTTGCCCACCCAAGAGCCTCAGAGCAGTCTAAACAGGCTGGAGGTTGAAATCTGCTTTTGTTCCTTTTTCTCTCAATTTTTCACCACTTCTCCTTCACTCTGCTTGTAAGTACAATTCCCCTGTGATATCAAGTAAAATCTCTGTATTCTACAGCTGTTGCTTTCATGCTAAGCCAACAAAATGATATATTATCTAACATTAGTCCTCTAATTACAAAAAGCACAAGGTAAAATGCATACACAGTAAAAACAGAATATACCACAAATACCTATTTTTAAATAGCTTCAGGATTTTTTATGGAGCTCTCTAGACTAAGGTAATTTGCTAAGACTTCATTTGAATGGTACTGTAAATAGATTTTGTTTATAGAACCCATCTTTATATTTAGAAATAAAAGCAAACTTAAATCTCACGATAATGCGTTGATGGCAAAAACCAGTATAATTATTATTGGTGATCCTTGTTTAGCTCTTGCTGTTACAGTTATGATAATTTTGAGGATTAGATCATTGGGTAAGTCTTATTAGTCCACAATTCTTGATTGTAAACAAAAAACCTCCATTATAAAACTGAGGAGATATATATATATATATGCTTTTAAATACTCAGCTTCTCAAAGTAAAATATGAAAAAATTAAGAGGTATAAGATGACCATGACAACAGAAATATTGTTTACCGTGGGATGTTTAAAAAGATGGTAAAATAAATCTAAAATGCATGATGATTTTTAAAACTTGAGATCAGCATTTTTGTAGTCCATTATGGACATTTCTTACTTCACAACAGATGCTTGATGACAAAGATGATGACACATCGTTCAGCTAAAAGACAGCAAACAAGGCTACTCAAACACTGTTTTAGCTGCACCTAGCACATTTTTGGATTTTAACAGCCATAAATCTCCTCATTTCACAGCCAGGTGTAAGTATGTTGGAAAGGGTTTCTTTACAATTCAGCCCGTGACAAATGATTCACAGTTTTCAGTAGCGTAGATATGCTTTGATGAAAACTTGTATCTGAATGTGTTTGATATAAATAAGGGTTGCGCACCCGAAACCCAACCCTAGACAATGTATTTAATATCACCACACAAGTAAACATGTAAGTCAGTTTTAAATCTCAAGCATAGCTATGTCTTCATAGCAGAAGAAACAAAACTCTTAAAACCATTTCCTTTTTATCAGAACCCTTTTATCTTCTATCAGTTAAACTAGTGGTGGCAGGACTTGGAATGGCTTGCATCAAATATTCCTATGAGATGTTGAAACTAAGCAAGGGCAGTTCATTCCTTCTCTTTCACTCTGACAGTTAACAGTTAATATGGACATAGTAATAACAGCACAGCAAGTTTTCATGTGATCAAGTTCATCAACTGTGCCTCCTGTGCATCTCTCTGACTTGATTTTGATGCATGGATCAAAAAATAACCCAAAGCACATGTACTAACAGGCCACAAAAACCACTTGATATGTTTTACACTGAAATCTAAAGCAGAAAAACCTGTATGTATGTTCCTTATAGCTTTGGCTCCCTGGTAGTAAAACACTTCAGAAATAGCAGCATATATTATCACTGCAGTTGCAATAGGTTGGATATAGAGGAGAGGGCACCAGTCATTAACATTTCTGAAAAAATGAAACTTAAATTCTACAGCAAAAAATGTAGGAGCTTAACTGGAAGAATCCTAATAGAACAGTTAGCTGTTTGCAGAAATTTGCTTTTACTAATCCTGGAGGGAAAATATTCCTGAACCAGTGTTGTTTAATAAACGCACACCCCAAGGCCAGTAAAAACAAAGGTCAGGAATAATAACTGCAACACTAGTGCTGGACACACCTTTTAATCTGTCCTGGTGATGAATGTCATCTAATACCTTTTCTTGTTATGGTCTCATTCCAATACTAGCAACTTGCAAAAAGCAGCTCTTTTTTTGCAAGAGGAAGCAATGCTTCTAGAAACTGATTCCTAATTATTATTTTAAAGCCTCTATAAGCAATCTACTGAGAAGACAATCTCAACACTTAAAATCTTGTAGGTAGAAACAATAAAAATACCATTAATAAGCTTAAGAGAGAGAAACCACACAAACTTTTTCGATATTGAAAAATCTACTCAACAAAGAATATATAAGAGTACAATGAAATGAAAAACTAAGGGAGAAGGACAGCAATTTGTTTATTATTGCTTCCATGACCTGATAACAAATGAATGTTTACTGCAGGTCCACAGTTGTAATGCCATCCATTAAAGTGTAGCATTTACAGACTTTGCAACCAAACCTACCCAGTGCAGTTAAACATACTGTAAACATGTTTTACTTTTCTCAACCTGACTGTACATTTTGCTGACATTTTTTGCCAATAGGAAAACTGAGGTATTGAGTAGCCCTCCCTGCATAGCGCTGCCTTTAGACAAACAAAGCACCATTCTCTTCCCGTCTCCACTTCTTATCCAGTCAGACGCTTTTTATATCTTAACGACGTGACCATGCAAGCACAAACACATGCTGCAAAGTGCACCAGTGAGCTCTGTAAAAAAGGCTAATTGAATAGGTATCCAGTGGAATGGCACTCTTCTGGGGTAGCTGTAGGCCACCGCAGAGATTTTTCTTTTAGAAAGTTGTGGGGTTCTTTGGAACTAGCAGTGATACCACAGTTTGCTCCCTTGAGTCAAAGTACCATGAAAACACTGGAAGAAAATACAACAAAGCTCCAATTATCATGGTCTACTGGTTGGATGTAGCCATCTCTAGTTTCATTTTCACCTTACAAACACAGTAAACAACTTTGCAACAGGTCAGATCTGGAGCACAGACATTAGAAAGTGCACTAGTAAACCTACTGTATTGCTGAGTGGTTTGGGGGGCATTCTCTTGTTTGTGGTTTTTCAGTTTATTCTGATTTTAGGTTTCTGTACTGGCCATTACCAAGTAATTAATAAAACGCCAAAAGTAAGCAAGAAAAAGTTGTTTTTTCTTATCACCAAACTATCAGTCACAACTGACACACAAAAATGAAATCTGTGTTGAAACAGGCAGAAAACAACTTTTCTTTTTCCAATTTTTCTTCTCAGACCACCACAGCTACCAAGCCAGATTCAGGCTCAAAAACTTTTTTTATGCCAACTCTAACTTTCCAAATAGCACAGCTTTTTTTATTCCCATGTGTCAAGGCTAAAAAGGTAGATCACAAACACAGTGCTGCAAATTGTGAATGGTGCATGGAAAACCCCCACCTTGTACACCATGCATTGACTGTACCAGACCTTTTCTCTAGGCTTGCCAGTCACAACGACATGACTCAGCAAGGACAGCAAGCCCCCAGAGTCTTTTTTTGAAAGGTTTTAATTTTCTCCCTTCCTCTGAACCATGGGAGACACAGAGTTACCAGTTTACTTAACCTTACTGGACAAAGCTTTCCAAAGCACTTGGTGGTATCGAAAAAACTATCATGTCCACTCCATTTGTTAAGGAGAGATACGGGAGTTTGGAAACATGGTCCCTGTTTTTCTAATGCTACAGTTCACCACTTAGAGATGTCATAGTCAGATTTTTAAGTATCTTGTATAGACAAGTTACTGACTAGATAACATGTGTTTTTGTAAACAAGAGAAAATTTACAGAACAGGTTAAATCATAAACCTGACTGGGACTAACACATGTTGCCTC
>JAOXOE010000694.1:5430394-5462442 GCA_028565055.1 Phoeniculus purpureus
GGTAGTTTTTTCTTAACTATTTTTCCTCACTGTAATAAAAAAATATCCAAACCACTTCTTTTGCAGAATATGGTTGCGCAGACTGCATGCTGAGGCAGGCTTAGTGAGTGTCTGGTAGACCACTTGAGTTCTAGAAAAATGCTACAAGCTGTTAATCTCATGTTAATGTCAAATGCCAGCTAGTCCCAACAGCCAAGATAAGCATTTTACATTTACAGTAATACAGTAACAGAAACAAAGGACAGATTAATCCTTTCTAAAATAAGATTGTCTCAGACTTGCAGAGTCCTTCCCTGTAACAAGAGGTGAAATGATAACATTTTTATTAGGTGCAGACTCCCTTATATAATAAATTCAAAACACTTCTGCAAAACAAGGATGGCCACATCCACGTTTAGTAATAACTGTAAAGTGATAGCAAATGACATAAATTACTGTGGTAAGCAAAAGCAAGTCTATATGAAACAAATGAGTTAGTGGATTTCTAAGTCTAGACAGTATTTGTATCATAAATACATCGTGGGCATACTAACAATTACTGATTTCTTATTGCCTGAGGGCAGATGGAAGTAGTCTTTCAAAGAAGTCTGAAAAGCTTTTTGAGGGGAAATGGGTGAGCAAGAACATAATCTACAGGAATTACACTCATTGATTACTCCATACACACTGCTAAGTAAGTTTATATTTATTAAGAGAATAAATGTTCTGTTGGACTGAGCTGAACACTGCTGCAACACTTCCAAGCACTACAGCTACCTTAACATGCTATTTATCAATAATTACCATGTCACTAATTATACTAGAAATCTTTCCTAACACAGCTCCTGTCTCAGGACACAAGTTACAAACAGTCACACTGTTGCACTTAGATATCAACTATCATGATAAAAAGGTTAATCCAGCATTAGAAGAATTATTCTGATGAATATGGTACAGGTATGCTGAACACCAGAGCTGTAAAAAAAAATTGGGAGATACTACATATACTATTTCCTTTATCAGAAACTAAGGCCTTCTCTACATGTTAGTGTGAGGGACCTTTAACAGTGAACTTTAACAGTAAAAAAGCCCTCCATACTGATGGAAGGACACTGTGTGCTTATCACTGAAGTCCTGAAGAAGAAACTGGATGAACAGTCAAGGCAAGTGGGATTAGATGACATCCAGCTCTTAAGAGCTACTGATAACCAACAAACACTCCTCTGTCTAGATAAACATCTTGTGCTTTGAAGGTAACTTAGAAGTAGCATTGAATTGTACCTCCTTAGTGCAACAGTATCTAAATTTCAAAGCAAGAGGCCAAATGTGCTAAAAGAAATTATGTTCATAAGCTCAAAAGAAACAGTAGAAATGTTGACAAAAACCTTGTGGTTGAAGGGAAAACAAAATAGAGAATATCTTACTTGACTAGCTAAGGCATATCTTCATCCTCTTCTTCAACAAATGGGTAAGGTATCTGGCACAGACTATCCAAGACTAACAATCACGCTTAACACATACTTTTTTTACCCTGTAAATCTGCCAGGCATTCTTCCCTGCATCTTTTGAAGTATAGGAAAACCAGAAAGTCTGCAGAAATGGTGCTGTTTTGTTTATCTATTGTGACAATGTACCGTAAATGAAAACATGTAATTTGAAAGAGCTTTAAAACAGAATTTTAACAGATACATTTCACACTTCGATGTGCATTTATACTTCTAATTTGCATGCTAGGTCTCATTCACCAGCAGAGTCTCCACATTTTAGCTCACTTATCACAACATTGACACAGAATGGGGAAGGAAGGCAATGAGATGGCTACGCTTTACCATTTCAGACTTTTACAGTAACGTCATTATCTCTGTTAACTAAAGATAAAGCATTGATTCTATTGTCCTACCCATTTGCAGGCAGAGGTGAAGCCAATTTCAAGATAAAAGCACCTTGTAACAAGTCCAGCCCCACATAGCTTCAGCTTTAGAGTTTAATGAGAGATTCAATCTAAGACACTATCTTTGAGTCCAAGATGATGTTTAAAATGAGGCGTCTACATGCAGAAGATTTAGACTGCAATATTGTTCTCTAGTAGAAAAAGGAAGGAAGGAGACTTGTCAAAAAAAATAAATCTCAACCAGATCAAGCCTCAAAATCATCATGGTAATAAATGTATGACATGTTCATGTGTGTCACCACACAAAGAAAATATATATCTGATACAGTTTACAGAAGAGGATAGCACACAGACGTACATTTGTATTGTGATGACACGCACATCTGGAAAAGAACTTTACCACACGAGCTACAATGTTAAAAAAAAAATTGGGTTCAGCTTCTCAGAATGACAGCAACATCCATCTAAAGTGCAGAAATTTAATTTAAATATTGCACACAGTTAAGTGTAAATGCCATTAACAAGCTTGCCTTGACAAGTGAGACAGTGTGGGGGGGGAAAAAACCATTAAAAAAAAAACCATTGCCGGAGATGAGGAAAGTCCAAACAGTGCTCAGTATAGGCACTGAACAAAAACAAAAATCTGTGTGAGTAGCTTACGTTAAATATCAATGTATATAGACAACTGTACTCTGGTTTAGGGAACTAATTTGCTTGTGTCATTTGCAGCAACTATGTGCTTATGTACACGTGTGAAGTATCAAAGAGTAATTCTGATGCACATTACTAGCTTATTGAGATGTTAGGAAACCACTGAAAATTACTAATAATGCATTAGGAGCCCAGAATGCATTTCCAGTATCACTATTGACAGGAGCCAGTTGTTAAATATCCTGTCTAAAGCACAGGGCAGTAACAAAGTCATTGATCTCCTAAGTGATATATTATAATATGAAATCCGTCCCTTGTTGTAGACAGGTTATATTATCCAACTTATTATTGATTCCAAATTGTTTACTTCTTAATTAATTAGCAGCAAAGGACTATTTTAATGAGTAAGAAAAAAAACTCTTGAGTCCATAATGTTCCTTCTGGTTGAATCCTGACAGTTGTCTTATTTATTAAATTCTGCATGTGCCAACCTCCTACTTTCTTTGAACACTCATCAATCATAGCCGTTTCACCTAACCTTTCAGGTTTACCTCACTGAGCAAACTGTAGATAATAGTATATTGTAGACTATGAACTTCATTAGATTAATGTGAACTTTTATTATTTCAAATAAAAACCTTTTAGAAAACAGATGTCCCAATTTCAAGAACATAATCAGAAGGGTTAGAGCTGGTCAGCGAGAACAGCTGTGCTCAGTAGCATTCTCCTTGCAATACAGATATATCTTCTAAAGCTCTCCAGAAAGCACTTTACTTTGATGTTAATTTAATTACAAATGTTTTTCAAGATCTTAAAAGTGCAAAAACAGAGCTCAGAATTACAGAATCAGTGCCCATCAGACCATACTGAAGCAAAAATTCCTGGTTAAGGTAAACAGCAAATTGCAAGTGAGGCAAAGGAAAGGACTGCACTGTTAAGGTCTATTAATTGCTTCCAGACTTGCAAGTGGTAACCCAACATGCTAAATTCTGCTTTTATGCACTATTTCTCCATAGTCCACCCTTGCTTGGTTTGTCCATCAAAACTCTTATTCAGTGTGAAGCAGATATGGTTCACTCCATTCATTGGTGCACGCATGCAAAAATAACAGAAAGGAAAGAATACAAAGAAAGAGAAAGAGCAAAGCTTTGGTAACACAACCTATCAGCTATTATGTAAAGTTCACTAGTAAAGGTGTTGAGCAACTCCATCCAACCCACCTGCCTTCAGGCTCCCAATCTGTAGCAGGGGTTTGGTCACCTCAATTAACTGAAGCACAAGCCATGCTGCCAGAGGAGTAACAACCTTTCCTACATCAAACTCAATAGATGAGCTGGAAATGAAAGAAGCTAAGTACCATTCTGGAGCTTTCACCTCTCTCTAGTGGCTTCTATTAAAGACATCTAATGGATTACATAATTTGAGAAGTCATTTAAAGCAGTCTTGAATTCTGAGTTGGTTTAACTTGAGCCAGAAATTCTTAAACACTTTAATTTTCTTTAATAAGCAACAGCCCGTGAGAGTAATTCAGACTACTCTTAACTTTTGCCCTTGATATTTACACTTCAGGGAGAGAAGTGGATCTTGAAATTGCACACCAGGCAAAATAACTTGGTTTAATGTAGAATCCAAAGTGTAGCTTCAGAATTACCATAAGTTTGAATTACACATTAGAGGAGAGCAACCAAATAAATCCTCAAAATCTTAACAGACTGGGCAAGTCTAGTAAGCAGTTCTGCAGGGTTTAAATCAACGCAGATTCTTCTCACTCTCTTACAGAATCTCTGAAATTGCACTGAGGAACTACAATAAAAAACTGTTGGTGACATTTTAGCTTCCCTGTAGTCCTCATTGACGCTTGTCAACGGAGAACCCAACTTCTGAAAAACTTTTAATGAGATGATGCATACGCTGCCATGAATATGGGGATGCTACACTGCAAATACAGGAGTGTTATTAGAAAAAAAAAAAGCAGTCTTTTAGTATTTGATGTACCTAACTGTGTATTTACTACATCCAGAAAACACACTGAAAGATATTCTGACATTTCAATACTGTGGTTTAGGTGAATGAAAAGAATGACAGAAAGCACAGTACAGTGCAAGATTGACTTTTGATTATGATGCAAAATGCCAACTTCGGATTCTATTATGGAGACAAAAGCCAACAGATGCAGGCATTAAATTTCTCACGCCAGAAGGCATTGTCTGTTTTATATCCACTAATGTGCCAGATTGGGCAAAATCTGTTTCAGCAATTTAAACTGTGCAAGGTGGAAAATACTGCAGATCTCTTTGTAAAAACACAGTTTCTTCCACTGCAAGGAACTATAAAACTTTTGTATAGACAGAAAAATGAATGCTACTCGTGAGTAAATTGCTATATGTCAACAATGGCACTAAATATTTGCAAATATTCTCCCCACTGTAAGATTATGGCATGAAAGCACAGTGAAGTACCTGTACTGAATTAAAAAATAAGTACTGTTACAGTATTTTAAAAAACACTAAGTATATACATATTTTCATTCCACAGTGCTTCTGATTGCTAATGCCTTTTCCAGTGAGATGCCTCAACCATCAGAACCATATGCTTGCAAATTAAAGAAAAGTTTGTGTGTCAACATGACTGAGTAATCTGTGCTCCTGTTGTTAGTAGTTTCTAGTCTAATGCACAGATACAATTCACCTCCTTCCAAGTCACGTTTTGCTTGATTTTGCTCAGAATATTAATGCCTTTAATATTTATTAAGTGGTATATGGCTTTATCAGATACAGATTTCTGTATGTTGAGCACTGGAAAAAAACATCATTACTTTTCAAAGAGGCTTTTTCTATCCTTCATTCAGTTAAGCTCAGCCCTTTGCTTGGAGTTTAGCTGTTGTTGGGGGTCCTACAGAACTGCTCAATGAACTCCAAAATCCTTACTACGTGGTAATACTTCAACTTGTCCAACATCTCAGGAGAACAGAGAATGGCCAACGGCCATCTACAGCAAACGATATCTAGCTGTTGCTGCAATGGGATAACACAAGCTCACACAATGTCAGATGATTCTGCATAGCATAGTAACTCCCACTTTTGGCAGACAAAACCTAAGTATGTCAGGAACCATCAAACTTGGGAAGAGCTGGACACAATGTTCTACTGATAAAGAAATGGTTATGGTGTATTTTAAATACAGTCACAATGCTTAAACCACCAATTGTCATTTAAAATAGCTCCTGTTTTACAATCTGAGATAATCTTGGCTAATACTGTCCACAGCTAACATTCACCCTCTTAGTTGTATGTGTTACATATATTTTTTCTATAATTTCTGGACTGGGCATCCAGAGGAGTTTCAAGTTAAAAAAAGCACTTAACTTTCCAAAGGAATTGCAAGCTATACCTTCTAGAACTTCACAGAACTACATAATATTAGGGATTGGAAAGGAACTCAAAAGATCATCTAGTCCAATCCCCCAGCCACAGCAGGATCACCTAGATCCAGTCGCACAGGAACATGTCCAGGCAGGTTTTAAACATCTCCAGAGAAGGAGACTCCACAACCCATCCTGGGCAGTCTGCTCCATTGCTCTGTCACCCTCACTGTGAAGAAGTTCCTTCTCACATTGTTTTGTGTCTAGAATTTTCAAAATTGTTATCTGACTTTAGTAAATTTGTTGTTGTTAAAGTTTTATTTGCCTGAACCCACTGAAAGGGATGGGAATTTGTGAAGTACTTAATAACATTATAGAGTATAAGATCTTAAAAGCAAATACCACACAAAGCAGTGATTAACAAGAAAACTGGAGATGACAGAAACAGAAAAAAAGTCTTTGCACAGTTTCAATTGACAGGGATAAGTGGAGAACACTGCAGACTAGGGGAGAGTAAGAGAATATTACTTCTATGGAATCTAGATTATCCAAATGCTGTGAATTTTTTATTGGTTTTCCTTTTCTCCAGTCTGCTTGAAGTAAGAAGAAATGGATTCCCAATAATCTCTTGATAGTTAATCGGTTTGACCTTTGCTTATAATTTCCAGAATGAAATTGTCTCCTAATTTATTTTTTCCTTTTCACAAACCTCTACGTTGATCTTCCATCTTTAAAAAGATCAAATATTTTATTATACCTAATATCAGATTATTGAAGATTTTAGTACATGCATGAGCAGTTCATCTAATCCCATTGACCTTTTCATATTAAAATCCAGTTTCATGCTTCATCTGCCATTTCTTAAAAGAAATATCATCCGTTGCTCAGATGCTGGTTCTTAAAACAAAACAAGTCTGTATTTTTATTTACGTGGAACTAAGAAAATGCTGTCCAGGATTAGAAGAAGGTGGTTGTGAGAAGTTTTGTATTTGGAATTTTATATATAGTTCAAACTGTAAGGCTGCCTTCTGCCTTACAGTTGCATCTCAAGCAATCAAACTGTGACCTCTTCAGCTCATATTTCCTTATTTAAAATTCAACAGAGATAGTATTTGCTGATAGATTTCCTTCACTTTTATGTACAATTAACTGATGCAAATGTCATCATATCTGTAGCAAATTTATTCCAAAAGAAGTCTCCCACAGGAAAAATAAACTTGACTGACTATCCCTGTGATTTAGCTTATGAGAGACCAAACAATAACAGCAAGTGAAAAATCTCGTATTCCACACAAAGTATCACAAAGTGACCACACGTGGCAGAGCAGATGAACGTTACAGTTAAACAAAACCCATTAAATACCACGGGGAATCGCTGAAGCAAGTTGCACAAACCACATTTATTCTGCCAAGAATCAGCTTTGTCACAGAAAGCAAAGAAGGGCTGAAATGGAAGTTTTGGTCATTAAAAATGAACAGTAATTTGTGCTTCTAATAAGAAGGCAGAGCTGTTTATAGGAAGGATAATAAGCTTTTATCTTACAGAATGAAACATTGAACCACAATGAAGCATTTTTCTAATATATTCTGAAAATCAGGATTACTAGTGGCTTTGCTGCCATTAATATGGTTTCTCTCTTTTGGATGCTACAGCTTAACTAAATTTTACTAAATTTTTGGTTTTAATTTTTGAAGTCAACTTCAAGTGGTAGAAAACATTTCTGGAATTTAGACAAGACGACAAGCTCCTGCTTGCGCAAATACATTTAATCACTGTATTCCCCATCAGGGATCCTTGTGAACAAACTGACTAGAGCAGTGACACTAACTGCATAAGGCTGGGGGACTAAAAAAAGAATAATGATTAAAAAAATAGCAGTTGAAGGAAGTTAACTGATTCCACACATGGACAGCGAACAGCAAAACAAAAATAACATTTAAAATTCTTTATATAAGTAGACTGGTAAGATTTAAAAAACTAGAAGACAAATCTGAAGGAGAAAACCCGGACTAAGCTACCAGAAATATGTAGACATATTTCTCTCTTTCCCTTCATATTCCTGTGCTTCTCCAGATATTTATGAAGATATGATGCAACAGTAATGCCCACTTAAAATAAAGTTTATGTTTACTCTGTCAACCACTATCACAATACCCTTTGCTCTCGATAGCTAAGAAGCAAATGCACTGAGAAGCACTGAGTATTTCACATAAAATGATATTCAACAAATCAATTAAATTTTCTACCACTTCATGGAGCTACACTGATGACTGGCCAAGGATAAAATCAGAATTAATCACTGACTGTACAGAACAATTAAACTATATATTTCATAGAGGGATCTTCAGAAAGCATATTTGTTACTCTCTCCTTAGGTGCTAAAGCAAGCATTTAAACAAGAAATACTCAGTGTGTGCCTGAGCACACGCACATGGATGTTCGGTCTGTAGCAACAAAACTTCAAAGGCTTAATGGTCAACTAAACATCATTTCACTGCTTATACCATAGCTTCGTATAGGATTCTGTAAGTACTTCAGTGGCATAAATACACTCTACTACTCCATAACCTACTTCAGAAGAAGAGTTATTTGATTACTTTTATTCCCCTCCACACTTTTTGTCAGGTCAATAAATATCAGCAAAGCAAATTCCATGTGGATTATCAATGCTTACAGGTTACGTAATCCCGCAATCTAAAATGAAATTGAAATATTTAATACCAAAGCAAATAGTTTTTACCTTTAGGTGTTGTCTCAATTTGCTTACCTTTACTTGCACTCTCAACATGCTGCAATTCATCTGGAAATTTTAAAATGTCCCGGTAATTCTCCTCACAAATTTCTGCCAGAAAATGCAACAGGGTTGATTTCTGATCTGATGACTTAGTATCTCGAATCTAAAAAGCAAACACAGGAGACAACAGAGAAAGAAAGTATCACTTTTTTTGGGTAAGTATTTATGTAAAGTGAATATTGCAGATGCAAATTCTTTATCAAAAGTTACCTAGGCTGGTTACCTGCAAACAAAGCAAATTAGGCATTTAGAGAAACAAGCCCTAAGATATATTTTTTAAAGAATAACTAATTATGCTGAGAATAAAATCTGAAGACAGTCCATAAGGTTGTGAGATTTTAGCAGCACCAGCTCAGAAAGTGTGCTGCGATAAAAACCATAGCTGTGAACAGAGGATAAACACAACAGAATTTTCCTCACTCCTTCAATGCCCCCCGCTGCTAGATTTCTGAAGGGATCCCTCGGCCATGCTGCACAGCTGAGCAACATGTTAGAAGTCAGAATTTGTACTGAAGCAAAATTGAAAACATGCTGCTGTATCCTAACGACTTTCAGACAAATCCTACACAGTCACCTGAAATAAATGCCCCCCCACGTTACAGGGAATACAAATGACCATAAAAAGCAATAGTAATCCCAACTTCCAGCAATGGGAATTTAATACATCCTGGTTTATTTATCAAAATAAATGCATGAAAATAGTTCAGAGTGTGAAGAACTAGGTAATTGCAAATTTTCACCAACACCTCAAGCACAGAGGCCACTTTTTGTGGTCTAAACTAGTTTCCTTGACGGTGATAAGGCCCTCTGTTCTCCATGAACTGCTAAAATCAGTTTGTTATTTAAAAATAATAATTCTGAAACAATTGTTAAAATACGGGGCTAGCGGCAAATTTGCCAGTAGACAGGCACTTGTGGCTAGAGCTCATAGCAGAGTGAATGTCCATATGCAAAGGAACACTATGAACTTAAGAGAATGAGAAAATGAATTTAATTCCAAGTGTAGCTTCTCCACTTTTATACAAAGACTGAATGTATGAGTTGATAGAAGATTTACTATAAATAAAGCAGTATACACAAGAGTTTGAGGAGAGTCTACTTCACTTTATTTATAGAGAATTAGTATTACAAGTATATCTGTAAAGACTTTTCCGAAACTGCATTTTACTAACTCATCAAGTAGAGTTCTTACACAGAAGCAAGCTACAATACACACAACAAATGAAATCAAGGATTTATTTAAGAAGAATACATAAATGTGTGTGTAAAATCTCCTATTTGTTTTCTCATTCTCTAAATCACTAGAAGTTCTAATTCTATAATCCTTATGACAGGCTTCCCATCGATGTTCAATTTAATACAGGCCTTTCAGCTTTAAGGATTACCCTGTTACGAATAAATGAGTGCAGCTGAAAAACAGGCTTTTAAAAATATAAGGTATTTAGGCAATTAAGAATGCAATTTACTTCATAGTGATTCAGTGATTAAAGCCTAAACAATGCTCAGTAATGGTAGGCAGTTAAAAGGTTTTAATGTTTCATATACACAGAAATTGTTCCAACTTGATTTAGTGGCTAAACATCTGCATAGTGAAAAAAAACTGCATTTCAATTTGTCTGTGAACAAGAACTGTGGGATTTGCAGACTTTGATCTCTCTGACATCATCAAGTGGATAAAGGTTTTTTTCCTAAATGGGCAAAATTATTTTGCCTTCAGATTACAAGAGGAACACTTTGTCACCAACAGTAACATCAGCAGGAGTTAGTAATGTCACCTGCTGAGTTGTTTAAAGCCTGCAGTAAGATAGTACTGATAGTATGCAGCTGTGTTTGGTCTTTAGCATCAGTGTATACATATATATTTTAAAAACACGTTTTAACCCTACTAATATAATGAGAATAAAAAGAAGACAGGTGGTTTCAGGGTGTAGTTCAGCAGGTATTATTTAAATACAATAATGGAACTGGAATGCCAACAGCAGCGTGGCTGCACCTTTACATTCTCTGTGTATGAATACGCCTATATTCTGTGTAAATTTTCTGTCTCCTCTTTTTTTTTCCTCTTGGGTACAATTAAACTTTACGGAAAAGACAATTACGAGTATTTTGCACTATAAAGTCATCTTTTAAGAAAGCCAGATTTGTTTTTGTGATATCCACTAAGTGTCATTACTGTCAATTCACTACTCCTGTCTCTCACTCTCTTGCTGTACACTTTGCTGAAGAGCTTGGTTACCCATTTCCAGTAACTTACCAGGACCGGTAGCAAACTTCTAGTACCACCCAAAACTTTCTTTACGGTGGACAAACCCAGTTCCACCAGTGTTCCCTCAGCACTCCAGCCCCTGACCAGCTCAGTGGGTCCTCCAACTCAAATTTGTCAACAAAAAGATGTGCAAAATACTGAACAACATGTTGCATACACAACACACTAAATTCTGAGTTAAGAGTAAATAAAGTTATTACCAATGACCTTGTAACTAGGCCCCTATCAATAAAACCCAGGATGCTGCCAGGGTGCAACAATGACTTGGAGTTCTCCACTTGAACAGTCTCCAGGTTTTCTGCAGTTGTCTCCCTTTGCTAAGACAAGACTTTAGCACTAGTCTAAGCCTGCCACAAGTGCAGGACTTTGCACACATCATTATGTCACCATGTTAAACACAGTATCAACCCTACCACACTATTATTTTCCTTCATAATAAGATAAAGTGCTGTTTTATAAGAATGAGTTTTGGAAAGGGGCAAGTTTAAGACATAGAATCATAGAGTCATTAGGGATTGGAAGGGACCTCAAAAGATCATCTAGTCCAATCCCCCTGCCAGAGCAGGATCACCTAGACCAAGCTGCATAGGAACATATCCAGGTGGGTTTTAAATGTCTCCAGAGAAGGAGACTCCACAACCGCTCTGGGCAGAGCCTCTGTTGCATTAAAAGTTAAATAAACAGAAAACTGAGGCTAAATATTTACACCTAAATACTATTATTTCTTTAAAATTTTAGGCTGCTGACATTTAGTTTTGTCAATGTCTTCTCAAATGAAGAAATGTCTTATCTGGGTTACCAGACTAAAAGCAAAACATGAACAAAAACTCAATTATTTATTCCTTTTACTTAATCCCCTACAATTTTTACTTGTTTTCATAGACAGTAACTGAAGCGAAGATATACATAGTTAAACACGAAGTATTGATTAGAACTTTAATAAGTATGGTTGTTCTTAAACACACCCTAACAGAAAATGAAAAGGTCTGTGTTCTGTATGTCAAGTGGCATTATGGGTTCATATTGCAGTAAAAAACCAAGAGTGACATCCATTGTTTCAGTCTTGTTAGTGCTCCAGCATGCACAGACAGCACAGTATGTACGGACACAGACCAGTGTAAAAGAAAAGGTCGACAGTACAAAGGGTAACATCTTTAGAGGCAGCTGGACTTGACTTGCAAGTGACTTAGGTATGTGCAACAAAAAACAATAATCAAAACAAAACAGGTTAAAAAAAAAATTGTGTTGCTTCTCACCCCATACATACATGTACTGGAACACAAAGTAGTGACTCGTAAAAGGCCTTGCCTTTCAAATGGCTTACATTATGTCCTCTGTATTATTATCATTTAATTCTCAAAAGGTTACTCTATTAGAGAAGTCATAACAGTTTCCTGAGACTTGGTAAAAAACCCACCAACAGCCACAAAATTCACCACTTGGAAAAGGGTAATTGCTGTTACAGAGCAGTGTGTCTCTGTATATGGCATCAACAAAACACTATCTACGCATGTCACCGACCTAATGTTTTCAAAACGTATTTCATCTTGAAAACGACACTGACACTGTATTGTTAGAATTTTCAAAAATGCAGAGTTTGACTCTATGGACTTTACTTACCTGACCTACAGAATTTGCAAATAACAGACTTAGCAAAAAAAAAAAAAATTTAAAAAGCAGTGTAAGTCAGCCTAAGCTCCAGAAAGCAGCTTCCAGCTGATCACTGAAGCATCAGTTTGAGTGGTCAATACTGTCAGGTTCATCATTTGGGAAAGAATTACAGACTAATATACACAGAGCACAATACAGCACAGCCATTCACATCAAGCAATATATCAAGTACCATGTTAGGTCTGTAGCTCACAAGTATCACCAACACAATTAGAACCTGCCTTTACATGTAGTATCTTGGTAAAGAATTGAAAATGTGAAAGTTACACCATAATCCACTTCTAGATTGGGTTTTTTCCCCACAAGTATTTTTGGCTTAAATTTTCAGGAATGAGGCTTAAAAGTGATGGAAACCTTTATATATGTTAGCCAGCACTTGAATTACATTATAATACTGATCATTATAACTAAAAAAAAACCCTTTTCTAATAAGTTTTATGAGTTTATATATATATATTTTTAATACTGCAGCAATCTTTCCAACCATGACAGAAAAGCGGCTGGTAGACAATTAATGAATGGACACTTGTCAGTAATACTCAAGTTATTCTAGTTATAAAATTATATTTACCTTTAGTGAATTACTACAGCAGCCTGCCTGAACTTTACCACTTTTTCTGCCATATTTATATTTCCACAGAGCACCTAGGCAATCATGAATGCTTCGGTGAATACATCGTACTAGCTGCTGCTGTTGCCACTCTTGATACAGCACATTAATTCTCATGCTGAACTCTCTTATTTGAACAAAATTAAGTTCTCTGTCTTCTGCCAAAGGTTATTTACAAATTGTTTCTTACTTCAATCACATCATACACTGCAATATAACACCCAGAAAGATAATTTGTTTTTAAGGATTTGCAATTACTATATGGGCATTAGCAATTTAGTTATGAGCAGACAGGTCTGAATTCATTCTTTCTTTTCTTCATTCTATCATGTTTTAATAGAAGCTGTTACGTATTAACAGATTTCTGTGTATGAAATGACCAGTTCTGGTTTAAGAATATTTATTTTACAATCCCAAACATTTATCCCAGATCAGTATCTGCCTTTTTTCACATCACAAAACACATGCACTGTATCTACTAAGCACACAATTAATATTAAGGCTGTTCAAGGATAACAAAGAAAAAAAAAATCAACAGGAAAATTAGGTTTTATTGAAAAGTGAATTCATAATGTTAAGGTACCTCACCATTAAAACAACTCTGTGTATTTTGCAGACACCAGTGAGTGCACACAGACCCTTGTTCTACCTTGCTGACAGCTGGCTCAAAAAAACCTCCACAAAATTAAAAGCTCTTTTAGCATGGGCAGAAAGGCTGTTGATGTTCAACATAATATAAATCACTGGGCTGAAATGAGAAAAGAGAAAAGCCACAACAAACTACAAACTGAAAACTTACAAACATTAAGCCTTCAAAAACCACTAATGAAATTATCCACTGGCTGATTCCCTTATCCTAACGTGTTTTCTGGTTATTTTTCCTGAGACTTAAATCCTTGTACCTCAGCAAAGCTGCAACCTACAGTCAATAACAGATAAAAAATAACATATGAGCCAGTTACTGTTACAAATTCTGTTCTTGTAACAGCTGAAGTCCTTCCAGAACAACAGTATTCAGAGAGTAATACTGTTGTTTAATTTATGTCTTATTTTGTCCCATCAAGTACCTTACAGGCAGAACCACCGACAAAAATCAGCCAAACATTAATCCAGATGGGTCTTGTTTGATTTTAAAACTCCTACTGAAGCAATCTTAGTTTAACCAAGTACTGTTTACTACTGGCAAAAATTATTCTCCTTGTTCTAAAGTTGCTTAGAGGAAAAAAAAGAAAAAAAGTAGGAGGTTTAATGGGAAGTAAAATAAAATTCAGGACAAACAATCTTTCGCAAAGACTGCTGACTTGTATGCTACCAATATACATGAGGTTATGGAACAGTGACCCCTAATTTTTAACACACTCTCATGTTCATCATGTTTACATATTTAAGAATAGACACAAAAAACATTTCACAAGTAAAAACAGACAAAAAAGATTTCACAAATCTTCAAATAAGTTTGTGGTTTATGAAATTTACAGGTAATCTATAAAAACTCAAAATAAAGGCTCTCAAATTTCTTTAGAGAAGCTTGAAGACTGAATCAATATATAGAACTATTACAGTTTAATGTTTAGAGTTTGGAAAGACTTTGTTCTTTGATCCAACAACCATCATTGTTTATGTGATGAACTTATTTTTAGGGATCACCATATAACAAAATACACCTAGTAACTAAATGCAACAGCACAGTCGACATTTTATTATGGAGACTGTGTAAGTATTTTAAGTACTTCAATTGATTTTGTTTCTGAGGGCAAGGCTGAATTAAATAGTCATAGATTTTTGTCTCACTTATTTTAAATGGAATTTAGCTGTAAGCACAGATAGCTATGCTTCAGCAATTATTCAGTTCAGTAGAGAACAATTTGCAGGATTAGTCCATCCACATTAGCTGTGTCAACATCTGCGGGATTTGCATTGACAGCAATTCATAAATCTATCACCTGGAGTGCAAGAATACCTTCTCACATTTACACTAAGCTAGAGAATCATTCAAGTAGAGTCATCATTTCCCTCCCCGTCATTAACAAATAGTTTACTACTTAAAATACTTAATTCCCTTTAGATTCCATTACTACCTAAAAGAAAACACAGCAATAGAAACACACATCTATGGGAAAGAAAAACCTTCCACTTGGCCTCTCTTTAAAAAAGTCTTTAAAGGGCCTATTAAAGAATGAAAGGTTTTCTCAGGTGATGGTTTTTCTTTTATGAGAAGTTAGCAATATCTTTCTATTAAACCACAGCCTTTCTCTACCAAAATGTGTCAGATCACACTTGCTGTGTATTGAAAATATTATTTTCCCCTACATTAAATCTGCTTGAGACACAAAAGAGTTTTCCTCATAGTGCCAAAAACAGGTACTTGAAACCTGGATCCTCCAATTAGACCAAATTAAAAAAAAAGCCATGAAAAATTCCTCTGCAATATTTATGTTTTTTTAAATTTTAAATCTGTTTACAAATGTCGCATCCCTTTCTCTTAAAGGTATTTCTAAAGTACTTTACAAACAGATGGCCAAGTTCAGACCAATGCCTTCCCCGCACTTTACCATATAAACTAACAAGCACTGGTCATCAAGTTGATATCACTTATTTTATCACAAATTAAGGTAAACTTAGGTTAACAATGTTCATATTTAACCCCAAAGACATATTTCTGTGGCACTGCTTGAGCGACAGCTGGGTAGAAGACTGAAAGATGTGTAGCATGTGTATAACATGTTCAGAACTATGTATACTGATGTATACGAAGTTACATGTACTGATGCCAGATGGGCAAATAAAGATCAAGTAAGCTGTTCTACTTGCTATCTCCAAAAAAGATTCAGAACAATTCCAATCAAACCATCTTAAATTGCCATTGCACTAACACAGCGACAAGAGGGGACCAGCCAGGAAAGGTTTGCATTTATCTGTCTGTTATTGAAAACAGAGGTGCAGTCAGTAAACTCCATTGATCAAATGCTTTTTCCTGCTCAGGGTACTCTCTCATGTTTTGGGTGTTTCATGGATCTGCACTTAAAAAGTTTTACAGCTTCATCTTACCTTGCAAAGAAAACTGATGTTAAAACCAAGAGACTGTGCATTTCTGGAGCCAGAGTTCATGTAGTTTCCAAGGAACAGCACTAACTCTAAAAGCTTACTAAAACTTTCGCTCTTCTTCAGCTCTTCACAAGCCAGTGTAACTGCCATAATGTCAGGTTTGATATTGTTTACATGTTCTTCAAACATGAGCCTGAAAAGGATCCCATTGAGACGCGGCCGCAGCATTTTCACTGAACTCATCTACAAAATAAGAAACATTAAATCAGAACATAAAACCCCAAAGGTTTATTTATTCAGAACAGTTTATATTAAAAGTAGCCAGCAAGTCTATAGTTTCTGTATGTTTTCATTGCCTAGTTTGTATTCCAGGAATATGTACCTGCCCACAGAATACACTTCACTAGGGAAAAAAAAAGATAATCAGTGAAGCAACATACCGAAATAAAGAGTCTGCTCTGTGTTACCAAACCATTTCACTTGCCAGTTCAAGACTCACTTCCAAGAAACACACACTGCCAAACCCTTTCCTTGTCCCAGCTAAGTTTAGTCCCAGCTAGTTCTACCACTTAACAAAAACCAAAGATCATTCTGAAGTACACATGGCAAAGATTTCATCACATCTCCTATCAAGCTACCCTTTAACTCTAGCATTTACCAATTACCTGCAACTAAGCTCCTCAGTTTTCTTTCTTTTGAAATGATACAACAATCTCTCATGTGGCTGTGCCGCTACCAGCACAATGACCAACAGCTACCCTGCTAAAAAAGTTTCCTTCAATAAAGAATTTTACTTTCCACTTTCAGACTCTTACTGCTCTTGGTCACAGAGAGAGCAGTAGTGGAGAGACACAATGAATTCTCAGACATCTTTGTGGAAAGACTGGGAACATCTAGGTGAGTTTGAGACACAGAGATTGAGCTTCACTAGTCAGATATCTGTATAAGCCAGGTTGTATTAGTACTGTTGTTCATTAAATATTTCCTGCTGTTGTAGCAACACAAATTTCAAATTGTGGTATGTACAGTTTACACGAGTGAAAGTGTTGATTTTTGCAGGTTTTCATTGAAATGAAACCCAAAGTGAGTTCTGTAATTATTTACACTACTAGCAAGTTGTGTGTGTATATATATATATATATATAAAAAAAATCCTACCGGTAGTTACCAAATAAGCTCAAAGTTATTCTAAAGATACACTGTGATACATGTGGGCCACCACCATAAAGCCCCCATCCCATGTAAGTTTTTTATAGAACAGCAATTTTCCTAGAGTAATGTAAGGATACACTTCTGGTCCCATGACATCATGCTTTGTAGGCAATATACAGCCTGCTTTTCAAAATCCTATTTTTTAACTACATTTTGTGAAACTAGCACCCAAGATACTATCTAAGTTTCATATGCTTTGCAAAACATAGTACAGGACTAATTCCTTCCTGGTCTGATTAAAAGATGGGAGGTTATAAATAACAGGACTGTAACATGGCAAATGACAGGGACACTGAAAAGAATCTACTGTGGTGATTCATTAGTTTAAATCCCCAAGATCAATTTCATTAGACTAGCTACCAAAATAGGTCCATGTCTTTCATATTTTGGACAAGTGATCAGTAATATTTCCTCCTATTTGGCAGCAGACTATAATTCACAAGAGATATTTAAATTTAAGATAAAAATATGTACTGAGAATTTTTAATCCACTTACATTTTTTCATTTAAATGCAAGAATTATTACCTTCCAAATCAGACCCGTAATTTTAATTAGCAGAATACAGAAAGATTCGTCCCCTAACGGATTAACTATCAGTGCTGCTCCTGAAGCACTATGTCTCCCTGAAATAAAAGCTTTGTTATGCGACATGTTATAGATCCTGACTATGCGCATTAATGCGCTTGTGTCTCTGGTTCCCAAAGCTTCACCATGGCTCTTTTGAGGAACCATGAGTTTTCCACTGGTGTTATCTACCAGACAGCCACCAGCAGCAGTACCTTTCACAGGAAAGACTTGGGTGGCTTGAAAAATCATTAAATGATACTGAAATTAACATAAATATGAAGGCACTCCAGACAGTCTCAATTCATATGACCAGAACAGAATCAGAAAAAGGATCACAAAAGAAGCATTTCAGCATAACTTGCAGTGTCCATTGGCACAAATGTCTCTGTGAGCCTCTATAAGCCAAAATCACGCAAAGTCTTGAACTATTATTCTTGTAGTAGTTATGTATTTCAGAAATATCACACTGAAAACATCTGCTTTGAAAGGATGTACCTTCACAGAGCTGCAGCACACAGAAATTAAAATTGATCACACAACTTACTTTAATTTCTGTAATGTACAATTACTATTTTTTTACTAAAAATGACATAGAAAAAAAAAAAGTTGTCAAAAGCTTTAGAACCTGAAAAGAGAGTGTGACAAACACATATAAGCCAAAAAGAACTGTGTGACTTAAACATTTGTGAAGAATAATCCTTTACAACACTTCAGCCAATTTGTACTTTAATGCTGCGAAGTGTCATGGAACACTGATCATTTATTTGCCTTGCAAAATAGTTTAACTACCAAGCCACCAGTAAGTTCTAATTCCATTTGCTCATCTGCATAATATTTTAGAGGTATCTTGACAATTTCATAAGAGCTATTTCAAGTGGGTTGTCTCCTTAGAATTCAGAACATTTTTATACACATTATGTTCTTTGTGCATCAACAGAAGATGACCAGAAATGCTCTTTTTTTGTTCCTTTCCCATACCCCCAACTTCACTTTTATATGCATGTTTTTAAAAACACAAGTTCAATATGTGATGAATTTATTCAACTTCCTTGGAGTCTTTTCAAGGAAATCTAAGGTGCAAAGATAACATTTACTAAGCAAAATTACTTGCAGGTTTACAAAATGAGTGTCAAAGGCATATAAAAGTTAACACCTTCAAACAGGTGCATCAAACAGGTATGTTCAGCAGCAAGCATTAGGCTCCAAAATGAACAGCTACGGAAACAGAATAATTGATATTTCTTTTCCAGCTAACTGTGAGTACTGGACTATATGTCATTACTTCCCCTTCTGGGCTTTCATAAAGGTCCTTGTCTGAATTCTCTACCTAATCAAGTTCCTTATTCAGTTCTTTATTCCTTATTGTCACCACTCAGTTTTCAAGCCACATATTAAAACTAGGATCAAAGGTTAGTGGAGAAAGGCAAAAAGCACAATTAAATTTGCTTCAGTTCCCAAGGAAAAAAGCTGACACTCTTATAATACAAATTTGTCAACTTACTCGGACAACTAAATCAGCCTCTAACCTATCACGCTTAAAATAAGTAAGGTGGGCTTTTTTTGCCCTAGCAATGTTCTAGAAAGATTAGTTTTTCACCAGCTTTAGAAATTACGATGAAGCAAAACAAGTGGTAAATAAATTAAAGTGAACGAATGACTCTAAACCAATACAGATGCAATAAACTTCTAAAATTTTCCCCACCTTGCCTACCTCCTAGCAAGTGCTTTAGTTAATCTATTTTTCTTGCTCTACTTAAGCATTAACAACTTTTGTTTTTATGAAGTTGTGTTGCCCTTCTGATCTCAAGATGTAAGTTCAAAACCAGTTTCAATAATGGATACAAATATATAATTCATTTTAACATTGCATCTAAATGAAAACACCATTGTAATTTTCATTTACATATCAGCTGAATATTGAGTTAATTGATCTCTTTCAACGACTTAGTCATTTATAAAATTTTTGTAGAAAAAACATTTAAACTACTTATTCACATTTTTATTAAATTTGATGAGCACAGTGATTATCCGATTAAGATCTCTTAATAATTAAGATATCCACATTAAAGAATAACTAAGGGTACACATTTTAAATATTACTTAACATAGTCTTTCTGCCTACTTCCATTGCTGAACATATTATTCTTAACACCAAGGTTACTATTATAACTAATGCAAAACTCTGCAATTAATTTAACATGCAGTGAAAAAGACACCACTCAAGTAAAGAGCTTAAGTTCAGTTCCATTTCTTACATTTTAATGGATTGTTCAATTAAATCAAACTCTGAAATAAAGCCAGTGTTTTAGTAGTATTACTGCAGTCAGGGGTCTCTAAAAATACAGAATGGATACCTATAAGGAAAAGTAGTCTTTTTTTAATTAAGCCAGATGGGAAGGTTCAATAAGCAAACAAGTTTCAGGAAGCTTAGTGCCTGCATGGGGCAACTATCATAATTTGGAGATGATACCATTTTAAAAGTTATTTTCATTCACAGTCAGTTAATTTTCTAGTAAAGAAATTGTCAGCAGTAGCAGAATGAAAGATTGCCTCAAAGAAACCTACGATACAGGCAAAACGAGTAAGTACCAGACCTGACTAACCTCAAAACAACAGACTAAGATAGACTTTCTATCTACCCATACTTACTATGCATTACTTTCACTTGGGCAACTCCATTACCACTCCATTCTGCCTTACTACTACAAGAGAAAGCAAAAAAATCTATCCCTTTTAACTTGTGATCTTCTGGAGAAAAACATCATCCACATTCTCACACAGAATCATAGAACCACCTTGGTTTGAATGGCTTAAATTCTGAAGTATCTCAGTGCTTTGCTTTTGATGGAATAAAACTTAAGTTGGGCTCCATCATTTATACTCATTGTGCAGCCAATTCACACACAAACAGTTAGAGTAGAGTATCAGTCATATTCTTTCGCTTATCAAATTTGTACTCATCCAAGATGAAGCTGAATGTGTGGCAAATAATGCAATAATTATTTTTTGCATGTTTTCCTCAAATAAAAATTTAATCTATCTTGGATCAGCCTTTTGATATACAATAATTATGGCCTAAACTTATTTTCCGTCTTTCATTTCCAGCAGCACATTAGCACAGAGTCAAAATGAAAAGGCCATTAGTCAACTTCAACAAATTAATGTAGAACACAAAACCTGATCCTGCCTGTCCTATGCCCCAGCAAAATTTCAGACTAGGAGATTAATGAAGTTGCAGACATTAATGAATCTCTCTCATACATTCTGCACAGAGGTGAAACTGAAGAAATAATTTTACCTACAATTTTATTACCTCTGGTAATTAAAGTGGTCACGTTGTTATCCAAATTCTTAAGAAAATATTGCTTCTATGGAAGCTTAGGCAAAGCAGAGACCTTGACCATAAAGGAATACACTTGGACTACTGTTCTCTGGATCTGGCTCGGACACAAAGAATTGTTCCTCACAGCAGCTCATCTAGTACCACTTTAGACTTTTGACCAAAAGAGTGCTGTGAACACCCTAATGCTTTGGCAGCTACTGAACAGTGTAGGCACACTGTTAAGTCCTTCTCCAATTTTCCCTCTGCATAACCTGAGGATAGACACAACCAGCCAAATGACCCAAAACGACCAAATACATCTCCCAAGCCATGTAATGTCAAGCTACAGGCTACACATGGGAGATGATGAGTGACTGTATTTGCTTTATTTCTTTGGCTTTGTTTATTCTCCCATTTCTTACACTATTGATATCACGGTCTCCAACAGGTTAGTCCCCAGCCTATACTGGTACCTGGGGTTGTTCCTGCCCAGATGCAAGACTCTACATTTGCCCTTGTTATGTTTCATTAAGTTTCTCTCTGCCGAGCTACCTAGCCTGTCCAGGTCCCGCTGAAGTAACAGAAAACAATCTACCATTTAAGTCCTAATAAGAAACCACACATCTTCTAGAGCTGATTCTGTATGTTTCTGCATATACACAGACATTTTAAATGTAAATCCTCCTTTACACATAGGGTAAAATATGACATATTATGGACAAACAGCTCTTTTGGCTGTTCACAGTTTTTTGGTATCAAAGTCATCAATGCCACTGGGTTAATGGGTCTTTTACGAACTCTTGGAAATTTGACTAACAGAACCCAGAGTGCTCTCCAGAATTGTTCAATAAATACATAATATCAGACAGTCAGACAAAACTCTAGGTGTGGCACACAAGTGCCTGTTCCTCTGCAGTACAAACTATAATTCCTTGCAGTTAAAAACTTAGTATGTGCTTATATATATCAATGAACTGTTGGAAATTCTCTCCTATTGCAGGACTTACAAAAACCCCAACCAAAGCAGTTAAATTTTTATATTTAACCCATCCAACAAAATAGAACTCTACACTTAGTCACTGCACTAAGACATACCACAACTCCAAATTGTTCTGGCTCAGCGAGATCATTATATTCATCCTTTAATTCAGATAAGGCATTGAGTTCTTTCTGCTCAGGAAGATTCTTCACAAGGTTCTAAAACAAACAACATATTATATTAAATTTGTAGATTAAACTAGCTCAGATCTTAAAATAACGCACTTAAAATACCACAACATTGAAATGCATGATAAATTACGGGAAGCTTATTTTATTTACACAGTTTTAACACTATATAATCATCAAATCAAAGCAGCAATTATTTAATACCGACATCAGCACCTCTGTTACAGTCTCTAATTTGAAGAATGCCTCCTCACTATTAAAAAGTCAGACAAAACTCCTTGGTGCTCTCAGACCCTGAAGAATTACACTCCATCATCTATTTTTGCCACCACAATTGCATCTTGCTCATTAAATATTAATCAATAAATAACCAGTCCTTGTACAAAAACAGACAAAACCACCTAAAAATAAATAACCTTTAGACATTCAAACTAGCTATGCACAAACTCCACTTAAAAACACATTACACAAAGAAAGAGCAACATCTCTAAATCATACAGCTCTTCTGGATGGCATATACTGGGACTCCACACAAGGAGATCATGCTTGAAACCTTAGTCACATTCCCAAAGAAAAATGTATTGTATGATCTTAAGATCTTAAAAGAGAGATATGCTAAATGCAGACTAGAAGGGAGACACAGATACTCCTTTTCTAGGTGAACACAATGTCCCTCCAGTTTTCCTTCTGCGACCTTTAGGAGGATTTTTTTTTAGAGGTAATTGCCTAACTATACAGTAAAAGGAGGCAAACAGCTCTGCAAGCTGAATGATTTATAGACACTTAATACAGATATGGGGACCAAAGAAGTAGTGTGCTTTGTTATGAGTAACTTTTGAAAAAACATCAGGAGAGTCACCTAACTTCACAGTGGAATTATTCCTGTACCAAATAAATAAGAAAAAAAAAGTCTTCACACAGAAACAATTTTTTTCTACCACAGAAACTCCAGACAGTCCCCAGGTATTAAAGACAAAAGGAGTGAGTCCATATTAATCAACAAGACATTCCTACTTTATGAAGGCACACCCTTAAAGCATTCTGCAAGAGTACGTGGTAGAAGCACCATCAGGTTTAGAGGATTCCTTCCCAAGTGCCTATGGAATTGCATTTCTATTGGATTTGTAGTCACCACAGAGATTTTATTGAAGATGAGGTAATGCACTACAGCTAAAAAATTGAAATCATCTCATAGTTTCTGCCACACTAGTCATAGAAGTAAAACATTTTATAGCATGTGCCTTTACCTTGGTTAGGCTATAAGCACATAAATTATTCTCCCCTCCCATCAGAGAAGGTGTGTTGCCACATCCTCCCATCTGATAAAAGAGATGGGACAGGCACACACTGGCACTTTCAAAGACCCAATAAGGACTGTTTAGCTCTTAACAAGATTCCGATACAATGAAAATTTAAGTGTCTTGCAAAATTCAGAAAAGCAACCAGTGCTATAGAAGATAATTTTTTTCCAGATAGAAGAATCTTAGTGGCAGAAAACCCATATTATTAGGGGTACAGATGTCTTATTTTTAGAGCATACCAATCATACCATCACTCTTGTAATATTCTTATTTGTTGGGAGATCTTGATTACTGATCTCTCTGCCAGGCTTGATTAAGTAGGCATTAAGGCACAACTTTCAGAAAGGCATCAGTCTAATCTGTCTTGAGGAGTTACTGAATGTCTTAGCAAGCAGAGGTCAATTACTCAACAGAGATAAGCATCAGATTCACCTCGATTTTGTATCATTAAGCTATAGCCTCATGCTTACACCTAGGCATGCTTCCATTCCTAGTAACCCAAACCCATGTCCCACAAATTTGTTAAACCATTCACACTCATTTTATTGACTGTTTAATGCTGGTAAAGGTCAATAACATGAACTAACATAATTTTTTAACCTGTTTTCATTAACTCAATTGCATTTGTCAAAAGAGATTATTTAATTATACATTAACGAAGTTACTTTAAAGCAATTTTTTTCCATCAGTGTAGAAATACAAGTATCTACTTGTATCTATGGTTTTGGGGTTTTTTTGAGCTACATAACCAAAACTTCTCAGCATGCCTTGTTATTTATTTCTTTTTCCTCCTCTACAACCCTTCGTGGTTTAGAGCTAAGGGATAAACTACATCCTGCCCTCTGCTTCTCAAGAGCACAAGGCACTACTAGCACTGCAGCTCTCCATATATTTATAGATGTGTTTAATTATGTTTACTTTCATTCACTGCAAAGAAGCTAGAGCCTTCAGTGATCACATAGTCAGTACTTCAAGAAATAGTTTTGTAACACATTCACGTCAATGTGCGTTTAAATAAAAACAGGGTAAATAAAAAAGATTTACATAAATATAAAATGAAGTCAAAATCTAAGGCTGACATCAACAGGCTGAAACTACCGCTCACAACTCACTGTCATAATGCCCTGAATTCTGCTAAATATGGTGTTTGACAACTGTATGTTTACAAGAACTTAAGTCTCTTGGAGAGTATTTTTCCTAGTGTTTTCCACAAGGGAGATTTACAACAGCATATAGTCTACCATGCACTCAAACAAATTAATCCAATTAATTTTTTTCAGTGTTACAACTAAGTTTGCAAAGAAGCAAGAAGCAAGGACTTCAGACACATAACTGCAAAAGCACTTGTCTCAATTCAGTTATGCTCTATCCATTTAGCTTTCACCGCTTGGATACATAGAACAAAACAGTTTCTGCAGGTGCACTTTTATAAAGTACAAGTTTTCCTAAGCATGAAAGAAAGGAAGGTTTTCTTTGTGAATTAGTTAATAACTCTATTGGAAGATTAGAATAGAAATAAACCAGAATGGACTGAACATGAAATAAAAGATACAGACCATTTACCCCAATACATTTGTAAGAATATCTTTAGAAACACAGAAGGAATCTCTTCTGGGTTAGCTAAATTTCCCTGCTATTAGAAACAAGTCTGTTCCTTTCAGAAATGAAACAATCTCCAAAGCATTAAGTTTTTTTTCTAGACAGTTGCATTCGTGATGAATTCATATACATTTATTCTGGTGTTAACATGGCCTTTTACTTATGCAACTTCATTTTCCTCCCCGGTGCTTATGCACGTCACACTTCTCCCCATACAGTTATAAAGTAGTCATATCCCCTCTCAGCTATTTATATTGCTAAGCTAATCAAGCCAATCTTTTTCTGGCTTCCTTCTGTAGACTGTTTCTCCATCCCTCAATCATCTTGAGTATTTTTTAAGTTCAGCTTCTCCATATTAAATTAATTTTGAGAAACGCACAAAGTGTTTTAGATAGGGTCTTACAAGTGCATTATTCACAAGTGTAATAATTATCCTCTCTACCGGAAATACTTGACCTGGTACACCTTGCAATCACATTTGACTTTTTTATGGTAAACTGGGTCTGGCTAGGATGAAGTTTATTTTCTTTCTTTCTAACAGTCCATTATGATGTTATTTTGACTTGTGACCAGAACGGTGTTGGTCACAACATTTTACTGTTGACCAGTCCGCTGTGCAGCTAAATCGGGTAAAGGTTTTTCTTCAAAACTACAAAACTATAATAATGAGATAACCTTCACAAAGTGAGAGATTCAAAAGTACATCTGTTAAGAGTTTATTTTAAAGGGCTCTTCTATGCTATATTGAAAAGCAGAATTGAAATGAATAAACTGAAGCAATGCACTTGTAGTTGATGTTGAGGAAATTCTACAGCATTCTCTCTTCAATTCTTACACACCTTTAAGGCATTTTACTGTGTAAAACAAGTCATGAACAAAACCAGAGATATTCTCACATACCTGTATCAAGGATTCACTCAGCTTCTCTTCATCAACCTCTAAAATTATATTTTTTATTTCTTCATAAGGCAAACGAAAAGAACCCAAAAATATTGCTGAAATTCAGAAATTAATGATTAGAATCAAAGAAGTCAAAACCAGTGAAGTAAGGCAAACTTAATTTCTAGCAACCAAAAAAACTGTATCTTGATTAAAACTAAAATTATTCACAATGAAGTTTTCTATAGAAAATAATCATGAGCTGAGATATACTACTGCAATTGGACTCAAAATGAATTTCACTTTTAAGAGACTAATCTGTTTAATCAGTCTCATTGCTTTTTACCAGCATTACTTATGCCTAGTATAAAGTCCTATTTTTACAAATGGCAACATTTGCCACTAGAAGACTTAATTTTTTGCTTTCCTGGTCCTGTATGAACAGCCTGTACAGCATTCTAGGAAAAAATTCTTTTTCAAAAGTATAATGAGGAGCTGGGGAAAGACACAAACAACTTGAAACCCCTAACTCCACTACTTCCTCGGGTAACTAAACTTCTACAATGACACGGAATGTCCTGCATACTTCAAAGCTGAAGTTCTCAAAGCTATTTCTTACCAGGATATTACATCATCTTAACAAAATCCCATTCAATAAACTACAAAGTATTCCTAACACGGATGGATTAGGATGCCATTTTAATAAAATGCTGCTGCCATGTCCGATTTCCCTGCATCTGTATTTTCAAAACTGGGAAGTTTTCTATCATTTGTGTCATACTTCATGTTCCACTTAAGAAAATATGCTCATGGATGTAGCAATAAACAATGCACAGATTTGGTTTAACGCACTTCATTTGCCACTAGTTGGAATAGTGACATTTTCTGGTATTTCTAATTCAAGCAAAACAATATACTATGTTAATGATTGATTTTCCTTCATACTTACAGAAAGAAGCAGCAAGTTAAAAAAAAAAGGAAGTGGTACTGTTTTTCTTATATGTGCAGTAGTAGTACTTGCTAATTGATCCTGCTTCACAACATTTTTCTCCTCAAAATATTTTATATTTAAAGGTCTAACCCAGATCAAACGCTTTCACCAGTGCTTTAACCAACTCCACCCCATGAAATCTACCAACATTTAATCAACTAATTAAGCTTATTTTACAAATAAAAATGAACACATATATAAGTTCACGAACATTTTCCCATGTTAATTTTTGAAGTTTTTCCAAATTGTGTAATGAATTCAGACCATATGTATGTAAAACTCTTCTGAACTTAGGACTGACGTTCAAATTAGCCAGCCTTTAGAAAAATAACATTGGACGAGAAACAAAGGACAACGTTTAAGGACAATCATGTGTGTACATCCTAGTTAGATATTGACCTAATGCATTTCATATCACTTACATAAATTTTGTGCGGTTTTTCCATCCAAAATTCTTAATTCTTTAATCTTTTTCTTTGACTGAACTGCTTTCTTCTCTTCTGATTCTTCTACTGTCTTTTTAGCTGGAAAGAATGTATTTATTAAATTTTGATTCACTATTACAACAGTGTAATCTTAAAAAGGCTACGAGCAACTCAGCTAAAACGGTAACAGTGCATCTATGAGAATCAGTTCAAGGCAAATGAATCTATTGCCTCAATGTACTGTAAAATGTATGAGGAACCAAAGCAAAATTACACAATTAGGAGCCACTTCTAATTAAAGTGATAATATAACAGTGGCAAATTTTACCAAATACTATGAAATAATATTAATGCATTTTAACAAAAAAATATAATCTTCAGCTCCAGTTTATTCCAAGCACTTTTAAAAATACAGTGATTTAGTGTTACCTCAAAGCACAGGAGTGCCCTCTGTTGAAATATTAGTAACTCAAATAGAATTTGTAATTCTGCATCGAAAACTAAATCACTTGAGATTTATCACAGTACACAACGGCAGGCTTTTACTAATTATTTGTGTTGTCTCAGGTAAAGAACAAAACCAAATATGTTTACAATATGTGGTATGTTCTTATTTTTAGTTGGCAAGGATTGCTAGTCCTATAGGCAGTATATTATATCGAAAGTAACACAGTATGATTGAGATAGTTAATACGGATGTTGCTTTTTTGCATAATTTAACATATTTAATTTTCACATATTTTTCCTAAATATTAATTAAATAAACTCATTAACAATGAATTATTTCTTTTAACTATCATGTATTTGGCACTGATGAAATAGAAACTTAACATGCTTAGCATTAAGTAAACTTCATGAACATTTTATGTCATTCAGAGGTAACTGTAAAACCTGAAAGTAAAATTAAGAGGAAGTGTTAAGCAGATTAACATGCCTTTCTTCACTGAGCATTGTTTTTATTGTTGTACTAATTTTGTCAGCACAGCTTCACTACAGTATTTTCTACTAATAAATAAATAAATGTTAATTTTATGAAAAGTAACACCAACACCTCCAAGTCAACCTTGAAGGAAAAAAAAAGAACAAAAGCCCTGGTTGCTTTCTATGTATATGCATTACCACTAGGAAAACATCTGGTATAAAGTAATTCTACAGGGTTTCTACTACTTGAATAATTAGTTTACCTTGGGCATTCTCCACCAGCATTAACTAAGCTAGTACAAGACAGTTCTGTCATCCCCAGCTACCTGTAAAAAGTCTAAAGCAGAAAAAGCTAAAGAGAAAAGACGACTCCACGATGAAGGAGTTCCCTTGCCTTCTATTATTCCACAACATCCACACAAGATGATCAGCTCAGTTTGTTTGGGAAAGGACAGAGCTACAAATCAACATAATACACAGATAACACTCATAATTCGCCTCCAAAGTGGTGCTCCATGAAATAATCACACCCTTATCACTAACTGTTCTTGCTTAAGCAAGGCAATAAAACCAGGGGTGCAACAAAACATACAAAAATCACCCAAGAGTTAAAATGCAGCTGTCCCATGAGAAGGCAATAAGCATTTTCAGTTCTGTTACAAGGACAAAACCTATTGGGAGTTCTAGAGCTGTGTCTGTATAGGCTGGTGCAAGAAATGATTCAAGAGATGAGCGACCCATTTCACATCTCATCCGCTTAAGAACTAAATTAAACCCTCACGACTACCATAGATGTCTGGGATTTTCCCATATTGATCACCACACCCCCTCATCTCTGCTGACAGTGTACCCTACTTGTCAGAGTTTTCTTCAATACTATAGGCAAACCTGGTCTGTAACCAGCTACAGTAATCCACACACATGCGCGATCATTCCAGGCCTATGCCGTGTATCAAATTGCAGAGGTCATAAAAATATTAACTAGTAAAAGAAAATGATAATAATTTGTTAACAAACATCACCCCACACAAAGGCAACTTTTTTGCTATGATTGTAATTCCCATACACCTGATCTGATACTGCAAGCGAGATTAAACACCTTATGAGCAAGAGTTCAAGGGTAAAGTATTAACAACACATACCAAGTTACAGAGTTACTAAAGTATCAATAACCGAAAAGTGATTCGGGGAGTTTAGTTTTTAAACATACAGTGTTTTATGGCCAAGAGAGATTCACACTCAGAATTCACAGGAGTAACTCTGGCCATAGAGGACAAAGTTGCTATTTTTCACTGTTCCCTCTCCTCACTCGTTTCCTTATTGATTCCTCTACTGGTTGTGAAACTGGTAACCATGTTTAGGAAACAACAGGCAAGACATTCAGAAGCTTTGTAATCATGCCTACTTTTACCTGCTTTTTTTTTTTACAGTCAGAGAGACATTAAATTACTAGAATTTCTCCACTACTGTTTGACCCATGCTTGAGGTTACTTTAAGCACCAGGTAGCTATGAAATTTTATGTCACTGCCACAGAACGACGACAAAACACTCCAATAAATAGTTATTCCTGTGCAGGTGATCTAACAAGCCGCTCTTCGCAAAAGTGGTGACCATGTCCTTCAGTTCTCAGAAAAAGTGTAAGAACATAAGTACTTCGCCACTACATGAAAGAGCCACATGGACCAGCAGCGTAAAGTTCAGATCAAAAAAGCCTGTCGGGTTGACCTCTCGTATTTCATAAAACCATGTCCATGATAATGCACAATGCTAATGCACTTCTACTGGGCTGATAAAAAGCCTTTTTCAATTCTATGCCATACTTTTTTTTTTTGCACTTGAAGTGTCACCTTTTTACACACGAATTTATGTAGGACTTGTCCAGAATGCACGTGCAGGTAAGACACACACATGCGCATACATATATGAGGTGTTTCATTTTGAAGAGGTGGAGAAAATGAAATGCTTGATTTTTAAAAACTGTTTCCTAATTCAGTAGGGAAAGAGTAAGAAAGAGGCAAGCATTTTTAAAAAACAATTAACAGGCATTGAAATGACAAAATTCCCACTGACGCATAACTATCTCACACAAGTAACAGCTCCAGAAAGTTTTGGCCAGGTTTACTTTCTTTGCCGTGTACCTCAAGCAGATGGGTTAAGGGAGGGTAAAGAGTCTACATGATAAAGCAAAAGGCGAAAAGGTAGCTTCAGCATATGCAGAAGTCTCATCAAAGCCAAGAAGGAAGAGATACAAAACCAATGCTACGTAATGTAGCTTTTTTTTTTAATTTCTACTAGATTTCTCTTTTGTGAGTAACAACCTATTTGTTTATCAGTGTTGAAGGAAAGAAGCTGATGCAACATGCTGCAAGGAACTGTTTTCTGTTCATCTTCTACAACGCATGTGCAGCTCACGTGTTCCTTTAGTGATACCTTCAGCTGGGAACTAATTTAATCCCACAGAAAGCTCTCTGCTGGAAATCCATTTAGGGTCTAAAGAAAATTTGCAACACTAAACAAAACATTATATAAGTTTCACGTTAAACAAGACTAATGACAATCATTGCAAAGAACGTACACAAACACGTTGAAATACTTCAGAGACATAATTAAGAAATAAAAACTGTGACATCAGTACTTTTGCACTTCTGTAGCAAAAAAAGAAAGCACCTACAGCTCTTGAAAATTACGATTCTACACCTGTTCATTAATTTATCTACTAAGATATTAAAAATCATCACAATAAAATCTTAAGCATACTGTTTTAATTAATGGTATTCTAACTGTTAAGTGATTTTACTCTGAACTAAAATGTCCAGTTCATAGAGCTTCACATTTGTTTTTCTTCAGAAAACACAGTGAACGAAGAACTAAGAATATATTCTATCAGTCATGAATCTAATGAGGATGAATATCACAGGGTGATAAAAAGGAGTACATTCAATTACACTGTGGAGAAAGCAAATTCAGGTAAATCCTAGCTTTAATCTCCAATTTCTATCAAGTCTCTATGTCCAGCAAACAAACACCCTTTTACTGTTGTGAGAAATAAATGAGAAAATTCCTCTTATTTCCATCTGCCAAGCGGTTTAGTATTTGCATTTATATGGTATACAGTAGCAAAAGTAAACGTAAAAATTAATTGATTTATTGTTCTCTTTACCTGAAACAAAATCTATGGCAAGGACATAGATTTTGGCGACCAGTCACAAGCGGTGTCCCTCAGTTTTGGGACCTGCCTTGTTTAATATCTTTATCAATGATCTGGACGAGGGGATTGAATGCAGCCTCAGTAAATTTGCGGACGACACAAAATTAAGCACAAGTGTCGATCTGCTGGAGGGTAGGGAGGCTCTGCAGTGGGATCTGGATAGGCTGGAGCGATGGGCTGAGCTC
>JAOXOE010000694.1:5484534-5522265 GCA_028565055.1 Phoeniculus purpureus
CTCATTAATGTCTGTAAATATGTGAGGGGTGGGTGTCAGGAGGATGGAGCCAGGCTCTTCTCAATGTCATCTAGTGACAGGGCAAGGGGCAGTGGGTGTAAGCTGGAATATAGGAGGTTCCATACCTCCTTTGTTCCATAAATATCAGAAGGAACTTCTTTACATTGAGGGTGACAGAGCATTGAAACGGGCTGCCCAGGGGGGTTGTGGAGTCTCCTTCTCTGAAGACGTTTAAAACCCGCCTGGATATGTTCCTGTGCAACTTGGTCTAGGTGGTCCTGCTGTGGCAAGGGGGTTGGACTAGATGATCTTTTGAGGTCCTTTCCAATCCCTAATGATTCCATGAATCTGAGCAGTATTAGAATTAACAGACCATTGTTATTAATTAGACTCAAAATACACTTTTGCTTTACACGACAGACATTTCTTTGGTCCAGAAACTACTACACAAGTTATAATGCAACAACTGGTGAATTCATCGAAACATAACCTCAAATTTCCATGTAACACTGTCTTGTAAATATTATAGATATTTGTAATCATCATTAAATGGGTAGGAATGCTGCATAAACAGAAGTGTTTGTGTGAAAAAACTGAATAAGGAACCACACATCACCACAGGTTACAAGAATTTCTTGCCCTGACAGCAAAGGATACAATGAACAGCAAGTCAGCTATTAAATGCAATGTCATGTGCTTTTAAAATGAGAAGGCCAAAATGATGGCAACCACGTTATAGCATGTCACATGCTCTTCCTCTTATTAAGCAAATAGAAAGTGAGTCCACATCACTAAGATAACAACAACAAAGGAATAAGGCAAAAAGCAGACCTGGCATTGCTGGAATAAGAAATAAGCCACACTGAAGGAAAGAGATCAAACCATATTATCTGTTGGGTCCTAAAGGGTATAAAAGACCTGTCTGAAACTCATTTTGTTGTCATTAAACAAAGATATCAAAGAGATGCTGTGAAGGCTCAGCAGGCACCTTTCCTATTCCTCTGTGTTTCACATATCCTGGACAGATCACTTTGAGATACAGCTTTGGTGCTTGTGAGAAAATTTCTCAAGGAAATGAATCCAAGTGAAATCAGCTCTGCTGAAATTAAGTATCCCCTTCCACTTCCCTATAGTTTTGCCTTTTTTGTTATAGTCACCTATAAAACTTTATAAAGCTAGCGTCATATTAACTGTAGAAATGACTAGTCTGATATCCAGAGTTCAAGAGACTAAAATCAGTTGTTATCAGTTGCAGACACATGCTGAAAAGTGTGTGTCTTAGATACACAGCTACCACAATTTCTACCTTTATAATTCAAGTATAAAGCTTTCCAAAACAAACATCTTCTGCAAAGCATACAGAAGTAGCAATGTTAAAGCATAAACAAGTACTTGGGGAAAAAACCCTCAGGCTTTTTTCAAATTTTTCATAGCCTAAAGAAATCTTTTCCTCGATAAACCAAATAAATATCTGTGAGAGTTGCTGAATACACTACCATTTGATTAAACAGCTACTTCCGTGAACTTTCCTTAATAGTTTAGACTGGCTTAAAATAAATCAATACAACTATAATATACATGTAGAACTCCATGGAAACAATAGACTCTTGGGTTATTTCTTTTAAATTCTTCAAAAACACTACTTTTCTTAAAAATTCAACTGTGAAGCTTTGTGGTTTAGTTTTATTACCTGTGTTCGTAGCTGTTTGATTTCTGTTTCGAGTTCTTTGATTTTCTCTTCTCGTTTCTGAAGCTCTGCTTGTGCTTCTTGTCGAGCTGTGAACTCTTCATCAAACTGTAACAATTGGCCAACACGTAGGTGTTTGTACATTGAAGTCCACTATAGACATTATACTTTAAAGATTATCTTGACCAATAGCACAACCAGAGGACTAGATGCACTTTTAATTTTAAAAAGAAGAACTTTTCCAGCATGTGATCTAGTACCACAAAAATCCTTCCATCAATAAGTCATGACATGGAATCACTCAGGTCCATTTAATAAACAGGTTTTTCTCACACAAAAGAACACTGCAGACTTATCAAACCAAATCCAAGTACACATCTCAGACACAAAGCTTAAACCGTAAGTTTCACCAGTTTAATCTATAAAGTAACATATGAAAGGAGGAGGTATCCAAATGAGACCCCTTTAGACTTTATGTCCCCATGTAAAAATGAAATTTTGGTTTACAGCATGATTGTGATAAATCTGCTGTGTCTTTTCATCCTGCCAGTTTGCTTGGCTTAAGAGATTATTAGCATATTTTAAAGTAGATTCTGTAATATATTCTTCCACTAGACAAAGCAACTCATTGCTAGGAACAATCACTGACTGCCACTAACAACGTACATTGTGATAAATAACTCTGCCAGGAAAGCAACACAACAATTTGCTCTTTATATAACTCAGACACCACAGTGCCTTTTTAAAAATGCATCCATATTTAACACTGAAGAGAGGAACACTAACAACTTGATTCAGCTTTTCTTCTGAAATTTGTGATCATCATTCATGATGATCACATGTTCAAGCTTCATGATGATTCATGTTCAAGAACATCCATCGTCTCTTCTGGCCTGTGAAAGACTTCTACCAGATCAAACATCAAAATTTGGAATGCTCTCAATACACAATGACAGGGTACATGATCTTTAGTACTGTAACACTTAACAGTACATTCAGCATTTCATATCCTTAGACAGGATGTGATGGGCTGAGATTAACATATTACCCACTAACATTATCTAGGAAACACAAATTTAAGTCAATTAGAAAACATGATGTAGCACACTTTCAGTGCAGACATCAAGAGTGATGGATGATTTGTCAGTATCTTTAGAAACAGACCTCAAAGTTTTTATTACAGGACACATACTGAACTGAATCCTACGAAAGCAATTTTTAATGTCTAACTTCTCCAGTATCTAGAAATTAATGAAAACTGCCAGTCATTGAACCGGACTTAGTTTTTAAGTTCTATTAAAAATAACTGGACCAGAAGAATAAATCTATTAGTAAAATAGGTTCAAAAATGCAATTCAAGATTCCTAGATGTGAATAGTAAGGAAATAAATTACTCCTCCTGTAATGTCATCATTTACCACGAGCAATATAAGAAAATAAATAGGTATTTTAAAGTTAGCAGCTCTGTGCCTAAAGTGGCAATGTTCTTTCAAATACTGAATGACACTGCTTTGCAATACATTCCTTCAGGCCTAAAACTAAGCCAGAAGAGTTCTGAACATTTCCCCCCAGCTTTTTTTTTTTTCCTGAACTTGAGGCATCTAACTGTGATTAAGTATTTCAGGACAAAATAGCAAGCAGTGGAATGTTTCCATCAGTTATCTTCAATAGAGTAAGAAAACTAAACATATGCACAGCTAACACTACTCAACTGCTTTTGAAATCAGGCTAAGCTGGAATCTGAGCCTTATACACAGAGAGGAAAAGCCCAAAACCTGCAAAGCTTTTGAATATAAAATAACATCCTGCCTGTGAGATAAATTGCCAGCGTTCACTAAGTTTCTACTGTGAAACAAGTCCACGGTGTTCCTTTCAGAATTGCGTTTCATAACGTCAAAAAAGCAATGATTAGGACTTACCTTTCTGGAAAACTCTGCCGCTTTCTTTTCACTCTCTTCTACTTTAGCTTTGTCCACACATGCATCTAAAAATTGAAAGAAAATACCACACAAAAGTCAGGTGATACCTATCACAACTCTGCAGTGTCTTCACTCAGCAACACAAAGCACTTGGATTAACTTTTCATGAAGTGTGAATCTCTATGCAATTTAGAGGTGAGGTAAACTTAGCTAGATATAGTAGGTAGGAACTGGTATGGAGAAACAAGTTAGTTATCCATAAAACTAATAGGTCAATGGATGCAAAAGGCTACTGAAGTCAGGACTGGGGTTAAACTGCATGATCTACAGAGGTCTCTTCCACTCCTACCATTTGATGGTTCTGTAAGCAAATAGAAGATGCAGAAATACTTCTCAGGTAAGTAGGATGCTTTTAGAAAGTTATTTCACACCACCCACAAAGACTTTCCTTATCCTTTTGCCACTACACCAAAAAACCCTTTTCCCAAATAAATGTGTTATCTAAAAGCAATTACACACCCCCCATATAATATTTACTCCAGAGATGTGCTTGTATTTCAAGAATACTACCCCAAATCACACAGTATTTATTCATCAGCTTCTGTCCCACATGATGAGAACATCCATGGTCCCTCAACACTTTTAGCTGATGAATTTAGCTTAAACTTGGAAAACATAACCAAAAATGTTCTTAGAATGAATTATATAACAATAATAAATCCACTAATTAATACTAATGTAAACATTCATATTTGTAACAGACCTGAAATCAACAGAATTTATGAACGAGCTGGTTTTGTTAATTAAGACTATAGGGTTCAGGTATGTCAGGACAAATGTAGAGAAGCAATGTCATTTTATTAAAGGCTGCATAGTTTGATCTGACCTTCTCCACAAATATACCTATTTCCAGACAAGTAAAGAATTCACACAGTCCAGTCTGGACAGAAGAAACCAAAGAAAACAGGCACTTCAGTAAAATAAGATTTGTTTATAATGTACAAACCAACAAGATGAGTAAAATCCACATCCATTCTTCCTCTGCACTTAAAATCAGGGTCCATGCCACTGCAGTGCAATACTATCTGTGACACACACTCTTCTATTATCTTGTAATATTGGGGTCTAACAAAAAAAACATTTTACAATATAAGAACATGAACAACCAGGGTGTGGAGGAAAAGAGGCAATTTTTTTTACATTGAAAAAAAATAACATAAGGTACAGTGGAAGTATTTTCAATTGTTAGTTAACAATTAACTTCCATGTTCTTAAAGCGATAAAGGTATCAAGCTGGAGTAAAGGAAAAACTGTTCACCAACTTAAAGAGATTTTGGCATAAGGTTGTCAGGATACGGCTTAAGTCTTTGAAATAAGTGTTATTACATATATAAGACCTTTTCAAGATTAACATTGAGCAGAAAGACAAGAAAGACAGTACAACATCAGTTACAACACAGCTAGTCTATTATAAGCTATTACGCTTACCAAGGTATTGATTTCTACATTTCCCCTTACCCTCTTGGAAAAAAAATCAAACCTGACAGCTGACACTTACCGGACATAGTAATCGTTCCTGATGAGAAGGAAATGTTGGAGAATTGACAAGAAGTAATTTTCAGAAGAAGTATCTTTCAACATATTATACAGTAGATGAAACACCTCATTCACATCAGTGCAAACATTGTTAAGGAAATGCAAGGAATTAAGTATCATACCCAAGTGAAAAAAAACCACAACTCCTCAATACAAGAAAACACCAACCCCACATCAGACTTCTTAGTTACTTTTCACATTTTTGAAGTAAAACCTTTCATCACTCTGAACTTTGATCATTAAGTGCCTTTTTTGACTTGAACTCTGATCAGTAAATATATTTTCTTCCCAACAACAGTCCTCAGAACAATCCTGTAAATATATTTCACGCTGTGCTTCCTTTTTCACTCTGAGGTAAGTCAGGTTATGAGCAAATATCCACTAGTCAATCATTTTAATTTCTTAAAGAAGAAAATTACATGTAATTACCTGCTCTGTAATGCAACTACATTACTTTTATCTTCCTCTCATTGGTTACATTTGTCTTTCACTGCTTTTCAAACACCAGCTACTCCTCTCTTTAAAGCTGAAACTAGTCTGAACTTACACAGCTGCAACTACTGCTTCTTCAGAACCAGGAAAGGGAAGCATCTTAAATGCTTCAGAATGTACAAGAAAAAAATGTTCCAACTTACCAAAAGTCATATTTCTTTAATACAATAATTAACACAAATTTAATTGGTAGGTTTTTAACAAATGGAAAAAAGTCTGCTTAAGAAAGTCCCTGACAATATATGCATCTGTGACAAATCAATTGCACAGTGTGTTCTAACTTACATTTAATAAAGTTATTAAACAATGCAACAAGTTACACCACCATTTCTATAAAGGATATTCCATTTCAGCTCTGATATCATTGAGACGATGTGACAGTTCAATTAAGTCTTCTTCTTTGTTCTCATCAAACACTTTCAGCTGAATATCAAGCTCTTCATTATCCTTATCTTTCAAGCCCTATTTTTCAAGGCAGAGTGAGAGTGTATCTTAATTTTCTCATCTTTAAAGAAAGAATTCTCCCCCCCCTTTCAGATTATAGTATGACAAAATCTAAGACATTAACCTTTACAACGAGAGCAAGCGGTAACTCAGTGCCTGCAATTTTATTATAATTGCACAGCTGAGAAAAATTATGGCAAAATATCGGCAACTATAGCAGGTAGGGGCTGCAGAACAAACATGAAGGCTTTAATCGAGATCCCTTAATGGTACACAGTCAGCAGTTTATCCTTGATAATGTCAGAGTTTCTTTAAAAATAGCATAAAGATATTTCAAATCATTAATAAAAGTGAGCTTAAGCCTAAAGAAATACTAAGATGTGTTTACAATTCTATTACTAAATGAATGTAAGTAACAGCTTTAAAAAACTTAGTATATTGACAAATACTTATAGGAGAAGGGAAAAGAACCGAAACAAAAATCAGAGAGCAGGGGAAACTTGGTTTATTTTGTAAGAAATTTAAGCAATTTCACTAATACATTTAAGAACCAAGAACCAGGTTTAGAGGAATCTATCTTAAAAAATGTTAGCGTTATTGCACTCCATGCTTGAAGTAAAACTGGCATGGAATTGTCATAATCTCATAGTTTAAAGCTCAATGGCAACTGTTTATGTTCCCCAAAATGGTAGAAAGTCTTATGTCTGAAAACCAGAGAAGGCTACCATGAGCCTGGTCATATTAAGAGAGAGAGAGAATGATGTTTCATCCCGATTGCATTTTGCTCAAGAAACTCTGATTCATACATTTCTTGAAGAAATAGCCCTGAGAACAGATATAAGCATCAAGTCTGTTACAAAGCTTTGTCACTGACAGTCACTGCCTAATGCAAAAAAACTTTCATACCTTAACAGTTATAGAAGTAGAAATTCTGTTTCAGACAAATATAACCAGTTATTCCTTATCTCATCTTGTGATCAGTTGTGAGAAAATACTTAGTACCTTAACTATATTCTTGATATAAACACCAGAATGTTTTCTTGGTTAAGAGCTATAAATTTACCCCAAAACACCTAAACATTCATGCACAGCTATCCATAAGGGCATAGGGTCCATGCAGCTGCATTAAGATATGCAATCTCATAGAGAACTCATAAGTCCATTTGACATTTCCTTAGAAACTCCAAATATATTCTCAAAATAGAGATTAAAGAAAGAAAACATAATTCTCCAGAATTAGTTTTTCATGCAATTAAATGTACATACAATGAAATACTGGTTCTACAGCCAGCCAGACTTACATTCATTCCATGTGCTTGGAGTTCATTGTACGAAATTTGACTACCTTAATTTAGCTCCTAATATATTGACTTGTTTCTACTATTGTTCTGGTTTATGTAGCTAATGAAAACCTAATTTTGCAACCACACAAAATAAAAGCAGATTTGAATTGACAGTCCTTTCCAGGTCTGACCTTCCCCATCCCCAATCAGTCACACATCTGCTACTCAGGAAAACAGTTTGGTTATCCACAACCAGTTGACTGTGATCAATTCCTATATACAAATGACTTACAGGCAATATCTTCTTCAAGCCACAACGTAAAAACTCATTTCTCAAGTGTATCCTGAAATCAAGATCTTCTGGAGATGTAACAAGGGCATTTATGAGCTGCATACACGCTACCTGTTCACAGAAATATAGGCAAAAATATTTAGTACATATAGAATGAAAATAATACTGACTTTGACTATTTTAGTTTAATTACAAAACAAAATGTCAAAAAATGGATATTATTTATTATGTGGCACTTTCAAATTCTCCTGTTTTCATATTTTGAGTGCTTCTGCTGTGCAACACATAAAGGATCATACTTTATTTCAGAAACTTGTAGCACAGAATCATTAGGGATTGAAAAAGAAGTCATCCACTCAAAGACCATCCAGTCCAATCCCCTTGCCACAACAGGATCACCTAGACCAAGTCGCACAGGAATGCATCCAGGCGGGTTTTAAACGTCTCCAGTGAAGGAGACTCCACACTACGATTGTACACTGCAGCCTCTTTCCTTTCTTCTCAGTACTTACCCATTTAAAAACAACCTGTTTTTACAGTAATAAAAAATTTAAAAATGAAAACCAACAACAAAACAACCCCAAGGACCCATATACAAAGTAATCTGCATCACCAGGTGTCTTTCTGCCAAATGCTCCAGGTCTCAGGATGCTGGCTAATGCTTTAGCTGAACAGCTGGGCACTGTAACTGATTTACTTTAAAACAGGTAGACAGAAGCATAATGCCAAAAGTGCTGATCCACAATGAAAGACTTAAAAAAGAATCTAGGGAAATACCAAGTTTGTTGAAAGATGTTAACTACAAATAAAGTGCCATTAGAGTTTTTAAAATAAATAAATAAAAATCAATTTCTGCAGAGAGAAAAAAAGTCAGATAAAAAGCACCCATCCAGTTTTAATTACATACACTAACTAGTTCTAATGGAACACCTTATGGAGACTTAAATTTCTATTAAAACACTGTTTCAAAGACACTCCCTTTATATAGCTGCATCTTCAGATAGTGTAGTATCACCATGCTAGCTTCAATGATTCTTGTTATTTTACTACTGTGACATGACTTAACAAGCCAATGTACATGTCCAATCTGAAATTAATAGAGAGAAGAGGTACCATCTGCTATGATTGCTTTTGCCAGAAGAGACTCCGGCTTAATGGCTTGTGCTAATACATTGTAAGTAAAGAACTACTTTGTCAGAAACAACTTAATGACTCTTGCAATTGTACCTTTACTGGTGTATAACTAAGGTTTTGAGGGGAGAAAAGGGCGGGGAGCAGGTTTGGTTTTGTTTATTTTAAATAAACAAGGTCATAAAGTAGGAGATAAATTCAAAAGTTTAGTGATAGCATTATTAAGATGAGAGTATAACTTCTAGCAAAACTAGTATCAGCAGGCCATTTCTATTTATTTATTCTCTTTTACTGAACACCGGAATAATAGGAATAAAATATTTTGCTGGTAATACCATAAAGTAATACACAGTCCTAGGTATGTTATATGATTTCTGCAGCATTGGTAAGCACATAGAAAAAGGAAACCCACCTGCAGCTGCAAGAATTCATGGTTTTCCAATCCTTCAACAATTTGAGAAAAACGTTCCCTATTGTGCCTTTCAGCAGCTGTTGTTATAGCACCTAGAAGCTTGTCCAGACTAAAAGAAAGAACAACTGTCAAAAAGCATAATGCAGCCAGCTTTGTCATTTTAAACACAGGTAAGCCACTATTAACACAACTCAAGTGCACTGACAGCAAATCAGCATTTATCCGCACACCTACTTGAATTCAAACCATGACCCAAGTGTTTTAATAGGTACAAGATTAATGCTGAACTAAAAGGTAAGTCCCTAAACTGTGACATTCAGCTAATAAACAACAGACAAGAAAAAACTAAAATCATTACCTCTGCAAGACTGTGCAGTCTGTACTAGCTGACATGTTTAAAAAAGCTGGCATTCGAATAAATTGTTTTCACCCATGCAGGGCATTCAAGGGAAGATGTCCCAGTCTCAGTCCTACCCACAATCATCAAGTCAATAGTGGTCCACACTAACATGCAGTGTTCTCAAGTGTCTCTAAATCTGACAGCTGCCCTTGTGACGATTTTAAGTTCACATCATACTCATTAAAGACATATGAAATAACTTTTTTCCAGCAGCTATTTTTGCAGTTATGGCTCATTAAATCTCCCCTTACAGTATGCAATCACAGTCCTTTCAGACATCCACTTAAGTTCACTGAAGGGTTTGTAGACGTTCGCTCATTTGCTTTGTCTGATTCAACATTGGATTAATGCATCTGAACATGTGAAAGTCTTTTTTCATTTGAAGTACATTAAGAAAGTAAAGACTTGTCAGCAAAACAAATGCAACCTGTTGTCTCATCTGTGTCCAAACTGACAAGCCACCAGCATTCAGAAAACTAATTGTTTCAATACTTACATATTTTCCTCTCCAACAATGCAGAGAGCAGAAAGCAACTTCACTGTTTCCGTCATCATGTGTGGTTGCTTTGGATCAATTGCTCTGGCTAACAGTAAGAGACTTCTTTCATCTCCTAGAATCCTTTGCAATCCGTACTTAAATAAACAAAAAGCTTACAGTGAAAAGATTACATTTGGCTCAAATACTCGTCCTCATCTTTGTGCTTCAGATACTCATGAATTCTCACATCAGCTCCCCCTGATTTGATGTTCAGTTACAGTCTGCTAAAACCTTCTGGCTATTCCCCATTGGGGACACAAGTCAGGCTTCCAGATCTTACATTTGAGGATTTCTCCTAAGAAGGGGAAATCAGCTTCTAAGGATGTTTTTTTGTACCCATCAAAAGACACATCACAAATTTCTGAAGTTGAACATGAGTAACCCATGCTAGGAACAAGGTCAATACAACTTAAATTACAACAAAGTTTTATCCTTTACCCTACCTACCAATTTAAAGATTGTTACTGAAAATATAATAAATCATACAAAATTTCAAATCAAGTGATAACTACAGTATATTAACAATATTTCACATACATTGTTAAATACATATGTTAATCTACATTAGAAAAAATAATGTATTAAAATCTGAATTTAGAAATATTTTCCTTTCAATTGCACAAGTGAAGCCACTGAAATCCATACTATCGTGCTCTGTTTGCCAAATATTTCACTTTAAAAATTTAATATAATTTAATAATAACTAAGACAAAACACTTATTTGGCAAGGATAACAAACAAGACTCTCAACAGTTACCCTAAGTTTAAGACCTACTTTTCCAGAGACTCAGCTGACACTGGATATACAAACTTTCCTTCCTTTTCTGAGATTCAACATCCTACATAAATCTTGAAGTCAACAATCATGCTAGAGGTTTTTGAGTTTAAAACAATTCTTACTTTATTGTTCATAAATGCTTTCAGGCACTGTATGAGTTTATGTTGATTCTTCTTATCAATGCTTTCTTGCCTAAAGGAAGAAAAAAGCGTAAGTACAAACAATCCTCACAAGCTCCCCTAACCCTCCCTTAAAACAATCCAAGTCCTTACTGTTTCTTGTCCAGAAGCTTTTCCAATACATCCAACAGCAGCCCAAGACCTTCATGTCCAAAATTGTTAACCCAGCTGGATAGAAAGAAGCAAAATGCTTTTTACTGGTTTTCTCAATCAAATGTAGAACTCACCAAGTCTTCAATACTGCTTGCACATCTCTTCATACAGTGCTTTAAAGACTCACTTCCCAAGAAGACTGGATCATTAAGACAAAAGCTTAGTTCCAACAACCACAGGTTGTCAAGAATGGCTGTGAAAGAAGGTATTTCAGACAGTTGCAAACATTTCACTTATCCTTTTGTTTTCCAGTGTGCTGAGAACTGCTTTCTTGTGCCAAGAAGCATTAGCGTAATTACTCTGGTTTCACAAAAACCCCACAACACTTTATTGCTTAGCAAAACCAGCATGATAGAAAGAAACTACAGCAGAAATTATTACTTACCTGACTGGATTGCTAGTTAGAGACACTCGCAAAGACTCTAGACAATTAAGAAGCTTTTCTTCTGAAATTCCAGATTTCAATTCATGAATATACTCTTGCGAGGACAGTGTGCATTCATGCTTGCTGTTTTTCAGTCCGCCCTATCACAAAAGACAGAATGCTGCTTCAAGTTATATTGATCATTGTAACGGTCAGATGATATCAAGTAAGGCAAATATTTCCACATGAATTTTTAAATCATCATTTTCCCTGTACAACTATTATAGACACCTGACTTGACTTTTATTCGTTCTGTTTAATAGTTTAGGTTCTGCAATCACAAAGGTAAATATTTTCTTGGAATGTTCTTCACTTCTTTAAGTGCATATACTACATCTAGAATATAAAACATTTAATTTCATTATTCAGTTGTAGAAACATGTTGAAATGCTACCAGCTCACATTTAGCATCAATTTCACAACACTGTATTAGAAACAACCATGAACAGAGAGAAACAGAAACCCCCACACTTGTCTGACCACTTCCACTGTACCCATTTTACATTTTAAAAAAGCTGTGCATTAACCCTATGGATATATCCCAACTCTACAATTGTCTCTTCTCCCAAAGAAAATAAGAAGATAAGCCACTGAAAACAATTTTGAGAAGTAGCTGGTATCCACCAACTGTTAAATCAATGGTTACAAAATCATGTAACTGCATGACTCAATGATCTCCTGCTGTATCACAATTCCATGTTTGGCCACTGATAAGGAACTCTAGAGGTTCGTATTTGTTAGAAAAGAATCATGTGGAAAATTTGACAAGGAGCCCATGTTCCTGCTGAAGTGCCATTACAGAAGAATAACTACCGACAAAGATAATCAGTTTTTAAAGCTGTAGTATTCAAAGCCAAGAACAAAGATTCAAAAAATTTTACCAAAAGGGGCAACTAGCTTTTGTACAGCTCTGACAAGCGGCAGAAAAGTACGCTTGTCTCAGAAGAGTGGTTACGATTAATACATAGCTCCTGAAATTCTAGGTCTGTGGAAGAGAACCTGGTAAGTCCTGCACGTAAAAGCAGTAAGAAAAGTGCCTGACCTAGAATAGAATTCATATGCATTTGGCTTCCATTGTATCAGGAACTAACTGCTGCAATCTTATGTGTCTCTTTTAAAGAGCTACACTTTTTTATGAAGTTACTGGTTTGTTCTATTCAAATTCTTATCCTTCATTTTCTTAAAATGACACCAAGTACAGCTGATGTCAACATGACTTGTCTACATCGAAATTAATGGTTTTGACCTACACACATTCCAGTATTTCTATATGATAGAACTATGTTAAATGTTCACAATATACATTCAGACTGCTTGTCCTCACCTCAGCAAAACAAAAACGTGACACAGACTGTGAACACTTAAAGAGAGTGATCTTTTCTGGACTGCACCAGCTTTGAAGACGTTTCTTGTTAACATGTATAGCATCTTTAGCTGAACAATGCAGGCAAATGACAAAAGACCAAGACAGACAAAGACAAGTAAATAGGATATAAAGAAAGCACAATCCCAACCTCCAAAACAGAAAGGAAACTAAGAATAAATGGGTGGAAGTTAACTTTAGACGATCAGGAACTGACTTTAAATCAGGTAAGTACATTAACACTAGATAGTAAAAATCATCATTGTTCACTCTGAAAGACCATAAGGCAAGGAATTTGAAAACGGAAACAGTTTTGTACTTTCCACTGCACTGGATGGACACTGGAAACAGTTATGTTCATAACAAAAGCAACCAGCACACGTAAGAGATACAGCTTTTGTCATTTCAGACAACAGTCATTACCCAAAACCTAAGAGTGAAAGAACAGAAGCACTGTGGTAAGCCAGAACAAATCTATGAAGAGATGAGATAATGGCAGCTTCAGTCAAATGCTATTACTCCAAAAAGCACTCTAGAACTCTCCAGGTGTTTGTTTTCCAGACCTATTCTTTCCAGTCACTAGCCCAGGCCCTGGTCTCTGCTCCCAGGTCCACATGAGATTTCTATTCAGATGAAGCATTTAAGGTTTTCTTTCATATTTAAACCAAACTGTGCTCTTGCTGCCCCCTCTTTCTGTGTCAAGGACGTTAGTTGGGCCCTTCTCTGTCTAGATTCTTGTTTTCATAAGACCGGTGATTTCCTCAAAAAAACATTAACATAGGTTAATGTTAGAGGAATTGGCATTAAAGATCTCCTAAGCCTCCTGATTGAACCTGACAGGACTACAGGATGGGGCATGGTCACTTTTTCTGTGGCCAAGCACTTTTAACTACACAGCAATAAGGAACCATCTCCTCTTCCTTTTCCCCACCCTCCAAAACATATGCTCACTAAAGACAGTTCATACCAGCCATCCTAAATGCCCCTGTTCATGCTAAAGAAGTCTCAGGTTCAAAGGGTTACTTTCTGTTGTTTTCAGCAATGAGGCTACCTCCAGTACCAGAGCCAGGTGCTATTTCTTTCATTTCCTTACTCAGAAAGAGTTCAACTGGAACACTACTCTTTAAATAGTGCTATGACTTTACATGGATCAGATTTTAATAGATACATTTCTCATTTACTTTGAGGCAGAAGGTCTCAGTGAAAGATGGGCTTTTTGTGAGAGCACCTAATGAAGGCAAAGTACAAAGACACTCAGAGTTTGGTCACACACCAGAATTTTACAGAGACAGGACAGGCACCTTTTCAGTGCAGAATACACTGAAAAATGAACATAAGCACAGTTTTTGCTTTTTCATTTTAAATAAAGTCAGACAATAATTAAATTCTTTAGAGATTTCTATTTCAGTTTATCTCACTGTACTTTAACTCCAAGTGATTTCAGAGTTGTTAGCTAGACACAGAAATTCCTCACCCAGGAATTAGCAAATGTCCAGCTTTATACACTATCTGGATGTGCCACCAGAGACCTGTAAACAAGCTTGAGATTCAGTATCTGACAAAAGGAGAGAGTAAAAGCATTTCGTCCTCCATATAGAAATAAGGAGATACTCGGTTTACTCAGTGGTAAAGAAACATGGAGCATACCTCCATGTATTAATACAATCCTATTTCTCTCATACAAAGGAATCACGATATTTTAATCAGGATATAGCAACAGAGTCAAACAAGTCGATCTGTTTGAGGTCAGTGAAGGTGGTTGTCTTCTTTTTAAGAAAGCAACAAAAACGTTCTTGAGGATTGTTTTAAGCCACATGCACTCTAGTTGTTGCACATTAGACTTGGAAAAGCAGTATCCTAGTTTAAGCTATGAAGAAGCATCCTGTTCAGCTCCTGAACTAGACACAGAAAATTTGTACAGTTCATATCCAATTTACCCTGTAGACTTTAGCTGAACACATGAATTCAACCCATTAAAAGCAGAACTAACAGAACTACACTAATACTAGTTTACACATCTATATTCATGCCTTACAGATAAAGGGAAGATACACAGCTGCCATTTCAAAGCCATTGTCTTCATATACAGGGCAAGGAAAGGTGACTTTGCAGGTGGCTAAAATGACAAGTGAGCACGGTGCTTGAGATCCCAAGTAAAACTCCACTAAGTTGAAGCTCTAATCTTCTCATTAAGAGGCAAGTCTCTTCTCTGCAATTGTGACTACAATGAAGCAGCACTGGCATCAACAGCCTCAAATTCTCTTCCCTAACCACAGCAAATCTTCAGAAAAATAACTATGTGTGTTGGCATGTGCAATCAACTCCCAAAGGATGAAGACACTAAGGAGAAGCAGAACACCAGGGAGTATCCTTTCCATAAGCAATATGCACAAGCCATACGCTAAGATAGGCATATCTTATTTTACTATTTTGCAAGTTGTCTGAACAAAACCATGCTTTTAATGCATAATTATTCTTTCAGTCCATCAGAGCTCAAATAAAAAGGCACAGGGAAGAGAACAGGTATTACAGTTTCTCTGCTACCAAATCTGCATGTATCAGAGTCCTTTATAAAATCATCTCTTCTCAAAGCAGCTGTTCAAACTACTCTTTATGAGGAAACAACATGGTATCAGGAATTGTTTGAAACTGGTTTTAATGTACTGGAGAATTAATTATTTGTTCATTAAAAAAAATTAAGTATCTTTTCTACTTGCTTATTCATTTTCTCAGCCAGCACAATGTACAAAACTAAAAGTACTGGTGAATGCAAACAGAAGACTATTTAAAACAACTCTGAATAAAACACAACCAGCAGTAATTTCCTTGTCCCTATGCACTATATCCTTCTACATTAAGTACATCTAAGGTAATGGTTAGACAGTTTTAAATATTAGGTTGTTCCATATTATTTTTACTAAAAAATCTAAGTACCGAATATGCCCTTGCAGACCCTGAAAAGCCTGGTTTGGCTGCAATCAAAAACATAGTCCATTCTTAACTAAAAAATAACATCTTTGCTTTCAGCCATCATTTAAAATTCATATGTAATTATTTCACTCATAACTCTTTTTCCAGGAAACAAAAATCTGCTTAATTCAATCCAACAAACTAAATCTCCAATACCTATGAAATAAAAAAAATATAACTAAATTCAATCATGTAGCTGAGCACTTAAGAGAAAATTTCTGCCACGAGTGATCTCATGCTTATTAATTGACCTTCTAATTCCTCTATTTGGATCTTATTCTCTAGTGGCTGACATTTCCATGACAAACTATGAATAACAACAATCAGTGTATTAAAAAAAATGCACTTCTAAACAGAACAAAGTAAGTCTGTAAATTTAAAGTTTTGAGTGATGGTCTTTGATAAAAAGCAAGACAAATCTATAATATACTTATGGCTCACAATAAGCAATCAAGTTCTCAGTGAGTCTTAAGAATTTGGAAACCGATTGCTGAAATGCTCAGAAGTGCAATCTATTACCTTATTCCATTAAGTTTATTAGCAATTATCTCAGTCATGTTTATTTTGACACAAGGACTGAGTTATTCCCACTGAACTTTAGATCTTAGAGAGAAGTCCAAAATATTCCAACCTAATCTCTGAAAACGGAAGCATATTCATAAGAAAAACAAAACTATCGTGTTCATACTCACCGTAACTTTACTTCCGACTATCTGCATGCAGTGGTCAGCCAAGAGAGGTTATTGTGTAAAAAAGATAACAATAATATATAAATAAACACAGCAAAATATTTAGTAGGATGCAGTATCACACACATTTTTCAGTGCTTAATCATTAGTAGCAGTTACATTCTTTAATACTTTATCAAACTGTTTAAGTATTACAGCTTCTCAATGGGAAAACAGTAGTTCTGTAGGCAAAATTATACTAAATTCTTATGTTCTGCTGCTGAATTTTCAGCATTTTACACATTTCAAACAAATAACTAGTAGTTGGCTTGGCATCTACATCTTGAAAGATCAAGAGATATGCCGTTTTGTTAAAATTCTCAGATCAGGTATTTTAGATGTGACACTGAGAAAACTGAACTAAACATGATGGCATAGTGACTTTCTTGTAGGTATAACAGCTTCATTTATTATGGCACTTTTGATCTACTCAGATGATGTCATCACTGAATTTAATTAAGTTTTCATAATCAAAAACATAGCCTAGAGTTGTAAATCTAACTTGCATTTCAGAATATCTCATGTGGTATTTTTCTTCAACTGCTCAGTATGGATGCTTTCAATTACACGGATAATTAAACAGTGATTTTCACAATGCCTTTTTTCTTTAACCATGGAGCAGCATCTCTACATATTCACAAACAAGACCTTGACACAGAAGAAGCTTTGCCCTGTTCTATCACTACTGATCATGGTCCTGCGAACATCAGAACTATGGAATTGTGCTTCAACATTGTGGGCCTTTCCTTGTCAGCTATTTGCTGCAATCTGACAAGCAGCAAGTTTATTGAGTAACACTTATCTGACTAAGAGCCTGTGACAGTGTGGTTTTGTTCTGAGACCTGAATTTCATTGTATCTGCTCAGCTTCTACTTGCTTAATTTTCTACTCTTATCTTTTCCAATACTCTTTTAGGAAGTCTAAGTCTCTGTAAGTTTTTCACAATTATCTCCTCTCTCCTCTTCCTGAATGAGGTTTCCTCCAGAAGCACAAGATGAACTGTCACCACCAGCTAATCTCTTTGCCTAATTTACTACCTTCTTCTCTCATCAATGTTCAACTCATTCAATATGTCATGAAACGTCACCAAGTTCAGATCTCAAACCCAATTCTGAGCCTTCACCATTTCCCAACTAAAATTTCCACATCAACAGTCTTTCTCTTTGAGTGAGCAAAAGAATCAGAAGCACAGATAACCAGTTCACATGCTAGCTTCTAAGCTTCTAAACGTCCTCCATCCACCAGAAAAAGGTATTTTTCATCCATTGAAAACTAAGGTTTTTCTCACTCAGAACTCTGAGGACAGTAAAGCATTTCAGAAAAGCATGGTCAAGATGCTGCAGATGGCTCACAAGGCAGAGAAAATGAAGCACCAAATTTTAAAAAAATTTGGTGGAGATAACATCAGCAAAGGCAAGTGAAATTTTCAAATGAGTGGCGCGAGCTCAAAACTGTATTTCAACATTAAATGAACTGGAAGAAATGTTGCATTGACTGTTAAGTGTGTTTTGTGAGCTCTAAGCAGAAGAAAAAGCACGTTTTTTGGTATAAAAACGAAAGTAGATGGAACAGTTATCCGTGACCAAAGTAAAAGGTTGAAAATTTTAAGAAAGATCATTTCGAATGCCATGAGCATTTTCATGGAAGACAAGCCTGAAGATGGCCTAAAGAAAAGTAGGTTTGATCATTCATGAGGCAGTAAAAATTGGCTGGGGCTTGAACTGAACTAAGCAGAACAATAATTTAACTAAGTAAGAGACAAACTTAACAGTGAAAATTATGTCTTCCTTTATTGAGCTCTACTTTTTACCTTTTTTAAAATCAGTTAGCATTCTAAAACTGCATTAGTGTAACACACCATTCAAATGCTGCAATTCAATAGCAAGAGGGACTTACTGAAGCACAAACTTCAGCACAAGCTATTTTTCCTTTAGGAAAAACAGTTTGCATATACACAAAACATCCATACTGGTGCTACGTTCAAAACACACATTCTTTAGTACACTGAAGCAAACATCCCCTGTTAAGTCTCCCATGCTACAGCACATACAGTGACAGCAAAGCAATGTTAAAACCTTCAGCAGTTAGACATGCAGTGGCAGCTAAGCTTTCCTTAGCTACAAAACCATGGTACTCAAGGCAGCTGCGTTTTGATGTCTGTATACAAGAGACATGATCACCCCTCTACTGAGAGAGAGCTGCAAGTACTTACGCTGTGAAAGTTTCTACTGCTAACAATAAAGTATTTTTGCTTACTGTGAAAATCTAACACTTAACATAGATCATCAAGCGAAGACAAAAACCTTGTAACAAACAATCCATAGTTCACAAAGAAAGTCAAGGCTAAGAACATTAACAGGATATTCAATAACAATGCATAAGCTTGAATAATTTTCCAATAGCTTGCATATTTAGCTAGAGCATGCATTAAGCACTGGATTCGTTCCAGGACAGACTAAAGGCCTGTGGATTTTGTCTAAGATTAAATCATGCGAGAACATCACTGCTCTCAGAAATCTAACATACCATGTTCCCATTGTAATGCTAATGTTTCCTCGATTAAGTTTATAATGTTGAATACAAAGCATTTGCATTTAAAAACAGCATGTCATTGTAGCTTTCATTTTTTTAAATTTAACTCACCAGAGTCAATTTTAAAGGTTACAAGAAAGACAAGTCAGTATAATGCTGGCAGTCCATCCTTATAAATTCATTAGACAGACACCAACATAATGTTATTGGGCAGTTTATTTCACTAAGAAACAGATGATTGCTAAATGGTATCTGTATGCAGCACTCAGACTCAGCTCTGTAGAACAATTAGCAGTTCTGCCATTATGTATTTGAACAATTATTCCACACATAGTCTTTGTTTTCAATAATTGCAAACAATAACCTAAAAAATTACCTTTTTTTAAGAACTATGCTGACTGGGACACAAAAAGCTACCAGGAACCACAACTACTCCTAAACAGTGCAATACATTCAGCTCCTCGGAATTCACCACTAGCTACTTTAAAATTCTTTATACAACAAATAGTGGTAAAACCTATTTCTAGAGAAATAACAACATACATATGTTTCATCCTATATTCATGATTTTTTGTGACATAGTCTCCTTTTACATGATAAGAACTATCTTCAGTTTTTATGAACTATAGTCAGTTTTTCCCAAACAAAAACCATTACTACTGTATAACTAATTAGTTCTAATAGTCTCACTACTATATAGCCTTGCTGCAGAAAATAAATTGCAGTCTTCACTATAAGAAATTGTGTTTTCCACCCCAAATAATGTTGGGGCATCCAGTCATTCTCTTAAAATTTTGGGCATCCCAAAACAGACTTCAAAAATTCTTCATGAAGGACCTGTGAACCAATCAATTTACTACAGAAACGATGAAAGGTCAGAATGTATTTTTTTCTGCTCAAAATGTAATCTGATACTTGCTTTAGGACTGTCCTTTCAGCAATGGAATCACTCTAACTTACCTTCAGATAATTTCTTTGTAGAATATTTAATGCAGTCTTCAGACCAGCTACAGTACTCAACATACTCAAATCAAGCACCTCTGTTCAATTTTAAATACTGTCAATAGTTTAATTCCCCATTTCTAACACCACAAATTGTTTATCTAGTGTGCAGGACATTAGTCGAACCATAGTCATGTTGTTCCTTCCAAAAACTTTCAGTACCAAATATTTGTAAGATGGATTCCACAGAAATATGCTCAGGTTCCATCCATTACTCTACGTCATTGGATTTGCAATTTCTTATGGTTCACAAAAAAGCTTTAAGGTTGCCCATGAACCAAAACATAAACTAATCATTCAGAAGTACATTAGTATGTACAGATTTATTATTTTTACTACCACTCTTAGAAAATAAATCCAGACAAAACAATGGGAGGTTTCAAACTTGAACAGCTAACACTTACAAAGCCAAGCTGCTTATTGTCATCTGTCTCAGAGAGATCACTACTTACGGATTTGGCAGTTGCAGAAATATATTGGACAACCATCTCACGTTTTGTGGTCAAGTCTTTGTCTCGTAAAGGAGCTTTACGTTCTTCATTTAGATTCATGTCTTCCTGCAAAGAAAAGGACCACATAACATCAACGTTCTACTTCACGCTTTTTATTAGCCTTTGTTTGTTTCCACAGTGCTTTGCTTAAACAAATGGCTCATAATTACACTTACAGAAATTACTTTTTGCAGCTTATCTGCATTTCAGTTTGTTTACTTCTGAGCTACTATTTTTCTTGTTTAATTCTATCACTTTAAGTGTTTGCTATTTTCAAGGCTTAGTCAAAACTATAATTGCATCAAGGACAGTTATCATTAGTGAAAGTTGACTCAAGAAATGCAACTACAGAAAAGCCCAAAGACTCTACACCTCACATTGATCATTTCAGGGTTAACTCCTGTGAGTGTCCTATGGCTTTTCTTAAATCTTACCACAACAGACACCATTCCTGTAGTATCTAATCAAAAGGCCAATTATTAGTGTGCTGCAATGATCAACAAGAAAGTGTTCCAACTGATGCATTTAAAACAAACAAATATTTTGCTAAATTAAAGAGGCCAGTTCCAATTTAATAGCTGACTAAATGCAAGATGCAGTCATTATTAGTCTTGCCATTAAAAGCCAAAGTAACTTATTGGCAAACTAAGATCAGTAAATGTTACTATAACTTACTAACTAGAAGTATTTTCAAAGAATTATTAGTCTCTGAAAGACAAAACTAACGTCTGCTTCAGATAATTTAATGTGGCGAAGAAATAATCCCTTTATCTATGAAGCAAGTCAAGCAGGTCTTAAGTAATCTTTCAAAAGTCATCCACAACTGAACAGAGTAGAGATACACAATGGAATAAGGCAGTTCTCAGGCCACATTGGCTGTATAGAGGTTTGTGACAATTTACGAATGTTATGGAAAACAGCATTTCTAACAATAACCAAAAAGATATTTCATGCATCAACACCAACGTGCATGGCAGAATCAATACAAAAGGTATTTACTTAGAAATATTTCATCAACAGTATCTATTGCAACTACGGTATAGAGGTTATCTGAATTAAACTATCAACATCTTAACATCTTTACTTTTGGCTTTTTGGCTTTGCATTGTCTGCAGAAGCAGCCCAAGTAATTTAAACTTATATAATTCTTGCATACTATGAGTTATTTGATTTTTTACATGCCAATTTAAACAGGTCTAGCAGATGTACACTATGCCCTCACAAGTATTTTATACTTCCACAATGACATTCGAAAAACAACACTACATAATAAATGTCAATGTGAAAACAAATTCAAATACCATAAAATGATGCAGCATATGCTCTTACCATCATTTTTTCAAAGAGATCCATAACCTCTTTTTCTGATAAGTTCATGCAACGCTCATCAGTAAGTGCCTGGCCAAGCGGGATTTCACTTATAGAAGGCTGAGAGTCAATAGGATGCTGAATGAGAGGTTTCTCTTTTTTCACTGCTGATTTTCTAAAACTTGTTATTCTGTCGCGCTGCAAAGACATCCATTTAAAAATAAGCAGAAATAGAAACACAGGAAAGCAGACAATCACATGGCAGTAATACACAAAGTTTCAGTTAATCCAAGCAGCAGAGTTAAAACTCAAACTGAACTCTATGTATAAAAACTCATAACACTCAGCTACTACTTTATATAGAAGAACATTTAAGGCAAATTCATGACAGGTCACATGCAAAAGGGATGTAACTTTCTCACAGTTTCAAAAGCAGACTATCTATGTTAAACTCAGAGTTTCAAAATCTTGAGTTCATCTTCTCACATTAGTCCCTAATTATCCTGATAGTGAATAAATATGGTACCACACAGGTAATGTCCAAGCGTTCCTTCACCTGAAGAGCTATAAGTCTTTGGAGGACAACTGACAAAGCCAGCGTTGGGAAGGAGGTACTCACAAGTTCATCAGGCTTATTAAAAAATCCTGCTAAAGTAAAATAAAGTTTGTAGAGGAATTAATGCTCCAAGCATAGTTCACAATTCCTTGAAGTGTTTTTTGAGTATGGACTCCTGGAATTAGTGCAGACTTTAAGAAAAGCCAGGTAAGGGATTACTCGCATAGAAGCAGCCACCCACAGTTAAAATACGTATATGAGACATTAGTGAAAGCGTATCATAGCCTGCAATGGCATTTCACTGCTTAAGGCTGACTTGTTTTATGCCTTATTTCAAACCCCCACCTTTTTGTTTTTTAAAAAGCATGCTTACCCAGTTAATTTGTTAATATTGGAAACAAACAACAGCACCTTCCTTATAAGGCCATTTCTTACTACATCATTAACATGCAACAGCATTCAGAATAGAGTCAGAATTTGTTTTAATAAGTCTTTAACTACAGACATATGTTCAATTTGAAAACATCATGTCTATAATAATTTTTCTACATTCACTGCTTGCATCAACAAATACTAGGGTATTTGATTCAGACATTGAACAGCCTTATGAAGATGTGCTTTCATCTAATAGCAGCTTATGTAGGGTTATCAGTATCATTCATAGCAGTTTGCACTATGAAGACACAAATCAAAATTTATATTCTCTAAAATTAAGCAATTTCTGTGAGGTGTGAAAAATTCAATAGAATATTTCATTTGTAGGAAATGTGAATTTGTATTAGATTAGTCCAGTCAGTTGGGAAGACACAAATCTGACCAACTACTGTGGAATATTGGGGAGAAACGGGTTCTTTCCTTTGTTGTTTTGTTTTTCTTTTTCTTCTTTTGTTGTTTGGTTACTTTTACTGTTTGGGTTTGTTTATTTTTTTTTGAGAGTCTACAATACTACCTTAATTTTTTGTAGAGAATATACCCCTAGATAAGCTGCATAACCTTTGAGTTTCTTTGAACGTTTTTTCTGTTTGTCTTTTTTGAGGGGAGGGGTTTTGCGTTCTTGTCTCCTTTAGAAGGTTTGCATTTGTGGACAGAAACACATTACCTACAAGGATACTGTTAACACTACAAAGGCAAGAATATTACATTAATCCCATTTTGTTCTGTATTAGAATAGCTTACATTTTTTTCAAACTACAATTAGGTCACAGTCTATTGAAAAAGCCACAGATATGACATAATGCCTGAAAGGCAGTATCCAAAATTAGCCAATATACAGGAAACACAGTTTTACTGTTAACTTACATTAAAATGCCCATTCAGCAGTCTCAAAATAAAAAGCCATTTAATATCAATTTTGTGATACTGTGGTCTGCTTAAATCATACATTACTAACCGCAAATTTGTTTAACCAGATTGCAACAGTAAGATCATTTTTAAAAACATAAATTATTCTTCTTCATGATTACTAGGTACGATTTCATAATCTCAGACATACAAGTGATGATTAAATAAGTAACCAGCATAGACTATTATTTATAGAAAACTTAATGTTATAATTTTACCGAAATTTATTTTGATTAAAGTTCATGTAAAAACACTTTGCAATTGGTTTCAAAATATTCAGAACTATAAATTAGCAATACGGAATACAAAAATGTTGTTTGGTGTACATTACACTTACTACCCAAGGTGGTTCCACTTGAATCATGTGGTAACTAACTTTGAAGAACCACTACAGATTCTTCACTGTTAAAAAGAAGGTTAAGAGAAATAACACTTCAACTATTGAATAACTGTTTCAACATATCAGCAGTATTACTGCAGTATTTAGGAAGTGGTTAAAGAAGCTTCTCCAAATAGATAGCATTAATTACTCTTTGACAACTGAAGCTAATTAAGATCTTTATTACAAACACAATTTTATTAAATCTAATGCTTAATATCCTTATAAGAACATGTTCTGTTGTCCACAACATTTAGTAAAATAGCATGCAGCGTGGAGTTACCATTGCAAATTGAGATGTTACAAAGACCTTACCACATCATCTGCCAAAGTTTTTATTTGAATATTCTATTAAAAAAAACAAAACACACACACAAATCAAAGAAACAAAAAGACAGCGTTACCTACTGTTTCAGAATAAAGAGATCTCTACCTAATGTATTCCAACATTAAAAATCCTTTCCAGTGAATGCTCTGACAAAACTGCAGCTAAATGAGCAGGGAATTTACTGCACTATGTAAAAAACCAGGCTTGTTTCTCACATCACCTAGTCTTTTAACAGTGTAATGAACCTGAACCCCGCACAGGTCTAGCACCCCAACCAACTATCTCACAAAATTGCAGTGAGATTCCTTAGAAAGCTTTCAAAAACTAACATGTGCTATTGGACTTTAGACTGGGTCAGCAGATAGTTATAAGACATTCACACTTTTGACACGTTTTGGTAGTTCAAGTTGAGAAGCATTCCCTGTGCCACAGCTTCTTGAGCCTCCTGCATATTTCTCCACTGATAGGTGGCCTGCTTAAAACCAGAGCACTGATGTTGTACAAATCAAGTTGCTGACATCTCTCCTCTCCCTTGTATCCTCCTAATTTCTCCTTAACAGCAGTAAAACCCTCATCTCCAACACAACATTTTCATTCACAGTCAAAAAGGTTATCTACATTGCATACCATTATCATAATCATATCAAGGAAGCATCCAGTTAATCACTACTGCTCAATTTACACCAAGCAGTCATGAATAGGGGTAAACTAAGAGCTAGAACTTTGGGGCTGGGATGGAAGACGGAATCCCTAACAGAAAGACCTGCTCTATATGAAAAACTCTGGTAGTTGAACCAAAATGACAGTCCTGCAAGCCAACGGTTAGGAAGGAGCAGCTCCTTTTTCCTGGACAGCAAGGCTGCAGATTCCTTGGGTTATGGTCTCACCAGGTGAAGCAATCAAGGTGCTTCTATTCAACAGCATACACCAATATGTATTAATGGACCTCAAACCACTGTGGACAAGTTCAAAGTTACTGGAATGTCATTCTTCACCACACAGCATTTTACTTTGCCTCAGTGGAAGACATTAATACACCATTTTCCTTCTAATTCTACATTTTGCCTCTTGGCTATAGTGGTCAATAGCAAATTTCTGAAATAAACAAATTTGCAAGACTATGTAAATAATAGAGGAAGTGTCCATGTGGGAAGGAGGGGCAATGTGTTCCTACTTTAAAGTTATAATGAAAATAATCATTTAGAGTATTCAGGACAGTGCGGTGGATTTACCTTGGCTGACAGGGGATCAGGGAGAGAATAATAAATGCAAAAGCTAAAAAAAAAAAAAACCACCTCATGGGTTGAGATAAAGACATTAAAGACACTACACTATAACAAGTTAGGGTGGGGAAGGATGTGAAGCAAAAACCATAATGCAAAAATCACGAGTCTCCACCAGCAGCTAGGCCAGTACATGCCCAGTCTCTAAGCATCTGTTACTTTGAGAAAAAAGACAAGCCTCCTCCCTACCCCACCACCCCTGGAATACCTCTTTGTCCAGTTTGGATCAGCTGCATATAGCTCCCAACCTACAGCCCATCCCATCCTACTCCTGTTAAGTGCATCCTACACTGGGTAAGCCTGTTCAGCAAAAAATTGTGTTTTATCAACACGGTTTTAGTCACAGATCTAGAACACAGCATCATAAGGACTGCTGAAAAGAAACAACCCCATTCGAGCCTGACTCCACACAAACAGTTACTGTCATATCTCAAAACTCTTCCTTATGGCTAACACCTCTTCTGTATTTTTGCTACTTCTACTCCATATGGAGTTGAAAGAGTAAATAACACTGACATTAACATTTAAATCAATACTACGATGTCCTTATTCTGATAAAAGGACCTTTTCTCTTTAATGGTGATTACTGAGCAACAAGTCTAAATAACTTGAAGCCTCCCTGTGATTTCAACCCGGACAAAGCAATGTAAGCAACAAGTTCTAAAACTCTATATCCATTTTAGCAGTCACTTGTACTAGAAATATACTTTTTTCCCTTCTTACTTAAGTCCTGTCAATCTCTCACAGAACCTGGAATGCAATAATCTTCTCCATTTCTACATTTATATTCCATTTGTCACTCAATACTCCTCTGAGCAAAGTACGGAATACTAAAACAAGATACCACAGAGCATTTTTTTTCAGACACCTCAAGCACACCTCCCAGATCTTCCTGTGCTCACAAGCTACACTTCTGACAGTAGCTACTCATGATAAGCAACACATTTAACAGGTAGAAGAGAAACTGCATGTAGCTAGAGGCTGAGGCAAGGCACTTATGTACCTGCAGATTCTCACTATCACAATTTTTATGGTCCCTTATGCTAACAAAACAAACAAACAAAAAAACCCTCCACACTTCCAGTTTCATCTAAGAACATAAACCCAAAGTAGTTTACCTCCCAGAAAGATGTTTTAAATATAAACATTTCTGTAGTCAGTTCTCTAACACCAGCTTTCAGCCATCTATGCATAAAACAGCCAGAGCATCAGAAGAGGAAAAGAAATTAAACCTTTTCTTGCTTGTTAAAGACACCTGCTCCCTGATTTTAGAAGCAGCACAAAGGCACAGGTTTGATGATAAATAAAAAAAAAAAGTATAAACACCCATACTATTTAAGATAGCAAGGTAGCAACTCTCTCCTAGTTTTTAATAACAACACAAACCATGGAACTTCGAACGTGTGTGATTCCGTGATCAACTCCAGCATCACAGAATTATTTCCTATTGATGTACTTAGTTCTTCAATTACAAGACTTTAGTGGCAGATCTTCTCTGGTCAACCAATAGCGGACAAAAAAAAAAAATTACTTTCTGTTCACTCTCAGCATCCCAACACTTGCATAAGTACTGACAGATCACGATAGGAAGGGATCAAGCACAGCATCACTGGACTGGGATGTCACTAGCAGCAATATTGTCCTTGAAGCATGGGGATGGGAGGAAATAGTGGGGTTTTGCAACCTCTGATATCAGCAGGGCAGAGGTTTGCCTGCAAAAGCATTGTGTGGTGAAATAGAGGAAGACCGTACCACCTACAGCCCATGGCAAACAGTGAGCTGGACTACAGCATGGACTTGGAGCATATGGAGCAGGGAACTTATCCTTAAATGAAATGTTGGCACTGAGGAATGGACACATGGACTGAAATATGGACTCTAAATTTCCACAAAGAAAAGCACTGCTGGGAGTTTCTTCCCCTTGAAGGGTGGAGTTCAGAGCTCAGCCCAGTTATGTAAGAACATGTGATTAGTCTCTGTATGTCATTGTGCTTTGGTTTTTGTATTGTGTGTACTGAATGGCTTGGGTTTTTTCCTCAAAACAAGCAAGTCTTTGTTTTGGCCTGTGATTTTTACAAGTGGTTTTAACTCTGCTTGATTTTTTTGTTTTAGCCCATTAACACATTAATTATTTAGTTAATTTCAGTCCCAGACCTAATCAACTGATCGTCTGGTGACACCAAACCACAAACTGATACAGAAGCTGAGAAAAATAACTGTAAACACACTTTCATAAATAGCCTTACTTCCAACAGTTTTGTCACTGTTGATGAAGACAACCCCTAGAATCATAGAATTTAGATTGGAGAAGACCATTAAGATCCAGTTCAACCATTAATCTAACACTGCTAAGCCCACCACTAAACCATGTCCAAATCTCACCCAACAGTAGTTTTTATTTGTAGCTCAGACTGCTATTACTGTTTTGAAAAGTTTGTTTCAAACAATGATTTATTGGTGCTCATTGACAAGATCAGAATTCAAAGCAAAATTAAAAGCGTCTTCCAAAAGCTGCAAGTCCACGTTAGCGTAAGCCAATGAAATTGCTGGTTGTGAGACAAAAGGGTGAGGGTGGCACCAGGACAGTCAGCTGGCAGCTGAGATTGCCATAGAAACAATTTCCAAAAGCTCATTAAAAAAGACAGTTTTCACTTTTCACAATGCAGAAGTAAATAAAGTAAGTTCTGACATTTTCCAGAGGTACAACAATTCAAATGTTCTCCATCAAGCCTCTGCATGAGCCATACCAGCTAATTTATCATTACTAAAGCAGTACAAGCACAACTGTGCTATATGACTTGGTGAGTTCTTTATACAGCAAATCACACATCCAGAATCTGTTTCTCATTTCAATATCATGTGAGACTGATTTTCCTCTGAGCATCTTGATAAAGAACCTTGTGACAGTACTACAAGCTTTTCAGTAGAGATGAACAAACTTACTCTCTTCAGGTTGCTTTGAAATGCAATGCTTCATCAAGCAACAGTTTGCTAGATTAAACTTTTGAAAGAGCCATGTCACAATTCCATTCATAAATTTCACAACCACCAAGCACCACGCATACTAAATTAATAGCCTCAATATGCAGGTTTAATGTTCTATGAGATATTTCATCAAGATCTTTACAAAGTTAATAGACAAGGTAAACCCCACCCTTACAACAAAAATTTAAAACCTTTAAATTTCGTCTCAAGCTTCCATTTTTAGTTCAGAAATTCTACCCACTGGTTATAGCACTTAATTTAGAAATACATGTGTCATTTCATAATTGTTAACCCAGTGGAGGTTTTATAGGACACATCTTAAAAAACCAAACCAGAACAAAAACAACCAACCACAACACACACACATAAGTATGCACAAAAGCCCCATGGCTACCAGTCCTTAAGGCCCTAAATCTTTCACTTTAAGGATTCTTGACAGCCTGGTAAATGTCTATAAATAAGAATAGCAACAGTAATTGACAGAACATTTCTGCATAGGAACTACAGGTAAATCTAGGAAGACCTGGTGTGTCCATGTTGTGTCTCAGCTGCATTTCAATAGATAAGCATTTACATAAAGAAAAGCAGGAAGGAAGTTATATTAGACAATATGAAGGAAACATAGGACTGCATCAACTGTCAGCAGCATAAATGTGTAAAGTGAGGAAGGAAATCCTACTTCTTCTTGAACTTGAATCATCAGGCTAAGCATACACACTGTTGCCATAAACATTTTTTGTGGGTCATCTGCAGACTAGACTTGTGTTTGTTTTGGGCTTTCACTTTTGAATCAAATAATCTGGTTAATGGATGCTTCAACAGTCTTTGTTGAACACTGAATTTAAAAATAATAGGATTCCGATAGATGAGTGCCAATTTTGCTGCCTGCTTTGCTTGATAAGTAAGTTTACTTCAAAAGCTGCACCTCCTAAGCTTCCTTTAATATAATGCTAGTAGATTAGAAGAGCATTGGAGTAATTTCAAAAATCCTTTGCTACGCCCATGTAGCTTTCTACACATATATTTGTTGCCTGTAAAAAGTGTCAGATACACTTTATTAGACAAGAAGCCATCTGTCCAAGTGGTTGCTATTTTACCAGTAGTGGGCAGGACTGCTTGTCAGCATCAGCGTATTCTCTTTACTGCACACACAGCAAGAAAAACAGTTGGTTTAGAAGAAAATTAGAAAGTGTTTTTTCCCTAAAAGAGACTGAGATCAGTCATTAAACTAGTCACTTGAATAGTCATTGCATCAACTTCCAGGACTTAATAAAAAACAAACACAGAAGAGGTCCTGGGAGCAGTGAAGGGCTGGTTCAGATGCTGACTGTCCTGGTTGCATGTCTGATGTTTTTCTCCTAAGTTGGTATGCCTGTCAGTGTTGTAGCTCTGCTCCTTGTATTTCAAAAATACAGTTGTTTGACTTCTGAGCTTTGAGTTTTTGGGCACCTTGACTCTTCGCTTTTTTGGTATCATCATTAAGTGTTTTTGAAACACTCTGAAACAGTTAAACTGGGAAAACTACGTCAGAACAACTCTTGACATAGTAGAGAACAGATATCATCTCCATTTTGTACTGAGACACAAACCACACATTTGAACTCTTTGTTTTCAGTGTAGCAGCAGAACAAAGCCAGTTTTGCTAGAAGGCAATACTTGATGCACATCAAATAGCTGCTCATCTTCCTTCCTTGTTCCCAGCTCTCCTGAATGCAAGTGGTTGATCTTTTCATTCTGACACACCACAGAGCACCTCAGAATGAATGAAAACTATTATAAAGCTACTGAGTTTGGTCAATTAAGAGTAACAAGTATAGGTCTCCTCCTTTTATAGCTCACTTCCTAAAGAGAGACAACCTTTTTCATTGTGCCAATATTCATCTTTACTCTTACTGAAGTGTGGTCTTGGTTTGTTTTAACACTTCCATACACATGAAGCCATTTTAACTAGAATTGTATTCTTTGAACCTGGGATTAATCTTTGTCAAGATGAGTAGTGACTGCTTAGAAAGAATTCTCTTCAGTACTTTTGCACTTTTTTTTTTTCGTTCACAGAATCACAGAATTTTCCTCCATGCTTGTTTTCTATTTCACAGCACACACAACTACAGCCTAATAAAGTGACAGGTTCACTTTCTCTATACTTTCTTCCCATTATATGCAGGGATATTTTGGGGATGATTTGAATATGAGCATGCTACTTGTTTCACAGAACACATCTTACCCTTCTGGGTAAACACCGAAGTGTCACATTTGACTTTTCCTGTGTTCCCTTTTGAGGCAAGACTAAAGCTGGAAGAATGTATAATGTATCTGTTGACATAGAACCGCTATACTTCATATAAAGAAAGTACTTCATATAAAGCAAGTACTTCAAGTACTTTACACTTCATATAAAGCACTTCATATGGCAAGTTGGAGAATTTGACAGAATATCTACACTGTGAAGAGTTTTATCGGATACAATGTAGTATTTTACTTTTGACTTTGAGGAAGTGAAGATGTGTAATTGCATTTTTTTGCATTGTTGTTTAACAAAATGTTAGAAATCCACAAAACCCAACCAATCAAAACATAGCCCACAAAGGAACTGGCAGTAGAAGGGATGCAGTCAGCCAAGGAAGCAGGAATTACTTGTGTACATTATTCATTTTGTCTGTACCCAGCAGTCTCAGAACACATGGTCACAAGGATCATGACAACAACTTCTTAGAATAAGTCTGTCTTCCAAGACACAGACTGCCTAGCAAGGAGCAACTGTTTAATCAGGGCAACATTTGATTCCTACAGCAACACAGTAAATTTACTTTGTTCTCCCCTAATAATAAATGATGAAATACTAAAACTTGGGAAAATGAGCAATGCTACTGCTAGAGCTCGAAACTTCAGCTTTTCCTTGAAGAGTATAAATTATAGACGGTATAATTTCAGAGGGCATGGCCCATAACATAACTCAATAGTTAAAGGTTAAAGTGAATTTATAGCCGCTATGATACACACAAGGGCTTTCTGACCCTTTCCCTGTTCTTTCCCATTTATAAGAGCTTCCTGAGAAGATTATTTGTCTGTCAGGGAAGTAGGAAATAAAGCAGCATGTGAACAGAGAGAAATAATAATAACAAACATAGTAATGAGGAAGCCAATAATGCCATTTGACTTCAGGACAAGTGAAATTCCCTGTTAAGACGTAAGAGGAACTCAGGAGGCTTACAGATGCTTGTAAGATGTTACAGAGCATCTGTCGTCTTCAGCTGAAAGAGAAAGTAAGCCCAAAAGTAAGTTTATCTCAGTATTGAGGTGTGGTGTGTGCCTAGGTTATCCATGAGCACCCACACAAATTTTGTAAGGGCTTTCCTATGAAATCACAAAACAATTGCTTTTAAGTAACAAATGTTAACTGATGAGATTACTCCTTATCTTATAAGTCATTCAGAAATTAGCTTGAATCACAGAATACAGTAAGCTAACCTTAATGGTTTTCAGAAGCCTGTCTTATCCACCCAAGCTTTGTCTGAAGTTCAAATGTAAATGAATATTTGTAAAATATGCACATTAACATTGTGTATCTGGTTTCACCAAAGCTTACTGCTGTGCTCTTTATCTTTGTAAGACACTTAATGTCTACACAAGCTATAAATGAAACCGCATTGGCAGACATTCTCTAGCATATTTCTAGCTCAGCCAGGAAACTGTGTGCTTCCATCACCTCACCTTCTCCTATTGAGAGGAACAGAGCAATACAAGATTCACTTGCCACAGAGGAGCAGAAAGGAGAAGGTGAAACAGTTCTAGCACACTACACTGCCTGGAAGCAACAGCTCTTGCTGCTCTATCATCTATTAGAGACGTGGGGTTGAGAAGAGGGGGGAAGAGTCAGGTTTTAGGGAAATTAAGCAGTCAGCAGTACCAAAAACAAAGCACTGTCCTTACACCAGAACTGGGATAAAATTGGTTACTAAGTGCCTTCAGTATTGAAGCTTTCATTGCAACTTCTTTCTCAAGCCTGCTTATAAACTAACCTGTTGTACTCATTAGTTCACTTTGTGAGTGGCTAATGCTTTGACAGACCGCTTATGAAAACAGTTCTTACCAAATGTAGATTTTACTTCAAAGCACATGAAATGAGATAGAAATGCTACTCCATGGCTTACAAGAACAGACAGACAGAAGTGAAGGACCTCAGATATTTGAGTCCGTGTGCTAACTGTTGAATTTGGCCAGCTGACACAGACTTACCCTTCGAGTTTCAGACCTGGTATTTAGATTTTTTTGCTTTAACACAGCCTTTAAATGTGCCTGGCACAAAAAAAAAAATTACCTGTTATAATGCAACTAGAACACTGCATGTAACTGTCTCAACTATTAACCATAAAGTTCTCATCTACTCAAACAACACAAATGCAAACTTCCTGCACACTTCCACTGTGAAGCCACAGCATTTTAGGATCTACTTCAATTTTATAGGCAGAAAAGTATTTCTCAGTAGGAGAATATGAAGAATCAAAAGGTACACTATATGGTACAAGAACTAACTACTTCTATCAGTTGTTGTGATAACAGTATCTAATGAATGTCCTTTTGGTTTAGTATTTGTTCCTAACAAAGCTGCACTCATTTAAAAAAAACTACCATGGGAATCTCTAAAGTTCATATGCTAATAAACACTGTTATCTCTTACCATATTAAGAAGGAATAACAGACTGCAGAACTCACTTTCTTTTCTGACCAAAGAACATCTCTTATTCCACCATGCCCAAGAGACAACCATGAATTTAGACAGAGCCATTTATGAAGACATAACTAACTAGTTTTATCCACAAGTCTGTGATTATTTCCTCTCATCCTCATGCCTAAATATGCATTATGATTTGGTTTTATTTCTGTAAACACATACAGGAAAAAGTTGGCTATCTGGCTATCTAATGTCTCAAGAACGAAACTCAGGAGAGAACAGGCCTGTGTAGTAGACCTTCAAGGACAACTGCATCCAGCAGTAGCTAATTCACTGCAACTCTCTGAGCCTACCTAACCTAAAATCACCACTGCTGCTTTACTGGCTGTGCAGCTACAGACCCATACCTCCAGGATGTTGGGATTCTACAAACAGCTCTTCTCAAACTTTACTTTCTTTTTAGAAATTTATTCTAAACTATAAGGCAGCACTGATCTTAAAGTTTCATGTTCTTCAAGCAAGTTCTCCTGCATGTATTTATCCTCACATAAAAGGGTAAATCAAATACATTAATTTGGTTTGCTATAACAATATTTCCATAACCATTAGGAGAGAACTAAGAACGAGTATGTGTGGTGTTTAATATATATTTATACATACACACAAAAATCACCAAGGACTAGAAGGCAGGATTCCTTCTGATTACATTTTTTTTAAGCAGCTGGTGACTTTTACAGCTACATTCCGCACTCTCAAAAGAAGTTTAAATACATTTATGAAGCAAAAATTGATATTATTTTTTAGTAATAAAAACATTCATCTATCTTTGATGGCCTCTGTATTTGGCAATACTAAGAAAAGAACAGTTACAAGCAGCAAACATGCATCACATGCCCAGCACACAAAATAACTTGCTCCAATACCACCTTGTATCCCAATGATTTACACTGAGGAGCAGTAAAAGGAGCAAGGGAACCTTGCAAGAAAGCCACCTGCCACAAGCATGACCTTGAACTTCCTCTTCTCCCACTTTCCCCCAAAATATCCTGAAATTAATACAAAAAATACAAATTATTGGTTATACAGGAAGAACACCTATGTATTAGGAAGTATAAAGAACATTTCTGTTTTATATAACAGAGAAGGTGTGGTGATATTGCAGTATGCAGTACACATGCAGACCAAATATTGCCCCACCCAGGAAGACTAAAGACCTTCAGTAGCTGCATCAAACTGTTCAACATTACTGTGACTAAACTTGACCTGAAATTAAACTTCGAGGTATTTCAGTTTCTGTAAATTGAATTAATTTATGGCTTATATCACAGTATAAGTTACAGCGTCTGCCATAGCCATTTCACATCTGCCCACATGCATAACATGTACTGCTTTCACACCACATCTAACTAAACAGCTACCATGACTGAAAAGTATAGACAATCACAATTTCATAGAAATAGTGGACGAACTTCAGACAAACCAATAGAAAGGGAGAATTCTAGCATGCCATAACACCAGTCTTAGCAGTTGTAGCAAATAACCAAAAAAGAACAAATGATGAAGGATGGGCTTTGACTGGTTCCGTTTCATGATCTTCTTTGCCCCACTGCCACACAAAAACTTCAGTCAGTGGAGCACCAAGGTGGGTGTAGAGACCTGTTTAAGCCCACACTGATCCACACTGCTGGATCAAAATAAGCCGATTCCTTAATTGCCACATTTTAGTAATTCCTTAACTTGATGTGATTTAAAATTTTATCAAGTAAACTGATAAATAACCAACTGAAGTTGACAGTAGCTTCAGTAGCAACTGATATCTCGCACACCATATTTTACCTCCAGATTTGGACAGAGATGAAACAAATTAAAACCTATTAGATATTATTACCTCAGTAACTTAGGATACTCAGCACCAAAGTGCTAAAAATCTCAGGAAACATCACTTCAGTTTGATCTGCATGCTGCCTGTTCTCATAAATGCTTTCATGTTGCCTAGGTGGAATCCGCTTTGTTTGCAAAATTTCCTGTACTGTACAGAACAGCTCTACAGTTTTGTCTTACAAGTAGTAGTTCAGGAAGTTTAATTACCACAAGCAGACAGGCTTACCACTGTATCCGTCATCTCATTTAAATAGTGTCACTATCAATTCATATCAAAAGCTAAAGCATTTACTTAGACATCAGCATTAAGACAGTCTCACTGCACTATGTCAGAAGCAGTGAACCATACCCATTTCAATAACAGAACAGAACCTATCCATGACATTAATTTTACTCTTGACTAATGGTTGCACCCTAACTAACTTCACTTGCTGCGCTATCTTGGCTTTGACCTAGTAAGGTCAGAAGTCTTTTAAAACACAAGCATTACAGTTCACTTTTACCTCAGATACCTATCTGAAGTAAGAATCTCCACAGTCATACACTGATTTTACTCAGATACAAGATGATCTCAAATGCAAGTCATTTTATTCACTCGCCAAAAATCTCTGTTTAACATAACTCATAGCTCACATATGCAGAATACAAACATCTACACAAGTCATGTGTAAAGAGCACATCGTGTTTCTTTAACACCAAACAACCTTTGGAGTCAAAGGTGACAGCGTGATGTAGGTCCCTGTGTGACAGTGACGGATACTACTGTCATGTAATTTGAAGTCCTGGTTAAGTCCTACACCGATACAGATGGAGTAAAGAAACCCATTCTCCTCCCAGGCACACTGGGTTTACTTCTGTTGTAAAGCTAATTGGTAAAAGCATTTATTCCACTATGTGATGCTAGTTTATGGCACATTAGTCAGAATGCTGAGTTCATAGCTTTTGATTCACTTCGAAGCTCATAGGCTCTAAAAGACTTCAGCTTTTAGCATAAACAGTTTCTGCTTTTAAACCAAAGTGCTTCTTGTTGGATGAATCACAAAATTCACTTGCTGTCCAATTAAATAATCTTTCTTACCACTAACAGTTTGTTTTTCCTCTTATACAAGATCTTTCTCTTACGGCACTTTTAAAGACAGCATCACACTCAGAAGAGGAGGCCCTTTCACAAATTTAGCTTGTACTTAAGTGGAGTAGCTACCACTGAACAACCTCAAGTGAACTCAGGGGTAATGGACTGTGCCTTTAGAATAGCACTAGCCACTACATGCACAGAAATATTGGTACTTCTGCTAATACTAAACCAGCACAACATGTTGTGTTGGTTTAGTATTAACCTATATTTATTAATCTAAAAAATACTGAAAAATCATTGCCAATACTAAACTCAAGATAGCCAGAGTTCTAATAAACAAAAAGCACCACAAATCCTGTGTACTGATTCCTTTCTCAGTTCATTCCAGACTTTTACCCAAAAAGCAGGACCAACACTGCAGTCAGACTAATCTGCTAAAGGCTTTATCTAGGTGTCCAGGTCTTGAAAACCCCCAAGGATGGGTATTCCGGTGTCTCTGGTGAACCAATGCTTAATTACCCTTCAAATTAATTTTCCCCATTACAGTCAAGTCTCCCCTCCAGCAATACTGCCTGCTCTTTCTTATGACCTCTGCATCCCATTCTTCTCCTATAAGCTTCTCTAAAAACCATGGCTTCAACTTCTCGGCTAAAAACATAAACAACCTCATAAGACTTTGGGTTCAGCTATGGTACCATAGTTATGTCAAATCAGTTGTGACGCTTTCAGACACACATCCATTTCCTAGGTAACACCACAGTTCTATACTTCCCATGTGACACTGAAGCATTAATGAAATCAAACACCTAAGTTAAGGAGTAACAGACACAGGAATCCCAACAACCACCCTGACAGCCTTAATTTAGTCCGTTTTCTCTAGTATAGCAAGGGTACTTTTAAACAAGCAAAACAAGCACATCGCCAAGCCCAGTCAGGAATGCAACTGCTCATTGCCATTTCATGCCAGCCTAGTCTCAAGGTTGGCATGAGATCAGGTGCTTGTTTGCCAAAACAATTTAATTTTTTTCTGCCAATTTCAGTGTAAACAAAAATAATGACAAAACCACCAGCCACTCCTTCCTACCTTTTGCTTTGTGCTAGCAAAAGAT
>JAOXOE010000694.1:5522365-5537437 GCA_028565055.1 Phoeniculus purpureus
CTGTGGCGGGACGGGGGTGGGGGTCGGGGGGGGAAGATGACTAGGGGCTTTCCCAGATGCTCTACATGCTGATAAAAGATGGCTCTGGGGCTGAGCTAGCCCATTTTTCCCTGTGTCTTTTCTTCCTCTCTGGGAGTTGCCGGGGAGGTCCATCCAATATAGACAGTCTAGAACAGCAGCAGATTGCTTTGCAGTCTTAATGTCCTTTAGCTTGGGCATGTAGAGCTCTTTGCTGCTGTTGTAAATGTGGCTTGAACTGCTTCATTGGATTTCCTGCCATAGGGTGTAATGGAAGTGTCAAGCAGCAGAAACTCCCTGTTCAGATATGGTGCGAGTATAGTGGGGTCAATAGGGAATAACCGCGTTCCATTTGAAATACAAAGAATTGCCACTTCATAGACATTAGCACAAGGTTATTATATTATGATAATGGAACATTTAAAAGTTGCTAAAGCACAACTGCTGAATGGATCCCATACCAAAATAGGTCACCTGGGACCTTGAAGTTAAGTGATGTCTAAAAGAAGAAGAAAAATTATTTGTAACAGTAGCAACACCAAAAAGATAGGAATGTCCAACTCTGTCCCCCTTAGTGTTCTAAAAGATTCAAGGTGACCTCCTTTTCATAGAATTTTGTCAGATTCCATGAAGATGATTCTGTAGATCATAATTAATATTGGAAGCTGGATATGTAGTCACAACAGACTCTAATATGCTTTGAGAAGGCTAAGGGTAGGACTGTGAACAACTTGGAGCACAAATTGCTGTTAAGGAAAAATCAAGGAAATTTGGATTGCACAGTGAAGCTGTTGTGAATGTGACTATAAAAGCACTGAAAGAAAGAAATGCTCACAACACCATCATCTGTGTAATGTGGTGTTTGGTAAAGTGCTTGAGTGGAGCATCATGTGTGAGGGCGAGCCCTCGCTACTGGTTCCCAGGGAGAAAATATGCTCTTACTCTACTGAGCAAGTATCATCGTCCTAGGTATAGTAGAGTGATGTAAAGGTCATTTGTCTGCAGTCTTAATCACAGGAATTTTAAGAAAATAGATGATATATTAACTGAAGCTCTCCTGAGAAATGTTAAAAAGACTGAATAATAGTTATTTCTTGCCAAATAGGCATTTGCACAAATTTCACCTTGCCAGCGGAATTGATTTTTCTACATTAAGGAGATTGTTTTATAATTTAGCAGTACATAATTCTTATTTCATTTTGATGTTGGCACTTGGATGATTTTTAATGGGTCTCACTAAGAAAGGAAAGCTAATGACTTAATTGAGCAGTGGCTGAAATAATCCCAAAAGATGTCTTTTTGCATTGTAAATTAATGCATGTTGTTGTCATTATCTTACATAAATTATTAGGGTTTTTTGCTCCACTTTGTGGGCTCATGTCTATTTAATCAAATAAATCATAGTAAAAATTCAGTGAAGACCTCCCCATTTTGTAATGTGCATGACATATGCCTGTATCCATTATCCAAGTACAATTTGAAAATTGATCACAGCTCTTGCTTGCTGCTGTGTTACTGTGATATTTGGCAGCCAGAATGTCATTTCTAAGGCGGAGAAGGAAGTGACTGAGAGTGACTTGAATGAAATATAAGCCTTATCTTTATGGAGGAGGAGTCAGGAAGAGATTGAAATCGTATAAAGCCTTTCCTGAGGCACCCAATCTAGCTAGAACTAAATTATTCTGAAAACTGTAACTTTTTGTGAAGTTAGGAAATGCTAGTGGTACAATTTTAATCAAGCATTGATGTCGTTTTGAGATGCTTTTTTATGATTTTAAGACAAATATACCATCATCTGGGGATTTTTGAGATGTTTTGTATGAACTCTTCACTTTTATCTAGTGTTTATGGTCTGAGTATTGTTCTCTTGGTGGTGGAAACACTGAAAAAACACAGTAGCTGTGTGATTACAAATCAGTACTTAAGTAATTATAAACGTTTCTCTAACACAGTTATCTTGATTTATTTTTTTGTGGAGCAAACATAAATTTCAGACTCTTTGTTCTGTTTTCTACTGATCATATTGAAAGAATTTCCTTCAGTATATGCTGTTGGATGTGGAGGAAAAAGACAAGCATGTCATCGTGCTGTGGAACTGAAGCCTGTCCTATTTTGACTTTTTTAATTAGAAAACTAATTATTAAGGAAAGTAATATAAAGAATCAAAATGCAACACATAAGAGTATTAAGTCGGATATTGTTACAGATTGAGTTTAAAAAAAGAAAAGAATTTTAGAGCTCATTTTCATTCATCATCTCAAGAGGTTCACGTTCAAAAAAACCCACATAAAGTAGTTTTAGTTTAATTTCAAGTGAAGTTTATGGATGGGTAGTTTTTGTGAAAAAGCATACAGCAGTAAATATGAAGGAACCAAGCAGCATGTAGTAGTCTAGTTCTCTGACACAAAATATAAGTAGTTTGTTTAATATCTGCTGAGAGTTTTAGTCTGTGAGATCATGAATGAAATACTCTTCTGGTAAGGTTTGTGTCCTATCTGAAGTCATAAAAAAATCCCGTCCTGTGAATAAACAATAAAATAACTTAAAACAGTTTGGGAAAAGTTCCTATGGAAACTGTGATATTGGCATTCTTGACAATTAGGTCCTTTTAAAAAATATTCTTTTATAGCAGAGTGGGTTTAATATGTGCTTTTTAAAGTCCACCGCATTATATTTAGTTACACTTTTCTGTATTGCTGCATAGACACTTTCAGGAGTATATTAGAGACCAGAGTCTAATTTCACTATGTCAGACAGGATTTTTTTCGTTTGCTTTTTAGCAGAGCACCTAATTTCTCATTTATTTTTTCCCTTGGATTCTTTGGAGTGTCCTGTTATACCAAGTACTGTATATGCAATCCTACATTTCCTTCTATCAGGAAGGCATTTTGAAATGTAATTCCTTTTCCACCTTTACTATGCTTTCTTCAGTCCACAGTCTCAGCCCCTTATATCAAATAGTGATACTATAGGTGTGCTTTTGTATTTTTCAATGAGTACTGATATAAGCTGCTAACAGTGTATGTGCTGTCAATTCTTTGCAAGCTTTATTTAACCTCTGGTATAACATAAATAAGGATACTGGTTTGTTCATTGGAAGCGAAGTGTTACAGAATATTAGCTTTTGATAGTCAATATGTTAAGTGACTTAGCAGTAAATATGCAGTCGCTTCTGTTAGGTGAGGGTACAGGTTATTTTGTGACTACACTGAATTAATTCTTAACCTCTGGATCAAGCGGGGAGACCTCAAGATTGTTTGGGTTGTTTGCCTTTTTTTTTCTCTGATCCCCAAGGAATAGAGATTTTTCCGTGGAGGAAATTCTCAAATTATGTTTGGGGTGAGTCCTGTGGCTTTGTTTGTTTTCTCTCCCTTATATTGACAAGCTTGTGGAACTGAGGTGAACAGTCACACATGTGATATAATAAACACAGAGCTGAGACCGCGAGCGTTTTACAAGGCTCTCTCAGGTAGTGGTAATTCAGACACATGTATAGAAATAGAAAAGAAGTCTAGTAAAATTAGCACATGTCAAATCATCTTAAAATTGTGTCTTTTCGATACCTGTGGATTATATGTTTCAAAATACTAATATAAAAAACTGGTTTTGAAAAGACAGTATTAAAAAATGGGAATGGAACTTTTGATATTAATTTAAAAAAATAATTTTGTGTGTGCTTAGAAGTGGAGGGAACAGGAACGACAGGAAAAGCTGTCACTGATGACTTCTATACACACCCTTAGTTACATGTTGTTTTCTCTGGAGAAAAAACAATTGCTCACAAATCGTTCAAGCTGCTTTATTTGTTTGTTTCATCCTTATCACTTGTGCAGCTCAGGTTTGGGTCTGTTCTTGCCATAAGCAAGTGTATGGCTCTGCTTTGGAGTCTCTTACTTTTGAATTCCAAACAGTGGCAAGTCTATTCATCTGCGAGAATTGACTGCAATGTGTGTAGGAGTGAGAAGAAGGAAAAACAGCAATCCAAAATCCTGCAGCATATGAGCAATCTCCTGCTTCAGCAGTGTTCTGCTTGAGCTTCAAGATTGCAAGCTGCAAGGAAAGGACAACAGAAATGGGCAGCTGTCATTTTTACTGTTTAGACACTGTCATTTTAGTAGAAGACAGAAAACAGTACATCAGGAGTAAATTGAAAACAAACAGCTATACAATCTGTTCTGGTGGGAGTAGCCATATGGAAGAAAGTTCAAAGGGTGTTGTGTTATGGCTGTTAACTCTTTGAATTACATCCATGTTGTACTCAAACAAGTAGCTGAAATGAGGTAGCTACGGACTGTCAATGACTGTCTTGTTGAAATAGCATGGAGCTTGTTCTCCCATCTCATCAGTAGTTTCAGAAAAGCTTTTTATGTAGTATGTGATATCTGAGGGTCCAGCTTTGCTCAGAACAACAGTAATCAGGAGTGACAAGGGGGAAAAGAAGTGTTTTCAAAGGGTACATGGCAGGTGTTGAAGCAGTGCTCCATTTCACTACTAGCTATGGCTTAAGAATACTCTATATGTGCTGAGCTAAACTAGGAGAATAAGAAGTGTGTAAAGAAGTAACTTTCTAAACCAGTAGCTCTGAATGCTAAATAGTGCTGTGGTTTCTCTCTGGCAATCAGTTGCAGAGAAACTTAAGTGGGTTTGAAAGACCTAAAAATAAAGGATCTTGTAAATTTATCAAGATTTCATTGTAGCATCCAGTGATTTTCCATCTATATTCTAAAATGTGATCAGATTTATTACTGTTATTCTTAAGTCACTGAATTGATTATAAATAGGAAAATTTATATTATTAGATGTTTATAGTCTCTCCGATGAACACGGTAATATCTCCATCTTTCGTATGATGGTGAGCCTCAGAGCTGTTGAAAGTTCTTTGCGTAGGAAAAAGCTGATGGTTTCTTATACCTGTGAACAGCCATATCTGTCAGATTTCTAATACCTACCTGTGGAAGACGTCCTTCTTATGGGTATAGTGCTTACTGTTAATCTGCAGGTACAGTGATACGGATCTATAGCATGGTCAGATGGCGCTGTAGCTCAGGTTTTAATCATTTAACTGACTGACTGTTGTAGTTACTCACCCAGAGATCCCAAGGCATTCAGACAATTAATACATAATTGGTTACTTGGGCTGCTGTTGTTCAAGGAGTCTGTTCGATGCCCTTTTCTACTAGATGACAACTGAAGCATTTCTGTGCTAATGACACTAATACTTTGAATACCAGTGTAATGAGAATGGCGCCCAATCAGAAACACTTAACTTTCATGATGTAATGATGGAATTATTAGTTAGCTGAGTAAACCTCACCTGAGCTCCTTACAGAGCTACAATAAATCAAACTTCAAGTTTTGTCCTTAAAGGTTAATTTACGAAAGCTTTATAAATTAATTTGGACAGGGACTTAGCTTTTCATAATTAACCCGAATTAGAAAGAAGATGGAATGAGATTAAGGTCATCAACATAGGGATGTGAGAAATCTGATGGCTTTAGCTGTGAAAAACTGATTTGCAATACCAAACAAGTGACAGCTGTGTTCCAAGATACCTCTATATTTATTTTCTTCCCCTGAACAATTATTTTTCAGTGAGGATGTGATGTATAGCCAGCAATTAGGGAACCCCATACTTAGAAGTCCCTTATATGCCTAGTTGTTACTCAGAACTGTCACCAGGTCGTGACAAAGAGCAGCATTCCAAAGTCCATTATTACCAGCCTTCCCATCCATAATTCTAATGTTTTGAAATAACAAGTATATAAGCTGGAAAATTTCACTGCAGGTTTTGTTGCTGACAGTGACATGATTCCCAAGGTCTAACTAGCCAGATCATTCTTTCTTATCTACTGGCTTTTTACTTGTGCTTCTAAAAAATTCAAGGTTCTCCTTGTTATGTGTATTTACAGCTAATATTTGGTATCAGAAAACTTAGAATGTTTAAGGTATTAATCCATCTAGTGTGTTGGGGTTTCGTTGGTTTGGGTTTTTTTAAATTGGGAAGGGTTTTGCTTCAAACTAGAAATGGATACAGAAATGAGGATAAATTCTCATTAAATTTTATCTGTGAGTACAAGTACTGCCATAAGAGTCCAAGCTGTAAGTTTTACTGTTGTGCCTGTTTGAACGAAGCTAATGGAGATAAGACGCATAAATAAGAAAGATTGAGGTGGTAGTAAATCCAGTAAGTGACACCAGGAGCATGCCGATAACTAGGTCTGATGTGTAATGAAGAGAACAGCCTTATGCTTATTGGTTTCTTATTTCCCCAGACTGCAAGTTTTCCACTAGATAGAAGTTTAAATACTTGTATGTCAGAGCAGTGCACCTAACTGCAGATTATGATCCACTTAATCACTTTTGGCATCCACGTTGTCATGGTAGCATTTTGTATACGTAGGAGTTAGATGAATGCTGAAAAATATATGTTTTGAATATGTGGGATGGAGTTTCTTTTCAATCAGAAAGGCAATTTGTGAGCAGAAGAATAACTTGAATGGTGAGGACAGGTCTTGGGTTGTGAGAAATTCAGTTTTAAATCACCTGAATGCTTTAGCTATTGGACTTTCTTAGATGGGTTTGAATTTTAGGACTTCTAGGACTTCTATTGAGTTCTAGTTTTTGAGGTGGGACTTGCTTGGGTTTTTTTATGAAGTATTGAGAAACAAGAATTTTCTTTGTTTGGCATAGAACGGAACTCATTAGTTGAAATGTCTTTTGTTTCAGGATTATAGTTTTTCTGGGAGCTGTAACCCAACTGGTTTGTTTATGACATACAGACCTATTAACTTTAGGTTTTTCTTATGATAATGTCAGGTTTTTGCAACTAGTGATTATAAAACAGATGCCCGTCTGCCCCTCTGCCTGTCTTTCTCTTGGAAAAATCAACAAAAGTAGTTTTAATGGCTTGCAGTAAGTGCCATTTTGAAACCGTTAACTCATGAAGTGTATATACTATCAATATGCAGAACCACTCCAAATATCTTTGTAATGAACTTGAAATATCTGGAGAATAATATGCAAAAGGTAATCAAATTATGCATCAGGACTGTTTTTCTAACTAATGATAATTAAAACTGTCCCCTTTGCCTGCTTCCCTATGTTCAAAACATGATTGATTGTGTTGAAGTTTCTCTGAACTAAATACTTCAACCCTAGGGTTAACCATATTTATGGATACTTAATATTGCCCAGAGTAATGAGGGAAGCAAAATGAGACAGAAATGACAGTCACGTTGTGAAACAGGAAATAATATTTTCCTGGAATAATTAATTCCACAGATAAAAGGAACCAAATGATTTTTTATAGTGAACAAAATGTTACACAGGTAAAAACTTAGACTTATTTTTTTTAACTCCAAACTTATTTCTCAACTTTTCACAAGCTAATATGTATAAATGTTGCTAGAACTATTAGTGCAACCAGAGGTTATATCTTGGAGCTTCTAAGATGAGACAAGCAAGAAACTCAGGGATTTCAATCTGTTAAAGAATTAGTGCATTTCTTTGTGATAATTTAAGAAGTTCTGTTACAGTAAGAACACATCCAACTTAAGATTATAAGTTGTTATTCCTTGCTTTCACCAGCTTTGTTTAATGAGGTTGATGCATGGAATGTAAAAAAGCATTTGTTGTTTCTAGATCCAGAGTTATAATCTAGTAAGTTCCAGTTCTCATAGTCATGAGAAGCTAGCTGGTTTGTTTTGGTATTTATTAACCCTGGTTGCATTTTAATTCTACATGCTGGTGCTCAATTTATGCATTTCCACTATGTTGTTTGACATTATGGTTATCTTTGAAAAAAGTGTTCAAAATTATCGTCATAAGCTGTGTTACAATAGTTTGTATTGAATTGTTGTAATATAAATTCTCCTATATTATTCCTTGCTCACAACACTTCTCGGTGGATAATTGCAGTTTGTAAGCTTTTGTTTGTTCACTTGAATATATCTGATGGGTTTGGCACTCTGTTGTTTTTCTGTGCAAATTAATAATGCCCAGCAATAAGCTGCTCTTCTTATTACAGTTACTAGAGCATCAGGCAAACTGGTTGAAAAAAAATCCTAATAATTAGCATTTTTATGTGTTTCAATATGATCGTCACAAGTTAGAAACAATCTTCTAAAGTGTATGGTGAGATAAATTTGCTGTTAAGTTTCTATTAGGCATCAAGGGCTAATGTGAGCACATTAACTTAATTGCACATTTCACTAGTAATTTATCCTTTTTGTTGACACAGTTTTACATTCTTCTAATGTGAGGAGGTATTCTGCACATTACTAGCATGTTCTGCTCTTCAGTAGTGCTGAAACTTAAATTTAGAAAAGTGAGTTCATACATGGAAAGGAACCTTGCAATAACACAATTCCTGTTACCTTTGACTTCCTGAGAACTTCAGAGGCCACAGGCAAGCATTTAAATAAGAAGCAAACTGAAAAACCTGGTTACTGAAGAGCAGGGAACTGTGAAATTCTACAGAATCAATCCTTCCCTTCTGTGTTTATCTATGGCTGTGGGATTTTTCCAAGGTACACAATGGAATTGGGTCCCTGGGTTGCAGAGGGAGAAAATATTTTTTAGGAAGTGTTAGAACGGCTTGAGTTACAAGCACATTTTCAGGGCAAGTTCTATGTTGACGTTGCTATTATCTTCCTGTAATTTTGACAGTATCTCTTATTCACATATGCTAGGGTATGTGCTGTAGCTAGGTTTTCCTGAAATAGTATGTTTTGTTTCTATAAGTGGAAACAAATGTTGATTCATCTGCAGTGATACTTATCTGAGTTTAGACAGCTGACATTGTAAGTTCAAACAATGCAATGACTCATTCTGTTAATTATTCACCCTGTGACAAAATATACTGGAATTAGAATCTTGTTAAACAGTATGTGTTCCCTTGAGCAGTGAAAGCATTAAACATTGAACATGGCTTTATCAGTCTAATGGTAAAATTCTTTGAATGAAAACCCAAATCAAATTCATGCCCTGTGGAGAACTAAAAGTTGTCCTAAGCTATAGCAGATGTTTATGATGTGTAAATAAAAGATGTAGATCAAATGAGAAAACAACTGAAACTGTGGTCACAATGAATGCCATCCATATGCATCTTCACTGTTTTGATAGAGTTTTGAATAATTGTTTCAGAATCTAGCATGCATGAGCAGCCAGGGTTATTGTGTTTAAGATACACAAATCATCCTAGAGTAAAAAACAAAAGCATGGGCTCTTGGTTAGGCAGTCTCTACTTGTTGCTAACCAGCAAGAGAGTGAGTTCATCTACTCTGTTTCAAGTCCATAACCAAACTCAGCTGTCAACAAGCTAATATAAATAAGAGATGGAAGAATACAAGTTGTATCAAGGAATATGTCAGTAGAATGCTATGAAATTTTACAGTGAGGGACATCAATACTGGAACAGGTGCCCAGGATAGGAAATCAGCATATTTGGGAATAATGACAACCTGGCTGACATATTCCTGAGCAACCCACTTCAAAACTGAAGTTTTAAGCCATGATGTAGGATGGGGCTGGAAAACAGTCAAATGACCTTCTGAGGACATCTTCCCAAAAAAAGCAATCCTGTGATTTCGTAGAGAGGATTAAAAATTGTCTTAATGGTCCCTGAGTCACCTTTACATTGTGCGTTTGTTACAGACATAATTTCTTTTATATATTTAAAATCCTAAAACAGTATTGTATTTTATAAAGATAGCATCCAGCTACATAGAATAGCAGCTATTTTTTAATACAGAACTGCTAACCTCATTATTTGAATCAGACATGATAAAAGGTGGCGTTGACTAGGTATTTTCTTTCATCTCTAAAGCAACTTTGATTCATATTTAATGGTAGGCTTCTCCACAATACTGATTTTCTTTCATCTTCATTCATTACTAAAATTTACGTTTAAATGGAGGAATTACTTCTTTCTCTTAAATGATAGCTTTGAAAGCAGAAGAAGCATTGGCTTGCTGTGGTCATACCTGTAACTGTGATTCACACACAGTTTTAGGGATTTCCTCTTTAATCCTTGCAATTATATTTTGTGACGTGCACAAGAAAAAGTGAAACTCCAAAAAGGGCATCACTGCTATAGTGAAACTACTCAGCCAGAACGCAAAATTGTGGATTGTGTGTAAATAATGATTCATCTGCTCTTTGAAACTGAACAACCGATAAAGCTAAAAGAACGTCTATACTGATATACTAGTTCTACAAATGCTTAATGTGCTCTCTGCAGGAAGTATCTTAAGCTGAAATAAAGGAAGAAAGTATTGAGACAATTTCACCATGTAGGCTTTCTTTTAGTAGAGAAGCATTAATTCTTACTGCAACTACCAAACAAATACACACATGCTTGTGTGCATTTTGGAGTGATTATGTACAAATGTCTTCGTAGTCAAAATCTGGATGTGCAACAATCCGTAACTGCTAGTCGGGAGATTCTAAAAAGGGGAACTTTTGCAAAAGGGTACATAGTATATGAGGAAAGAAAATGTCAGGCTGACTTGAGGTTGAACCAAGATCAGGTTTTCTTGAGTCCTTTTAGTACTTTTTAGTGGTTAAATCCTGTGCACAGATTGCAGAATTGGTTATTTGGTGCCTGTACCTTACGCCTGTTTCAGTCTGCGCTTCGTGAAATATTTTAGTTCTTTTTCTTTGGATTTGTTGCAGAAAAAGTAGGGTGTTGATTCAGAATGGAGTGTGGGGATGCAAGGGGGATGCAAAGCTTGCCTTTCTTCACTTTTGACAAGACACAAAGCTTTTAGTACTTCTAGTACTTTCCTGTATGTCTCTTGTTTTCTATGACAATGTGAGACTGATCTCAGAAAGGTTTTTTGTTTTGACTGAGCTGCACATCCAAACAGTCCATTCAGTATTAATAGTGCCTATTGCTAATTTAGCAGCATTTTCAGTAGTTCAAACAGTAACCGAGAAAGCAGTGTTGGAGTGAATGAGAAGCCTTTTAGAAAATTCTAAGCGCTGAGATAATTAGGCTCTTTCCAGATTATGCAGACCGACTATAGTAATTGCACTGCTAGTATGTATATTGAGTCCTTTTGTGGTTCAGTCTACTTATGTAAAAGGTTTTATTCTATTGTTATTCCAACTTCTAAAGAACTACAGGAATTTAAAGAAATTTCATACTTATCTGTCTGCTAGTCATTTAGGGAAAATTACAGAATGGAAGGAGGAAATTACCAAATGGAACAGAAAGAAATATCAGTTACTAAGGGCTCACAAAATTGAGCATGAGAAGTTTTAGTCATTCAGTTACTATCAGATTTTTTTTTCATACATTGTTGAAAAAGAAATTGGAAAGCATCTGCTACATTACTGTAAAGTCCCTGGTGTAAGTGTCTCTGTCTTGAATGATGTTAATTTCAAGAAAGGTTGTAGAAGAATGAGTTTCAAGAAGACCAGGAAGATACCAAATGCTTTCCATAATGGGAATGTGTAGGTAGCATTTTCCACTTACAGGAGACACAGATAATGATATAATGGAATCTGTAACTCAAGATAGATGCATTTTTAATCATTTTTTGCTATAGAAGTGTAGTGTCATCTAAATGTGACTGTATGTGAAGGGCTTTAGGTTCTGGTAAGAAGTATCTCCTCAACATTGAGTCAGACAACAATGAAAGAAGTGTAGAAAAAAAAGGAGGTTATGAATTCTGTGATGTCTGTTATGTTCCAGAGATTGTTGGGCAGTAAGTACTTGACAGCTTACTTGTTTTTCCCTCTGCCTTCATCACTTCTCAAGGCTTTTCATTTGAAAAGGGAAAGTGGTTAAATACACTCGCTTTTTATCCAAATAAACATGAAAAAAACCTGCACTCAGCTTCTTTTGTCCTGTTTTTCTCTAATGTTCTGCACTATTTGTTTCATTCTTACTTTACATTGCCTGCAGAAAAGGTTGGTTTGCAGATATTCCTTCCAAACTACCAAGTGAAGAAATCAAAAGATGAAGGCTTCTAAACTATGTAATAATTTCCATTTACTATTACAATTTAGTAGAACTAGTTTTAAATTAAAAGGAAAATGTATTGTATACATTATACATTATTATACATATAACATTATTATAGATTATACAAAACATTAATGTATTGACCTCAATTAATTAATCTTTTTTATTCTGTATTTAAACTGAAGATACTTGGTCTCATATTTTGAGAAAGAGAAGAATGTTTTAAATGGTTTGCACAGATTCCATCTTTAACAGGTACAACATAATATGGAAACAAAAGTTGTAGATTTGCAGAGATCCTCATCTTTTCACTCTCCCTTAGAGATATTCTCTGAATATGATGTTATTCCACATGAGTTTTTATTAAACTCATGTGAAGTTACTCTTGTAGGATAGTTAGTAAATTGCTTCTTTCCAGTATGACTCATCAAAATTACAAGTTCTTAAAAATTCTTTCCTTTCATTTTCAAACTTTAGTGGGTGTTAGAGAGGGTGGAAGTTCTTATTCCACACAATATGAACCTCTTGAAAATGCAGACAAAGTGGAACAATCTAGGTCTGGTGAGGTTAGCCACAAACCCCTGTGTAGGTGGTAATGTAATCTCGCTGCTTGTACCTCCTGCTGATTGCTTCTCTTCCTTTCTCTCCCCTCTCCTCTTCCAACATATGTACTGTCTCCATGTGTTGGTTAAAGATATCTCTCCTCAAGCTGACCTCAATGGAGGGCCCACATAATTTTTTATAATCAGTCTCTGAGTACAACTTCTGTTAAATGAAGACTCTGTAATGCTGTCACAGGTAACGTTCTGTAGTTAAGTGGCAAGGTATTCACCAGAAAGAGTAATTGAAGTGAAGAAAGAATGGTTGCTTATTCTGTTAAATGTGCAAGTGTGTAATCAGTGACAAAATCATGTTAAAAGAGAATGAGGCAGAAGCCCAAATGCATTGTAGAACAAAATATGGTATATTCAGAACTTAGAAATGAAAATGCTTAAAGATGTGCTTAGTGAGAAGTGCAGTTAATAAACATCAACCACAGATATAGTGTTGTAATAGTCTTTAAAATATCTATTGACTGTCATAAAATTAAGGATTTGTTAGGTATGTTATAATAGAAAGCTTTCCACATGAGGAACAAATTTGACCAAATGCTTAGTCTGTCTTTGATTTGTTTTGAGGGTTGGTTTTTGGTTTTTCTCCTATGAGAACAAGTAAAATATTCCATACGTTTGTGTTCCTCTGAAATGACCAAAGTCCTGCCAGTAAGGGTGATATTTCATTTTTTTTGCATTATATTTGCTTTTAAAGATAGACTGTTGTAATATATGTAGCATTTTATAGCTGATACATATGGAAGAAATACAGAAGCGGAATGTTTGGCAGAAACTAAATTAAAAGCAAGTGTGAAATTTTGATAATTTTTGTACTCATACGTATTATCCCTGCCATGTTATCCTTGTTAAAACTAACGTGTATTACTCAGATTGTTTCTCAGTCTGAGAACCTTGCTAGGCCATGTGCAATGGATTGATTCTAAACTTTGGGCACAACTGGAACTTTGGTTTTTTACTGTAACTGGAAACTAAGCATCCTGCAGCTGTTTGCTTAGTGCTCTCTATTCCACATTGGGATGGAGAGGAAAACTATGGGAAAAAATAAGCAAAATCTGTCAGTTGAGATAAGGGCAATTTAATAATGGAAATAAAATTTAATCTAATAATGGGGACTGTAGTGAAAAAGAAGATAACAAGAGAGAGAATCAGCCCCTCCTGGCTGACTCCTCCAGTTATATACTGAGCATGCCATCCTCTGCTTTGGAATATCCCTTTGGCTAGTTCAAGTCAACTGTCCTGGCCATGGTCCCTCCCAGTTCATGCACCTGATCGTTGCCAGAGCTTGGGAATCCAAAGCACGATATGGTACCTGCTACTAGGAAGAAAATTAACTTTTCCCACTCAAAACAAGGACAAACTTAACTTGTTTGTGATGAAACAAACTAATTATGATGCTGAAATTACTTGAATACCTTCTGTCATGGAACTTTTTTCTAACCTGTTACCAAGCCCTGAGGTAGCTCGCTATTTTGGACTGTTATGCTCTTGCTCTTCTCTCAAAGCACAAAAAAACTCCTGCAGTATCTTTTCTCTATGTATGAATATAGCCTTTTTCTTCTTGTTCTTATACTACTCAACCCTATCCTTACTCTACAAATGCAAATAATGTTTGGTGTATTCTAATCAGTCTTCCAAATATTTTCTGTAGTAAATAAAAAAGAAAACTGAAACAACAAATCACAAAGTAAAAATTGTGTATTTCTGTTTAGGCAAGAGCTAATGAGATGAACTTGCGTGATTCATCAACATTAAGTTTTTCAGGTTTGTTCCTTAAATTTGGCACTGTAAAAGAATCTTCAGTTTGTAAAAGTTTAAATGATCTACCTCTGAGATGAATGAAATGCAATTCAGTCTCCATTATTTTTATTCATTTGAATCTTCTTGCCAAGACAGGAGCCAATTATTCTCACAGGTGATGAAAGCAACTAGACTGAGACCACCAAGATGTTCCATGTTAGATCTGTCAAGCCTCCTGTATTGATAATTACTTGGTCTCATTTCTAATGATGGTGTAACTGTACAGCTAGTTTTATAGACGTGAGAAGCTCTGTGATTCTCTTAGCCTCTTGAAATTTCTAGCTTTCAGGCTCCTTGGAGTTAATAGGCTCATAAGTACGTCTAGAAACAGAAAAGTTTCAGAAAGTTTGCAGATGGCTCATTATAACATCATTATAATCACCCCGACAGAATATGAATAAAAGAACTCTGCTGTCTTAAAATTGCTAATAACTGGTCATTTTATAAGTTGAGCAAACTGGATGTACACAAGTCCGTGGGCTCAGATGTGATGCACCCGTGTGTGCTAGCAATGATGGAAGTCGTTGCTAAGCCATTCTCCATCATCTTTTCTAAGTCATGGGGATCAGGAAAGGTGCCTAGGGACTGGAGGATAGCAAATGACACTCCAATCTTCAAAAAGGGTAAGAAGGAGGACCCAGGTACCTATAGACTGGTCAGCTTCACTTCCAT
>JAOXOE010000694.1:5537537-5548371 GCA_028565055.1 Phoeniculus purpureus
TTTTTATCCTCAGTCTCATCAGAATTATCATGATGATGTTTGATCTCAGAAAGCTTTTTTTTTTTTTTAGAAACCAAACAATTACTTCACTTTGTTTTTAAGGATGATCCTTATATAGACTGTTTTCTTGTCCTAGATTTCCTTCATTAGCCTCTAACTCCTCAGCAAGTAGCTAAATACCATAAATACCATAAAATAATCTTAGAGTTCCTATTTTACTGTTGAGATTCCTTGTGAAACACCAGAAAATAAATATTTCATTTTCTAATTTCCTTTCTCACGTAGTGCCCGTAGAAGTAGCATCTGAATGTTTGTGTTGGGGACACCCTGTGTCTGGTAATCATGGGTGTGGACTCAGCACTGTGGTAACAGTTAACTCCTGCATGTAATGATTTCCAACTTGTTCCAATAAAACAAGGAACACAGCTGTTGGTACACAAACTAGAAGAATAACAGCTGCACAGTAGAAACCCATGTGTTGCTGTACTGACAGTCAATGTGGGTGGGGTTGGGAGGCCCCATTGGCAGCTATTTTGCCACTGGCAAATCCTCAGATGAATTACAGGAGTCACTCAGATGAGTTGTGGTTCTCGAAATAAGGTTCTGTACAAATCTCAAGAGGGTACATGGCATCTTCTGAGCGGCCAGGCAAGGGAAACTTTTCACTCACCGCATAGCAGTAATTGCCTTGTAAAAACACGCTGGGAGTATCCTGAATAACACCTGATTATATGTGATGAGTAGCAAAACACTTTTTGTTTTTAAGCTGCATATGCCTTTTAATTTTCCTCATAAGGAGATAGACATGAATGTACTTTCACATGGCTCATTGGATTACAGCTTGAGTAGTATTTTAATACTTGTGTCACTTTAACCGAAGGTGTCATCACCAAAGTACTGGGACCTAGTAAGCGCACGAGTTAATGATGCATGGCTTTCTGGCTTGGCTGAAAAGAGATTTCGCTATTCCTGCGAGAGTGTGCGTCTATTGACTTTTTAAGGCTGGCTGATAGTAAGTAGAACATTGCCACCTTTTGGTCATAAAGAAAAGACTTACAGTTAGAGAAGCAGCATTATGCAAGTTGGGGAGGCTTCAGTAAAACTAGTTATTGGTATATTAATTTGTCATGTAACTGTTCAGTAATGGTAGCCCAGTTCAGTGGAGGCTGTAGGCACCACTGGCTTTGATTGTGTGCATTTCATACCACGGTGATGTGTTTGGAGAGAATACATTATGCTACACACTAATTATGTTTTCCTGAGGACTGAATTACATATGCATTGTGAAGATAGTATGAGAGCTACCATGGTTACCATTGTGCGCCCAGCATCGTATTTTATACAGTGCCAATTAATCTGATGTAATGCTTGAGAGAGAAGAATATTGAGTAAGGAATGCTAATGTCTCAGCTGTAAGATGGAAATTAGATAGAAAAGTATGGCTTTTATTGAAGATTATATGTCAGGGTCAGCATTTGTAAGTGAATCCACCTGTAAGACTAAAACCAACAATTCTGTCTTTAAAAATTTATCTCTCTAGGCCTAATCGACACACAGGACACACTACTGCTTTATCAAGGATATTCTCTGATTATGAAATTTTTCTCCTCTCAAGATTTAATACTGTATTCCTGCAGTTCAGACTATAAGTAGGGATTATTTCTGTGTCAGGGAGAGTGTGCACTTTTATGAACCAAAGACATCTAAACCCTATGCAGGTTATAGTTACTAGGACCAAATCTTATGCCTCTGGCCAGAGACCTCCAGATGGTGAGGACTGAGCATAGAACAGCTCTAAGTCCAGCTCCTGACAGCTGTTTTGTTAGCGTTATGTTGCTCACATGGCTTCTTAATCAACTCGTCCCATCAGTGTAAGGTACATGGCAAAACTGACCTGCCAGCCACACACAGTGTATGATGATAGTTTTCGCCTATCAAAGTCCCTTTTGCATTAGGACAAATTGTTTCAGTAAACCAAGAGACACCAGATTAGATAATTCAGCTTCAGATTCCTACCCAGTTCTGAATGCAAAACATTGCTGTCATAATTTCTAAATGAAAATTTTGAGGAAGGGTCAAGTGCAGGTTTAATCTTTAGAAAAAATTCTGCCATTTATTTCAAATAATCGGAATTTAAGTTAACTTAGATAAGTTTATACTGAAACAGATGAGGGGATCCTTGCATCATGCATTCTGCTGCCTGAGCAACATCATGTTCTATGGGGTTGGCAATTTTGGCAACAGAGCAGTGGTAACAAACAGCTGAGAGGCAGCAATTTCAACTTCCACAGATGTTCCAGCAGTGAATAATTGCCCAAGGCAGAAGCTTTGATGCTTAAGTGTTGGAATGTCTGTCTTAAAAACCAGAAATTAAGCTACTAAAATGCATAGGCACCTTTTTCAAGTGTTATTTGTTAACACAGTTCATTGCCTTATGTGACTTGTAACTATATTATTCCTATTTTTCACTGAAAACTGATTTGCTGTATGTAGTAAAGCACTTCAAGAAAACTAAAAGTAAAGCATTTTCAACAAAATGTCTTGATAAGAGACAATGATGAGTTTGAGTAATTTTGCTTTTTAGTGATGTCACTTTTAAACTGGTTCTACAACATCCTTAATAGTCTATGACTGCAGATACTGGACTCTTTATACCCTATGATACAACAAACATCTCTCTTGCAGTGCTTGGAAATGTGATGTGGTTGAGAATATCTCTCTCTGCTAGCTGCAAATCAGAAGTACTTTTTACTAGCTTACTTTGTATTTCAACACATTCTTGAGGTTCATATGTACCTTCCTTTAGTTTCTAAGACCATGGCTTCATCAATAGTTTTGCCAAAGCTTCTAATCAGAAGTAATTGTTTGCTTGAGGGAGTATATCAGAGAAAAGTTGCAACGATTTATGATAAACAAACACAATTACTTTCTTACAAAAATTGTTCTATGTAATGCTTACATTTTCTTTTTTACCAAGGAAGCTTTCTTCTAAATTGCACTTAGAAGAAATTTCAGGCTACCAGTCAAGGGTTTTGGAAAATGATTAGCTGCTGATTCAGATTCCGTGTATGAATCTTTGTGTTGAACAGAAAAAAAAGAGCTCTGCAGATATTTAACAAAGTCAGGGACATTTCTTCATATCTGTTAAATCAAGTTAACATGTAGTCATCAAGTTCTTTGCAAGAATATTTTTGCGATCTGTGTCAGTGTTTATATACAAGTTTAGAAAGGCAGTTTATATAATGATCTCATTACCTATTTTCAGTAATAAAACTATTTAGCTGTCTAAATGCCTGCCAGTGGAAACCCAATGGAAACAGTAGACCTGTAATTCTGCACTGAAACCTTACCTTTTCATGCTGATGGCACTGCAGATTCTCTGAACTTCTTCCTTGGTGAAATGGTCGCTTTCTATCTATAACAAAAATAGGGTTTTGTTGTAATGCTTCCAGTCGGTAATTTCATTTTCTGTGGGAGGAAAAAAAAAAATCATACAAAATAATTTTGGAGGTTTCCCTTTAGCTCTCGCAGCAGAAACAATTGACTTGTGAAGAAAACACTGTACCTGATCAACTAAACAACTGAGGGTTCTGGGTAGGTCAGACGTTGCCTTGCCTTGTAGGTTGGAAATGGTATGCAACATATTTCAGATATTGATACATCAGGCAAGGTGGAAAAGGCGTTTTTCAGAGCATCTGGTTCTTTGGATGGATGGACACACAGATGGAGTAGTTCTGAGTGACTGAACATTACTGAGGTTACTCAGCAAACTGGCGCAAATTTGTTTCTCCGCTAGGAAGCCGGTGGTAGAGCTGTGGGCCATTACAGCTGAAAACCTGGAACTAAAGGGACAGACGATAATAAGGGAATAAAAGGCAAATGGTATTTTCTTTGGAAAATGAAACTCTTTAGTTATAGATGAAGTTTGTACATTAAGTAGGAAACAGTACAAAAGGAAATTACTCCATTTACAATCCAAGTGAAATTACTTAAATTGGGATTTTTTTTAACTTACACTTTTTGAAATCAGAACTCATCCTACAAACAAAAATCATTACAATGACACCAATAAAACAACAAGTGTTTGCCTGACTGTGGCTATCACAGGATAGTGTCTGCTAATTTATATTAAAAGTAATGAAATGTTGAGTGAGCTATTGAATATCACATTGAATTACCCTTCTGCAGAAAGGTAAACAGTGCTTACTGTGGTGTTAGCTCATTCCTTCCACCCCTTCTGCTCTACCCATTTATATATTGCCTGTTTTTCTGGCAACTTTTGATTTTGTACTTCAGCTGTGTATCTTGGCATAGTAAATAGCTGAGACTGGCAAGCAGTGTGTAACTGATAAGATATCCAGCAATTTCTTCTACATTTGGGGGTAATTGCAAGCACAGAATGAAACTGATTATTTCAGCATATGTAGCAGTAGAGTTTAATTTTAGATTTTTGTATATAGTTCACAGAAAAAGGACGGTATTCTATATTGGTTGACTCCTACTGAGGATGGAGGGCATCAGGAACTACCATAACTACGTGGACTCGTTCCCACAGATCTCTTTATTTTGTGGCATTGTGTGACTGTGGAAAAAAGCTGGGTTTGTGTATCGCCTGCAAGCTCATAACTGTTGACTTCTTGTCTTATCGGTTCCCTGTGAGCGATGAGGTTTGTTGTCATGTTTGATTGTGAAGACTTTTTGCAAGCTCTTTTAACGAGTAACACCATTTGGAATAACTTTAAGGTTATTCTGGCCTTAAGGCGGAAGTAGTAAGACTTCTGTTTGCTCTGAAGCGCATGTAATGTAGAAGATGACAGTGTTACCAGTGGACTAAATTCTTCAGTGTGGAAGTAAAAGAGAGTCCCAGTGAGCAGACTTTTGCTCATTTACTCCCTGCAGAGAAATGACATTTTTTCTCTACAGGATTTTCTCTTGAGAGGACCAGTTATTGGCTTATGTCACAAGCAGTCTGCCATTCCTCAGTGATATATTCCTTGAGGCATACATGGATCACTTTCAATACTCAGTGATCCAAATTCAACTCTTATTGATTGTATGAATGTGTTGTGGCTATGAGAACAGAAATTGTTCTTGTGTAAGTGTTAAAGTTCATCTGGTTTCTTTCTGATGCAGTGCTGCTCAGTGCTTCTCCCACTGTCTGGTGTGCGTGTGTGCGTGTGCGTGGCTATGTATGTATGCACAGATACGCTTATATGACTAAAGCACCTTAGTGGCTATTGACCATCAACTGCCTGGACCTAATTCTACCCAGCCCCCTGCCACTTACAGAAACTTGCAGAATCTTTCTAGATATTTAGAATGGCAAGGGGGTCCCCATCTTCCCTTACCCACCACAGCTGGTCTGAGGGTACATAGCAAATTATGTGTAAATAATAGACAATATTGCTAACTTTTTTGTCACTCTGAAGATGATTAAAGCAACCAAATTCAAGCAATGTTGAGTGGAAAAAAACTCACAACATGAAAGTGCTGTAAATATGATGGACATCTACCCCATCTCTTACATCTCTAAGGAACTTCTTCACAGTGAGGGTTACAGAGCACTGGAACAGGCTGCCCAGGGGGAGTCTCCTTCTCTGGAGACATTTAAAGCCCACCTGGATATGTTCCTGTATGATTTGGTCTAGATGATCCTGCTCTGGCAGGGAGATTGGACTAGATGATCTTTGAAGTCCCTTCCAATCCCTAATATTCTGTGATTCTGTGATTTATTTCACTCCTACAACATAATTTATGTTTTCTCTCCTATGTAAAGGTTTAGTATTTCAGTTCTATCCTGCTTTTTGAAGGAGCTTTTGTTGGAGTTGACTGTATAAGAGAACAGTAAAACAATTAAATTCTCTGGTACCTGTGGGGATGAGCAACCCTCATTAACATGGCTTGAGCTGTGCAGCTGCAAGTCCAGAATACAGCCAGTATCATACAGTCAGGTAGAACTCAGCACTGACTGGAACTAGCATTTTTATTACTGAGGTTCTGCTGTATTACAATACAGTTTTGCCAGAATTGAGCATGAGGGAAAAAAAAAATTAAAACAATGTCAGTCAAAGAACAGGAAAATAATCCATTTATAAACTTATTCCAGCATGGACTCATGGCTTTTTTAGCCTTCCTGGTTAAATATATTAAGCCAACTGTTCTGGTGCTTTGCACAGTACATTAAACAACTTAATCATACTGTCCTCTCTTGCATTAATAAATTTGGCATTTGTATTCCTGAAGCAGCTATTTTCTTCTATTGCTCTGTTTTAGTTGTTCTTCAGAATACAAATTCCAACTCATTTCCATTTTTTCCAGACCTAACACTTTGAAAGTTTTGTTTTTCTGTTTGTTTTTTTAACCCTCTAGACCAAAAATTGAGTGCTTTGTTAGACTGAGTGCACTGTTATATTTATCCAATAAATAGTCCCTTTATTTTTAAATATTTCCCAAGTTGTTGAACATCCATCTGGAAAGAGGGTGTTCCGGGACAATATCTTTTACACAGAAGAGATTCTTCCTCTTGAGTTTACTCAATTGATTGCTTCCATGCTAGTGGAACTAGTGGCCATGTTTTCAGAGGTATGTACTCATTCTGTATGTACCCCAGTTTTTACACATCGAAGAATAAGCTAGACTATGGAGTCAAAATTTAAAGATGGAAATTAATAGGGTCTGAAAGCTTCAGATGCAAGATTTTATTAATTTGCAATTTCAAGTTTTGTCCATAGTGATTAATCCCCCTCAACCCTGCAGAGCTGCAGAACTAACTACTGTAAAGTTAAGTGGCTGGTCTATAAAATCTAAAGAAAGATTGCTTAAAGGGGATAAGGTTAAATCTCTAGTTCAGATCAAACACTTTAAAATTAATATTGTTTATCAAGCTCTGAAATTTTAAAGTCTATTAAGGCTGGAGGTTGGGAAGTGACAGAGCTATGGTAGCTGACCCCAGCTGACCAGAGGGATTTTACAGACCATATGACACCATACTCAGCAATAAAAGCTTAGAGTAAGGAGGAGGAAGAGAGGACATTCAGAGTTATAGCACTTGTCTTCCCAAGTAACTGTTAGATGTGATGCAGCCTGCTTTGCAGAACAGTGGTTTGGGAAGACTCACTAGATCCATCTGAAAACACTTTTGCAAAGATCCTTGTGACAAACTCCTTTGGCCACCCAGTCAGCAATGAACCATCCTGCTAATGAGATTTGTTTTGACCCTGTAAATGTTGCCATATGCCAAGATGATTATTAGTTTTACTATTATTCTTTATTTAAACAGTCTCTCTGTGTTGGAAGGGGATAATCATAGGATGAAGCTGAGGAACTGTGTCACAGGTTAGAGATTCATTTTGCAATAATCACTTGCTTCAACCTACCACAGAAATAGATTGCTGACTAGACCTTAAGGTTTTGCATTTCTGTGTGCCTACTGCAGTGGTGTTATGTGGCAATGTCTGAAAGTACGGTATATCTTACAACAGGAGGGACCAATTTAGAAAGACTTGCTGGTGCCTTTTTATGTTTTAAACACAACTTTCCAGGGATTTTTGCATACCATTGTCAGGCCACAACATCATTTTCACACTGTAGGAATTAACACACCATGTTCCACCAAGACTCCAGGAAGCCGTCTGAAGTTCTAACATTAGGAAAAACTTCTGCAAACACTGCAGGATACTGCAAATTGCAGCACTGGAATCTATTTTATTTTAGCTGACTCCTGTCTAGTGCTCCACCGTTATTTTTCCTCAGATCCTGCTTTTGTGTGCTATACAAAGGAAAGTCTATGTTTTATTGCCTTTACTGTGCCAGCAAACATGCAGAATAAGAATGACTGATGTTCTGTGAGATTTCTTATCTTTCATGATATGATTTCTTTAACAGCCATTCTTACTTTTCTCCCTACATATTTTTGGTGCTGAATGTAATCCATCATTTCCCATCTCTTTTCTTACTGCTATTCTCTGCTTTTTTTACTTCAGCTTAAAGAACAGCAGAGTTGTTGTAACGCTCATCATAAAAAAGAGGAAAGGCAAAAGCAGGGCTGTATTTATGGTTAACCCAGAGCTATTTCATCACAGTATATATTTACGATCCTTTATTAGAAATGTACATTTTGTTTTGTTAGGACATTATTAAGGAAAGCCTTGGGTCTGGGGGTCTTTCTCCTGTCCCTTCAAAATAGCAGAACCAAGCAACAGAGAGCATGTGCATGAAAAAGACCTAGAGAGGATTTCAGTCTTGTCCAAGAGGACAATATTGGAAATATGGAACTGGTCTGTTATTTCACTCTGCTTGAAAATTCCTCATTTCCTGTGCTGAGGATTCCCATAAGGATGTCAGTTGCAGTCCTATGGTGTTGACGCCAGCTGTTGACTGGGCAACTGGAACACTTCCACCCTCTTTACAAAAAGAAACTTTATAACCATCATTTCATAGGTGAGTGTCAGCTTGTTGCACTGAGTTTTGCTATAGATAAAAAGGTGAAGACGTTTTAGTTGTATTATACTACTTCTAGATCGTACTTTTAACAGGACTGAACTGACGTAGGGATTGTTACAGAAGGAGAGCAACAGTGTTTACACTGAGGAGGTTGAAAAGCCCAAATACCAATTATAAAGTTGCTTTACTGCCTTAGGAGGTCACTACCTATCTAAAGAAGTTACAGCAAAGGGAGGCAATGAAAAAGAATGAGCTGAAGAGATTTTTATAGAAGTCACACAGCAGGTCAATGGTAGAGTGAGGAATAAATTTCAAGTCTCGTGAGTCCCAGCTCAATGTCTTTGCAGCAAATTCTGCTGTTCTAGAAATCTCATTACTTACAGAGCAGACCAGAAGAATATAAAAGCTGGGTTATGCACATTGTGCCAGTTGGCAATCAGTGTACTCTATTTTTAAAAAAATAACAGTTTTATATCTAATTAACCTTCACCTAACTCTGATTACAAAAAAATCTATGCAAGATGAAATGTCATCTGTATGAACGGTTATGACCCCCTCTGAAATAAACACATCTGGAATCTAGTTATAGGAGAGCAGTAAGTGCTTGCTGGCAGATACCACAGTAGAAAAGTATCACGTACACTGTAGACTGGGGAAGAATGTTTCTGCATGCTCCTCCCAGGTTTCCTTTCTTGGTTCTCAAGATTTGAGGAGTGTTGTTATTTTTAAATTGGGGAACATTGCCTGTTATATTTTTTAGGCTGGCTGTATTCTTTCTTTCAAAAACATTCCATTATCTTTCCATACTTTTTAAAAATCTTTTCTCTATTTTTTTTCTTCACCACTCATAAATCACAAGTGTGTTGTCTGGTTTGGCTTTTTAACCGATGCTCTGAAACCAAAAAGTAACTTGTGATTATATTACTCTAACAATTCTGCAAAGAGCAAAGTTATAGAAAGAGTAGCAATTGTGTTACTCTTCCTTTAAACAAATGTGATATACAGGCTCGCTAAAATAGCTTTGTAAAATCAGCTAAAATTATTGTTCCTTTTTACGAACTTGGAGCACCTGGTCTAAGGCACAGTGGATAGAAAAGCTTTCATCATAAGCACTTGCTTGGGGAAAAGAACTGACAGGGACCGGGTAGATTGAGTGTAATACAAAATGTGGAGAAGCTTGTCTAGCTTTCGTTAATGCATCTTCTCACTTTGTTTCTGTTCCCTTCCTGAAAGACAATCTGTAAGCATAGGTAGACAACTACAAAGTATTCTGCAGCTGGATGACAGTCTGTAGGAAAACTTCCTAAATGTCTAAAGTTTATGTGGAAAAAATAATTTTAAAATCACTTCTACTTCACCACCAAGGACACTTCACAAACAGACCAGTCATAGTGTAGACCACTCAAAAATGATGACCTTCTTAACTGTAATTGAGACACAATTTTCTATCATATGACCTGTATAAGGCTATTTTTAAGGAGAATCTTTCCCATGTACTAGATGTATCTGAAGATCTTTATGGCATAGATATTGTAATGGATACAGATGGGCTGCAAGAACATGGAAAGTATTAATTGTAATGAGTTGAAGATGGCCCTAGTCATCCACAAAACTTGTAGTAGTTAAATTTTTAATAGTTAAGGCACAGTTAATAGACAAAGAGATCTCTAACATTTTCTCTGTTCTTTCCTTCTGGGTGACATAATGAACTATGCTGACAGATAGGGATGAAAACTGGGTTGCTGTTTTGATAACTATAATTGCTGGTGGTAAGAGACAGGACCAGTGTATCAGTGTGTTATTTCTTGCTTTGTAATGCTGCCACATATCTGAAGTGCAGCAACGTAAAAAAGTTTTCTACATGAGAAAGATAGCACACATACATTTGAAATGTTAATTTAAATTCAGGTACTTCCTACATAATGAAAGTTACAGAAATTTATAATAAAAATGTACAGATGTACGGAAATGAAAACTATTAAAATTTACCACCAGTAATACTATAGATTATTGTATTTGGCACCTCGTGCAGAACATATCTGGGAAATAGGGATTACCATCTAAATGACTAAAACTCCCACAGAGATGATAGAATGTATTTATTAAGTAACTGACAAGCTGATAACAAAGACAGATATAATTCTAGGTTTGTCCACTTAAAATAACAATACTAAATAAAAATTATACATGAACATAAGCCTCAACCACTGTACTGGGTGTATCTAGTAAGGTTAGGGGTTGCAGTGGAAGATGGTATGCTTCTGGGCTCAGTGTTGGGACCATCTCTGTTAAACATCTTGATTGATGATCTCGACAAGGACATAGAGTGTATCATTAGTAAGTTTGCAGATGACACCAAGTTAGGTGGGAGTGTTCATCTGCCAGAGGGTAG
>JAOXOE010000694.1:5548471-5608308 GCA_028565055.1 Phoeniculus purpureus
AGGATATCAGGTAGCGACAGGACTAGGGGCAATGGAGCAAAGCTGGAGCTGGGTAGATTTAGACTGGATGTGAGGAGAAAATTCTTCACCATGAGAGTGGTCAGAGCCTGGAATGGGTTGTCCAGGGAGGTGGTTGGGGCCCTGTCCCTGGAAGTGTTTAAGGCCAGGCTGCATGAGGCTCTGGGCAGCCTGATGTAGGGTGGGGTGTCCCTGCCCATGGCAGGGGTTGGAACTGGATGATCCTGTGGTCCCTTCCAGCTCTGACTGATTCTATGGTTCTGTAGTGACTTACGGTGAGGAAGGTACTTTCATCTTAAAGCCTGTGTTGCAAGTGCTTAGAACTTCTCGAAAACAGTATGGATGTGTTCCTGTTTGACTTGGTCTGGGTGTTCCTGCTGTGGCAGGGGGATTGGACTAGATGATTTTCGAGGTCCCTTCCAATCTCAAGTGACTCTATGATTCCATGATTCTATGACTTGTTATGAGGGACTCTAGTGATAGGACAAGGGAGAATGCTATCAAACTGATAGAGGGTAGATTTAGATTGGATCTTAGGAAGAACTTCCTTGCTGTGAGGGTGCTGAGACACTGGAAGAGGTTGCCCAGCGAGGTTGTGGATACTCTGTCCCTGGAAGTGTTCAAGGCCAGGTTGGGTAAGGCTCTGGGCAACCTGATCTAGTGAGAGGTATCCCTGCCCATGGCAGGGGAGTTGAAATTAGATGATCTCTGAGGTCCCTTCCAACCTAAAACATTCTATGATTCTGTAACAGGATGGAGAAGCCTCAGCAGCTAAACCTCATTGCATGTAGGTGACTGCCTCGCAGCTCCAAACAGTCTAACAAATGTAGAACCAAAGCAATAAAAAAAAAATCCATTTCAAGCTTACTTCCTCAAGCCTAGCTATGCATTATGCTGCTAAGTGTGGACTGGATTTGAGGTCAGTAGATCTGCTCAAACCATTTCCTCCAGACTGTCCAGTTATTAAGCTTGGTCCTTTATCTTTCATCTGCACTTGACAAATGTGATGACAGTTCTAAGCCTTTGTTTTCTAGCTATTAGCCTGGTATACCTAGTGAAAAACCAAGAGCATTTGGTATAAACCCAACTGCTGACCTTTTCCTCCAATTATATAGATTGAGATTTGTCTACTATCACTCTCTTACGGTGTTGTCATTTCCACGGTTAAGAGCTACTCATATACCAAACTAGACGGGTACCTCATTTTAAGAAACTTTTTCTATAAATTGCAGATCTCTGAAGTCTGAACTACTTCAGCTGGGGCTGAGGTTAGTGTAAATAGGGCCTAGTTTAAAAAGCTTTCAGTCCTACATTACTTCGGAAATGACAACATTTCTCTTTGCACAAACTCTGCAGATCTCCCATGTTTTAGGGAAACTGTTCTTCTAATGGAATGAGTGAGTGAGGACAGAACAGAAAGTTGTATCCATTAAGTCCTTAGGAATGTCAATGAAATTTTATGACTAAAACTAGTGAGCAGTAGTAATGCCTTGTTAGAGTGCAGTCGTACAAAAGGCTTTATTAACAATAATAATACACTTTTATAGCATGTTTTATCCAACAACCACAAAGATCACTACAAACATTAATTGAGCCTATCTATAACCTGTGATAAATTATCATTATTATGAATCACATGCACAAGTGTGTTATCCCAACCAAGAACTGTAATCGGACAAACGGAACAAGGATGTCAAACACAAATATAAAAAGCTTAAGTTTCTGTCACTTGCTTCATTTTGTAATTAGTTCTTACTAAACCTTTGCAGGATCATTAGTAAGCACCAAGAATTTTTTACCTATGTTGGTTTGCTCAGGTGCAAATCTAATAGTGGAGGATATTTGAAGTAATGGCCATTATGCATAAATCAATCATCTGTCTTATTCACAGTATTTATGGCTTCAAAGAAGAGGACAGCATGACTGTATCCACTTTCCTTTAGAACATCAAGCTGGATATAGATAGAAGGGCTAAACAGTTGAAATAAAAACATGCTTCCAAGTACCACTGCAATCTCCTTGAACACTTCCAGCTCTTGGAAAAACTCACATTTAGCAGCTGATTTGCTTCCTTCCCTTTATGAATATCTTGGAAAATGTTTAATCTGGCATTCATTAATAATCTGAGTTAGTGTAGCTCCCAACACAATGTGCAACAATTTCATCTTTACCAAGCATTAGGGACAAAATAGTAGTGCAAACAGAAGAATATTTAGTCTTTGTTCTACTCTTGACACCAGTCATCACTTGCTCCTTACTTACACCGGCAGTTTATTTCAGGTTCCTGTTTGGTTTTACAACCCTTTGGAGTGGCATTTCAATGATTCCTAATATGTCCATGATACTGCTAAATTCTGAAATGTCAGAATTTTCTAGAACATCACTATCTTTATGCAAATGTATCTTATTAGTCCCAAACCAAGTAATTTTAATTCAGTCTTCAGATTCCTCAATATTAATGGCAGAAGAACCCAAAAGTTCTCTTACAAATAACCAACCAAATTATTAAATGTATTTTCCCCTTATGCTCTTTTCCCTCCTCAGGCTGGCTTCAGTACTTGTGAGGCTGCACATTGAGTCACACTGGCTCACCAGTTCTGGTAGGTTTATTATGGTTCTCTTAGTGAGCATATTCACCCCACCACACCGCTATATGAACTAGAACCAGGGCTATGCAAGCGGCTGCAGCATGTGTGCAGGTGTGGTCTACACAGGGTCTCTGCGACTTTTGAGACTACATCCCAAGTTTTCTGGAACAGTTTGGATATGAATTTTCATCCTGCAATTACCTCCTAATTTCAGAGCAGTTATATCGCAAATGTCACTGCACACAGATAAAATCGCTGAGTTGATTCTGCAAGTTAAGTTAATTTTTTAATGAACAACAGTCAGACTAGATGACTGTTGTAAGTCCCTTTCAACTGAAATATTTGATTCTATTCTACAAGACAGAGTTGTGAGTGAACTTATATTTGCCTGACAGTGCTTGAGGAACCTCACTGTCTCAGAGAGCTGAGGCTGGAGAAGAAATGGTAAATAAAGGAGTACCAAGCACATGGAGGAAGAAATGGAAAAGTAAACAATGTTGTTTTTTTTAATCAAAGTTTGCTTTTTCTTTCCACACCTTGTGTCATAATCCAGCAATGGAATTAACATTCATGGTTAAGATTTTGTGTTCCAAGCCACACTGATAAAGCAGAACAATCAAAGCAAAACATGCTCACAAAATCTTTTGCTAGCAAAGTGCTAACCAGCTTTGCTGGAAACTTCTAATTCTGCAAGTGAAACTGTTTGGAAAGTAGTTATCTACATTCAACTTGTGTTTACTCAACTGAGAATCCACTTCCTTATTGTGCAAGATGAATTTTAATCTGTTACATCACTGCAAATTCAGTCAAATCACTATTGTTCTACCTTAGGTGTTACTGAAGCTCAAGGCCTAGGAACCCAGGTCACCTCTCAGTCTCCTTTTCTCCAAGCTGAATAGACTCAGCTCCCTCAGCCTTTCCTCATAAGGGAGGTGTTCCATTCCTTTCATCATCTTCGTGGCTCTGCGCTGGACTCTCTCCAGCAGTTCTGTGTCCTTCTTGAACAGAGGGGCCCAGAACTAGACACAATATTCCAGATGCAGTCTCACCAGGGCACAGTATCACAGAATCACAGAACGTTAGAGATTGGAAGGGACCTTGAAAGATCATCCAGTCCAATCATCCCTGCCATAGTCCCACAGGAACATGGCCAGGTAGTTTTAAACAGCTCTGGAGAAAGAGACTCCACATCACAAGATGGTTTGCATCCCTCAGGGAATGCTACTGCCTTCAGTGCTGTGGTCATCATCCACACCGTTTGCTCCACCATGGAAGGAGGGGATGGGAGAGGAGAACCTCTCTCAATCTGTTAACTACCCCCCTTCTAATCCACCCCAGGATGCTATTGGCCGCCTTGGCCACAAAGACCCACTGCTGGCTCATAGTCAACCTGCTGTCCACCAGGACTCTCAGGTACCTTTCTCCTATGCTGCTCTCCATCAGGTCAGTCCCCAACCTATAGTGGTACCTGGAGTTGTTCTTGTCTAGATGCAAGACTCTACACTTGCCCTTGTTATAGTTGATTAAATTTCTCCCTGCACAGCTCTCCAGCCTGTCCAAGTCATGCTGAATGGCAGCACAACCTTCTGCCACTCCTCCTGATTTGAAGACTCCAAGAAAGAATACTTGTGATACATGTGATGCCAGCTTTACTGCAGTGTAGAAGCACTACAAAGTAAAAATACATATGAAAGCATCCTTTCTCCTGAAATACCTAAAATTTGGAAAAATAATTCTGTGATTGCAGTTACTGCTAGCAGATGGCAACTCCTATGGAAAATAACATATTTGCTGATCTAGTAAGCCGCTTTCTCGCCTCCACCCTATTTAGACCCAAGGATGTTTTCAATCAGCATGTGTAAAATCTCCCAGCCTATTTTTGCATGTGTGCAAAACCACATTGCCTGAGAGAACTTTCTGGAACTAGTTTTGAAGAGCTTTGTAGGACAGTTAACATTTGTAGTGAAGACAAGTTCAAAAAACCACTCCCAAGTTGTTTCTATCTACATTCCCTGAAATGATAACCCATCAACAGCTGTCACCACTCTGAAATCCTCTGCATAAATAATCAGAAAATACTCTCTGCATTAATAACAGAGGTGGTTATGAATATCATAACCACCAATAACTATCATAATCCACCAAAGACAAAAGGATCAGAACAAGGACATTTGGTCTCTTGGTTTCTTTTTAATATGTAACATACAGTTCTCAGCCATTTCAAAGCTGTGGTTACTTGCTGTGGGAAAGCAGGTTGTGGCCGCTGTTGTTGCTTGACACTCTGCTGCTATAAAATAGACCAATGTCTGAACAAATGCAAGAAAAAGTAGGGACAAAGAAGCTAAAGCATAAAAACACAACAAAGTTAAAGTAGAAGTTTTTGTTACACTTTTTGGGATGAGGGGAAAACATAAGTAAGTTATGTCTACCATTAGGTTTTGCCTACTAGGGCAATAGACAGGGACTTAGAAGTTATCAGAGCTGGGTCTGGGAAGGTGCATGTAGGAACCGCTTGTATCTCTGTCTTTGGTGATGGGTTTCTGTTGTTGAAACTGAACTATAACCACTACATTTTGTTGGTGTTTCTTAGACAGGACTTGTGACTTGAAAAGGGCTTTAAAATGCTTTCAGCAAGATGATGACACAGTTGCCAGCTTTGGGCTTTTTGAAAAAATATAATTGTATGGAATTTGGATTACAAAATTATTCTGGTTGATGGAAAACAGACAGAACACATCTGAGTGTAGATTTATCACCAACTCTTGAAAAAACCCCACTAAGCATTGCTTACTAATTACTAATTACTAGTTAGATCTCAATATCAAAATACAAGGACAGAGAGGATGGATGTCTACATCTTGTAGAGCGGGACAAGAGAAGTTTATCAAGATACTGTCACTACAAACTTGTTTCTGCATGACAATGAACAGACTGCAAAACTGGTAAGGGAAAGTTTAACAACACATAAAATTTTTCCAGCTAACAACCATTACCAACATTAAATTAGGAATGAGAAGCAACAATGGGTGTGTGCTGAGGCAGGGAGCAGGCCTGTTCATATTACATTTGGGGTGTACTGTAACTGAGGTTTGCTAGGTGTGCTGCAAACTCAAGAAGTGCAATTTGTGCCTCATTATGCTAGAAATCTGAGTCCAGCTTTGCTTCTGCCTCCTCTTTGTTCTGATCTGATAACATCTACTGGAATATTACAGCCAGCTAAGTACTGTAAAAAAAAAAGCTGCATAGTCTCTAGGTAAGAGCATAACCAAGCTTGTACCGGTGTCAAAACTAAAAACCATCCATAGATTTGAGTACAGCAGCTGCAGGCCATTCCAGATAACGGTAAGCAAAAAATTTATTAATGCTCTAGGAAATACATAAATCAAGATACATTTAACAATGCCACACACTCTGGTACTATCAAGGTATTTGAAGTCATTAGCATCTCCATTTTTAAGTGTCAAGTTTGAAACTCTTAAAGAGACCAGAATTTCAGAAGGAACAAAGTAAATGGGACATAAGACTTCTAAAATATTAAAAACTTAATAACCAAAAAACCCAGAAAAATATTCAGAATTATTTAGGCCACATACATGTACAGTGCAGGATTAGTGCTGTGTGTGTTAACTTGTCATGGTCTTGGTACTGTGTAATAGCTAATAATGAACCCTATGTCTTTCATTGAGCCTCTGTAGATAAGGCTTACTGCAGTTTTCATAGTCGATATACACATTTACAGCATCTAGATTTCTTTCCAATTTATTCCATTATTTATTATAAATAATTAAATTTAAAAAGGTATTTAATTTTTTCTCAATAGTTGGGACTTTTTTCCGTCTGTTCATAAATGAACTTTAATACGTGGAGAATGAAACTGGGATTTAACAATTTAATGTTTGGAAGATTTAGTAACAGTTTTCATTCTTGGTGCACTGCCACTGAAACAAGGACCTGGTAACTGGGTTATGATGGTTCTGATGTTATGTAAGTCAAAACCTTGGTCTTACAAATGATATTGTGATAAGTTATTGTGATAAGTTATCTAAAACTGCCTGGCAGAATCAGGCCAAGGGACTTGACTCTGACTCTACAAACTGTTTGTGACCAGCTACTGACAGAGTAAGATTAGATTTGGTTCTGTAAAGCTGCTTTAGCTATGGAAAATGAAGACCTCATCATTTAATGTATTACTAGTTAGCTCACAATTTTTACTCAAAAAGTGAGTTCAGTGGTGAGACCCAGAAGCTTCCCCATCTCGCCAGAAGAACTGTAGGGAGAACGACCAGGGTAATTTAACTTTGACATAGAGATACAAATATTCTCTAGTATATTCTATACTATCAGACTATTACAGGTGACAGCAGGGAACTCTCTAGCAGATTTCAGGTGTGTTCCAATAACTGTTGAAGCCATGGATAGCTTTGTAAGCCTGGTGTGAACAGCAGCGATTCTAAGGTTTCCTGCTTGCAATTTGTAACTTCATTAGAGGCCCAATATTATCAGCCTTACTCTTCTATCAAGTACTACCTACTTGTTGGGTGAAAAAGGTCAACCAAATGAGGTCAGAGGGCAAGCTCATTATTTCCAATCTCAGTAGCCTCAGTACATCTCTTGGCTTGTCAATGATGCAAATGACGTTGTTTGTGAAACAATACAGTATTGATAACGATTTGTAAAGCGCTCTGAATTGTGCACACTAAGGATATGCAACAGGCATTAACAGCTGCTATTTAGTGCCACAAAGTTTAGTGAAATTCCAAGGATATAGACTAGTTTTTTGTTGAACAAATAAACACAGTTTTTGATAGTCGCCTTATTTAAATAATTGTATTTATTTAAATATAACGATGTTATAAAAATTATTTATTTAAATACTCAAAACAGAAAACTGGCTGCAGTGTCAGATAAATTAATATAGTAATGAAAATCTGTTTTAATCTAATTTCGTAAATCTGAAAGTAGCACCTTTTTCAGACAGATTTTGGTTAAAATAAAGACTTTAAAATATTATATCCTTACCAAATAATTCAACATCTTTAAGAAACCATCTTGTGTCTGATTTCACTGTGACCTGCTGTCACTGCACTGGTTTAGTTGGCATTAGTTCCTGATTTGTCAGCGAGGAAGATCCTGGTTTGTCCCATCTGTACATGATGGACCTTACCGAGCTGCTGCTTCTGTCTGTGCCAAACTAAGGTTGAGGATGTGCAAAATAAAAGTAGCTACGGACGTAAAACCCGCTAACCACAAGAGCCAGCAGCTCCAGCCTCAGCGCTCAGGCCTGGTGCCCGTGGCGGCCCAGCGCTGCGTTGCCCCGCGGAGGAGGCGCGTGGTGCGCTGGATGAGCTAACAGCGCCCCCTAGTGGCTGCTAGCCAAGATGCCACGCTGTCTCCGCCCTGAGGCGGCAGATGCAGGGGGTGTCGATCGCTAAAGCTGTAGAGAAGCAACCACGAGAGTAAAGCAGTGTCTCCGTATAAATATCAGGGGAAAGGGCCGCTGAAGGCGCAGCCACATTATTTTTAGGAGTGGTAAAATGCTGTGTTGACTGTTAGTTCTGGGAAGTCTCATTAATTATAGCGACTCAATAGATTTTCATTATGCTTCTGTTAATAAATAAATTAAAAACTGCAAACATCTCTCCTATGAAGAAAGGCTGAGAGAACTGTGGCTGTTTAGTCTAGTGAAGAGAAGACTGAGAGAGGATCTTACTAATGTGTATAAATATCTGATGGGTGGGTGTCCCGATCCGATAGCAGGGACGGTTCTTGAACGATTCCCAAGGGTGAGGTTAAGACACAAATGAGGTCAGATGCCGTATAAGCTTATGTCCTTTATTTTCTATAACCACTGATAAGAGCGATAGGACAGAAAAGAAAAGAGAGAAAGAGCCAGGGTCCCTAAGCAGGGTGACAGCAGAGGTGCCTCTATTACCACCACCAGCGGTCCAGCAGTGTTCAGTCTTGAGCAGGCGGTCAGTCCCAGCGATGGCCGCGGCAGCAGAGTGGCAGGAGAGGCCCCAGCAGCCTCGGGACGGCAGCAGCAGCAGGGAAAAGCCCCAGCGGGACTGCAGGAAGAAGCATTCCCCCTCGGGGAAAAGAGCCCCCCTTAAAAAAGGAGCACACCGTCCCATTTCTTCGGAGAGTCCGCTCACTTCCACGGAGCTGTCCCAATCTGTGGTGCTCCTTCATTCATACCTGCCCTGATCCGGCAAGGGGAGGAGGAGAAGTTTCACAGGGGTCCCAGCCCCTGCTCCCCCATCCTGACCTCCTCATCCACCTCGTGTGTACAGGCTCTTGTGTCCAGCAGTGCCGATACTGTGCCGATACTTGATGAGAGTGGTGCCCAGCCGTTCAACAGGATGTGGGCCTTCTCCTAAATGGACTCCAGGACCAGGAACAGCGAAGCAAAACAAGATAATCCATCAAGAATGCGGAGACAGAACAATAGCTTTTCACGGAAGCAAAATATGGTAGTCCATCAGATGTTGAGACAAGACAATGACCCTAAATCAGCTGTTTACAGTGGGTGTCAACAGGAAGGAGCCAGTCTCTTTTTGGTGGTACCCAGTAATAGGACAAGAACTAATGGGGATAAGCTGTAACATAGGAAGTCCCACCTTAACATGAGGAGAAATTTCTTTACTATGAGGGTGATGCAACACTAGATCAAGCCGCCCACAGAGGTTGTAGAGTCTTCTCTGGGGACTTTAAAAATCCACGTGGACACATTCCTGTTTGGCCTGTCCTAGGAGATCCTGCTTAGGCATGATGGTTAGACTAGATAATCTCTAGAGGTCTCGTCCAATGCCTAACATTCAATGATTCTGTGAACTGAGGGAACTGTCAGGTCAGTAATGGAAGTAGCTGAATAAAAAAAGTTCATGCATTTTGAAAGAAAATCCTGAGAAATGGGTCTACAATATTCAGTCTTAAAACTGTGCACCTGAAATAATCATAATGACAAAGTTAGGAATGCAGTAATTGGGTGGAAAACATTTCAGATCATGACCTAAAGGTGCTTCCAAAATGAAGCCTATAAAAGGCAACTATACTTTCCTTTCTTAATAAATAAAAGTTAAAGTTACAGTAAAATAATACTTGTATTCCTTATTAATGCCATTTCACTGGTGATCAGCTGATTTACTTTAGGGACTATTTAATACTTTTAGTTTTTTCATTTTATCTGTCTGGTGCCACTTCAGCTGTACCTTTCACAGCAGCAGAAGGGGCATCTCCATACATCTGTCAGTCGTGTCCTTTGACAACTACTGACCAACTAGACTCCATTTTGAAACCAGGGAAAAGTTAACAACTAACTTCAAATGCACCAGGAGCTGACACTCTCTCTCTTTGAAACAATGACCTTTATTACATTCTTTTATTTAATGGGAAAAGAACAAAGCATTTGGGAATATGCAGACACATTTATCACTTCTCTCTCCACATTAGTTAATATGAACAGTGAGGGGACGAATGTCCATTTCACACTTTGCTCCTCTGCATTTTATTCTGTAACCTACCCTAAAACTCCTTAAAAACTAACTTGAGCCATAAATACTCTGTAAAATTCCAGAGCCTGGGATGCATTTCTGAAAGCCTATCTCTAGCTGGACAGAAGTAAAGAACCACTTAAATAGCCACGACTGCTCTTACACCCCTCTTTCCCTCTGTTTTTTCTCTTCTTTATGCCGGAGGAGATTTTCAAGTACAGATAGTCAGGAGGCCATACTGGCATTTCTGAAGAGCATTCCACCATCTCTTCTGTATAATCTTTTAAGCGCATTCCACGTCTTTCTGTGCTACTTACAGCAATTTGAACTGAAGGCACTCATCACACCACAGTCCTTGTAGTCATTCTGGAGTACAAGAAAAGAAAAGCGTTTCATCCTTGCTAAGAGATCTGCTTTCTGCTGGTACTTGAGTAAGTGGCAACACAGAACAGTCACCCAATATGTCATGTTACATAGCTTTATTTACTCTTTGGTAAAAAAAGCAAACATAACAAATACACAACTAAAAATAGTTTGAACTAAAATGTTTCTCACCTTAATGAGAACCCCACAAATGCCGGGATTAAAATTGGATTAAGATTAAAAGTTTATAATTTAGGCATACACTTTTTAAATTGAAATCTGGGAAATACCAACAGGAAAGCTGCCCCTATGTTCAACATTAAGCACGCTGTGCTGTATTTTACAGTGGAGATTATATTTAATCTTAACTGTTGGGCCTTGATTACCATTTTTAAATGTGTGTAGATATCTGTAAATATTTATATCTATAAATATTTTACTATTTTATCATTAAGGATCACGTTTAAAAGGCACACTTACAGAAAAAATATTAATGGGAAAATAACTCTTATTACACTGCTAGTCATATAACATTTATGTTACACATTACAGACAAACTCAGATACATTCTTGTTCAGAAAAGCGGTCAACCTCTGATACTGTTTGCTGGTTTACACATGCAAAGCCGGTAAGAAAACTATTTCATTATCCTCCACTAGAGGGAGAGACAACATCTTTTGTTGATAGGCATACTCTAAAAGCAATGTAATTCTACATAATTTAAATAATGTCAAATTTGGAAAAAAAATTACTCCATCATATTACAAAGTACAAAATCTCTGAAATGTAGAATTTAATTGCTGCAAGGTTAATTTTTGTAATCATTATGACTACATAATGAACACTAATAATTTAATTTTGTTTGTATGAAGAATCAGATATGACTATTGCTTTACTTCTCTTTGCTACAAAAAGTAGCAGCAGTAACAGAAATGGTAAACTTGAAAAACAGTTACTCATTTGTCAAATGAAACAAAACTACCTATATTGTATTTTCTATTCTGTATGGAATAGAAAATGTTCCTGCAGGTTCTGCAAGGTTTTCAATGCTTGCTTAGAAATCAGAGTATCATTTCGTCCACCCAGCAAGTCACTCTCTATTTCAGGAGCTCACAGAAGTCTTTCTGATGTGATTTGACCCACTAATCACACAATGCAATTTAGCTGGGAACTTAATAAGTTACCTATTGTAACTTGGCTAAAGTATTTACAACCCTTATTCCAGTGGAGGACAGTGTATGTCTCTCCTACCTCTAATCATTGTTACTTGCTCTGTTCTCATGAATCATTATATTATTGTAATTCTTGTGTTTAAAAAACACAGTTTATGAAATGGGATTTTATACACATCAAAAGATGTTCATATTAGTATTTCATAAATGAACTCTCTATCCAAACAGTTTCATAAATTAACTGTTTATTAAAAAAACCTCATAAATGAACTGTTTATCCAAAAAATGCAATATTTTTTCAGTTGTGATACAAGGAATAAAACCAGAAAAGAAAATTACAGTTTAAATCCATCTCAGATGAACTTAAACTTTACAAGCACAAATACTGTTTTAGATGATATTTTCAAAATGTTTAGAGATCAGGAGATTCTTTTGACCTAAGTGCCTGTCTGGATATGTATAGAGCAAATTACAGACCAAAGCTAGCAATAAATTTTTTAAATTATGCTTTATCTTTAGTAATTTAGAAATGCCGCTGGCTGAATAACTAAACCCTAGTACCATTGAAATCAGTAATTTATATTAACTTAATTTGACTTTACTGCATTTTACAGTTAATTTGGTGTATTTGCAATTGGTACAACCAGTGACCAAATCACATGCTTCTCACTGAATGCTCTGACATTTCTTAGATGCACAGGTTTGACCCACAGGAGGAAGTGACTGCAATGCAGTGCTTCTGATCTGTGTTGAACTAGGCATGTGAAGGTCACTTAATCCTCCCTAAACAAAAGAAGGGATGGTTGGCCTCCTACAAGCCAGGACACCTGGCAATTAGGGCTTGAAGAAGATGTTAATCATGTAAGTGTTAACTTAATGAGATAACTTGACCATCTGCATGTCTCTTAGGTGAACTATCCTCATTACACTCTCATTGTGATACTACAAATCCCACCCAGAAGTCAAACAGCCCCTGACCTGAGTGGACCTCCCCACTCCTGAGCATATGCAGTAAAAAGTAGGTGTATTGCTAATTTTAATAATAAAAAGGAATTATCTAGCCAATTAGCTTTAGGAGTGAAGAACCAGCAGAAGTCTGATAAATAATGAGTATATTCATTATACGAATTTGAATAGTGTAAATGAAAAAATCTTTCACAGCTCCGAGAGCTCACTTTGTGAATGACCACTGAGCTCCCAGCTTTGTGTACACATGCACTAAAGGAATCCTTGGGCCCTGGGTGTGGGTGGGCTGTTAGCAAAAGGGCAAAAGGACCTAGGTTTTGGAGACTGTTTCCTCTATTAGCCATGACCAACCATGATGTCTCTTAAAACTAATCCATACATAGTCTCTATGCTCCTGAAGTAATGTAGCATAAGCTGGCATCATTGTAACAACACAGTTACAAGCAACAAAAATACTGCTTTCTTGCCTATCTTTGTTCCAATAACTCTGCAATTTTCTTGTAATGAAACCATTAAAGTTGCTGGTATTTATCCTGTGTTTACATTTACTGTCATGTCTTTCAAGTGTTCATACATTAATTTATATTAATAAATTCATACAACAAAGCCTGTTAGCCAAAGCAATCACATCTTTCATGAGAGTTACTACAGATCAGTATAGCTAGATTATTCCACTATATGCCACAGCAAATTTACAATTATTGTTATCATCTTAGAATCACAGAGTCAGAGACGGGTTTAGGCTGGAAGGGACCTTGAGATTCTTTACATTCATCCAAGTCTTGATTGAAAAATTCATTCCTGAATGAGATTTTTCACCATCTGAAAATTACTTATGATTGTGGAAGAAGAAAATCAAACCAAAGGTAGAAGAGATTAATAAATTCCAGACTCTGGTTGTCTAAATATTACTGTATTCTCTAAAGTTATTATAAGAGATCATTTGCTGATTACCAGCAGCCCTACAACATGCGTTAAAGGACAATAAACATCCAATAATGAATATTTGATGAGAAACATAAACAATTTCATAAACAAGTATGAAATTATTTTACATGAAAGAAAACCTTCCCAACTCCTGTCTGCAAATAGTTCATACAAATTCAAACATATTCAATGACATCTCAACTTGCAAAACTGTAAACATTCTAAGTTTTTCAATTAATTTCATAAATTGAACTGCCTTCCTAAGATTTTGTTAAAATCAAAACTAACAGGACAAATAAAATTTCAGCACTCAAACTGTATGAAAACTGTGGAAAAGGTCTCTAGAAGTATGCATCCAACTTGCTTTTTCAGAATCAGAAAAGGCAAGCCTGCATTACAAAGCATGCAACTGAGAAAAAAGATACAAATAGCAAAGGATGTAGATATGAAATGATGGAGAACAAGAGGCAGAGTTCTCTTAAAGCATTGCATATGTGCTTGAATAGAGTGCCAGCTTTTAATGCTGACTTTTGTTGCTGTCACAGATGGGTTTACAGGATATGAAAGTTGCAATCATGTGTCTTCCTTCACACAAGTTGTTAGCAAAGATCACACTCCTAGCCAAAAGTAGGATTCAGTTGCTATTGTAGACAAGGTGAAAAGGGAAAGAAAAAAAATCTTGTAATCTTACTGATATTAATCTGTTTTATTTGCTTCCATTTATTTGAGAAAAGTGATGATTTTACACTGTTCTTTCACATGCATCAATCCTACAAGGGATGGGTCTCCTGTGAGGCCAGGTCCCTGTTTGAGGATACCAATCATATCGTCAGTTGAAGTTTGGGTACCTGCCTCAATCAGAGTCCTTTAGAGTACTGGGCTGCAGCTTGATAGGCACAAGCTAAGCCTCAGTAGTGCTAGAAGCTGCTGGTTTTCATTGCGATAGGTAAAGCACTCTTCTATCAGATGGCAAGTCTGCTTCCCAGGGTTGCTGGTCTGCTCAGGGGTAAGGTCCCAGGTTGTGGGAGGTGATAACCATCCTAGGAATCTGCTCAAATCCTTCCACACACCCTGCCACCCAGGGACAAGCTGCCTCAGGGCACATTTTAATACCATCTCCCCCAGAGATTGTCTTCTCCTATACAGATGAGACCAGATTCCACAAAGCCTATAGCATGTCTGTAATATTAATTAGTAGTATCAAAGAGCTGACATAACGGTGAACAAGAACCTTGGAAACTTGCATAATAAAACCTTCAGTGTCGATGCAGGGTAGGGAGAGGGCATGTATTCCCTCACCATCATTCCTCCAAGATAACTCCTGCAGCACTTCAGGGCTAGCAGTGCCAAGGCACAGTATGTAGCTATTATTTGCCTTAGTGTGTTCCCAAACAGAGCAAGCAAGAGATGAGCTGTGCTGTCAACAATCTCTGTGACCTGCACAGGAGCGTAACAGTAAATAGCTCTAGTTATAGCAAGCTTAGAACAGAACTATCGTCAGTCATATCCTGAGTTTCAGCACCAAAAAGCACTGTGGTGGTTTGACCCTGGTTGGAGGCCAGGTGCCCACCACAGCAGCTCTATCACTATCCCCTTCCTAGGTGGACAGGGGAGAGAAAAATATAACAAAAGACTGTTAGGTAAAGACAGTAACAGTTTAATAAAGGCAAGCCACATGTGAAAACACAGGCAAGTAATTAAGATTATTCTCTACTTTCCATCAGCAGATGTTTAGTTGTTGTTCTAGGAAGCAGGGCTCTGATACACGTAGTGGTTGCTCCAGAGGACAAAACAACATCAAGTCTTCCCCCCACTTTCATCTTTCCCCTCATGTTTGTATCTGTGCTGACATTGTATGGTCTGCAACATCCCTCTGGTCAGTTTGGGTTAGCTGGGCTGGCCCATCGCTTGGCCTACTGTTGAGGAGAAGGTTAGGAAAGAAAAAACCCCACAGCTTTGGTGCCTTGTGAGCCCTGCTCAGCAGCAGCTAAAACACTGGTGTGTTATCAACAGCACTCCACCACAAACACAGCACCATGAGACATGTCATGGGGAGGATCAACTCCATCCCAGCTAAAGCAAATATAGCAGCCCTCCACGGGGCTGTCTCTCTGGAACTGGGGAGCCCAGAACTGGACACAATACTCCAGATATGGCTTTGCTAGGGCAGAGAAGAATGTGAGGAGAGCTTCCCTTGACCTGCTGGCCACACTCTTAACAGACCTCAAGATACCATTTGTCTTTTTGACAACAAGGGCACATTGCTGGCGCATGGTCAGCCTGTGGTCTATCAGGACTTCCAGGTCCTTATTCCCACAGTTGCTTTCCAGAAGGCTAACGCCTAATGTTGGGTTATTCCTCCCTGTAATGCTTTAGCTAATTTGAGTGTTTTCTGCATAAAAGTTTGAAGTTTGGCTTTAAAAAGTTGATGTCTTGAAGACGCCTTCCTTTCTAAGCTGTTCATCACCTGCAGATCATAAGGGGTTTTGTCAAACCCTCCCTTGGTATCTGACACTTTAGATGGGAGTACTTGGTTGAAATATGAGCAGGGTCTCTGACCCACAACACTGGTGGCAAGCCAGGTGAGATGCATGGGGCTCCAGAGACAAAGACCCCCACAGTGTGACGGCGCAGCTTCAGCCGCTACACTCCCCAAATGCAGGATGGTACACTTGGCCTTGCTGAACCACAATTCCTCTCTGTCCAACTTTCCAGCCTGTCCAGGTCTTGCTGAATGGCAGCAAAGACTCCTGGTGTGTCAGCCACTCCTCCGAATTCTGTATCATCAGCAAACTTGCTGTGGGTACATTCTATCTCTTCTTCTAGGTCACTGATGCATATGTTGAACAAGAGTGGACCCAGGACTGACCCCTGGGGAACACTGCTAGCTACAGCCCTCCAACTATTCTGCACTGCTGATCATGTCTCTCTGAGCTCTGTCATTCAGCCAGTTCTCAGTCCACTTCACTGTCCACTTATCCAACCCACAATTCCTAAGCTTACCTAGGGAGACACTGTCAAAAGCTTTGCTGAAGTTGAGGTAGACAATATCTACTGCACTCGTATAATCTATCCACTCAGTGATGCCATAATAGAAGTCTATTAAATTGGTCAAACATAATTTCTCCTTGAATACATGATAAACACTCCTGATAACCATTTTTCTTCCCTTTGCTTAGAGATAATGTCCAGGATGAGTTGCTCCATCACCTTTCCAGGTATGGAGGTGAGGCTGACTTGCCTGTAGTTTCCTGAGACTTCCTTCTTGTCCTTTTTGAACATTGGAGAGACAGTGGCTTTCCTCCAGTCCTCAGGCACCTCTCCTGTTTCCCATGATCCTTCAAAGATAATGGAGAGTGGCTTAGCAACAACATCTACCGATCTTTCAGCACTCGCGGATGCATCCCATCAGGGACTGTGGATCTGTGGGTGTCCAACTTGCCTAAAAGATCTCCAACCGAATTCTCAACCAAGAGAAAGTCTTCCTTTCTCTAGTCTTTTCTTTTACGTCCAGGGACTGGGATTAATGAGGTCTGGCCTTAACAATGAAAGCTGAAATAAATAAGGTATTCAATAACTCTGCCTTCTCTCTATCTTCCTTCACTAGGGCACCCACCTCATTCAGCAGCAGGGCCACATTTGTTTTAAGACTCTGAAATTAATTATCACAGTGAAAATTATCAGCTTATCTGCCACTTTCATCTTTCAAATTGTGTTAGTGTAGATGCAATATTACTTATGAAAAAGCACTCCTCCTGTCACAGCTTTTTCTAATCTTATTCTAATATGTATTGTTCTACATCTCACTGAGAAGCCAAAACTGTAGTACTTTAAAGGTTTTCATGCAGTTGCAGCTGCATCCACACTACAGCTTTGACTGTGTCAGGGGTTAAAAAACCCCAATGACAAAATTAACCAATTAATTTAGTTAAAGTGCTAAAGGCCAGAATAAAAACCATACAGAGAGAGTTTGAAAAAAACCACTTATGAATTGCAGGTGAAATATAAAACTAACTTGATTTGACGAAAAAGGCAAAAAGACATTTAATTCACACCAAAAAAACCCACATAAAAAAACATACATGCAAAGACATACAAAGATTCATCATAATGATTCACCATCTTACATAACTGAGCCAAAACCTCAATGTCCAAACCCTAAAAAGATAAAAGAGACTTCCAACAGTTCCTAATTCTGTGGAATCGTGGTGTTCAGACTCACATCCCTCAGTGTCATCAGGCATCTTAAAGTCCAGCTCTCAGTTCCATGAAGAAAACTCTCTCCATTTCACCAAACCATGGAAAGCCAGATGACACCTTTTTTCTGCTGCTCTCTAAGATTCCACACTGTCTAGAGTCACACCCTGTTTCCTATGCAAGATGGCTGCAACGTCCAGCTCAGTGTCATATGTGTCCTCTCTGCAACACAGACAAGAAGTGAAGATGGAGTTTGTCTTAGTTTTAGATTATTTTGTGCCAGTTTGGATTTCTCAGGGTCACCAAAACACAGAAAAACCAGGAACAAATGTTATTGTAAAAAAGTAAAAGAAATTTTATGAACAGAAAGTAAAGAAAAGTTGTAAAGGCAAACTGCAGCCAAGGGTCTCCTACACCTTCTTTCTCCTCCCCCCACCCCTTTTCCTTTCCTGATGTGGAGACGTCACACTGAGTGACACTGCCACCAAGATACCAATCTTCTCAGAGAGAGATATAGAGAGGAGAGAGAAAATTAATTGTCTGTTGTCAGGTTTGGCTGCTTTCATAACAGAGACAAGAAGAAGCCAAGATGGGATCCGGATGCCTGGGAAAGTAAAGTCTCCCACATTCCAGGAATTCTTCTGGGTGAACAGGATTGTGAGAAGGGATATCCAGCTGTCCCTTGTCACATGGCAAATGAGTCCTGTAAAATTACGGTGGTCTACAACAGAGTCCAAAGGAAGAATGGGGTTGGAGGGGGAGAGCGGAGACCCAAAGCCAAAACTCCAAACCCCGTCTGCCAGCCCAAACCCTCTCTGTTTGCAGAAAATGCATAAATGAAGCTGCAGTTTTAGCCTGCAGTTTTCAAGACCAGCAACATTTTAAACCATAAAAGACTGCATAGGTAATAAAGGAGAATTTTGCAAGTTCTGAAGTTTTGCAGTCCTATACTATGGAACCAAGTACCACCAACAGTGCACAGGCATTTATAAAACAGCTAAATTAAAACTATAAATAACTTTATAAAGAGTAAGAGTGATGCCATCCCTATGTGTTGACATCAATACAGCTAAAGCAAACACTATTTTGATCCTTGTGGGATAAGCTGTTGAAAAATGGTAATACACATGGGCAGCTGTTTCATGTAAGGCTACTAATGGCAAAAAACCTGCTTAATTTTATAATTGTGCTTTAAGATCATAAACATTAATTTATGAAGATAACAAAAATAGAAGACAAAATGCTTCAAAACTACTGCTAAAATATTTACTTTAACATGTAGATAAAGCAAAAAACCATATTTCCATTGACCTATTAGCTCCACATCATACAACTTCACCAATACTATTCTGGAAGTGGCTAATGCCCATATCTGATTAAATAATTTGTTCATTTATAACAATAGAAGACTTCTTATTAGACATTGTGGCTTTAAATCTACTTCCTTAACCTGATCAATTGCTATTATAGAGTTACAAAAATAAATCATGTTTTAATGTACATAATGATGACTACTGCAAGATATTCAGAGAAAAAAAACAAGTACTATATGGTATGAGACAGGCAGAAAGACAGTATAAAGAAGAGTAAATAGATATAGTCATATTTAACTCTGCTTTTCCCAATGGATACCGCTGTGAAAATAGTTGCAACTGAAGGGTGTATAATACATAAGTTAAACAGCCTAACCAGCACAACCACTCTTCCTCCTAATTACACTACATCAATAGAAAAACTCAATACATTCACCAATTAAAGTAGGTCTCCAACTGTGCTAGGCTAGCAATCAGGCAAGCTTTTATTGCTGCTATACAATGACTTCTTAAATATTCTTTTACTTTCTGACTGGCTACGTAAGGACTGTCCTCTGACTAATTGAGTAGTATCAGTATTGTTACTTGTATATATCATAGAACGATAGAATCATAGAATGTTCTAGGCTGGAAGCAACCTGCAGAGATCATCTAGTCCAACCTCCCTATACAGGGACAATTCTACCTAGGTCAGGCCGCTCAGAGCCTCATCAAGCCTGACCTTAAATGACTCCAGGGATGGGGCCCCCACAACCTGCCCAGGCAGCCCATTCCAGCAATTAACCACCTTCACATTGAAGAATCCAGCCTAAATCTATCCTTTCCCAGCTTGAACCCACTGTTCCTTGTATATCTGTGCCTCCTGCCGTTTGTAACAGATTTCTATTTTTACAACATTGGCACTGCATTGCTATAAGTATTAATCAATAAGTACAAGTCTACAAAAATATGGATGTTAATAATTGCATAAGAAATGTAGTTCTTGTAAGTTCTAGTAGCAACTTAAAAGAGAAGACTGGTTTATCTGGATTAAATAACCATCTTCCTAGTTCTCTATTCTTGACATACTGAAATTCACATGTAATAAATATCTTCAATTTACTGAAATTTATAGTAAAAATTAGAACATTTATAATGCACTGAAAAATAAGACCTACTTAAAGTAGTTTTAGTGTGAATCTCAAGGCACTGAGGAATAGTCACATAGTGGTGTTAAGGTACAACATGTATGAACAGCAGACTTGCACAATATGAAATCAAACAGGTACTAGTTACTTCCTGTTGCACCTATGAAATATGATGCTTTTTGCTCTTCTTCTGGCAAATTATTACCTTTTCCTCAAATTTAAAGCAGGGCTTACAACACCTGTACTTCATCTGACAATTGCTACAAAATTCAATGCTTGCATTTGCTGTAGTACTGGAAGTTACATAAATAATTTGTCTACACTGATAGGATTACATCTCTAGAGGACAGTAGTTTCCTGATCCTGTGTACTCATGAGAAATAATAAAATAAGTCTCTGGCATTTATTAGACGCAGTCCACTTTTCAGTCTTTTTAATGGTATGTCCTCTTCAGATATACAAAGAAATCCTAAGTGCAAAACCTAATATACTCTGCTAAAGACTCTTCTACAGGAAAAAAAAGGTTCTTTTATACCATCAGGTTGGAATTTTGGACAATGGTGTATAATTGTACAGATTCTTCTCAGGATAACAAAAGTCATCATCCAATTCCACATTTTTCCCTCCCCTATGTCCACCTTGGAGAAAAAATAATTACTAATTATAATTATTAATAATAGCAAGAAACCATAAAAAAAAAAATCAGTTAAAAACCAAAAATAAAACTGTGACTGTGGTAGAGCTCAAGTGTAAAGACAATGGCATATTGTTCTGGATTTGGTGAAATCATGTTTGCTTATGGTATTCCTGCATCGAGCTCTCTTCCAGCATACAAGGAGTTAGCTTGTCTGGCTGTGAGGTTATTTACTTTTCCCTGTGCTTTCAAGGGCAGGAGGTGGAGGTCAGTGGGGTGCAGAAGTGAAGGAGGGAGGTGGCTGCCACAGGGGACAGGTCGAGCAGCTGGAGTGGGGCAGACAGATTTTGGGGTCCTTAATTGGGGAGAGGCTATTCCTTTTCCCCTCCCTGTTAGTGTGTCTTGGGAGTCTGGTTTCAGTTTTGTTTTGGCCTGTAGCACACTGTGGCCTGTCTGTCCTTCTGTGGCTCTCTGTCCCACTTCTGCTTCACACCCCTCCCCCTTTTTCCCCCTTCCCTTTTTTATCCTTTTTATCTTCCTCCTGTCTCCATCCTTTTCCTGTAAATTTTTGGCCTGTAGCCTAGGAAACTGCTTAAATTGAATATTTAAGTTTTGCCTAGGAGATTCCCAGTCTTTCCTTTTTACGCCCCACTCATCTGCAGCTTTTAGCATCTCTTAGGAATCAGGGGTTATCAGGTCTGGGCAGGAGGAGGGGTGGATTTGACTTGAGGAAAAACATACTTTTTTTTCCCCTTTTCCTTTCACTTTTTTTTTTATTTTTTTCCTACTTAATAAAGTATTGAATACAGTTTAATATCTCTAATTCCAGTTTCTGGATGTGTGTTTACTTTACCTCTTTTCTCCCCATCCAGGGGGTGGGAGGACGTTTCCGTCTGCATGGTTGAGCAGATTATAATTTTATGGGCTAACCTGGTGCTAAACTCTGACACATATGGAAAGAAAGATGACATCCTCATGCCAATGCAACTTGTTTTGTGAATTTCTAGTAACAAATATTTGAAGTGCACAGAGAAGAAAACAAATGTCACAATTCCAAAACTTCACAGGTAGTAATTCTGAAGCTGTTCATTCCCCCCCACTTCATTACACTCAGAAACACCAATCCACTTAAACTAAAGATTAGCTCTTTACACATGTGTGTGCGTGACTACCAAGGGCTTTCACTTAAAGTATCTGATAGAATACAAAGCTTGGACTGAGGGGTGACCTCATTAATGTCTATAAATACTTGAAGAACACTGGAACAGGCTGCCCTGGGGAGTTGTGGAGTCTCCTCCACTGGAGACATTTAAGACCCGCCTGGATGTGTTCCTGTGTGACTTGGTCTAGGTGATCCTGCTGTGACAGGGGGAGTTGACTAGATGATCTTTTGAGGTCCCTTCCAATCCCTAGTGATTCTATGAAAAAAAACACCCTGTCTTTTCTTTTGGGGAATCCAGTAGTTAGGTTTGAGCGAGAAGTTTGATGCCTTTCCACACTCTCTTTCCTTCCTCTCAGCTACCTAGTTTATTGCTGTATTAGTATCTTTCTTCATTGGGTTTCCTAGAACTTGGAGGGGGGGGAAAAGTAAGCAAGAAAATAGTAAGGAAAACATAAAAGCTGTAGATCTTTATCACAGATGCTTTCAGTACAGATGCTTGGCCTACCTTTATACAGACTTGTGCACACAGATCAGAGGAAACAGTAGAAGAGCAGGACAGTGAGAAACAGAAGGGATGGGGTATATACTGAGGGGAAAGCAACACAATCAGAGGGAATAAAAAATTAGACTGGAGAATCAGAGTCTTGATTTATGAACATGATATTTGCTAATTATTAATGTGATTAAACAGGCAAACATAGGTAAGACATTCACATAGGGCATATTCCACTACGTAACAGAACAAAGGATATGCAAGATGTAAGTATTCCTTTCCAGATGAATAAGACACTGACAGGTTTCATTTGATACTATTTGGTTTAGTTTTGTCCTCCTTACTTTAGTTTCAACACCTCTCTGATACAACTAGCCTATGCTTTCTGTTTTTAATTTTTTTGCATTAGAATGAAAAAAGCTTCAAACACAGCATTCAGACACCTTGCTACGTCTATAAAAATTCTTGCAGTGCAGCAGTAGTCCTTTTCTAGGGAATCTGCATCTTGTTCAGCAGAGTATGTGGATACAAGTAGTAATCCTTTTTATTACAGATGAATAAAATAGTTCAATTATCATACTGCTCATGCTGATTTGTATGCATCTGCAACCAGTCTCATATAATATCTGCTGGAAACTGTTTTCCTATATTCATCTGCAGTCAGCTTTCAGCATTGACATCTCTTATTGTGCATGTTGAGAAACAGTTACTGCACTAAATCTCATCACTCTTTTTAAGAACAGACTAACACTCTCAATGTGTTTTTCAGTGTCTCCTTGCTTTACATTTACAGATTTAATTCCACCTGATCAAATGAGAGAAAAGTTAAAAAATCCATCACATTGTGCAGACTGATAGACTCAATTCCTACCCATGTCTTCAGTTTTCAGAAAAAGTTGTGGTGACAAGTATGCCCCTTTTCTCTGTCAGTTATCAGCTCAGTACTAGAGATAGCATGCTCTCTGAAAAAGTTTTTTTTTTCTTTCAATTTCTTCAAATGCTAGCTTTGTGCAGTCCAATTTTAATTACTAGCTTTACATTAAACTTAACAGGTTACCTGTAGGTTTCAGTCTCATTGTAAACTCCATAGGAGTGAACAACTGCATAATTTGGCTATAGTACAAACTTAGCAAATGCTGAAAATCTATCCTTTAATTATCAGTTGTCATGATAATTTGATGTGCATGTATATTAAAAACATACTTTGCATTTTTTGACACAAGTGTCTGCTTGTCTTTTGATACTTTCCAGCTATACAGCATCTCTTGCCTGCAATCCCCATCTGTTGCCATTCCTTTCACTGTATTGTTCACTATCACCCTCTAGTTTTAGACACTCTTAGGCTTCAGCAACTACAATTTTGCCTTTCTTAAACAGATTATTTTGATCATCTTACTGCACACTAGCATTCTTCTAGCTACTGTGCTTCTCCAAATAAATTGTCTAATTAATACAAATTGTTCATCCAACAAATGACATTTAGACTGTACCAAGTGCACAATTTTAATCGAAGTCCACACAAAGCTGCAGGCACTGCGGTTTAACTGAAGCTTTTTTTCAGTTTAACACAAATTGATATAGTTTATACCAAATCACAATAAAGGAAACCTTTACAATAAGCATCTATACAGCAGTTTATTCCAGCTTTAGCAAGTTTGTTTAAAACCAGATTTTAAATTGCACTGGTACCATTTTAGGTAATAATTTTCACAGCCTAGCATAGCTTGAGATAAAAATCCTTTTTGTTTTCTAGCTTTGCTTCTACCCTTCTTTCTTCCTTCTTTCCTTTCCTTAAACACATTACTGAGTGCTTTTAATTGATATTTCATAGACAGACAAAGTATAAATATATGGTATATCTAGTCAAGTAAACATATCTGATGGTTCTTCATGACAAATATTGCTGTGTATGTGGAAAATGAAGTAACAAAAACATCTCATTTAATACCAGTTAATAAGACAGAAAAAAGGAAAGAATTATATTCCTAACGAAGCAGGAAGAAGGGAAAAAAGCCAATGGATAAGAACATAAACTTAGCTTTAATAGTGCCCTGGTATGAGTTAGAACAAAACTAATACTGTTCAGTGATGTTACTTTTCAGCTTTTCTAACATCTTCAGTCTCATCTAACTAAAAGCACTTTCTGAAGCTATCAGCATATTTGTGCAGACAGTGTCTACTTCTATAAGTGATAATGGTTGATGTTTACAGTTACTGCCAGGGGTCAGTCGCAAGACGGGCTCTTGCTTATACTTTCTCCTGTGAAGACCAAGGTCACTACTAATCTTGTGTGCCATGCTGGGCACTTATTGCTAAGTTAAAGGTCACACCTGCAGGGAGGACATGAGACCCTACACTGACCAACAGGATATTCCATCCCATATACATCGTATTGGGTATAAAGCTGAGGAAGCACAAGGCTCAGCCCTCTCCCTTCTCCCACTTTTCTCTTTGTCCCTTTTCCTTCTTGGCTAGTGTCTGAGGAAGACTCTATCTGTCCTGCCTTTCATCCCAATCCATGCATTCCTGAGTCCAGCTCTTGCATCCAGTTCCTGTCTGCTGCTGAGTTCAGTCTGGGATTCCCCAATAACTGCATCAGCGGTGACAGTGATGTAATTGCTAGCAAGGAGGTTGCATTTGATATTGGTTTTGTATATACTTCATATTATCATTGTTTTCATTAAAGCTGTTGTAGCTTTCTTTTCCAATCCTTGACTCTCCATTATTCTTTTTTCCCCTTTAGGCAGGTGGAGAGTGGCTGGTAGAGAGTGCCTGTCATATGTCTTGTGGCCAGCCCAGCCTCAACCCATGACAGATAGAACAAAAGAAGAATTACTCCTGAGGTTTCCTGGGCAGACAGAAACAGGGATAAGGAATGTACAACCTAAAGTAAGGCAAATGGAGAATGTAACTAAATCTTTCTCTGGAAGAACAAGCACTGACAATAATGAACATATAAACAGCAGAGAGGTACTTTAGGGAACATTAATTAAGCAGAAGATAGTGGTGATTGCTTTCCCTGACAAACTATTCATATAGTCACATTTACAACCTGAAAATATTTCTTGGCAGGTAGATCAAACAAGGTAGCTTTGAAGAAAGCCACAAATATTAAAGCCATGGACAAAAAAAAAAAATGTGAGCTTAAGCATTGCAATTCACTGTGACACTGCTGTCTGTATGCAAAAAACTAGTTCTAAGCAGATAAAAAACAACCTAGACAAAAGAAAAAGAATCACCTCTAGGCTACCAGTGGTACAGAAAGCAGATTACTAACAAATAATTGTAATAGAGAATTAACTAAAGTTACCATACCTTAATTGAAATTGATATGATGATATTCCCATGTGTCAGAAAATAACAGCTCAACACTATTGAAAAAGAATTTTGTAAGACCTGATGACAGTACTGAATTATCATAGGCTCCTGGAAAAAAATGAGTTTCATAAGTAACAACTTACAGCCTCAGTATTAGTCATATATTTGATTGAATATTCGTAAATGAATGCTCCACAGGGTTCAGCATTTAGCAATGTTTGTGGGGAAAAAAACCCCAAAACAACCACACCAAAAAAAGAGAGACTTTAGTCTTTTGGGAAGGAAAAAACACACCACTTACACTCCTGTATGTGATGTCTTCTGCAAAGAAATGTTGATCCACTGATAAGGAAAGTGCAGAAATGCAAACACTGCTACTGCAATATATCACAACAGGGATTTTAGTTGTTAAAAGTCTAGATTTTCTTATGTCACTTGGGTTCTTGAGCTTGATCACATCTTCAGTATTGCAGCATGACAAAGAATTCCCAAAGCTTCCCTAAAACATTATGGATAAGATCTAGCAGCTGAAGAAATCCAGAGGCATTGCAATATGGAAGAAGTGAGAGATACTATCAGGTCTCCAAACTATAACACAGCACCATAACATTGCAAAACCAACATATTTTAGCTTCGGACAAGAATATTCATGTTTTTTCAGTACAGCATTATTTCCCTGGAGAACCTCTTCCCATTTTCCAAGCAGAATTACTATTTACGTAGGTATCTGAGTTAGAGAAAAATATTTCCCTTTGAATCTTAGGCTTACCAAACATTGTCCTGATAAAAGATGTTTAATATAGTGTGATACCGCAACCATGAAAACATTCCATTATTTTGGAAATACAATTTTTTTTTGTCCCTGAGTTGGAACAAAATGGCTTCCTTCTGTTAAGTCATCAAACTATGCTTGAAAAAATTCTAATTTAAGACAACAGCAACAAAAAGTTGCTAGTTTTATGCAATTAAAATCCTCTATACAAGTAGCTCAAAACAAAGCTATCACTTTTGAGATTCCCTTTGGTGACACTTCTACTCTTTTTTTGTTTGTTAAGAACTCAAAATCTCCCTTTGAAAAGAAGACCCTTGAATAGGTCTGGCTACACAATAACTGGTATGGCATCCTTCAGGTTTCAAAAGCAATAACGTTAATTTTTTCCCCCAACCCTTCTGTTTTAAGCACTTCAAATGGCATCTTCTGTCAATCAAATATGTTATACATAAGTAATCATTAATACTTAAAAACAAGTCCAAGATAAAAAAGCAACCACAATTAATACAACTTTATAGCACCATCTTCCGAAATGGAGGAACTATCCTTGCCAGTTTCAATACAGCCTGAAGGTACTCACAGCTGACAACCAACCAGTAAACCAATCACTTATTATGTACCCTAAAATTGAAATTGTATTGAAAAAGCTAAGTTGTTTTGATTTTTTTTAATATATGTAGGGTTTATAGAATCCTGCCATGGAATTCAGCTGTTGATTGCAAAGGGATTTTTTAAAAAAACCCAATTTTAAAAGATTTAAATCCTCTAGGTGCAGAATTTTTACTTACAACTAAAGAACCCAGAAAACAATTTTATTTTTAAAGCTAAAAGTTATAGCATCTTTTAAGAAAATAACTGTAGTTCTCATATTCCAAATAATATGCTCTGCTCATGACATATTGTTTTAATGTGAAACTGACTGAAGATGTAGAAGTGAACAGTAAACAATAGGATAAATGATGGGTAAAGTATAAGAGCAATCATCAGAACTACTTGCCTAGTTACTAACACTATCTGCTCATTTAGATGTCCAGTATATATTTTTTAAAGACTCTACTTGCAAACCTCTGACCAAATATACAATTCTGCTGTTACATATTTGATAAAATTCAGTTATCCTGATTGTTATATGTGGAGTATTCCACCAAATGACATTAATGGCATGTACATATGATGCTGTCCTTTTATGAGTAAGTAGCTAAATGTTTTACTAACATGACAAAATCCTCTGATTAGTGCAGCATTCATTAAATGGTGACAGATGCTAACATTAATTACACATTGAGTGGATCATTTTTCCATTACATTTCTTTTGTTACCAGCCTCATCCTTCTAGTTATCAGCCTGTCCTATAAGGAGATTAAGCACCAGACTTTGGCGGGGGGGGGGGGAAGCGAGTTTCTGTATTCCTTGCTTGACCAGAATGAGTGACTGACATTTCCTACATTACCCTACCATCTGGATTCTTCTCTTGCACTTTTCAAAACATGCACTTATCATCTGCTAGCAAATTTATGAGAAATTTATTCTGGAAGGTTGTTTGTATGGCTATTCTACGTCATCTTATGTTTAATATTGGAAGCCATATGATTTATTGCTTGCTTTGCACAAACAGAGAATGTCTATTGTTGTTGTGATAAACCTTGCCGAATTATAACTGGCATATCAAATGTTCATTTGGCATTTCAAGAGTGATTGAAAAGCATGTACAGTGAAAGGTGGATGGAAAGGCATATGTTAAACAAATTGACATCTTTGATGGCAGCTGAGACAAAAAAGATTCTCATTCTATGTAATACATGTACTTGCATGAATCTATCCACTGTTCACAATTCAAACAGGATTCCTAATAGACATTCTATGGCCAAATACGTTTTTCTATGTCATATATTATCCCAACGTGTACATCAGTTTCTCCTTCATAGCAACTTAAAGCACTCTGGGAGGGGAAAAAAAGAAATTGAAAGGTACAAGAGTCACTAATGTGATTTTGGTAGAGGAAGTTAAATGTATCCCTAAAATTTAAATTACAATGAGTTTTGCAGAAGCCATGGGGAGGTAACGGTGCCTTTGCACATGACATTATTTCATAAAACATTATTTCTAAGAAGCAAAGTTCTAATGCAAAGAAATGCAGTGAAAAGATACTAAAGTGACCAGTAAGTAGATAGTGTTTCATAAGTGGATACTGAAAAAATATAATAGAATTATTTAGTTTGGAAAAGAATTTTAAGATCATAGATTTCAACCATTAACCCAACTGTACCAGGCTGACTGCTAAACCATGTTCCTGAAAGTGTTCAAGTCCATGGGACCCGACAGGATACACCCACAGGTACTGAGAGAACTGGCCGATGAGGTTGCTAAACCCCTGTCTATTATATTCCAAAAGTCATGGTGGTCTGGCAAAGTCCCCACTGACTGGAAAAGGGGAAACAACTCCTATTTTCAAAAAGGGTAGGAAGGAGGAGCCAGGGAACTACAGACCAGTCAGTCTCACTTCTGTGCCTGCTAAGATCATGGAGCAGATCCTCCTGAAGGCACTACTGAGACAGGAGAATTGTGAAGAGGTGATTGGGGACAATCAGCATGGCTTCACCAAGGGCAAGTCCTGCCTGACCAGCCTGGTGGCCTTCTATGAACAGGTTACAACATTAATGGATGAGGGGCGAGCAACTGATGTCGTTTACCTGGACCTGATCAAAGCCTTTGACACTGTCCCACACCACATTCTGGTCTCCAAGCTGGTGGAGCATGGGTTTTAATGGGTGGACCACTAGATGGGTAAGGAACTGGCTTGATGGCCGCACCCAGCTTTACAGTTAAAGAAAATAAGCAGAAAAAAATTCTATTGCTGAAAATAAAACTAACATTCCAGAAAAAGTAATGGTTGATGAGTAAGTACTGTAAGGGTTGTGAATTTGTGGGTATGTAATCACACATACTTATTTCTAAAATAAAAGTAAAAGGCAAACCCTTGATATTATACTTGGTAAGGATTTTTTTCCCCCCCACGATTAGAATCATTAGTTTAATCAGAATGTGACAATTTATTAAAAGTTTTTAAGAAAAGGTCAGTTTCTGATAAAGCTATGTCAGGTCCATCATGAATACCTGATAATGAGAGACTCAGCAGACTGGTTCTTGCTGCATTCATTAAGGGGTGAGAGAGGCAAGATCATTGGTGTGATTTAGTGGCTATTCCTCCCTTACAACAACACTTCAGGTTAACAGAAGTGCAGAAAGTGAGAAAGAAGATAAAAAATCTGCACTACTGTCTTTCAGCAATTCCTCCAGCTCCATAGTTTACGTTGAGTGTAAGCCCTCCAAACAATATCTCCTTCATTTCTTACCACCACCTCAATTACTTTACAGCAGTTTTATTTTCACTATTGCCTCTTTACCAGTGTAGGTGATCAATTTATAAATTAGTAGAGAAGTATCCAGTGATCACTGAGCCCAGAAATAGCCATACATGTAAGTCTTAGGTGGTAAGTCTACTTCTATAGTAACTGTGAAATGCCTTCCCCTTCCCTTCCTTAGGTCGTCCTATCCAAGCAAGTTTGCTCTGTACATGATGAAGTTTTGAATGTTGAGTGTTCTCAAGTTTTTGCTGCACAATCAAAGGTAAAATCCATTGCCTTTTTGCCTTACTGCAAAAATCTTATGTGTGACTAAAAATTCTATTTTGACAGCACAACTATTTTGTTAAGCTTGTAGTCAATCGAGTGCCAGCACAGAGCAGCTCACTACTCTCTTAGACAAGAGGCAGATAATAGATTCAGCCATAGATTTATCTATTTTTTTTCATCTTTCTTGGATATCTTTATTTTCAGAGGGAATCATGTAATGCTTTTTACTTTCATCGGCGTAAAGCAAAAGTACTAACAAAAAACCAATGTGGTGTTTGAAAGCAGCGACTGTAGTTGTTCTCTCCATACTTTAGATTTCTGCCTTTAGCAACTGTTTCAAGTCAGAGATGGGCCTTGACTTGTATAAACCAGGACAGATTTGTAACTCGATAGTGGGGATATATATGCACTCAGATAAACACATCATCCATTCTGTAGGTCATATTGACACTGTGCTTAGCTATCTAGTAACAGAACTAGTCTCATTTGTGAAGCACAGTTAACATTATTCCATCTTCTGCTAGAGATGAGAAAAGAATGTCCTGTTATAAAAAAAAATCAGAAAGTTATCTTGCTGAAGAAGCAAAAAATTAAACCGTCTTTGGAGTATAAATATCATATCTTACTTGCTTTGGAATGGTAAAATATTGGTAGGGGATATCTTGGGACATGTCTTCAGATATTACTAATTTAACAATAACAAGAAAGTTCACTTCCAGATGCTGAAACATATGCACAGCACAGTTGCAATAGTACGTTATCACAAAGGTGTGAAGAGGCCATAACAAGGTAGGGAGAAATAACTGCCACAATAAAAGCAGACCTAGGTGCATACGTTATTAGTCGTCGTTGCTGTTTCCGTACTACGTTAGAATACAAAGCAAGGACAAATAACAATGTTGCTGACAGAGTTGTGGAAGTTTGTAAAAACACCAGGACCAAAATTTGTGTTGGTCTCTGTCCGTGTTATGAACAGTTCTGATTTTGTCACATTTTGTATCATTGTAAAAAAATAAGTAGGGAATGGCAATACGTGTTTACAGGCAGACAGGGTCTAAAAGGCGGTAAATACCTACTTCAGAATTTTTAAAATGCCCACAAGCAATGTAACCGCTGCATGGATGTGATTTGGGGTTTTTTTTAATCCTTTACTGCTGCTTCTTTTCAAGGCCTCAATGTGTCTTTTGAATGCCTGGATGATGGAGACACTACACCATGTCAGACAATATAACCCTCTCAAAAAACAATGAAGCCTTTTAGAATCGAGTGGACTTTGGCTGCAGTGAGCTTTGGTAAGTGTTCCTGACTGCTACATCTACTGACAGTGCAGATTCTCTAAACATCCAGGCAAACCAGGTTTATCATGTCCTGGTTCTTGATGTTTGTAAATTAGTCTTGCTCCTCTCATAAAATTCTTGTAGCAGAACCAAGTATTCAGCAATTTTATGACAAGAGACACCATTATTTTGGAAGCACAACTATTTTTCTTCAAATTATCTTGTTGACAAGATGAAAACCGTGCTGGAGTCATGCAGAACATTTCCTGCTACACGACAAGAAAACCCCTCACTTTATTCACTTGCAGTTTTAACATTCTGTGCTTTAGCAGAGGAAAGAACTTTATAAACTGACAACTCTGTGCCACCTCATATCTTTGTATTTCAAAAATATTAAATACAGGTCAATTCTTGAATGCAATTTCAGATCTTCTGAAAAGCTCAAAAATCAGCTTTTATCCCAATTTTGATGAATCTTTGGACTGATATCCTTCTCATTTTAGAGGTTTAAAATGCCTCAGACTGGTAATTTAGGTTTTTCCATTACAACAGGAGATAAAAATATTGCCATAAGGGTTGTATAAGATTTTAGCTCTATCCCTCTATGTTAAACAAAATTCAAATTGACACTGTTGTTTTAGTTTTAAGTGCTCTAATAGTGGATTTATGTTATGAAGAATTATAGTGTAAAAGCAGAGAAGAGTATTTATTCAGTTTATCTACTTTCACAAAGAAAACCAGGTAGAAAGCTGCAGAACTGCTGTCTTCTTTCAATTTAAAAACTCTGAACTATTTCAAAGCTCTATGCAAGTGTGTGTCCAGCAACAGTGATTGAAAAACAACTAAAATATAGGTGCTGGTCTCTCCCTCCTGCTTCCAGCAACCATCTGAAATCCTACCATCTTTCCCCAAAGGTATCATTTGGAGTCCCACCAGAATGCAGGAGGAAGAAATGTTTCCATAAGTAGCAAAAAACCAAACTAATGCTAAAAATCTAACTCCCCCTTTCTGCAGAGTCCCACCCTCATGTTTTTGCAGTGCAGCCAGAAACCCACGTCCCAGCTGCAGCAAACTGAATTCTTACAAAGCTGTTTCGAGAGCAGAGGGAGATGGAGTGGTGGATTTTGCTTTGAAGCCTAGGACCTCAAATGAAAAGTTAGATACTCCACAGCTTTTGTCCCTTTTAGATTATTTTCAGTGTAGTGTTGTTTTCCAATATTCAAATGAAAAGCTATTCTTAAGCAATGCTTTCCCTGGAACGTTGTGCACTAATGCTCTCGAGTATAGATTGTGATTACAGAGTGGTGAGCCTTGCTGTCAGTGGCCTATTTGCCAGCCTCTCTTCAGAGACAAACAGGGATTTTACATCTGTGCTTTTCTCTAAAAGCAGTTAGTGACATATGAAAAGATTTGATTTGTAAATGTCTAAGGCAATAGACTTCATCTTTATAGCATACAGAGAAAGGAGGCATGAAGCAGTGAATTGCACAGCTGCCTAGAGAAGAACCACATTTTTTCCAAGATCACCATTTATCAGACAGATGAAACAGGAATATTGCTGTGAGAATTGTCTCAATAGCAATACAGAATATATATACCACCTCCTCAAGCATGTGCAGGTTTAATGAGTTTCCACCTGCCACCAACATCTGAAGTTCTGCAGACTCCCCTGCCCTCACTTGTCAAAAGTTACCATACAACCAGTACGCTCGGACTGCATATTCTGAGCTGTGTCCACTGCATAAAAAAACCAATCAATAATCAAACCTATTTGATTAAATAAGAATTAATAATCACCATTTGTGAGATGTTCTTTGTGAGAATCAGTAATCATCAGCCATCACTTTTAGTTTTTAGCTCAAGGACGTCTAAAAATTCATATATATGCAAAGATTTCAGTATCAGGCAATATTTGCTGTGAGGTATGAGGTAAAGGACAACTACAGCAATAACATGCACAAACTCATGGCAATTGTTACAGGTACAACAAAAGAACCTGAAGTAAAGAATTTCTGGAAAATTATTCATACTTAATAGACCTGTGTATTTGGACAATGGTAGCACGTTCTTAATAGGACACATCTATTATTGGCTGTGAAGTTTTAAATGGAAGCTATTTTAAGGCATTAAGATGTTTTTTAAAGTCTCTGCAGAGGTGTCTAAAGCACAGCAATAATGATGTAGGCACTACTCTTGCAGCTCTAAGTTGTTCAGGCATTGGAGCAGATGTGAGCTCTACTTTAGAAATGGCAAAAGATTTAAACCTAAATTTCAGTCACTCTGTTATTTTTGTCCTATACTGAAGTCAGTTACAGGAAACAACAAAGAAAATAAAGTTATAGACAGAGAAGTGTTAACAATTTTAAAAATTTCAGTGACTAATGTTGAAAAATGTATAAAGCTTTAAACTGAACTACACAAAAAAGTTAACATTTTCCTTTAATAAATCCCTCTTAGATATTGATTGCTACTTCTCTTAGAAGGGTTTTGTAAGCTATCTTAAAGAAACTGTCCTTTGAGCATAAAACCAGTAGAGACCAATTAAAACACAGAACATTCTCCAGTTAACTTGCATTGGACAACCAGAACTGAAATATTTTTAGTACTGCTCAGGAAGTCAAAGCATTCTAGAAATTGCATACTCTGTTTGATCTTTTCACAGATGAACAGGCAGAAGACTCAGAAGAACCAGGATTTACTTGAAAAATTGCTTTTTATATCAAGTAATAAAATATGCAAATACATAAAATATTTCCCTATCCCATGTTTAAGTTATCTGAAGCAAATCTATGTTCTTCTTTAGATTTTTAGTCAATTTTAATTATGTGTTTCCCTTCTCATGAATTCAAGAGAGACGTCTCAAAACCTCAATCAAATATTTGAAGATGAATTTCACAGAAATACAAAAATTGAACTTGCATAAGTTACTATTTCTTTCAAAGAAGCTTTAAGCACCTATGATATTTAGAATCTTTAAAATATGAGTCTTGGATTATGATATTGCACACAGTATCCAGATCCTTTGGCAGAGAGTCCCCTGGTTAGGGGGTAAGAATCAGAAATATTTATTATTTAAAGGATCGTCGATAATATGTTAGGACAAAGATGGAAAAGTTTTGTTTTTAAAGCACATCATAAGGGATTTTCAGTTAAGTATTTATTTCCGCAGTTGTTTATCAAGCGAGTATAAACATCTAGATATCATCCATACTCTATTGTACATTAACCCATCTCTGGTGACTGTAAAATTTTAACAGGTCTAAGGAACTTATAGTTTGATTTTCAGTGAAGAAACACAGCTAGACACTGGACACTAATATTCCGACCCCTTTCCTAGCAGCAGCAGCAAAACGGTAAAAGAGGTCACCAGCTGTCTGACACAGACAACTCAGTCTCTCACTTTTAGCAGCTAATTTGTCTAACTGTTGTCCACTTCTAAATCCAGACTCCAGAAAATAATCCAGATAAATTATGTTTCCTATTGCCAAAACTCAATACTTTCTATAGTGTTCTTTCCCCATCTTTATTCTGTCCTTCCTAATCTTTATTCTGTTAGCTTCAGTCTGAAAGTCTCCTGGGTCCCCCACTTTCCCCTCCTGAAACTTCAGACTCCTCTCAGCTCTTTTTACTCACCTTCATATCTGCAGTCCTCATGAATTCTCAACCTTTAACTTCCACTTCTAAAATTTCCGCAGTTGGTCTCCTCCATTCCACTCCATTTCTCAAGGGCCCAGTCAACTGCCAGAGAAAAAAAAAATCTTATTTTTTTCCCCAAGATGCTGAAAAATCTTGAGCTATGTCTGCACATCACCAAAGGTTCCTCTTATCTCACCTTTTCTATTGTGTCAGCAAATGCGCTGAAATCTAAGCAACCCAAGCAAGGTTTATATCTCCATGAAGCAGTACTTCATGTCCTTTTCTGCTCTTCAGCAATAAAACTATTATTTCCAGGTCAGGGTCACACTAGCCGTAGGTTTTTTTGGCTTATGTCCTGCCACACTGCCCTATTACCATGTTCATTTCAATCTCTTATTTCTTTCCACTGAGTCTGCAGGGGGCTACCAAGAACTCACGCGCTCAGTTCTAACTCCTTCCAGCTCTAAGCACCAAGAAGCAGCTCCAAGATGGCAATTTTCCAGTCCTTTCCCTGCCCAGAGCTCTGGCAGTTGGTGCAGTCTCAGTTAGTTTGAAGAGGTGGTTTATTCAGAGTCTGGACATGTAGATGCTGTGTGAGAACAGACAATATCCAGCAGCTCAGGCAGCAAACCAAGTTGTTGAGTGCTTGCCTACAGTAGCAATGCACCTTTCCAAGAAATAACCAGAATTCTTAGTCTTGTCCTTTAGGCAATGTGGATGTGTTTTCAGCAAATGGGTCAGCAAAGGCATAGTGGTGCTAAAGGCCATCAAATTAAGTTTCTGCACCCAAAAAGGCTCAAGAGAATGAAGGCAAAATAAAATCCAAACTGAACCAATCCAACAAACCAGCACTGTACTACTTCCTTAAGTCAGCTCTCAGAGACACTTGCAACAACCTTGGCCGAAAAATAAAATACCACACCAAAATATGAAGGGGCACATCGCTCTCTCTGTGGTATGCAAACTTAGAAAAGCCCTTCAGAATAGAAAAACTCAGAGAGCTGCTTGGCCAACTTATCAGCTAGTGAGAAGTGCATGCTACCAAAGACAGAACAAAAGACCTTACTGATAGCCACGCTGGCATCTGCACTGAAACTGTATGTGCCACTGAGGTAGCCAGCAAAGAAACTCTTCCGAATGGGGCTGTGTAAAGTAGCCCAGGTCTTCAGCTTTTGTAAAATGGAAGCTTTCTTTCATTCCCAAATGAGTTTTTTTGGGAAAAAACCTAATCCAAAACCCTGCAACATCTCTTGTGCATTCCCATGACAAGCAGCCTTTATTTGCATTATCTTTTCTCAGTAAGCTTTCTCCAGCAGAATCATAACAACCCCCAGGGAAATGCATCAGTTATTCTGTCCTTAGAGAGTACATCTATGCCACATCATTGCTACCTTAAAAGAGGTTGATTATTGTCCTCAGGAGAACATTTCAGTTGCATTACTCTAGCAGTGCCTGCTTCTAAATGTATTTTCATCCTCAGAAAGAGCTGATGATGGTGCTTTGTTGATAAGAAAATCAGAGGAGTTTTCACAAGCATTTAAATTCAGCCATACTAGAAATTACTTGTCAGCTTATTAAAGTATCTTTGAGAGGCAAAGCATCGTAGGCTTTTTGCTTGGTTCACAGAGGTTTGTGTTAGTGGAAAGAAAAGCTCAAAGCTGGTCACAAATATACAAAGAAAAAACCCCAGCAACCTAGTGGTGTAAAAACAGGCATCCTAGAGCCCTATTTTATGTGGTCCTTATACGCTTAGGAAATCCTAATAAGATCTTGTAGTTTAATTTTATGTTATTTCAAATAATCAATGATGGTCACTCCTGAGACTCAGATAACTCAATAAACTAAGATAGCATTGGACAACCTGAGTATTTTATATCTGAGGTGTATTAGACTGAGGAAGGATAGAAATTCAAACCTTTTTTCAACCAAGTTGAATTGTGAGTGAAACCTACAACTTCACTACAGCTTTTCAACATTACACATGTTTTTAATCAACTTTATCAAGAGGGATAAACAACTTCAGCAAAGACCTATATCCAAAATATTCTAGCTTAAAAAAAAATATATGAGAAGTATTTAGGAGGAGATGAATCTCTCCTGCAAAGCATCATGCAATACTTTGGAATAAAAATCCCTCTTTCGACTTTCATTACTGAGGCAGAAAAGCAAAGCAAATGGGAATGGCTCTGTAACCATAGCAACATTTGCCATTATTTTTTTTTTCCAAGAATTTCTGAGGCACTACCATTTGGATTCTGCATTCTGAGGATAAAGTTTGTGTCAAGGAAAAGAACAGAATAACTTTATTTTGTTGCAGATCCTTATGACAACTTTTAAAAATTTTTTTTGCTGAACAGAAGTAGCTTCATAAGGAGGTTACGTGCAAACGAGACATGTAATTGCTTATACATTATTTTTTTTCTTAAATAAGGTGCAAGACATCATATGTAACTCTTAGGAGTTAGTATTCAGTTATTATTACTGTGCCTGAAACCATACTGATTTCGAATGGTCAGTTAAAAGACATTTGCAACAATGACAGCATGTATAGAAAAATAATTATTGTTTTCATATCGTGTCATCTTAATCAGAAAATGTTATTTTTCATATTCACAAATATAAGTCTCTTAGATTGTTGTTGCTTAGTTCAAATAGGAAAAGATTTCTTCCTGCCTCTCTTCTACTTTCTTCTGCCACTCTTCTACTTACAGGACACATAAAAGAGCAACTTACATTAACTATGAAGAATTGTATTTACAGTAGTTTACAAGCACAGCTGTTTCTTTTACCAGAATCTTCCCCACCATCCTCCCAGCTTACAGTTAATACTCACTGTTTATGAAAAGGCAGACTCAAAGATACAGTTATAAAATAACATACAAAGTACTTATGAAATGTTGAGTACATCCAAATTGTAAATATTACAATCCATGAGGCAACCTGAATCTACTCCTTCAGTATTCTGATATAACCGAACAGATCACTGTTCAGCGGTTCTAGGAGATGCACTGGATAGGTAGGGGTAGAGAGAGAAGGAAACAGAAAGAGACTCATTAAAACAGGTTCTAGTTTATCAGGAAAAAGAGCAGTGGAAGGAAAGGCCAGTAGCCAGCAACTGGAAGACATGTTCAGCAGTTTACACACGTGCAAATGCATCTGTCCTTGCTCAAGTTATCTGTGTATTTTGTTTCTATTTGCAAAGTGAAAAGTATAATAATGACGTCTCATTACAGTCAGTAAAACACTGAAGTATCACCAAACTGGCAATCATAATGCCATGACAAATACTATCTAGAGATCTTTACATCCTGGAGCAGCATCTTGACAAAACCTTGCCTTTCAGTTTGCTTTTTTCTAATTTCTTTTTTCAGCCTTTCCTCTTAGAGCTCTCAATTAGGAGTGTTCTTCTAGGCTTAAGATGGTAAAAGTTACGTGATTTATTGCACAATAAAGGTAAAGCATTAGGATATAATGTAGATGGTATGTAGGTCCTGTGAGGTAGCTATGCTTCAGACAAAACTGAGCTACCATTTTTTTCTTTTGGATGCCTGGGTAGTTACATATCCTTTAAGGACTAATCTATACTATACACAGCAAGATTTATTCGGAAGTACATGGAGGTCATATTGGCAACAAGAGAACTAGAATTCATGAGTTGTTACGTATTTTAATCATCACGGTAAATGAGGAAAGTACGCTTACAAATTGTTATGAGGATATCTCAGGAAAGAGTACATGATAAAACTCTGCATGTAGCTGATATAATTCATTTATCCTGGCAATTTCAAGTGAACTGAATATTTGACTTCAAATGAGCACAATCACATCTGCTGCAGCCACTCGGGAAGCAAAAAGTGTGTGCCACCTCAGGATCCTGAGCTGGGCAAAGTGGCTGTTGTAAGGATTGGCTGCATGAGCCCGTTGACTGTATTAAAGCTTCAACTGCATCAGTAAAAGGAGGTTACAATCCCTTTTGATCTACTTTAGTGTTTCAATTCAAAGCTCACTAATTTACTTCAGGCAAGAAGTAACTATTTAAACTATTCTTCCTGATTGTGTCCAAGACACAGGAGACAGTATTTGCATGAACTACTTAATCACCAGATTCCTGGTTCACGTGTCATCTCCAGGGCAGTGACAAGCAGCTGCACCTGAGAAGCTTTTTAACTTGTACTACTACCTCTGGACGACACTCACCCACTGCTTTGCTCCCTGTGAGCAGCTACTGGAAACAGAACAAAGATGAAGTTTTGAGGAACTGCTGTGGAAGATCAGGCTGTCTGGGCTTCAGGGAAATAATCTGTCATCATATGCAAACCCTACTTCACAGTGCAATCTCTTCCTCATGATAAGTAACAGCAAAGTTGCAGCTGCTACTTGAGCCAGAAGATGACAGATGGACTTAATGAAATCACTGTCCACATTTGTGTATGTTAACAACAGGATTTGGTTTCAGCAGGGGGGCAACAGCTCTAGAAACACTGCTGATGGCAAAAGCAAATGGTCCACACTTGCATGCCAGTAATTTTGCCATCACAGCTTTCCCTAAACACCCACCCCTTCCAGTACTTTTCCTGACAGCATCGTGTCTGACTGCTCTGATAGGACAGACAAAGGATTCTTTGCTATAACAGAATGGATTCTGCATAGGATTTTTCTGAGATAGAATGCTGATGGCCACTGACTCAGCTCTGCTCACTTGGTGGTAACCGAAAAGTTTGTGCAGTGGCTTTTGCAGCTGCTGGCTCTGACACCTGCTCTCAGCCAACAACCTCAGTTTGCATAATGTCCTTGAGGGGGTAAGCAATCACTCTTTCAGTTATGCAGTAATGATGACTCCCATTATACAGTCATCACATTTCACTTCATTCATATCAGATCTTCCTTTTCTAAGGTTCACACCTGTTTAAACTGTTCTGCAGTTTCCAGTAATAATTTTCTCTCTTTTCCTTCTCCATTGATTTACAATGGTAAATTCTCTTTCTTGAGCTTCTTATGAGGGATGTTAGGAAAAGGAATTCCAAGGTTTTAATCAAGAAGATATCATTATCAGTGAACAATTTCAATGTATAAACATACTACAGCCTCACACGGGGTATGTTAAGTCATATTTCATCTATATTTAAATGGGAACAAGTGCTACAGGTATCTGTACCTCTGATTTTTAAATTTTTTAATAAATCAAGGCTAAGTAGAAAGGCAGTTGTTTTACTAGGATGACAAATTTCAGCAACATCTGAATAACTCAGGGATTCCTCAAACTCCAAAATCTTATTTTGGCAAAAAATTAGTCCGAGGCAGGCCTATTTGTGAGAGTCTGGAAGCAATTGTTTACACTTATAAAACTTGTTAAAATTATAACCTGTCAGATTAAATAAGAAATCCAAAGCACCCAGCATTCAAGTAGAGTTGGGCAAAAAAGCATCTTTCAATAATAATTTATAAGAATGTTATATAACTAAACTTCTCTGAACCAAGTGATGTGTATTTACCATTGAAAACTGAATAATCTAAGTGCCAAAACCTGCCAAGATATCAGATTCACAGGACATGACAGGTTTTCACTATCATCCCCTCATTTTTTTTTCAATAGGAACAATTTTATACGAATTACCCACATAAATCTTCATAAGTGATGTCTATATAGCCTGTGTGTTGCAATATGTAGAACACCAACTGCATTCAAAAAGCCAATAATTTTTTTAGGTTGGTAGCTTTTTACTTTATCCCTCTCCTCAATTTAGAAGAAGAGACATTAGATAAGGAAAAATATCACCATTACTGGTGATAAATGTAAAACTAATCATTCTTAAAATACAATAGAGGGACACTGAAGCTGAAAGAAACCCCAACCAAACAAAAAAACTGCACCACCACCCCTGCCTCGAATAACATTCAGGATATATATTTAGCAGAAAAACAAACACAATTGGAATACAACTTACTCATATTTTATTATATGACAGATATCTGCTAGCAAGAAAGTAACAGAAGCAACAATGAAAGTGTAGAGGACCAGGTAGAAGTGTCTTCCTTCCCTGCAACAACATCACCCCAGTTTGTAACAGCAGTTATGCTCAATTTTAGATATGGAAGTTGACACTTAAGAATCTATTTCTATCAAATCACAGTCAATTCAATAAACATTAGTCAGATGCAGAAGGCTATGCCAAAATATTAAATTGTTACTTAGAACATTTCCCTGCATGCAGAAAAGCCACCTACTACCTTCAACCAACCCGTTGGAAAATACTGCTGACCACAGAACTGTGTCTACGTACAAGACACAGTGCACTGACACAGCAGAACCTAATGGACTATAAGAGGAACAATGCATCAGGCAGCAGCAGTAACCTTTTTACCTTAAAACTCTTTTTTCCTTTAATTTTTGGTTTTGTGCATGATCCGAACACAAATGACTCTGTCAGGTAGACACAACCCACTATTAGGTCTACTGCGCTAATCATTTGCAAATTAAACGGCAGTAAACCCAAAGTGAGTCTCTGTGCTAAAATTGTTAAGACCTTCTCTGTCAATAACCTGCATAAAATGAATTATACAATTATACCTCAGCGCAAACTGTAATGACTACAAATTACAGAATTAATTGTATTATACAGCAAAGTGATTTGATTCATTGCTTGCGAGGCATAATTAATGAGCTGGAATAAGGTTACCTCTGCATTCCGTCTTTAGAGTCTGTTTTTCTGAAGAGTAGTTTGTTGGAATTTTTTACCCAACATCTCATTTCTCTGGCAGCCAGAAATATTTAATGCGTTTTTTTTGGTGAAAGTCATAAGCATAATCTTAAATTACTGGTAGGGTATGTAAAAAATCAGGTGGCATCACTGCTCCCAGGAGATGAAATAAAGAGATAAACAGAGATAAATAGAAGGCAATCTTGTATGGCACAGAACTCTTTATGGATGCCTGTTGATGAGCAAGGGCAGGGAACTGACTAAAGCAGATTACATTTGCATTTCTGTTAGGTAACAGTTCATTTTCATTTCATTGATTGTTGCTAAGTTAGGATAACAAAATAGCTTTTACTATTTCCCTGAGGAAAAAGAATTGGAAGAATAGGCCAGGCCAGGGTGACACTTCACCCTGCTTGCCATGCCAAACAGAAAAGCCGCTCTAAGCAGTTCTTATATGGGGACTGCAAAGACGGTGATAAGAGAGGAACACTTGGTGGACTGGGCAAAGACCAGCCCAAACTGCTTGGCCTACAGTTCATAAGAACAGATTTCTAACTTAACAACATAAGCAGGAGTTTCCTTATCTAACATCAATTCATCTGTGTGAACCTACAGAGTTGGCAGCAGAGCACAGGGGTTTTTTTGCACAAGTCCAACACATCAAATTTGGAAGTAGTATTGCACAAGAAACTAAAACAGAAAAGGGAAAGAAGTAAAAATATCTTAACCGCAGAAATATAAAAAACTTGTTAAAGGTTCCTGATAATGAGAGAATGAGTTAAATCTCTGTTAAGAGGGGGGTTTTTTTAAATACCAAAAGGTGATCAACTAGCAGAGAATGAGGCTAACATGTATAATATGTTCAGTTTGTGTCCTATTCATTTCAATCAAGGATTTGGATGGATCTGGAGAGACTGGTTTTGTTTGTTTTTTAACAAACTATTCTTCATTTTATGAGCCTACACCTATCTCTTCATATCAGAAGTTTTTACAGTGACTTCCAGCAACACCGTTCTATTAAATACCACAGTGACCATGGAATGCTGTTGTCCTCACCCCACAGTCAAATGAAGAAAATTTGTGAAATCCAGTATTTGTCTGGGAAGATAAGGTCTCACAGAAACAAAAGCTTATAGAGTTCTTTGGTTGCTACTTTGCTAGGAAAAGGGATGTTAACTTACTAGAGCAATCTCCTTAATCAAAGTGCTGAGTCAGCTTGTTCTTTGGTAGGTGATTATAATGAAGATTCTGAAAATCAGGAAAGAAGCCAGAAGAGCAATCAACTCTGTTTTGGAAGAAGCTAAAGAACACCTGAAAGCTTTACATCTTTTCACTTCACCATGATCTGGGAAAACAATTCTAAGCATTTTCAGACAAGGATGTTGGTTACCAGAAGAAGCCACGTTAGTTATGTTACCTGTTTTTTTCTTGAATGTGTGGTTTGGTAACATCCACACCACCCCACCATTTTAAAATGTTAGAATGAAATTGCAATGAAAAGCCTGAAATTTCCAATAATAATCTCTGCAGATGCACCCAAACAGGGAGAATAATCTGGATGTCAAGTATTTGACAGTCAGTTGGAGCAGAAGTACATAACTGTGGAGCCAGGAAGCATTTTTAATAATTGAAAGCAATTCATATTCATGCAAACTGCATATAAGAAACATACCTTTTAGTATATTTTTCATCCTAAGTATAAGGTCAATAGATGCTTAATGTTACAAGGATTCTTTTCTCCTCACATAATTATCTTTAAAATGTAGTACAGCTGTAGGACATATTTTTACGCAAATTGCAGGGTTTTGGGGGTTTGGTTGGGTTTTTTTTACATGAAGACACTTCTTATTTAGAGATATGGTACTGTCAATTATGATTCAATTGATCTCTCTAACAGAAGTTCCTTTTGGAACTAAATTTGTCTACTCTATCTACTGAATTTTTATTACAGCTGTGCATAAGCAGGAGCCATGCATATTCACGTAGCAGTTATTTTCTCATTTCAATTAAAAAAATAGATAAGAGGAACTGCTATTTAGAATATTATTGCAGCTTTTCCCACTTAACACCCCAAGAAACACAGCTTATTTCATTCCATTCAGGTAGCCAAAACCATGGCACATGGTCATACCTGCACAAAAAAAAAGTAACACCAGAACACTCTGATGAAAAAAAATCAGAGCTTTCAAGTAGTGAAATGGGATGTTATTAAGGAAATTGGCATTACAACCAGTATATGAGGCTAGACTAAATTTATTTACATCCAAACCCCTCTTACCTTACAGTACGGCTTATCATTAATACAGAAAGTAGACCCTTTCAGTTTCAATACTTCAAAATTTAGACTAAAAATTTTGATAGCACTGTGTTCAAAGTTTTTCATTTTTCTCTGAAACACATCCAGCTGTGTCCATGTCCAGACACCAAGCACAAAAGATTGAAATCTTTAACTATCAACATGCTTAAGCATCCTGATGATGTAGAAGAGTAAGTCCCATTATCTTACAGTAAATCAAACATGTAAGCACTTGAAAAACCCAGAACTTGTAAGGTCAGAAAACTTTTAAGTGCGAAATTCTTTCATGATTTACTCAAATTATCAACTATATTAGAGTGAGGGAAATGGAATGTGCTTCCAACATGAAAACTAATACACAAATATCTGTAACTAGTCTGGCAAAGCAAAATCCATAAAGTCTACACATTTCCCTTATTCCTAAATAGGTTCAGGCAGTCTACCTGATTTGATTAATCCTAAGTCTTTTATGTAGAGACAACAGTAAATATTTAACCATGCTATAGCGGTAAATGCACACTCATTACTCCCGAAAACAGAATCTATTCCACAGAATCACAGAACATTAGGGATTGGAAGGAACTTCTAAAGATCATCTAGTCTAATCTCCCTGCCAGAGCAGGATTCCCTAGACCAAGTCGCATAGGAACATATCCACGCAGGTTTTAAATGTCTCTAGAGAAGGAGACTCCACAACTCCCCTGGGCAGCCAGTTCCAGTGCTCTATTTCCCTCACCGTGAAGAAGTTCCTTCTCACATTTATATGGAACCTCCTATGTTCCAGCTTACACTGATTGCCCCTTGTCCTATCACTAGATGACATTGAGAAGAGCCTGACCCACCCTTCACATATTTCTAGACATTAATTAAGTCACCCCTCAATCTTTTCTTCTCTAAGCTGAAGAGACCCAGCTCCCTCAGCCTTTCCTCATAAGGGAGGTGTTCTGCTTCCTTCAGCATCCTCATTGCTGGGTACTGGACTACCTTCAGCAGCTGCATGTCTTTCTTGAAATGAGGAGCCCAGAACTGTACACAATGCTCCAGATGTGGTCTCATGAGGGCAGAGTAGAGGGGGAGAAGAACCTCTCTCGATCTGCTAACCACTTGTGTTCTGATCTACCCCAGGATGCTGTTGGCCCTCTTGGCCACAAGAGCACATTTCCATTCCCTCTGCCATGCCTGCTATTTAAGGTACTCATTTTAAAATAGGGCACAACTGAAAATGTAAATAGGAGTTGCAGAAAAACTGTAAACTCCCTACCCAGAATTTTTCTTCTCTCACTTGAAAGCAGCACAGTCATTTTCTGAATTTTGTACGGGACTGAAAAGAAGTCCGGTTTTTTTCAGAACTAAATTCAGATGTATAGGCTCAACTGAGTGCACTTTTCTTTCCCCTAAAGTAATCTAGTGGTCTAATACATGTGAGTTGTGACAGCAATGTAAGAAACCAACCTAACCCCAAACACACCAACCGCCATCACCCCACCCCCAAGCCCTGACCTGAATTGCCCCTTCCTTCCATCAGCTCTGCTTAATAGTAATTGGCATAAGAATGGTTCTCCCCCATTAAAGTTCCTTCTTTCATAAAACAGAGATGAAAATACCTCAGAACATAATTCAAATAATTGACTGTCTGCAGCTATTTTGGTTGATGTATGCCAACACTGCAAAGCTAACAGAGCTGATAGTGAGCTAAAGCAATTGCATAGTATCAAACAAGGTTATCCAAAGCACTAAAGTGCAGGAAGAAAAAGTATTTTCTTCTGATTCAAAATGATGCAGGTAGCAAAAAGAAAAGCTACCTGCAAGTAAGGTAGATTCTAGATACTGTGACAATACATACATGCGTACGTACAACTCTGTACGTTACTGCTTTTCATCTTCCACATCTAGAATTATGAGAATCAAAGTTTGTTGAATTACACCATACAGAATTCTTCTAGGCTGAAATTTGATTAAATAATCCATGAACAAGTATATTTTCAGAGCTGCCAAAGAAGAAGTGTAATCAACAGGGTGGAGAACTATTGAAATAATGAAACCACAGCACTGGATCACTCTTGTACTGCCCTCCTAGTATTGTCAAACCTAGGTTTTTTTGTGTGTACGGGGAAATGTCCTAGCGTGCAATACAAATGTCCTGTGGTCTGAAAAGTTTCATGTTCTTTTACTTTTCACAGTGGAATCAGCAACCGTTCTGATATACTCATCAGCACAAAGAGATGCTGTCTGTCTGTGTTTTTAGTACCCAGTGATGGATGTACTGCAACTATTTTCCAGTCACTGCTTCGTACTTTCCAAGCTTTGCAACTGAATTCTGTAAGCCTTGGATAACTAATTTTGATGCATTTCGGTTTTAGTATGTAAACCCTCTATGGTTTTACTTTGACTGGAAGGGCAATTGCCAAATCGCACTCGTTTTGACTTTTAGGGAGCTTTGGCTGTTGTATGTCGAGAAGAATGACTGAGAACACAATACAGTGAAGTCATCCCAACTACATTGCCCTCTCTAGAGGGCTATATAGGTCTATATTTTCTACGTTCTTTTATGTGAATGCACCATCCCTTGAGCATAAATGGGAGAAACAAAGCTAATGCACGTAATAAGGCATTATCCCTGCCTTTCTCATACATTTATCTCCTGCTATATGCAATGAACAAATTCTCCAGTGAACAGCGATACAGTACCTGGCCCTTTGGTCAGACTCAGCGTAACAGTGATGGTTTTTGCTGTCCAGTCTATCAGATGATGTCTGTTTCTTACAAAGCAATCATGTTGCAGATACTGGGATGTTGATTATCTCTGCCTTTTGTCACCTTTTACTTCTTCATCTTCTGCACTGTTTTAACAACAGTTGAAAAGACTGAAAAAAATCAAGACGAAAGTATTATTACAGCAGCACTACGCATGGGCCATCTAGTTACACTGATTACAGAATCACAGAATCAAAAATATCGGGGATTGGAAGGGACCTCGAAAGATCATCTAGTCTAATCTGCCTGCCACAGCAGGATCTCCTAGACCAAGTCGCACAGGAACATATCCAGGCAGGTTTTAAATGTCTCCAGAGAAGGGGACTCCACAACCCCCATGAGCAGCCCATTCCAGTGCTCCATCACCCTCACTGTGGAGAAGTTCCTTCTCATATTGATGTGGAACCTCCTATGTTCCAGCTGACACCCATTGCCCCTCGTCCTATCACTAGATGACAATGAGAAAAGCCTGGCTCCATCCTCCTGACACGCACCCTTCACGTATTTATAGACATTGATGAGGTCACCCCTCAGTCTCCTCCTCTCCGAGCTAAAGAGACCCAGCTCCCTCAACCTTTCCTCATAAGGGAAGTTTTCTACTTCCTTCACCATCCTGGTTGCTCTGCACTGGACTCCCTGTCTTTCTTGAACTGAGAGGCTCAAAACTGGATGCAATACTCTAGATGTGGTCTCACCAGGGCAGAGTAGAGGGGGAGAAGAACCTCTCTCGATCTGCTAACCACTTGTGTTCTGATCTACCCCAGGATGCTGTTGGCCCTCTTGACCACAAGGGCACATTGCTGCCTCGTGGTTAGACAAAATTGATTCAGAGGTATTTGAATTTTACTGGAAATCCAAAACACACATGTATGGAAAAATGTGGTGATACATGCTTTATTTTTACTTGTTTGCAAAAAATGCTGTAACTTTATCAAACATTATAAACACTTTCACTGCTGACAACCCTCTTCAAACACCAACTACTATAATTTTCCCCACATTTACATAATACTGGCTGATTAAGCTGTCAGAAATTTCATTGCTGCTTGCCGCAGAAATCAAAAATAAAAACACCACAGTTGCAGAGGTTTGCCCTCATAAGATTTTGACACTAGAGTGTAAGAAACAGGAAAAAGTGGCTAATCTGGAGGATACGTGGGGCTACTCTGCTCTGCTACAAACTCTCTCATCCATGCTGAATTTATCTTTTATCACCTCAGTATAAGATCTGGCCAAGTTGGTAGCAACCAGCTTAAGTACTCAACCCATGGACTGCAGTCCTGCACAAAGAGGACCACTGAAGTTCAGATCTGCTTCACAAATCTTAATAAATTGCGGGGTCTCCTACCCTGACAATTCAATTCTTACAGGAACTACAAACCCTCAATGCCTGAATTATCTGTAAACCTTGAGATCTATGACAAGAACTTGGCCTAACTCTCCTCTGTGTTTTTTCAGTGTAATGCCCTTCCAGTTTATCAGACACATCCCTTCTGGCTGATATTGAAATAGCATTGATAACTGTCTCAAGATACATATGTGGAGTGGGTCCTTGTCAGGATCCCCATGCCTCCCACCCGGGTCACCATTAATGTTGTGGGTTAGAGATCCTGACTATATTTCAACAAAGACCTTGTAGCTAAAGTGTCAGACACAAAAGGAGGGTTTAACAAAACCACTCATGAATCTGTAGGCAATAGAACAACTGATTCTATTTGTGGAAGAAACCCAAACTTTAAATTTTTCTGCAGAAAACAAATCAAACTTACGGATTCACTCAGCTTTTAAAGCATAACAATATGGCAAGATAAAAGTTGTCACATGAACATACCAGATTTATAATAAAAATTACCATGTAATTATCATTGCTGCTTTTACATTGCCAAAATAATACATGTTGTCTCATAGCTTATAATTAAATCATAATCTCTATAACTTACACAGTAAGAACAAAGTATAGAAGTGGAAAGACAGTTCTACAGAGGACTACCAATAATATAGAACTACTGTAAATCTGAAGAAATACACTGCTTAAATTCCTTTCTGTTGAAAAGGATTGGTACAAGTATTTGTGGTGGTGAACACTTCTTAAAATATAATTTTAAAATATCACACAAAGAAAAAAGATCAATCTTTCTCCTATAAAATCATCCCATCTGGTTCCAATGGACAGTAATCCAGGCCTATTAAAAACCATATATACCAGTTTAACAGTATTCTACAATATTCAACCACAGAAACAGCAGCATCAAATCTTCCAAAGACACAGTAACTTATTCTTGTGAATTGGTCTTTGTGGCATCAACAATCAGTTTGAGAAATGTGTGAACTTTAGAAACATAATTCTGAAATAAGAACAAATAAAAGTTATCTAGAATTCTTGTTTAATAACACAGTGAGAGTTCTGGCTTTGTTTCTCCTTTAAAGAACAGCTTAAATTGCCTCTGAAATTCCATTTGAGGATGTTCAATTTCTCTGTTGTCGACTTCATACTCATTTACAGTAATTGTAGTGGCTCAGATCTGGTAAACAGGAATATAGATTTTATTGTTCTTCTGAAAAAGATATGACATGGTCAGCTGCCCTGTGGTGTAGCAGAGGGCTTCCACCCCAATTCACAACTAATTTGCTGTCCTCACTGAAAGCTTTTTATCTTACACTTCACAGGGGAATTAACAATACTCTTACGCTTATTGTGAAGTCTTACTCTCTACCTTTTAAAGATGAAAGATACTGTTATAATGTAGTACACCTTTAAATATTTTATCTGCACTGGAGCTATACCTGTTTCTTCCCTCATACTTCAGCTGTTCATGCTGAAAGTAAAAAAATAGTAGATATATTCTTTTAATCCTTTATAGGAGCACTGCAATTAATGCAAAGCCTTGACTCTCAGCTGAGATCTAAGTAAAACTGAACATCAAACATCATTAGGTAAATATGTCCTTTAATCTGAAAAATAATGAATAGGTCATTACCTGTTGTTCTCTATCTGTCTGGTAAAGCAGATCTTTGCCAGATCTTTACAGCTTTTTATTGGCTGTTTTTGTTGTGTTAGGATAAAATAACTGGAGCAGGAATGGAAGTGGGGATCATATTTGTCTTAGTGAATGAAATTGTGCATCAACTTCTTTTCATAAAGCTGGAATTAGAGTTACAATATTTCAGAAATTAATCTGATTTTGAATACCATTGTATGCACAGATTCACACTCTTGAGAGGGTTTGGACAGGCTAGAGAGCTGGGCAGAGAAAAATTTAATGAAATATAACAAGGGTAAGTGTAAAGTCTTGCATCTGGGCAAGAACAACTCCAGGTACCAGTATAGGGTGGGGACTGACTTGTTGGAGAGCAGTGTAGGAGAAAGGGACCTGGGTGTTGTGGTAGACGGCAGGATGACCATGAGCCAGTAATGTGCCCTTGTGGCCAAGAGGGCCAACAGCATCCTGGGGTGGATCAGAACACGAGTGGTTAGCAGATCGAGAGAGGTTCTTCTCTCCCTCTACTGTGCCCTAGTGAGACCATATCTGCAGTATTGTTTCCAGTCCTGGGCCCCTCAGTTCAAGAAGGACATGGAGCTGCTGGAGGATGTCCAGCATAGAGCAACAAGGATGATGAAGGAAGTGGAACACCTCCCTTATGAGGAAAGGTTGAGGGAGATGGGTCTTTTTAGGTTGGAGAGGGGGAGAGTGAGGGGTGACCTCCTCAGTGTCTACAAATATGTGAAGGGTGGGTGTCAGGAAGATGGAGCCAGGCTCTTCTCAATGTCATCTAGTGATAGGACAAGGGGCAATCGGTGTAAGCTGGAACATAGGAGGTTCCATATGAATGTGAGAAGGAACTTCTCCACAGTGAGGGTGACGGAGCACTGGAACGGACTGCTCATGGGGGTTGTGGAGCCTCCTTCTCTGGAGACATTTAAAACCTGTCTGGACATGTTCCTGTTTGACTTGGTCTAGGAGATCCTACTCTCGGAGGGGGATTGGTCTAGATGATCTTTCGAGATCCTTTCCAATCCCTAATGTTCTGTGATTCTATGAATCTTCTCATCTCTATAATTATAAAAAGTAATTGAAATTACTTTTTCTTTTATCCAAAGAAAACAAATACCTCTTTACAGTAAAGTTTTTCTGAAGCAAAACTATACTATTACTCAAGAAATTTTGTGAGTCTTGAGTGTATAAAGAATTATTCTTCTGGAAACAAAAGTGCCCACATGACTTGGTTAGTTTTAATTATAGCAAGTTCTATTGATTTCTTCTAAGAGCCACGTGAAGTGAAGGTTGAAAAATGAATGACAGATTGTTCCCTTCAAAATGAAAGAGCTATCAGTAGTGTAATCAGGTCTCAGGGAACCTAAGGAATTAACAAAATTCAAAGGCAATTGAATATGATCTTTCCATGAGTCTTGGAAAATCATGGAATTTTCGGTGATAATGCTGGAAGGAAGATGGGACACAGAGGCATAATTCCAGTAACTGTGAATTAAATAATCAATCAGGCTCAGAGGGAATATGAGAAACCTCCGAAGACTATGACTGGCTTAGTGGTCTTTATTTCTCTCTTCTGCAGCCTATTCTACTAATCTCTTCTGTAAGACCTTCTCCTCCTTCCATATTTAAATGGAAACAATGCTTCTGTTCTCCCACACCTTGCAAGACCACTCCCAACATGTCCTCCAATCAACTGCATAAAGCAGTTCTTTCTTCATTTGCCTTGAGTTATTAGTTATTCCAAGTTGTAAAAGATGAAAGCAATATTGACAAAGATGGGGTTGAGGGGGAGGCTCAAAATGTGTTACTATTATTATGGACATCGAGGTGTCTGTACAACCTTGAATTATTTCTAAAAATAGTAGTGGTGCAAGTAATCCATCTTACAGTTTTTGTCAAAAAGGTAAGCCCCACCAAGCCAGATATTTATTGCTTTCAGTGGGACTATGTTTAAGAATGATAAAAGACATTTCGGTCAATGGAAACTGTGACCACAGACACCTTGAGACACATGCAACAAAACAAGTTTGGGGTTTTTAATGTATATTTACTGCTCTTCCTCCTTGAAGTGCTGCCAGTTACTCAGCTTCTACAGTAATTGCCATTCTACTTATTCCTCTGATCGCACTTCTTTATGATCTTTTAAAACAACACATTAAAAAAGGGTTACTGTTTGCAACAGCAGCATCTGATCAGCAAGTACGTAGAAAAAAAGGGGAAAAGAGAGAAGGATGGCCATGCTACATACTGAGTGATTTTTCTACTGGTGGTATACACTGATATGATGGCTGTATTATAAAGACAGCAGATAATATTAATTATATGCTGTCATTTAAAAGTTAAGTAGCATTTCACATCACAAGGTGACTTCAACAGTATTCACAGAAGATGCTAGCAACATTGTGCCAAAAGTCTGACAAGAATTGATGTTAGCGGTTTAAAGCCTCTCCCAATGGTTCCGCTGAGAACCAAGTTACTTGGACAGCACAACTAGCACTTAGCTACAGTGAGGGTGGTTACTGCTTCCTTGGCAGAAGAAAATCAAGTAAAATTATAGATCTAGTTTCTTACTGAACCCAAATTTATTTGGGTTTTCTTTAAAGGACGGGTATCAAGGATGACAAAAAGTACGGTGTTTTCTCTTTATAGACAGAACCGCTGTGCATTTTACCTAAGAGTGCTACAAATATCTTCATGCCCACTTGAAAAACACAAACTACAAAACATCAACAATCTAAAAGGCAGATTTGCTGCAATGGTAAACCTATGCATATAAACAAGATAAAGAATTTCTGAAATGACAGGTTATAATAGTCAACACTCCCAAACTCACCCTTTCAACTTTCTACCTCTGTATTATAAACAAGAACGCTGATTAATTATAAGAAATTTGTCCTTAGTTTTGTTTTTAAGGAATGGCATCTATATGACATAGATAAGAGGTATATGAGCTGTATCTATACGGTCAGTGTCCAAATAACACAAGTATGTTTTAGCATATCTCATGGTGCAGCATGCCCAAGAAAAATCCTTCATCATTCCATTTCTTTGTTTCTTCAATACTAAATACAATGAAATAAATGGGAATGGAAGATAAATTTCCACATGATGTTTCCTCTCTTCTGAAATGAAACTGCCTATTGAGATATTTCTGAAGGTTACCCAGAAAAACCTTAGCAGTGCAGTTACCCAAGGGATAAGGCCAAGTGAGCTCCAAGTATGTTCTGACAAACTTGAAGCTGAGTTACAATCGAGTGGTTTTCTAAAAAAACAAAAGAATAAACATTGTGAAGTCATCTTGTCCATTTAGAACCATCTCTTCTACAGCTTTGTGACAAGTGAAAAATATCTAAGGGTTAGGGAACCAAAGGCAGAGAGCTTTCTGCTTTGGTCAGTCTCCCTTCCAATTCTTATTTCTGAGAAGGTGATTTCTAATTCTGTGCCTAAATGGAAAACTGAAACAGATGAGCCCCCAGAGGTTTTGTGGGCTTCAGAGTGCAACTGCACAGTGACACCAATTACAAGCTGAAGGTCATGCTCACTCAAGATCCAAGTAATATTTCAAACACATTTCCCTTCATTTACCCATCATCAGACGCCTTAGTTGTCTCATTTAGCAAATCTCTCATTTGCATTCTTGAATTTTCTTGTTTATTCAGGGCCATAACTCTTACTGCTGGACTGTCTGACACAATAATATCCTGGTATCTGTTTAATTTGCATGTGACATTTCATTTTCACAGCACATAATGTCTTGTCCTAAGTACTATTTAAAAGTTTCTCAGAGATTCAGACTATTAGAAAATATGGATTAATTAACACAACACTAGCAATGTGTTAGTAGCTGTGAAGCTACAACAAGGGTACTATTTATCATCATGTAGCAATTTCAAATATTTTCAAATATTGGAAGGGATAGTGCAATTCCGAGCTAAATAATTATTCCTCTGAAAGCATCATTCTATCTTATTCAAAATTTTAAACAGTCTGGAATATGGACCGATGCTGCTTTTACACTGTGAAAAGCAGAGATTTTGAACATGATTTATTGTCCTGTCAGACAATCTGCCTAATGCCAGATGAACTCCGTTAACATCTTTCAGCCTTCCTCTTCAAAATATCAGTAGTAAAAATGCTCTTCCTTCTCCTGTCTTCTATCACATTTTATTGGAAGGAAAAACACAGGGAGAAAGGAGTGCCACAGCATCTCTACTGCAGTGATTTTACACGGTGTCTCTGTGATATTGAGTGAAACAGGGTGGGGCTCAATTGGTTTTTTTATTTGTAATTAAAATTAAAGAAAACTGTTCCCATGCTGTGATCCAAACAGTGTCACTACTAACAAGTATATTTTGTCCTGGACTACACAGACAACTCCCACACTAATTTCACACAAGTTGGGCTTCCATCTGAAGCCAGGCCTGCACTGCACATTCCTTCATCTCACTTCTAAACATTTCAGCCCTTGTGAATGGTACTGTCTGCAATCTCATTATAATAGATTATGCATGTTTTATATGTTGCCTCAGAAAACTGCATATTTTAATACACATCTCATCAAGAAATACTAGATCTGCCACTTCTACTTTATCTACCCTTCACAGATAATTTGCCTTCTGAACAGAACTGAAAAGAGTTTTTAAAGTGATTTTAATACAGAAAGAAATCCAGCAGCTGGAGCCAACTGTTAAAAAATTTGAAGTCTTATTAATTTTTTATCACATGTCCAAAAGGACACTGCTCTGTGTAGAATATACAGGCACATTCAAATAAGTTTAGGAAAGAAGCTTCAGACATTGTTCTCAGAATAATTTTAAGTCATAGATAGTGATGCCCATGAAAAGATGAGTGAGGGAAAAAAAGGTTAAGAAAAAATTTTGATCAGCCAACCAACTACACAAGCGTGTCGAACACATGCATTTTCATTTCTCTAAGAACAGGTTCAATGAAGCATTAAAGAACATATTACCACAGAGACAGCTGTGTTCTAGCATACCAAATCAGGAGACATACAGGTTACTTTCCTGATTTATGTATCTCGTAGTATCTTCCTGCCAAGGCTGAGTCCCAGGACAGGGAGAGCAGACTAATTCTAAAGACATATGCTATACTTCATCTTTTCTCAAAGTCTCAAGCCATTGTGATGGTGGTAGATTCTGACACTGTGTCTAAAAGATTTATAGCACAAAGTCTTGCACAGCTTGCAGAGATTTTCAAAGATGATCAGTGCAGCATGTTTTTCATACATGCTAGTTGTATTCTAAAAGCCAAATCAGCCTACTTTCAGTGATGAAACCTCACAGAAGTTAAATGGCAAAAGACCTTTAGTCCAGATATTTTACCTTTCTCTTTAAAGTCTCAGCACGTGGGACATAGCACATACATTCTTTATGTTCCCACTGCAGCCAGGATCTCTTTCCCTTTTTCAAAGGTTTCTCTGTCAAAAAAGTAATATGACTCACTCGCCACTTACTTTTATTCAGTGTTGCCCAAAATAGGAACTGCATCTCAGAAAACACCATTGCTAAATAGCAAAATGTGTTACCGTCTTGCTAAAAAAGGCTTGAAATGATAAATGAAAGCTCCAGGTTCCTTGGTACATGAACAAAAAGCACTGCTGGTGTAGAAAGGCAAGGGAATTAAGTTAAAATCATCTTAAAAGATTTCAAGCAATGATAATCACACTTTTGCTGAAAGCAAAGTCTATCACTAAGGTTCAATACACATCTAGATAAAAACCCAAAAAAGCTGCAGCTTACCTTGAAGAAATTTAGTAGCAAATCCTCCACATATACGTTTTATACAAAATGTGTAAAACGTCATCACAAAAAACATGGCTGAATCCACCTAAGACATACATTGGACCTTAAAGGAAGGGCTAGTGACTTGTAGTAGAAAATTGGTGAAGATATTATTTAGGCTTTTATTATCAAATTACTTAGTACTCTTTATTAAATAATCAGGAACAGATCATTATCAGTGGTGAGGCAGGGCAAGTTAGAGAAGTTCAAAAGAGAACAGTTTACTACCTTGGAATGACTAAGTTTCTACAGGTCTGAGCCGATTATCGTTAGGTATCCTAACTAAAGTCAGAGTGACTTTGAGAAAAGGAAGTGCTGGAGCAAGCTGCCATAAGAAATTGTACAGACAGTTCTTCTAGCAACCTTCCTATTTCTACTAAGCTACTTATTAAAGGAAAGTTAGGAGTAACATCAAGGCTGCTCTGATGCAGAAGAGAACAAATGATGCATTCAAAATACCTGTCTGTATCAGTAACATTAAGAACACAAAACCTGTTCATTTCTTTGTGTAAATAGGATCACTTTCAATGCTGAACCAGAAATTGTATTTGCATCCCAAATCAGCTTTTTTAAAATAAAACTGAAATAACATTCTCACTGATATTGAACTATCACTCAAGTAGCCACTGTTCATAGAGTCCTGGAAAACCATAACAAGTAATTTTATTCACAACAACTAAAATATACAAATTATATCATTCATGGGCTTTTTTTTCATGTTTTCAGGGTGCATTTATATACAATTAGCAAGAGAAAAAACATAGGTCTTTGTTGTCTTGTCCCTCCTTTTACAGCCCACACACCAGACAAGGGAAGAAACACTCAAGAGCAGCCATTTGTGTACACCTTTAGATCATTTAAGGAACAAAAATCATTTTGTAAGCCCTAGCAGAGGCCCACGTGAAGTTCAATATTATGTGTTTTCATGCTTTAACACTGGTTTGATGAAGACAGAGCAGCACTGTCTGTCACCAGCGCCCCGGACACTGTAGTTTCTATTGATTTTTAGCATCAGTTTGTTTCTATGTACAAGAGTTGAGTTTCTTCCCTCTCCATGCAGCACTTGTACACCCACACTAAAGTGCTCTGACCACATTTAGATTCCTTCATGACAAGAGAGAGGGAGCTCAGCAGAAGACCACAAAGGTCACTGGAGACTGAAACACACAGAGCATGAAGAGCAGCTGAAAGGGTTGTGTGTATTTAGCCTGAAGAAGAGCTGGCAAAAGCAGAGTGTCAGTCCTTGGCTAGTCAGGTGAGAAAATGGGTTAAGAGTCAATGGACAGAAGCATCAATTTTTTTACTAGTAATAAGAAAATAATTGACAAGTCAATTGACAACAAGTACGTTATGGAATCTCCATCTTCGGAGACACTTGAAACTTGACTGGAAACAGCCCTGAGCAACTTGGTTTAGCTTTGATTCTAAAAATTGCTTTGAGCAGAGGCAATTTTCAGAGGTCCCTTACTTTCTGAAGTACTCTGTAACTGTCCTTATTGCACACTATGCCCTGAGGTAATTTCTGAGCACTACAGTTCTTTCAAAATGTCATTTAATGTATAGGGAAATGAGATCTAATATCCAAAGGTACTTGAAATTAAGTTCAAATAAAGTGAGAGAGTATTTTAAGCAATGTTATGAAAAAACCCACAAATAAAAAGATAAAATATGATGATGGCAAATGATCAGATCCTATTCTCTGTGCTATCTACCTTCTGTGTTTTTTTCAGTATAAAACCAAAATATGAAACAGAATTGGCAAATCAATTGTTGCTTGTTCAAAATGCATACAGGTATGATAGCTTTGAAAAAGCACCTTAATTAAAAGTATATAACAAGGCAAGCAAATGGTACGAAAATCCATTTGATTTGGGGAGCTTTAAAATCTTAAACAAAAAAGATGCAGAAAACCACAGATTACATGACAAATGCAGCCATGAATCTCTAAGGCAAAGAGGGTACTGGTCCAAAATATCACTTGTTTCATGACCATACCGTTCTAAGTGATTACTCTTGTACAGAAGAGCCCAGGAACCTCATACTCACCTAACAGAACCTTCTCACCATTAGCACTCACCTGCATAGGATTTTACTGGGAAAATCTTCAATCAGATATAAGGCAACACACAGCAAACTGTGAATTCTGGTTACAAAGAGCAGTAAAGAAGTGTGTAGTGACTGCTAACTAAAATACCATTTACTTCTCATAAATGCAACGTATGTCTTCCATCTTCAGTGGGTTGCCTCTAGTACACCTCTATCGCCTAAAATAAAAGATATTAAAACCCTTTTAGAATACTGTCTAGTCACCTCAGGGCAAAACCAACGTCAGCATGAAAACATTGATTATAACAAAATAAAGCAATCAAAAAAACCCAACCCACCCAACCAGCCTTGCAATACTCTGTTGTCTTGCATTGTCTGTCCTCAATGGTGATTCTCACAAATGCAGAGATAACATTGAGCAAATCGGTAAACTGAAAGAAACACTTAGCCTGTAGAATACAACACTGCACGTTACACGAAGCAAACTGTAGGCACGGTACAATGGGATGCTCCTGAAGGCTGATGTGTATAAGTACATGCTATTATATCAGTTATCTTACTCACACAGATATGGCCCCTTAGGACACTTTTTTTTTCTTTTTTTAATCTTCCAGGATTAGGTGAACTCTTTTTTATGCACATTTGTCAAATTTGCATTAGAGATTTTCATAATTTGCATTCCCTCAGCCTGCCATTTTCTTCACTTGCAGTGGAATTACATTGAAAAAGGGATTGGAATCGTTTCATATGTTTGAAAGCATCAGAAACTCTTATTTCCACTGTAATCCTTGTAAAAGAGTGCCAGCTTTAACTGAGGGCAAGCAACACCGAGTGCTTGTACCTTTTCTGAAGCGTGTTTGTCTGTACATAAGAGGTAATGATCACTAAGAAGTAATCAGTAAAAACAGAAACACAACCTATAGGGCAGCTCATTCTTTATGAAATTTGCTAATGCTTGAAGAAGCTCTAACCCAGAGACAGAAACAGTCACTGAAGTTTGTTTCACTTACAGCTACCTTAAAGGTTAACAAAAGCTGCTCCCCTGCTACGCCTGCGGTAACAGGCTGAGAAAACAAAACTTCACAAAGATTGAAGACGTACAAATCAAATCACAAGAACGTGGTGCATGACAGATTGGGATTTAATGAAAAGGATGACTGCACATAATTGTAACAATCTCTCAAGATTACAACAGTTAAAACCCTTTGAACTAGCTTTTACCAAAAGTTCTACAAGGTTTGTTTCACATCTGCACACAATCCATATGCTTGTTGCATGAAAAAATGCATCTTAAAAATTGGAATTTATTTTACCTATGTAGAAAAGACTCTGTGTGTGTGTGTGCAATAAGCAACCTTAAGAGTTAACGAATGAGCTTACAGGTAGAGGCTGCATGTGCTTGAATTTTGAAAGTATCTGGACAAATGGATGATTTGTTCCAAAACCAAAAGACCACCATAATAAAAATCCCTGATATTCTGATTTAACACTACAACTAATATGGTAGGAAACAACAGCAACTGGAAGGGAGAAATATTACCAGTTATCTTCATGTTAGGTGGCTTTGTTTTTCAAAATCAAGAAACTATGTTTAAGGAGCTCTTTGAGAAGATAAAATGTAAGCAAACAGTTAAGCAATAAGAACTACATGAGCTGAAGGTGTCCTTGGAACAAAATAGCATAATTTTGAGTTTGCAATTTACCAGATGCTCAGTTAATGCCAACTTGCACTGCACAGAAAATTAGAGTACACTGTACATTTCTATACCTTTCATTCATCTTGATTTGGCCGAGGTATTAGATGTTTCAGTTTTCTAAGGATCATCTTGAGTGCACTCTCAGCAACTTGGCCGACAACACCAAGCTGTGTGGTGCAGCAGACACGCTGGAGGGCTGGGATGTCATCCAGAGGGAGCTGGACAGGCTGGAAAGGTGGGCACAACCCAATCTCATGGGGTTCAACAAGACCTGCATCTGGATCAAGGCAATCCTAAGCATCAATACAGGCTGGGCAGTGACTGGCTGGAGAGTAGCCCTGAGGAGAGGGACTTGGGAGGGCTTGTGGGCGAGAAGCTCAACATGAGCCGGCAGTGTGCACTTGCGGCCCAGAGGGCAAACCAGATCCTGGGCTGCATCAGGAGAAGTGTGGCCAGCAGGTCGAGGG
>JAOXOE010000694.1:5610281-5620609 GCA_028565055.1 Phoeniculus purpureus
GAGCTGTGTGGGTAGGGGTTGGACTTGATGATCTATTAGGTCCCTTCCAACCCTGGTAATACTATGATACTATGATATGATGATGTTTTCAGTTAGGTAGAACAAGTACAATTGCCACCATTTTAAGGGTACAGGATGGAGCTGAGAGTCACTTCAAGGTGTGTTAAGGTCAGAAACAGCTATAGAACTCAAGAGATGTAACATGCAGATTCCCCTTTATCAGCAGCTGCAGTATCAATTAATAAGCTTGCAACTGGTCTTATAATTTAATAAGACTGGTTTTTACAGGCCTCATCTTACTGTAAAGATTACTGGAATCCCCTTAAACAAGGACTGCCACTGGTGTGCGCTCCCCGCTACCCCCAACAGCTGTTCCTGGCTTTCAGTGCCTCACGTGTAGTAGGTCATGCATAGCAACATGTGCATATTTGCTAAAGGTATTTCAGTGTGCTGTGGAGCATACCTGCTGATGGGACTAAAACGCCATCAGGAGTTTTCAATGTAAATTTGGCTTTAGTTTCAGCTTTAAATAAAGGTGGTGTTTGGATACAGCCACTCTTCCTGTCTTTAACTTGTATCCAGCTGTAGAACAATTACTGCAGCTGGGGGAGACAGCCCAGAGAGCCCCTTTAGTCAGTGGCAGAAGCATACGGCTTCATTACAGCTTACCTGCAGGTCTCTTCACACTATTGCAGAGTTTTAATGAGTCTGAGCTTTTCCTAACTTTCAGTGAAGCTCTATTTAATGAAATAAAAATGAAAAGGTTAAGAATAATGTGCTATTGAAAGCTAACGTGGCACCTGTTTGGAGTACAGGCAAGGTGAGCTCTGCTTCAGTGGCAGGATGTTTACTAAAGAGTTGTTTTTATCTGCAGCTTCTACAGTGCAGAGGTCATTAAAATGAACCACAAAGTTTACAGCAATGTGTTTGGGTGTTTTTGTTGGGGTTTTTTTTTATGTTGTTGTTTTATAAATCATTTATGGGACAGAAAGGGAAGAAACACTGTTGACTGTCAGGTTACCATAATTACTGTCTATGTTTTGAGACTCTATCTCTTTTTTTAAGCAAAAGATGTGATGGATATCCCAAGTATTTATTTGCCAATGCTCATCTCCAGATAAGTGAAAATAATATGCAGTAAAAATGCTGATGAAATGCCAGATGATAATTTGGAATATTTAATATCCAAGTGGAACTGGACTCCATTGTGTGATTCCTATTTCAGTCAACTATGAAAACTGATCTAAACTTTACCAGAGAAATTAAATTAAATGAGTAAACAAAGAAGGGATGGTTTAATCTTCAGTGGTACCTTGAGGAGAAATTTCTTTACTACAAAAATTTTGTTGTTGGGAACATTTCATAAGTAAAATGATATCAGTTCATAAGAAAATATACGAATATTGTTGGTGTTTTCAGGAAATGTGGAGAAAATTGCAAGTTGAAGAATACTGGTGCTTTCCATAGGATCAAAATGCGACTTTGCTTTAAGATTCTGTAATTCTCCGGGAGATGCCTAGAACATGGTTAATGGAGAACTGCAGACCTTCTACTTTCAAGCTGTTCTGTGCCATTCTTTCTGCAAGAAGATGGTTCCTCTTAGAACTTGGAAAGGAGCTTTTGTGTCTTCAACTTGAAGGTAGGATTATTTAACCTTATTTTCTAAAGTTCAATGTACTTCAGTTCTGATTGCAGGATTTTTCAGGACTTACATAAGCATTGCAGTAGTATTTAGTATTGCTTTGGGTTTACTGGATGGTGCTATGTGTACAGCTGCTTTGGAAAAGGTAGTGCTGTTTTTAAACAAGTCTTGCAAAGTCCTTGAGCCTCAGTGAAATGTGTGCTCCATCTCCTAAAAAAAGCATCTCTCAAAGAGTAGCTTAGGGTAAGTACTCCTTGGCCCAGAGCAACACCACATGTGGTTTTGGTGACAGTCCAGAGATCAGCTACAGGATTTTTTACAGTTCACTGCTCTACTGCCAAAGTTATGTCTTTGCCCCTTGCAAATTCAGTCTCCTGTTGTTCTGCAAGAGCAAGGGAAAAAAACCTCCACTGTTTCAAGTCATCTTAGAACATAAATCTGAGGGTGATAAAACAGGAGGTGATTGTTGGCCTTTGACTTCTAAGAACTACTGCTGTATTTTTCTACGAGAATGCACTGTGGGATCAGACTGAGTCTTGAACTGGCACTGTAAAGGTGAAAGGGTTCAGTATGTGATTTCTATGATTTGTGTTAAACAAGTTCTATTTGTAAACTGTGTGGTCCAGAAATGTTCACCATATTTGCACATAATAAATAGTTCATTTTGGACAGAAAGCCGAATGTTGCAGGATGGCAGGATCAGGAGGACCTGCCAGCTGAAATGGGAACCGATCAGGAAAAGCTAAAAATCAATTACTAGCACTGCCAGACCCGCATCCTTTATATTCAGAAGCTGTGTGTTGCTGTGTGTGGCTAGAGTATATTTTGTTGGACAGAAGGAACAGGGTAAATAAGGTTTACTGTGCTGAAAACCAGCTTTTATTATAAAGTGCAAATAGGTAACTCAACAAGAGCTGGGAAAAATTCAGTGAGGATTTGAACTTGGAATTTGATTCAGAGGCTTACAGTACCTGATAGCTTATTTGTTAATTCTCTTCCTGAAAGAATGAAGATTTTTCTCGCTCAGAAATGTTCTCAATAATGTTAATGAATTATACAGGAGGAAAAGATTAATTAATTTGCTTGAGATTTGTTTTTTCCTCATTTTGCTTTGTCCCAGCCTGAGTTCTTGAAGGTAGTGAGACAGCTCTTACTAAAGGAGCAACTGCTCTTTTGTACTTTAGAGCAACAGACTGAACCTTTGATAGAAAACATAACCAAATAAAATCATTAACACATCAAAAATGTTGGGAAGGATTGCCACTTAGCAGATATTGTTTCTGGTTCCTAGTGTAGCGTTACAGCTATTGCAACTGTGTAAGGAGCAGTTAGGAGGCCTTTGAAGAGTGAGGGATCAGGAATATCTCTTGTAGCTTCACATGGAACAGAATTTTTGTGAGCGATAGTTGTTTTTAAGGTGACAGCAAAAGCTCAAGCCTTTATCACTGTTGAGCATACTGAAGTGCTTGAGGGGTTGAATAGTGTACTTTGGAGAAATGCAAGATTATCTGACACTCTGCTAAGAGTGTGCTCTACATGCAACCTGTGTTTTATTTGTACATCTCACTGTTTTGACCTTTGTTCCTGCAAAATGGCCATTAGTGTTTCTGGATTAGTATGTTGGGTTAACACGTGGTTGTATTGTTCTCTGTAGAGGAAACATTGCTGGGTGAATTTTAAGACATCTTTCTTCCTGGTTAAAAACTGAGCAGTGCTTTTAAGTGTCCTGTGGTTTTGTGGTCTTGGTGCAAATGGAAGGCAAAATTCAGTTTGTAGTTGCTCAGCAGTGATTATTTGAACAAGGAATGACCTGGCATGGAAGGCAAGAAGACCTGCAGAAGGGTTTAAGCTGGCTGGAAACAGGAATGCCAGAGCAACTCCTTTTGAGTCAAGTTTGCAGTGGTGATGAGCTGTAAAGTAACCGCATCATTGTCTTGTAGCTGTTCTGGAATCATAGAATCATAGAATCATAATGAATTGGAAGGGATCTCGAAAGATCATCTAGTCCGATCCGCTTGCAACAGCAGGATCACCTAGACTAAGTCACACAGGAACTTATCCAGGCGGGTCTTGAATATCTCCAGTGAAGGGGACTCCACAACCACCCTGGGCAGCCTGAATTCCAGGACTCAGGGGCTACCATTGGACAGCAGAGCTAAGCTTGAAGAATGGGCTCAACACCAGGCTGGGATGCCCTACGCTGAAGCTCACAACAGTGGTACTGGTGCGAGTGTGGAAGGAATCTGCCTGTAAACTTGCAGAACTGCTTTTGGTCATAGGACTTTAACCAATGCATTGCTCATTTTTTTTTTTTTCTTTTTTAATGTTCAAGCACAAACATGTTCAACTTGTCCCAAGGGGCATAATACAAATTCTCCAGCAAAATCAACATCTGGAAACTGCTGAGGTACCTGGTATTTTGGTCAGGACATACCCCAAAGGGTTCTTAGTAGAATGCAAATTTGACTACTCTGGTTGGGACAAATATATATTCATGTGGCTCTAGGAATGCACTTTTCAATCTGTCTCAAAGAATCAGATATTTCTGTTAAGCACTAAGAAAGGTTTGAGAAGCAATCTTTCTTTTTCATACCTAGTATTCCAGCTGAAAAGATGTTGTGTTTGTGTGCAGTTTGTTTTATGGATAATGGGTTCTGTTATCCTGTCTGTATTTTTGAGTTACTGTAACACTGTATTTACCATGTGCATATTGGTGTCCAATAATATTTATCTTCAGTGGACCTCTGGGTATTGCATAACCCAACTTCAGCCACACTAGGGTCAGCTAGAGCACGTTGCCTAGAACCTTGTCTAGTGTTTTGAGTATCTCCAAAGATAGACTCCAAGTGTCATTGGCCTATTCAGTGTTCAAGGACTCTTCCAATAAAGTTTTCATGTGTTCAGATGGAGTGTCGTCTGTTTGGGTTTCTAATCATTGCCACTTCTCTTATTTTAGGTCTGTTTCAAATGTCCAAAAATTACCTGTTAAAGAATCTAATTGTCATGGAACTTTCTTGAGTGAACAGAGGTTGTTTTCTTGTGGGAGTGGGACAGACTACCTAAGGAAGTTGCTTTGTGGCAAGGGACGTTCTGGTTGTGTGTAAACAGAAGATAATAACACAAATTTCCCAACAAGAGTTAGCTAGAACAATGGCTGGAAACTATTGATGAACCTTCATTCAAAGACTTGGCTGAGTAAGTTTCTGAGCAACTTAAGGTAACTTTGAAGTTGGGCCTGCTGTGAGCTTGGGCTACGTGAAGTCAGTACGATCCTATCGACCCAAATTGCTGCATGATATTTATACTTGCCTATATGCTACGGGAAGTTTTGGGTGATGTGATTGCTGGTACAGGAAGCTGAAAGAAGTTGTCTGGTCTAGTTTCCACTTCTGGGATGATGTTAACAAAACTGTGTTAACATCAAAAGTCTGTGTTTTGACTTGTATGTAGTGTTTGCCTTCTAGTGTTATAAACATGATCCTTTGTGTACACACAAAGAAGGGTAAGTGACTTCTGTAAGGAATCCTGTGAGCTCTGCTTCTCAAGACTAGCATAAATATGTTGAATAATACTCCTGCTTTTACGGTGCTGTTGCTATGCTTAATTAAATATTTAAGGCAGAAAACGAATACAGCTGTATTTGTTTTATGGTTAATGTCATCTCAATTCCCTTTGCATTTGAGTTCACAGAGACACATGCATTTTTGTATGTATGATCCATAAGAACTGGGTTGTTTTTAGGTTGTTTGGTTTTTTCAAAAGCCAACAAAGCCTCAGCACAAGACTTTGTGTATGTCCCATTCTTAGTCATGTTAGCTTAGGCATTGAAACTTCCAGACACACAGCTACAAGTTTCTTGCTTTATTCAAGCACCTTCTTATTGCCTGTCTAAAGGAAATAGTCTCAGCTGTATGTTGTTTGAGAGAGCTGGAGCTTAGCCTCGTCTTGGTCAATGAATCAGGACTGTTCAAGGGCTTGGGTGCTAGTTTTCACGCAGTGCTTTCAGACTGGGTGTCTCAGAGTGGATGCCTGGCTGCTGGAATACGTGGAAGAATCAGTCATCCATGGTGTTTCCTGTGAGGTAGAAAGACTTATCAGTCTTTCCATTTGGATCCTTTGGCTTTGTTGCTGCCTACTATGTAAAGGTACAGGCTGAGGAAACTTAACAGAATTTTCATTTCAGAACTCATTGATGGAGATCTGAGCAGTTTAGGTAAAGATATGCCCAAACTCTCAGAAGGAATTTGTGCCCTGATTTGTGTTCAGGTTGGTAAAACCCAAAAAAGCAGTAAAAGCTCATTTGATTTGTAAATTTGACTCACCTTGAACAGCTTCTGGCCCTCTGTAGTCATGCAAGTATAGGATTCATTGCAGCTTCAGATCTGGTTGAATGAATTCATCCTCTCTACTCATGAGTTTCAGCAGTCCTTGACATTCTTTTGAGCTTTGTAGCTGGAAATGTTTGGGGCTCATCTGAAGCACAGTTTACGCGTGCTGTAACACACTCTTGTAAGAAGTGAACCTGATGACAGGTTCTGCAGAATTTTCTACTTTCAGAGTTGCAACATCTCTGCTGCAAAATGTGGAGGCTTTGTTTAAAAACCCACAAAGTGCAATACTTGGGTTTTCAGTGCATGTTTGATGGCACGTATGGTAGCTTATATTTTGAAGCAATGGTATTTATGTATGTGAGGAGAGGAGAACAGTTTTGCTTGAGTATCAGGAAGCACTGGTACGTCTTCATTGACAGAACAGACTTTAGCACTGCTTAAATTTGCTAACTCCGTGGCTCTGGCCCTCTGAAGATGTGACTGTCTCTTACAGAGCAGGAAAATCACCTCGTGTTCCCAGTTGGTACAGAAATGCCTACGGCATGTGTGTGTAGGCATTAAAGTTCCAATCTGTTCTCTAGAAAATAACCCTCTGTTTGGATGTGATTAAACTAGCCATGAACAAGAAGTTGGACTTTCTCCCACCCCTTTGAGGCTGTTCAGGGATCTCACTCTGTGTTTTTTGCTTTCAGTTCAGGGATCTCACTCTGTTTTTTCTTTCAGTTCAACCAGAAGTTCTGTCCCATCCTTGAGAATTTTATGTGGGGTTTTTTTAAAGAACATTCCTTAATCAAATCCCAGGCATCTCTTGCAACATTGCATCTGGGAGCATCTTATCTGAAATTGTTATAAAATTTCACTAGATTTTGGTCTGAGTTATACATACCAGAGACTTAGAAAGTAATGCCTAAAGCAAAAACTCCCAGGCAAACCCCAAAACAATATTCAGGCATACCATGCTTGTCCTCAGGTTGTTTTCTTATTAAGCTTTATTGTGAATTTTGATGTTTGGGTTTTTGTTTTTTGAATGCTCAGTACTTTTTTAATCAGAATGCTCTATATTTTGGCTTTCTCTGTGTTAGATTTCTTTTAGGGTAACTTGTGCTTGTTTAAAGTTGGCTACTGAACTATTTGGAGTCTATGCCTTTGGATATTGATTTCATGAATACCGTAGTTATACAAACCTGTAATAGTAGGTTCAGTATGGCAATAGGCACCAACGGAGAGAACTGCGTTGCTCTGGAGACAGGCGTCCTGTCTTCTTTTCTCTTTTATATTACCTCTTCAAATGAGATGTTGCATTTCAGAGGATTAATGTGGTAAAATGTTTCTTTGTGTATTCCTCCTGTTGTTAATAAACAGGACCAGGGAAGTCAGCACACTTCTCATCAAAGGCTCTGTTTTTCTAGTTAGAGAGTGGTTTTGGTTACACTGATTCAGACTGCTGTTCCATCTACCTCTTCTGTCTCTTACCTACCTCTTAACCACACCCTTGTCTTACTTTATTTGGGTGAAGATATACTTCTGTAAAGGTGTAATAAATGGACTCTTTATGGGAAGTTGGAATAGCTGATGATTTATGGCTTTCTACAACACTCATTAGGCATACACATCAATGTATAACATCCCATAAAATATGTGACATGCTGTAAAAAGCCATAAATTGTCATTTTTACTGTGAGTTATTACCATTAAAGACTTTAATTCCCTGCTGCGAGTGTGAGTTTCTATGGCTTCCTCACCAATTCCCTGACTAATGATTTCAGCAACTGCAGGAAGGAGATCGGAGATACGGTGGCTGATTAGGTAGCACAATTGCCTTAAAGCTGTTAAGTCAGAGGTTAAACTACTTTACGGAGAAAATATGATCTACTTGCCTGGTAACATCTTTAACATTGACTGTTTCCGAATATGATTCAGACCAACTGTATTATTTTTCTTCTCTGTTGTTAATATCTGCCTGCTGAAAACCAGAAATGCTTTTAAAATAATGATGCCAGTTTGTGCTGAACAGTCAGCTGTGGGTAGAATGAAGATAAGCTAAATCCCGCGGAGCAGTTCAGTCTCTCCCGGGCAGATTGTGTGATCTGCCCATCACAGAATTTGCAGCAGTTCCTCAGAGGAGTTGTTGTTAATATTACTGGAATATACTGTAGTAAATTGAAATATTTTAAAGTGATGAGCCATCAAAACACTTGGGTTTGTGTCTTACTCTGTATGACAAGTCAACCTGAACAGAGCTAAATAGGGTGAGGGAATTGCAGGTAGTGCAATCTTTTTTAATGATATTTGGCTTCAGGTGAAGTATTGTGTTCCTCCAAGCTGTAGTGGTTTATGCAGGGAGAAGACAAGAAACATATGAAAATTGACTCAGCTACTAATTTTAGACACCTTCGGGGACGCTTTTGTTTGAAAAGTCAGTACTACCTTTCTGGCTGCTGGCTATAGTGTGTCATTATGAGAGCTAGGCACTGCAGCTTGCAAATGCAATGCAAACCCAAAATAATTTATCAGAGCTTTTCCAAGAAATTCCTCCTAACAAGTCTGTTTTCTTTTTTTTTCCCCTGCAATACTTTTTGTACCCTGGCTTTCAGGAATATTCTTTGCCACACCTTCACGTAGCCTTAGTTTACCAAGTGTCCCTCCTCATCCAGCCTCTTGCAGGTCAGGGCATGGAAGGAGAGAGAGATATATCCCTAAAAAGGATCTTGGTAATCTTGTTTGAGGCATGATGAAAAGGATAATTCTGATAAAAATCAATTTTAACATTTTGCTAGCCATTTTTGTTGCATTATAAGAGAAGAGCTTTTGTATTTCTCCATCCCCCCTCCCGATGCCTGGCTTACTGGAGCCCATTTCTAGCTAAATCGTGCCCTCTAGTGAGACACTTCCCTGCCATCAAAATTACAAATCTTGCTTGTAGCTGAGGTGATTTTTTTTTCACCCCTGTTTTTTCTCATGTAGCTTGGAGAAGTGATCCAGCGTAGTCCATATGAGTAGCTAATTTATATTTTTGTCTAGGCGTGAGCGAGATCAGTGTTTCAGGGTGTGTTATACGTTTGTGAAGCTGCCACGCTTCAGTATGATACCATGCAGGAGGAATCACTGTGGTCTGTGCTCCGTAATTCTTGGGCAGTGGCAACTTCAGACCTGTTCGTTGCATGGATGATCTGAGTAGCGATGCTGAGCTAGGAAAGTCTGTAACTGAATTATTTTTTTAAATAGGTCTATAATATATATAACTGATTGTACATGGAGGAGAGCCAGAGAGCATCGAGAAAGATAAAGTTACTTAAGTAAATACAGAAGCTGAGTAACGTAACTGTTGATTTTAATTCAGGAAATGCACCTTCTGATGAGGAGCAATGAACTGCATTTTGCTGTCTATTGATTTCAACCACAGTTTGAATTCAGCTCAAGGACTGTAACATATTGTGATTTGCTAACGAGGAATAGGTCATCTGACACTTTAAAATGGAAATATATTTTATAAATTCGATCCTGCTTCAAATTTTGTAATAATGGAAATGGTGTTTTGTTTGGTATTGTCCAGTTCAGCTTTACTGCAAAAGCAGATTGTGTGCCATGATGTTATCATTAACCTTCACAGTGCGTCAACAAAACCTTTATGACGCATCCCAAATAGGAATCGCGGCTGGATGCAGAGAACTGCTTTGTGTGTGATTTGTATTTCGTGAATTATGGGTCTTTTGTGAAGAACTTTGAGGGTCTTATCCTACACAGCTGTTTTTGCACTGTTGAGAAGTAGAATTTAATCATATTTGGAGTGTTATGCTTACAAATCCAGCTTTCATAATGTTTCTTAACTATGATGTTGAAAGAAATACAAGAAAATAGTTTAATTATTATGGAAACTAGATCTCAAATAGCTTTTCTTACTGTACTTGATTTGCATTGAGTAAACTCTTACTCTGCTCTGCTCTGAAATACTACAATTTTGAAGTTTCTGTGAATGAAATACCTGAAAAGTTCAGTTTGGCTGAGAAACTGCCTGTCATGTACTTCAGTGTTGTCTCAAAACAGTGTCTTTTTGCTTTTTATTTTTTTTAAATTAGTGTGTTGGTGTTTGGCAAGTAGACAATTTTGACTTCTTCCTGGTTATTTTTCCATTTTCCTGTTTTTTTTCCATTTGAGGTGGCCTGGAGGGATCGTGTATTGCAAGACACTTAGGCGTTTCACAGCAATTTATTCTTAAAGAGTTCAAGAACCGATATTTTTCTCATTATCTTATGCATAGGAAGTCTCATGTCAAATGATATTAAATGACTTTGCTGTTGCCAGCTAGATCTCACCAAGTCAAGGTTTTGATGTGGTCTCCTGAGCAATATTTTAGT
>JAOXOE010000694.1:5620709-5647416 GCA_028565055.1 Phoeniculus purpureus
TTCAGTTTGGCTGAGAAACTGCCTGTCATGTACTTCAGTGTTGTCTCAAAACAGTGTCTTTTTCTTTTTATTTTTTTTAAATTAGTGTGTTGGTGTTTGGCAAGTAGACTATTTTAACTTCTTCCTGGTTATTTTTCCATTTTCCTGTTTTTTTTCCATTTGAGGTGGCGTGGAGGGATCGTGTCTTGCAAAACACTTAGGCATTTCACAGCAATTTATTCTTAAAGAGTTCAAGAACTGATATTTTTCTCATTATCTTATGCATAGGAAGTGTCATGTCAAATGATATTAAATGACTTTGCTGTTGCCAGCTAGATCCCACCAAGTCAAGGTTTTGATGTGGTCTCCTTGAGCAATATTTTAGTGATACTTTGAGGGAACTTTTGTTGTTAATGGCATTGAAAGCAATACACTTGGGTCAAGTAAAACCTTACAAAGCTTTGAACAAACCCCTGCATGTGCAGAAGAGGCAAAGCAGCATCTCCTGTATTTGTGTTTCAAGATGCTGTGATTCAGTGTGGCTGACCTGCCAGCCTGTGAAACAGGTGATGGTGTGTTAACATGTTGCTATAGCTGTTCAGATAAGATATGGAGATGGAGATACTTACTTGACTGGTCACTTAAACTGTGTGCAAGCACAGACCCATGTGGTTTGGATGTGCTTGACTGTCCAATGCTAGTGTGGTGGTCTGTGACTCTGTAGTATAGGGTGAAAGAGTAAATTTAGGAGTTCATCCTAAATTTCTAAGCAAAAAGTATGTCTTTGCTACAGAGAAATGGGGAGGGAGAAATAGATTCTTTTTTTCCTTAAGCTACAAGGTTGAATGTCAGTGTAAACTCTGAGATTAAGATTTTTTTCCTTTCAAGAGAGCAGAAAATGTTCTGTGAAACATGTCAGTATCTGCTATTATACAAGAACGTGGGACTGGTGACCTGGAACTTGTGTATTGACTTCAGGTGTCACTAAGGCTTATTTAGATGCAGACCTTATGCTAAAGATGTTATATTTTGGTGAAGACCATTAAATTTGGTTTGTGCAATGGAAAAGACAACATTCTTATTTTAGAACAGGTTTGGTTTGGGTTTTATTTTCTGTGTGGTGTTCATCAGCTGACTGAGCTCATCATTATCCAACTTAAACTAACAACATGGCTTCAAGCATTGTGCAAAATAGCTCTTTTGTCATTCTTCTGAGATCATTTGAGACACCATGAGAAATACAGAACCTGCGCTCTAGTAGTTGAGTTAAGGGTGCTGTAATGCTACCTGACTGTAGTTAGGGTTTGAAGACTCCCTGTCTTGCATGGGTTGTTGCATCATGTCATACAGGCTTGGTAGACATTGGGAGATGAGCACTGGTAGCTTATGTGACCAGTAAATGTGTGATGATTTAAAATCCTGTGGCTAGTGTGCACCAGATTATTGCAAGTTAATGTTATGCAAATTTTAAGAACAAAATGAGTGTTTGTATTTTAATCATGAGTAAAGCTTTAAACAAACAAAGGACAGAACTGTTAAGTAGGTTATTCTAAGCAATAACGTCTGTTTGGAGGACCATGCTCAAGAGATTTTGTTACACTGGCCTAGGCAGAACTTCTGCCTTCTCTCCTGCTTCCCATTCACCCTGATTCCAACTGTGTCAGCGTGCTCAAGGCCTTTTTTCCAGTAGCAGATGTGTTCTTCTACTTTTGCACAAAGTAACTGCAGCTGATACTTAATCATAAATATCTCTCTGAAGATATTTTTAAATTAAAGTGATACAAATTACTTCAAAATTACCACAAGCTTGAAATATACACATTGCATTTATTTGTTTTGAATTGATGAATTGTTTATGGAGCACATACATACATACCCTTTTGTTCCAAAATGAATGGGTAGGAAAATTTGGAAACATTGGCTGAAAAAGTTCTTTGGATTTCTAGCTCTCCTCTCCCTAGCTATTAGTCAGCTGTGCATGTAAGAGCTCTGCCTGAATGAATAAAATCGATTGTGCTGGTTGTTAAAATGGGCTTGATTGTTGTCTTCCAGTTGCAAGGACATTACATAGCTTTCTCCTTCCAATGGTTAAAAGCCTCTTTCCAATTTCTCGCCTGAATTTATTTATGGCCACTCTTTTTTCTTTCTGACTTAAGACTTCATAACATCTTTTACGGAAATACACAAAACTCAAGTATGTAATAAAACCCAGTGTTTGCTCTTGAGAAGGATTTTTAAGACCCTAGTGAGATGTCATCTCTGGCAGGAAGCGCGTTAATATTTTGAGGTGGGAGAGCTCTGCTTGAGGAATAAATCTGCTCTTTCTCTTCTCTATCAGATGCTTAAGAGGAACGTACAGTATCAAAAAGGAGATGTTTTTTCATTATTTTATTTTTCAGCATCTTTCTGTGTTCACTGCTATCCAGTATTTCAGAACAGGCCGAGCGATATGTCAGAATATTGTTGACCCAGGCTAGCAATCTCACCAGGCGAGTAATTGCTACTTCTGAGGAACGTGCTACAGGGAAAAGTTTGGAAGTGCACACACAGGATGGGCTTCTGAAGGCATCGTGATCTGCTTCATGAAACTTTATAGTGTCTGGAACAGGGTCAGAAATCATTCTGTTTAAGCAAACAAAGCAGTGTTTTTGCAGGATTAACTTCTAATTAACATAAATCACAAGAGCATATTGTATGATAGCTGATCAATGTTTGTGAGCCCCTAAAACAAATAGCTGTTAAATCAGTCTCACGTCAATCTCCTGCAACTCAAACATTGGCAAGTAAACCTTTGTAGTGAAAATGTAGTTATGTCATTCCTTGCTGACTAAAAGAGTGTCTAAAGGAAAATAAGACATAGTACAGATTTCTCGTCTGGGCTACATTTGGTGTCACATTCAGGATAGATGTTATGTGGTGGATAATCCACTGTGCAAAGTCACAGTATGTAAAAGCAGGAATATAGAGAAGGAAATTCTATTCGCAGGCAGTTGCAGATAGCGTATCCTGAAGCAATTTTGTCTTTGGCTTTGCCAATTGGCTTTTAATTTGTTTCTATTTGAGTAGCTGTTGATATCAGGTTTACAAACTGCCATTCATTCATTTTACATGTCTGAAATGAAGAGCTAACTCTTAGTTCATGTTTAAACTTGGCTCTCATTCTGCCTTCAAGCTCAAAGGTTGATTATGGGCATAGACTTTGTCCTTTTGTCCTTCCTCAGCTGCAAACACTTGCTGCAAAGGATTCTTTCAAGTTTAAGGTATTCCAGTTGTCATTCTGCTTCTCCAGAGGGGACTGCAGTAAGGACAGTGTGTCATTACTACTTGCTGTGGAACAAGTATTTTCATCTGGTAGCTCAGTGGAAACTAGAAACTGATGATCCTGTGCAGGTGTAGATTTTTTAGGTTACATGACAAAAAAAAATACAGCCTGGTGTGAAAACTCAGCTGCTAAATTTATGAAACACTGATATCCTCAAGGGTGTTCTGAATCCGTTAGTGCCAAGCACTATAAGAATACCCAAAAGAACATTCTATTAAAAATTGTTGAAATTTCTCTGGCTTTATAGCAGCAAGTAGAGGTAAAAAATGAGAACCACATAGTGCAAATTCATTGCTACCACAGCACGTAATAAAGTTGAGTGCTGAGAAGAATATGGGTAGAATATGGTTCATTTGTAAGGAAGCTTTTTAATGAAAGGATACAGATGGAGGGCAGCAGTGGTACTTTGAGGTCATGTTATTTCTTTTTAGTATGTAACAATTGACATCTGACTTAAAGGAGACAATTGAGTTTAGGGCACGGTTTCATCTGTACATAGCTCCATGGCTGTTTGTCAGACTGCTTTGTACTCCTCCCAGTCACATTTTCTTACAGTTAGCATCCTGGCATCTCCTGCTGAAACCTGTTGTCTTTCTCTGATAGCTTTGTGCACCTGAAGTAGAGAACAGTTGCTGGTATGCCACCTCTTCCTGTTTTCATAAAATCATAGAAATGAAAAAAAAAAAAGAAAAAAAGATTTTGCTTTTTCCTGCACAGAAATGGGAAAACATATATGACAGCCCTTTTTCATTCCTGGTACCTTTACTGAAGCACCTGTTTAACAAAAATTATCATGGTGTCTTCACCAAACATATTATTTTTATTGTAAAAAATACCTTTTTCAAAAAAACCCACCCGAATGGCTGTGAACATGTTTTTAAATACTTGTGGTTGTAACAATTCCTAGAGAATGTATTGGTGGATTTTTTAATAGAAAACATTATTAGTCTAGTATGACTTAAAGGATTAACATTGTGCAAAAAAACGCTGTGAAGCTGTACAATTACTGGAGCACTTTATGACTCTGCTAATCAGCAAGTAATTAAAAATAGAGTTGGTGGACATGCTTCAGGGGAGTAACAAGGCTGATAAGACTGCAGTGTTTGCCTTCAGCAGGGTAATTTGCTAACAAAATGCTGTGTGTCAGACCTTTGATTCCTCCTTTGACCTCTATGGAGGGAAGTTTGAGTGAATCAAAAGTTAAGAGATAAAAAAAAAAAAAGACTGTATAGTTCATGTGAGCCAAGAGGCCAAATGCTAAAAGTATCGATGATTACTGGGAAGATGGAGAAAAAGCCCCAGCAGGCATGTTGAGGCATTCTGGAAATACAATTGATTGAAGAGATGCCACTGGCCAGGCATAATTCTTGAATATGGTGGGGAAAAACAGTGGTAAAACTTACTGAGTGATGCTGAATACACCCTTCATTGCGAATAATGTATTTGGTGAGAGTAATTTTTTTCATAAAAATGTTTAATGGCTTATTACAGTTACCTCAAATGTATTTATTTTAAATGATTAGTAGAATAGTATTGAAGATTGATTTTTAGATTATAAATGGCTTGTAAATATTTAACACTCAGAATTCAATTTTCACATGCCAAGTGGTATGACAGTGTTTGTAGAATTTGCATAACAAAACTTCTGGGTTGCTTGCTTTAGCAAAAGTGAGAAATAGGTTAGTGATACTATGAAAAAGAAAAAAAGAAAAAAAAAGAAAAAAGAGAAGAAAATGCATGTTTCCATCAGCATTACAGCCTAGCCAGCAAAATTTTATGCACAAATGTTCTGAAGAGAGCAGATGTAGAAAGTAGATCAGCCAGAATCAGATCTTACTAATGAAGATGTAAAATTCACCCCAGTGGCGAACTGGTAGTGAAACGTGTTATCACTTCCACATGCTGAAACCTGTAAAGCAGCCCCAATCTGCAAAGTAGATTGAATTTTTTTTCTTCCCCCTTTTCATTTGTGTTGTGTGTGCTTGAGCTTTTTTTGTTCCCACATTTAGAGATACAGATTGAAATTATTGTAAAGTGTCAGTTTATTAATTAAATAGCTGAAAAACTTCTCTTCAAGCATTCTTATCTGAGTCTAGCAGGTGTAGTTTTAGGCTTTGCACACACACCAAGTGATTCTCTAGCTTTCCAGTCCTTCCTTGTGCTGCTGCAGTGCTTCAGGAGACAAGGTGGTGCTTTAAGTAAAGCACAAATGTTTTTACTTACACTACTGTTGCAGTTTGAAAATTACCAGAATTTTCAGGTGTACAGATTTGTGTTTTCATGAAGAAAAAGAGTTATGTTGCTTTAAGAGGAGCACCACCCCCTCATCCCAGTGACCTGCCCTAGGGGAGGTTACACTTTAGAATTGTCCATGTGCCTGCCCTTTAGTGATGGGCTGGGTGAGAAGATAAAAGGGGTGAGTCAGTTCAGCTCTGCCTCTTTGTGCTGAGGGCTCCTAGCCCAACATGGGGCTACTGTCTCATGCTAACCCCCCCACGCTTCCAGGGTGGTGGTGGGGAAGACAGACCTGCTGCGGCCCGGCCCCACTCTGCTGTGGGGATGGATGTAGGAGGGTGGGACTGCTGATGTGGCCATGCAGTCGGTCTGCATCTTGGGTCCTGCATGTGGCCGCTGCCATCTTAGAGAGCATTGGTCAGCAGGAAGAGAGACTGTCATTTCTTCAGCTGAGGAAAACTGGGGATGCCCAAGTATTGGGGAGAATTCCTCTGTGCTTAGCTGAAGAAAGCAGAAGGACTTGAGAATCCTTAAACTTTGGCATGAAAGTCAGAGCCTGGGTTTTTTGTTTGAAAGCTTGTCTCCTGCATCGAGTGATGCAGTTCAGGTGCTGAGGAATCAGGCCTGCCTGATGAACATTGAGCTGGAGTAGCTACGCTGAAGAACTGAAGAATTCACCAGTCTGGACAGCCAAGGGTGCCACTGTTTGCAGGTAGGGGTGACACATGAATAATAAAGAGGGTGGTGGGACTTGTCTTTGCTGAACGACATGTTCTTTTCCCAGGTCTCTAATGTGAAAAAACCCCAAGGACTGATACAATAGTAATTTCCCATTGTATTTCTCTCAGAATATGTGATGGCATTTGTGACACAGTGTCTAGCTTGTATGTACTATGTAGTTCCACAGTGAGTTGGATTTACTTGACGAAACCTTAGATAAGTAAACTGAGTAGAATACCATGAAGTGGTTTAGAAGAGTGGGTCTTCTATTTATCTCTTGTACTTGATTGTTTCTTTGCCAGCATCATCTGTGGTTTCTCATATCAAAACAGTTAATTACATTCATGACAATTTGTAATCACCAAAGGTTTCAATATCTGATAAGCACCTGTTTGTCATAGCACTAATGACATTTGTTTGCAGTAGTTGGTATCAACTATTGACAACGGGAACCACTGGCCATTTCGGTTGTGGTTATTCTTTGTGAGTTTGGTTTGGTTTTTTGTCTGGCTTGTGAATGATTGGATGATTGTTTTGGTTTTCATGTACTCGGGGTTTTGTAGGGTTTTTTTATTTTTTCCTTTCTTTTGCTTTTAAGATGGATCTGTGGTAGTCATGTCTGTGTCACTGAAGCTGATCATAAAAGTTGTGATGGTGTGTGCACTTACAAGGATCCCTGTTCATGGCAGGTGTGGTACTAGAGAGGTTGGAAGTTGTCCTGTCAAACAACTGGTAGAGCCAAGAGGTTTATTTCTGACAGTAGTAATTGGAATATATATAGGATAGAGAATCTGTCCTAAGACCACATATTCTTATCAACAGCAATAATAAACAGCATGAAGGAATTAACAATGAAAGAGTTAACATTGAATGCACATGCACTATGAAGCATAACATAGTAGTTCTGTTGTTGGACGACTTCTTTGAGCTTTGCAGTGCTAATAAACAGTTTATATGTACTTCTGACCTTACAAATAATGTTTTAAATTAGACCAAATCAGCTCATGCTGCAGCCAGTCCAGCTACTGCCTTAAAGCTCTGTGTAATGGTAAGGAAATAGATGATTTTTAACAAGTGTGGCAGAGTGACACAGGGATTGTTTTGTGCTTCTGTGAGTAGGACTCTAAGGGAATCTGCCTTCCAGCTTTTTCTGGCACCTTCATAGACACGTATTAAGAGATTTGTCTAATAGTGCTTCCTGACTTTGATCCCAAAATTGAATATTTACTGCAGAAAATATCCAATTCTGAAAGAGTTTTTACTATCAGGAGGGTCAGTGACTTGAAAGTCCATTTCTTAGTTTTCCACTGGTGATTAAAATATTTAAAATATTGTAGGTAACATGATGATGTTGTAACCACATGTGACATCATCCACCCTCAACTACAGCTTCAGTTAGCAGGTTACATTGATGATTTTCTTTAACTTTTCTTCTACAATTTTTAATCAAAGCCCTAAAGTTCACTGACCTTATGTCAAAAAGAAAGTAAGTCATATTTGCACAAAGAAATAACATAAAATCAATACTTCACTGTCCATTGCAAAGTTGAAGGGAGATAAATAAAAAAACTTCATTGTATGCCAGACTCAAAACACAGCTGTCCTAAACAGTTTGGGGGGTGGAGGGAGGAACAGTGCTGTGGGAATAACTGTCAAAATGTATTGATTGTCCAGTGCAGCCATTTCAGAGGACTTCCACTCCACAAAATCGATAACAACTGTTCATCAGTTTTCACAAATTAAAATGGCAACTAAAAGTTTCAAGACTTAGCAATTTATGCTTTAAAACTATACTCAGATTAGCCTGAAGCATTTCTACATAATACGACATTATAAGAAAAATAAAGTAACCCCCCTTCTTTGAGAAAAATCTTGCTCGCTTTTATCTAATCAGTTTTTCTGCATTCAGTTTTGTGAATCCAGAAAAGCTATTGCAGTTAGTGTTTGCTAATTTGTTGAGTGGAGAATTTTATCACTTGTTCATCTCTTGTGGTCTTTGTGTGCAGCAGTGTTTAGCCTCATCTTGAACTACGGAGTTAATATGTGGTAAATTGATACGTTTTGCGTTGGTTTGCAGTAATTAAAGTGAATTAATTGAGCTGCTCTAGTGTTTCTGCAAAGTATGGTAGTGTGTTACTACTTAAATGCTTTACCACTTGTTTTTCACAATTCTATAGCTGCAATTGTAATTTTTATATACACAGCTGAAGTATACTTGTTAATCGGTTTTTCTCTTAATAGCCCAATGTTTTAGCAGCGTGTGCAGCTGAGTACAGTCCTGCTCTCTGGCACTTGTTGATGGTACATAAGCAAGAAGTACCTGTGTGCTTTATACATGTAGAATTGCTAAGTTTGTGAATGAGCAGTGTCATATGTCAATCTTCTATAGTAATGTAAATAATTGTGGTCTCTGTGTACTCAGTGACCATGACTGCAGCTACTGCTTTTCTAATCGGAAGCAGCAGGTTTATCTCAGTGTTAGATCTAGTTAGATTTTTTTTTAATCAGCTTTTCTTTTCTTTGTGCGTTCCAGCCCTCTGACTCTCTTTGTGGCAGTATCTCAGTGTCTGCCTCAAACATGGGGGATCTCAGTTTGGCCACGATACCCCATGTGCACTCTCATAAACCCTGAATAGGGAGAGCAAATTATTCTTTCTGTTTGGTAGCCACATGTCTGCTAATACAGTCTGGAATGTGTTTGGCCTTTTTTATGGTAGGACCACTGATGACTCATTCAGTCAGCTTGTCTACCAGGACTGTCAAGTCTCTTCAAAGTTGTTCTTTAGCCAGTGACTGCCTTGCCTGTTGTGCTGAGCAGGGTTATGCCATGCCAGATGTAGGGCTCTACATTCAGCTTTCTTTTGCATTTCATGGGGTTCTTGTCATTTCTCCTGCCTGTCAGCTTTCCTCCAAATAACAGTTCTGCCCTCCAGTGAATTGGCCCTGCTGTGAATTTGAGAGCACTTTCTATCCTACTGTCCAGGCTGTTAACAGAGCTGTAGAACAGTGTCAGCGTGGGTATTGACCCCTGAGGGATGCCATGGGCATCTGATTGGCAGTTGCACTTTTTACTGCTGATTACAAGCCTTTGATTCTACCAGTCTGCACAATTTTTCTCTTCAATCACAGTCCACTTATTGCATCCATTTCTAATAAATTTGGCTACAGGGATACTATGTCCCCATACTGTAATTCTCTTAGAATTATTTGACATGTTATCAAAATGGTGCCTCATGTTTAGCAAAAATAATAACTTGTAGAGGATAAATACCTGAAATTTTAAAAATAGTTATTTTTACCCAGAAAAGTAGACAAAGTTACAATGTTGAGACCTTGGAAAAAAAAGGTTGTTTTTTTATAATTGCATCCTGTAAGGTGCAGTGGTGGTGAAAGGTCTTTCAAGTCTCTGTAAGAGTCAGTCTCCATAAAAAATTGCTGGCTTTAATTGTGTGTGGGATCAAATGAGAAAATGTAGAATGCCTTATTGCTCAGTAAGTCCTGAGGTGTGTCATCTTGTATTGGTGAACTTCTTGAAGCTGTTCACCAAATTCAGAAAGAGAAGGAAAAATGAAATGTTCAATATCTTCAAGCTGTGGCAACTTTTAAACTACTAAACAGAGTAGTGTTATTCCAAAGACTTTTCTAGAGTTCAAATAACAAAGAACACAGCAGGAGACATTGTTGTTATAACTAAAAGTTTTTATATTTCTTCTGCAAAATAGTGGTTTGGATTGTTTAATGACTTCAATCGGTTGAAGTTTGTTTTCTTAGGAATCAGTTCAGGATATACTGGACACATAAGTTTAATAAAATTCTTGGTCACGTAAAAAGGATGGTACATGCTAAAGCATAGTGCAGCTATTCTCCTTCACAGAAGTAAAAAAACCTGATCGTACCAAGGAGTATGTAAGAGAACAGAGTAGGGCACAAAGGGGGAAGGTTCATCTTTTCCCATAAAACTCCGTTAGTGGAATGTGGTGTGAAATCTCAATAGTGGTGAAAATAAATCTCTACACTGAACCACTGAAAAATACAAGCTGTTTTAAAAGGAAGAGTGTATATAAAATTAGGACTTTTTATGTGCCAATCAATTGAGTTGCTTCTGTTTAAATGTGTGAGGCACTTCAGAAGCTTTCATTAGTGCTTTGGGTCTCCGGGTGTAATCCTTTTCTGATTAGTAAGATTAAATGCCTATTGTCAAATGCTTATGAAGTAGAAGTAATGTATTTCAAACCACAGAAAGGTCGTCTGAATGGAGTGAATTCCTCATCAGATACTAAATGTGTGTCCATAGGGTATGATTTAATGGTTTCTCAACCACTCACACCACTTCAGGTGCATTCTAACCTTCTGTCTGACATGGTACAGCTTGAAAAATGGTCATCAGTGGACCTGACTCTGCTATAGAGCCCCCATCAAAAATCAGTGGTCTACTCCAGCCCTGCTCAAACATTCAGTATGCTTCTTGTACTGGCACACAGCTTTCACCTAGTGTGCTGCAGCTTTGTCCTGGGTATCTATAAATGCCATTTTCTCTTTGGCAAGACATTTCTCGACTCAAAAAGCCTTTTTCTGAAGGTTGCAGTACTGATGACTGAGCCCGTAGTACATCCATGTCTTATGTATTTTAAATTCACATGTGTATCTCAAGAAAATCTTTGTATATACACTTTAGTGTCTTTGCTGAGAACATAAATCTGAATATCTTGTGCTTAAGGTTGTAAAGAAAACAAATCTCATCTTGTTGCTGAAGACGAAGCCACAACTCATCTTACAAGGCTACAAGTGTTACCCACAACAGGTTTTGGCATAATTTGTGAAAGTATTGCATTTGGTAGAGTTCTGTTGAATTTGGCATAGGTCCTTTTCTGTTGTGAATGATGGACTGTCCAAGCATGAAGCAGAGCATAAGTTCATATGAGCAGGTGGTCATAGTGGGAATCACAGAATTACTGGGGCTGGAAAACACATATAAGATCATCAAGCCCAGCCTATGACCTAATATCACCTCAACCTAGACCACAGAACTAAGTGCCACATCCAGTCTTTTCTTAAACATCTCCAAGGATGGAGACTCCACCACCTCCCTAGGCAGTCATTTGCAGTGTCTGATCACCCTTTCCATGATGAAGTGCTTGCAAATATACAATCTAAACCTTCCCTGGCGCAGCTTCAGGCCGTCCCCTCTCATCCTATCACTAGTTGCCTGAGAGAAAAGCCTGATCCCCACCTGTCTGCAACTTCCTGATAGAAATAGATAAGGACCCCTCTGAGCCACAGAATCGGAGACCCCTGGGATCATGGAGTCCAACCATCTACCTACCCTACCTTACAAGTTCACCCCTAAACTGGATCCCTCAACACCTCATCTAAATGATTTTTAAACACATGCAGGGATGGCGACTCAACCACCTTCCTGGGGAGCCCATTCCAGTGCCTGAAAAGAAGAATGTGACCAAGTTGGTACTGGGCCATATACAAGGGGTTCTTTAACTTGTATGTGGTGTTTTCTCAGACACCTGCTACATTTACTGCCAGCAAACATCATAACCCTTCAATAGTACCTTTTTGCAGAGGGCAGTTAGAAGTGTTTCAAATTAATTCCTCAGTTCATTAGTTCTCTTGCAGGTCCCTTAGAACCTTTGGAAAAAATGCCAAGACTTGAATATCTCTGCCAGCATCTACAGTTTTCTCTTTGTGAGAAATCACTTTGTGATTGGACTCTGAAGTGTCAAAACCCTTCTCTCAGCTTCTTGTAGCAGGAAAGAGAGGAGGCTAATTGCTGAGCTTGTTATAAAACTGATGTTAGCCTCTGCAGCTTGAAGCTACCCCAGGAATGGACGTTTGTACTTGCTGGGTGCAGTACTGAAAGCTTTGCAGCCTGTGTAGTGACAAAATCAGTGCTGTCCTCTGTGTGTGATAGGTGCTGTCTTGCATTTGAAATAGCTTTTCAGCGAAGGTTTTGGGTGATCTAGGGTTCCCTGAATAAAGACTGAGTAACTCAAAACAAGGAAAATGAAAATACACAAGGAAACGTAGAAAGCAGCCTTCCGGTGATTTGAAAAATTACTTGCAATAAAATTCCTAGTATTATTTTTATCATAGAATGGAGCTGAATTGCTAATATAGAAAGGCAGAATACACTGGTCTTAAACACGAGATGCCTGGCTTCCTTCAAGCATAATTCTTGAAGGAAGAAGGTCTGCCTTGGTTTAGTGTCATCTCTGTAGTGTCACTTTGTCTTCTGTGAAGTTTCAGCTCAGGTTATTTTAAGAAAGGTTTTGATAGGAAGTTGTGAAACTTACTTTGTTTAAAAAAAGGTCAAATGGCAACATGTTTTCAGTGTTTTGCAGAATTACTCTGCCAATGACTCTAAGCCATTTGTCTGATAGTGGAGGGAAGCAGCCCTTGATCTGGTCTGAAAAATACAGTAACTGCTTTGTTGTTTGTGTTACCTTATTTCCAGTTTTGTTGCTGCAAACTTTTTAGTATGTTCAGATCATAAAATTAGATTGTATTATGAACAAACGCTAATTTGGGAGACATGACAGTATTTAAAATCCACAAAAGTAGTGATGAAAGCTTTTCAGGCTGGTTACCTCAAAAGTTACTTGGGATTCATTTCTGTCATTGAGTGGATTTGTGAACAGCTTCTGCTTTGTGTGTTTTGTACTCAATGATTAAACACAGTCATAAGTAGCAGTAGCAAAAAAGCCGAATGAATGCCGAATGAATACCGAATAAATAGCTAGCTTGTACCTTGAATCAAAGACACTACTTTGAGCTATAGCTGTTACATCTCATATACAACTTCCATGTGAGGAGAAAAAGACTAGTCCTTTCCTTCCTGTGATAAGGCTTTATCTGTTATGTGCCAGTTTAAAATAACTTCTTTGTCATGTTCTTCAACTGTGGCTGCATTACTTATGGTGCCTCTTGCTTTTTGCTTATTGTTGTCAACAAATTTAATTATCATTGTCGCTTTTTCCTTTCTGGATATTCACAGTTGCAAAACAGAAAACTGTTTAGAGAGTCTGGGTTGTAGATTATCTGTACTGCCCATGTGTATCTTTGATCATCTGGACTCATGCATGTCAATTAAGTAGTTAATATGTAAGTGTATATTAACTACTTGTATTTGGGAAAGCAGATTTCAGTTTTGTTTTCATATATAACACAGAAAAAAAGACAGTATGTCAGGTAGCCATGTCCCTTTCAGTGTAATAGCATAGAGCTTCCTCATAATAATAATTGGTTTAAATTAAGTGATCTTTATCATGTGAAGGGTCAGTCATTCAAATCTAGTGACTGCTGACATTCCAGCTTTTATGAATATTAAACTAAACTGTCTTGAGCATAGCAGAACCAATAACTTTCTGTTCTGAAAACCAAAGAAAAGCAAGATTACATGTATTAGTCTGCATTTTCAAAAGCTCATCAGCAGGAGCCAGATAAAATTAGGAGGATGCGTACAAGTCAGGCTTTAGTACGTGCAAAGTGTCTGTGAAATTGATCTGCAGTGAGCAGACTTCTAAAGATGGGTGCGTGCCTTGCTGTGCCCTACGCATACACTTGAGCGCGCTAAGCACTGACTGCACTAATGCTTTATGGTGTCTGTATGCTGTATATATGAATAAGTTTACTGTGTAAGGTTTCAGAGGTAAATTTCTTGGCTGCACGCGCTGCACGCTGGATTTTAAGGCATGGTTAATTACTGGATTCTAAAGTTTAAAAGACCCTTTTCTTTGTGTTGTTTTGGGGTTTGCTTTTCTGGTATGTGGATATTACAAGTGATCAAAACTTTTGGCCAATAAATAGTCTGGAAAGAGTGCCATTAAAATAACATAAAAATGATGTGTCTTTGCTGTCTGAGATACGAAAACCTATGATGCTCTACTGCAGCATGCTACAGACAAAATGATTCAGGCTTTCCTATTCATCTTTCAGTCAAACAGGTAAGATAGAGTAAAAATGGAGTTGCACTAGGAGGCGAAAGATAAATTTGGTACCTGTTCAGTCTCTCCTCTGAGAATGGTTACAAAAGGTGAGAAGATGGTATGTGAGTAGTTACTGTTCAATCTTGAAAGCCTTGTAAAAAAGGGCCGACCTGTAAACCAGCACAGACTAACCACTACAGACCTTTCTAAACATATTTCTAGCAGATTTCTGAAATACCACTTAGGCAGCCATTTTCACTGATGATGCTGAGAAAGTGTGCTAATTGATTTATAGAGAAACCAGTGAAGTAAATCTACTGAATTGGTGCTGTACAAGTTCATGTTTCACTGGAGAGACTGGAAAGAAAATGCGAGCTGAGAACTGGAAAAGCTAATGGAGAATGTGGGGTACGAACGAGGGAAAACTGTTTACAAGGGGCTGTTTGTGGCGTGGAAGAGGTTGATGAAGATGGAAGGCAATGTTGTCCCTCAGTTAAATTTGAAAAAGCAGTGCAGTTTTTGCATATGCAGAAGGCAAATGGTATTTCTGTTGTTCTGGCTGTTGGTTGCTATGGTAATAAAAAGGGTTGACCACTTAGTTGAAACTCGGTAGCTCTAATACTCAGCTGGTTATTATGCTGTACGTTGCAAGATGACTTCAGAACAGCAGGGACACCTGTTTTGTTAATCCTTGTTTATTTTATGTGACTTTTAAAATCTCGAACCGTATTTTTCAGTTCCTGGGATGTTGATAAGCTCTTGTTACTACTGTCTCCTTTTCAGATCCTTTTGTTCAGAGGTACCAACTGTTTTCTGTTTGACATAGCGGCTGTCTCGGTCTCAAGTACTTCAGAAAGTTTCTGTTGAAGTTTGTCTTTTTAAAATGTGCAAAGAGTGTGGAAGACTGCATCATGCACATCTTTCATGAGTGGCATTGAGGGCTTCTTTATTAAGACGGGAAAAATGGGACAAATTGTTTACACAGTTATGATGTATAGCTCTAGCTAGCAAAGAAAGACTAGATGAGAAGTAGTTTTTATTTCATCACATTTCATGTGATTTTTGGAGACACTTTTTTTTAAAATCCATCTGAGGTGAAACTTACCTGAGTTTATAAGATAAAATATTTTGTTGATACAGTGCAGTTACTTCAGTGTATTTTATTGCTGTCGTGTCTGCAGCTAAAAGCAGTGACATTTCATATTGATAGTAGGATTACTCTGTGTCAAGTTTAGAATTAAAACCTATGTTTCTTGTGAACTCTGGAGCAGTAAAATGTAACTCCAAGTTTAGCTGAATGGTATGTGCATGTGTTTCTCAAGTGAGACATCTCCCATGTGGTATGTGTCAATTTCCCAAAGTCTGGATAAACATCAGAGCCAAAACTTAGTCTTAAAGACCAGTCCTTTAAAATTATGTTGAAAAAGGTCATGAGATTGTGGATGAAACTGAAACATTGAAAGGATATTGCATGTTGGACTCTCTTCCTTCACTTTTTAGGTTTTCAAGTCCTTAATTTATTTTTCAATGATGCTTCCAGACTTAGCTTGGTTAATATTCCTGCTCTGGCAGGGGGATTGGACTAGATGATCTTTCAAGGTCCCTTCCAATCCCTAATGTTCTGTGATTCTGTGTAATACTAGAACCAAAGCTTTTTTTATTGTATGTACATTTTATATTGGTTTTTGTTTTTCTTTTTTTAAAATCCAATCTTCTCTTAACAGTGACACATCTTTAAGGAATCACAAGAGTGAATCTTAGAAGACAACACCTATCCTTCTTCACAGCCCTTTGGTAGTCATGCTTTTCTTTTGTATTTTCTTAAATACCATTGAGCAGGTTAATAGAACCATAGGAAGGTAATTCAAATATTAGACTTCTGTAGATATCAGCAGAATATATTATTGCTCTGAAGTGAGTTGTCATTGTTTGGTACAAATAAGTTTCAAGATTTATTAAGGAGAAATAAAACCAGTATACAGTAAATTCTGAATACTGAACAGAAACGCTCCTCTTGTGAGTGGAGGCTGCAATGTTTGATGCTTTGGTGTCGGTTGTTTTATGTTTTTCTGTCTGTTAGTGGTTTTCTGGGTTTTTTTTGGTGGTGTTTTTAGATGTCAGCCTTGATAGGAGAGATAAAAATTGTTCAGTAGGGTTTCATCATTAGTTTGGTACTTGAGCACTGATTTCTAATCTCAGTGAAAAGTTTAGAGAAACGACTGTTCTGATCCAGACTTCTAAGATTAACTATAGTTCTTCCATCAGTTACATAGGAAAGGTGAAGCAAACTACTCAAGCCTCCCATTAGCTCATTCCTTCCCTGGTGACTGTCCTGCAGCAGCTATTTAGTGAATTACTTTATGTAAGAAAATGCTCCTGCTTGAGTGGACGAACAGCTGGGAGTGCAGTCTGCTTCAGTAGCAGAACAGATGTAACTCAGAGCATCTTTCATGTGCTCTGTCACATTCACCATTTGAGGAAGGAACTTGGTGTGGCTACTGTTGAAAATCAGAAACAACTCCACAGTGCCTGAGAACCAGGGGGATGTTAAGCAGAGCAGAGAAGGGGTCCTCACAATGAATCTTTCATTAGCCTCACAGAAAGCTCAGAAGCACTAAAGACAAAATGGAGCTAAAACTTCTTAAAAGTTTTTAAAACACTTTTTAGTTCTGCTAGGAGTCTCAAAATGGTACATGGCAAGAATAAATGAAAACTGGGATAGGTAGGGCAGAACCAGACTGACCTTTCTCTCTAAGGTCCAGTAGATTCCCTCTCATAAAAGTGACAAAGAGTGCCTTCAAGCAGAACTTCCGTTGAAGGTTTCTAGCCTCTAAACGTTAAATCTCTCTAGAGTGAGGTTACCATTTCACTTGATTTTGTATGTATGTGCAGAGCTCATTATTCTAATACATCCTATTTTTTAAGGACAAGACTATATGCATAAGATAAATATGTCTGTGCTATTTAGTGTCTTCTAACATTAGTGAGGGGATTTCAAATCTGAGGTTTTCTGCTTTGAGATACGCGTTGATAGACTGCTGCCTATCAGTATCATTCTGGTGCAACACTGGTTGTATACATCTATCAAAGATGTACTTCTGGCTTTGAATTGATCAGAGGAACTATCTTCTCCCTTCCTTGTTTGAAATATTTTGACTGAGCAGTGTCTCTTCTCAGCATACTGCTGGTATTTGTTACCATAGGTTATATGCAGCATGGGAGGAGGTTTCAGTCACCAAGGAGTTAAGTGTATTGCTAAAGTTACACTGTGGTGAGTAGCAAAGCTAGTAGGATTGTGATAGTCAGAGTCAGATAGCTTAAGAAATCAAGAAGAAATGATCTGGTCCTTTTCTGTCCCAGAGGCCTTTCCTTTGGTTTTGGAGGTAAGGTGTCTCAAGCAGTAGTTACCTTGAGATGAAGACTTTTTGTTGTTATCTGGGGCATTGGCATTTCTTTGCAGTGAGACATTATAGCTCTGGGCTTTTCAGATTTGATAAATAACTGAAAGGAACTTTCACCTTTGAAAGACATGGTGTTTAAAATCCTGAGGTCTGCAAGTATGACAGAAATAGGCTATGCTGAAAATTATTGTAATGAATAGAGCAGTAGTCCTTGAGCAGAGACCTCTGTGTTCTTCTGCATGCACCTTCCTTTTCATGTGGGAAAAAGTTCTGTGCATCTGATTTTCTTTGCAGTTATTAATGGAAGACATACAGAACAAGACTAATATGTTTAGAAAAAGTTGAGAATTTCCAGCATGCTGAGACACAACAGTCTCAGTCTTAAATATTCTGTTTGAAGAGTGCAGAAGTAAGATGTAGAACCTAAATTCCTTTATTGTAGATTATAAATACAGAGAATGGGACAATGTAGTGATGGGCAGGGCAAGGTTAGTGGTCAGACTTGATGACCTTATGGGTCTTTTCCAACCTAAAGGATCCTGTATAGCTCGTAGGAAAGCAGAGGGGCTCTGTCTGCCCCTTACTTGCCACTGACAGTAAATATTGATGAGTTTTGTGTTGTTCCTGTCTAATGCTGTTGCTTGCACCATATGGGCATCAGAAGATGAGACAATAAACTGAGAACACAGAATTGAATAAAATCAAAGGTTCATTCAGTTTCACTAGTGTCTCTTGAAGCCAGTCAATAGCAGAGGTCTAAGGGGAGTAGAGCAACAGTAGGAATGGCATGGACAAGCATGTCCAGGGTACTATTCTCAGACACAAGTCTGTGTAACTAAATACACGTTTCCTGGTGTGACACTTGTAGGAATGGTATGGACCTACAAACCTTTTGGTGCTTTGAAACAAAGCGTAAAATTCTTTCTAAACCCAAACTTTCGCTGTTTTTTGGATCACAGACTGAAGGCAGTGATCTCTCACCCTTTGGCACTAGGAGAAGACTGTAGACTAAATCCATCTCTGTGGGCAGGTCCTCTGTCTGTTTTGTACTTCAGTGAGAAATGGAACTGGTGTACGGGAATGATAAAGGAATGTTTCTGGGAACATCGGTTTTGGGGATGCTGGTGAGTAGTCTTGATGTTGTCTCTTCATGTAGAAACAACAAGAACAAAAGAGCTTCTCCCATCCTGGTTACTACTGTCCTTTCTCTTTTAGTCAGCCGCAGGCAAATAAGCTTTAATTTTTTCCCTGTTTATTTATGCGGGACTTTTTTCCTTCAGAATGCTCAAGTTGAGAGTTGTTACTTCTCAGTTTCTAGGTACTTTGATTTAGGGTTTTTACGGTGGGTTTTTATTTTTTGGGGTTTTTTTAGCTAGCAGTCTGTTTATTCGCTGGAATAATCTCCTGATGATGTGTTGACTGTATCCAAACTTTACATCTGGCTATCTATGCACATTTCACTGTGTCAATAGCCCTCAACTGCTGATTAACGACCCGTGAACAAAGAAAAAAGGCAGAGCTATCTGAAGTGAGCCCTTCCATCTCATCACACCTTTCTAACTACAACTGCTAGCAGCTACTTCAGTTTGTGACTGTGGACAAGCTGTTAACAGGCCTTTGTCACACTTCCTTCCTTTGTAACAGTCTTGGCCATTTCAATTTTTAGCACTTGTGCTTTTTGTTTCCCTGTCATTACATGGTACATGCTCTGTGACTGAAAACATGCCTTGGCAGGCATCAGCCATGGGCCACTCGTTTATCAGGCCGTACGAGTTTATAAGAGCATAAGTAGTTTACTCATACAGTGCCAGGTTGCTCCAGTGCATCATCCAGACTGAAGTTGGAGGATTCTGCCTCCCTGTCCTGTTTTACTGGGGGTCATCAGTTGAAAGATTGTTCTTGCCACCTGTTGAAGAATAATAATCATAGCAGTGAACTTCAAGTGTATTAGGCATCCAAGGGAGGAAGGATGTGTGGTGAAAGTAACGCCTTGCAGATGTGAAATGCCGGGAGGTTATATTATCACCCCACCCGTGACTGTTTTGTAGCAGTCACAACCATCCCCCACTGGTCCAAAATTGGACAAGGGCTAGAGAGAAGGTTTTGATTAGATAGAGGTCTGAGTATCAGTGTTAAAACTTAGAGAGGAGAGTGATGAAAGATAATCTTTCACTGCTGGCACAAGTGTTACATGTGATACCTATGAGATGCAGGTATCTATCTTCTGCAGGAGAGCTTGCAAATAGAAAATCAAACAGCTGTGCTCCACATGCATTGAGCTGAGGGAAGGAACAGTTCAAGTTGAAGACAAACTTGGAAAGTGGGAGAAAAGAGTCACTGAATAGGATGGGCATTAGGTGCAGGCTTGCTGAGGTCGTGCTTGTTTGGGGAAAAGCACAGCCAAGCAAAGGAATTGGACAGGAGAAGCCTAGCTGGGTTCCTGTGACTTAAAACTTGAGATAATGCAAATCAAATGAATCCTAAAAGTTCATCTGATTTGTCTACTGTATAAGAGGACGTTAAAGCAGCCTGAAAATGTGTGTGAGCTGCACATCTTCTGTTCTGTATTTGTAAGGATGTTGTTGGCCGCCTTATTTTTAGGTAAAAAGCAGTTTAAGGTAAGAATCTAAGTGGTGGTAGTTACTCTCTGGTTCCAACCTGAGCCTAATAGTTCAACTTCGAAAGAGATGAGTGTGATTTAAGGGAGATTTAAGAGATGAGTAAGATCAAGAGAGGAAACCATCTCTGTGGAATTGATGTGCTGTTGACCTATGAATGTACATGATCTATTTTACCGGGTCGTTTAATTTTGAAAGCTTTTTGCTGTGTCTCCAAATTTAATTATACTGCAAAAAGGAACCTAGTGGGTGACTGCGGGTGCCAAGAGAAATTTCTAAGTGAATAAGAAAGCACTTGGCTGAAACCGTTGCACGTTAGCTCTATTTTTGCAGCAGTGCTTTGCCAACCTCGCTGTGTTCAGCTGGTTGTGAAATCCTGTGGTGCCCTCTGGTGGGTGAATTGTGAGTAAATGGGTTGACCTGTTTGAAACAGGACCCGCAAAACCCTCTCAGAAAACCTGCGAGAGCAGCAAAAGTTCTATGACTACTAAAGAAGAAAAATATTATGGATTTTGGTAAATGTGTGAGCGTGCAACAATACCCAGTGGTTCCTGTGCCGGGAGCAGGCTGAGGTCCTCTCACGTTTTAATATCCTCCTCCAATTTCCTGTTGACTGCTTGGAAATCAGTTCTGAAGTCCGAAAGACTTGGGAGCCTTCTGTCCTGATAATGCATACATGCGACTTTTTAATTAATATTTTACAGAAATAAGTTCACCCATTTTCTACTCCCAAACTTTCAATGCAGAGTCTTAAAACTGAGGTAGTTAAATACATGCTAAAAACCCTCAACAAAGCACAAGCTGAAAATACTGCTTTTTGGATACTGGGGTGGTTTGATAAAGAAACTTTAATCCCACAAAGGATTTAAATCTGAGCAAAAACTACTGAGCTCTGCGAGCACAGGGTAAGAAAATCTGGATAAATGATCTTTCCCTCATGTCCTTGTACACTGCTAGAGACTGCTACAGATCTCATTGACTTTGCTGCTATTCCGTTTTCTGTGAGGGATATTAGTTATTATAATTGATATCACAAAGTAGCGCACTTACTGCGTAGTAAAACAATTCTTAGGACACTTGCTACATAAATAATTAATTGTATTTACATAGAGATTTGTCTAGAATGGATGGAAGGAAATGGAGGTCACTCTTGACCATCATTGACAATTAGGAGAGAACATTGAGAGCAAAATTCAGAACTAGTATGAAGTTCATTTGTGTGCCCAGATAAATTGAAACACACAGTGACCAGCAATCAAAATAAGTTGTCAGGGCTAGAGAAGTTATTTCTTTAAAGATGACGAGATGGACTTCTTGTGGTTTGCTAGGTTCAGGTTTTTGTAATTTTTAATGAGTGATGACTGAAGAAGCACCACAAGTTGTAGATGTAGCTTACAGCAGGTGATGCACCTTTCAGCCTCTCTGAAGCCCAGAAATGCACTGTGCTCTCACTGTCGCGTGGCTGCTGGTTTGGTATTCAGAGCTAGTTCTGAGAATGTTCGTGTGTAGCAATTCAGTGTAATGAAAGAGGCAGCACAGGCTAGAAGTTATGTGATAGCCCAATTTAAAAATGAATTATCTTTAATAACTGTAGAAATAGGTGACACACTTAAGATAGCCCTTGCATTATTATAATAAATTGTTGTTGTGGTCTTTCCATCATGACTTTTGCTAAATCAGTGGTGTTTGTATCCAGAGTTTTACCCATAAATCACTTTTGGGCCAGAATACGTCACTGTAAACAGCTTTTTGGTCTGCAAGGTCTGTAGAAAGTGAGTAGGGTGGGCCGGTGTCTTTGTTACCTAAGTGACAGGCTTGCTCAATGTCACTGTGGAAGCCTATCTTTTAGCACTGCTCTGCAGAGATACACTGCTTTTTCCAATTTTATCAAGCAGCTGGGGAAAAGGAAACCTTCCACTGTAGAAGTAAGACAATTAAAAACCAGGGCTGACAGGTGGTGTCCTTAGAAAGGTGAAATGAGTGTTCTGACTTGATGTACCCTTGTAGAAGGTGCTCTTAGTGCAGGTCAGGCAGAATTGCTTTTAAGAAGGCAGTGCTCTCCAGGTGTTTTAGTGCTCTAGTCCCCATTTCAAGGTTGTGGTCATAACTACTTCACAGTTTGGCTTTATTTACTAATAGTACTTAGAGCTAAAACTGCTTTTCCACTACTGAAATATTGTAGAATGAAGGTCTAAGGTGTTTTTATGACTCCTGTTCACCGCTCCCTGCTTCCCCTGCCTCCCTCTCCTCATTACTAGAGGCTCAGATGACTTCAGGTAGCTAAAAGAACAAAGTATAGGGATGACTCCAGTGATTCATCTCTTACCTAGATGGGAACCTGATTAAGCTAAGCAAAGGAACTTCATTTATGAGTGATGATTTAATTAACTTACTGTACATTGACCATCCAGTTGAATCTCAATTAAAGAGTTGACACTAATTGAAAATGCTGTTGTTCACCACTGATCAGGTCATTTTTCATTTGTCATACATCAGAACGTTTTATTTTCCAGTTTTGTATTCTGATAGGTATGGACTAAACAGAAAAGCTTAGGAATGGTTAGGAATAGTTTGAAATAAATTCCAGATAGTTATAGGAAATTAATGACTAACCTGCTCCTGTCCTCTGACTCCATTTTGAGATATGATTGTACCTCATTGTCACTAACACTTAAATAAATAAACAAAAACTGTTACTCAGTTCAGTCAGCCCTGTAATGGGTAGTATAATGCTGTAGCTTCCAGTAAAGAAGCTGCATTTTGAGAATTTTCAGGTCTTCTAAAGAAACAGCAGCAGTAAGCGTCCGAACACAGGCCAAGGATATCTCATTTTAAATTTTGAATGGCAAATGTTGTATAGCAAGAGTTAATGAAGCTTAACCCATGTGAAATACATGGGGAAACATGACAGAGGGAAATACTTTTGCAATGCTCAAACATATGCTTTTTAATATTTCTTTTATATGCTTTTTAGGATTGAAGCTTTCCCAGGTTCCCATTCAGTAGCAATAATAACCAGAATGAGCCACGTTGATGTGGATCATGAAATGCTGCAGTTAACAGTTGTGATGGACTCGGCTATGACAGGGACAGTGAGTTCTTTAGGATCTGATGTAAACTGTTGGTCATGAGTTCGTTTGCCAATAATGTATCAGGGTATTTTTTTGTCATTTACAGAGGTTTGACTACATCTGTAATGTAACATCAGTCTGGTCCTCAGTTTTCCCCCTATTTTCCTTCCTCTTGTAACACTTTGAAGCCTTTGTGGTCTAGATATAGCAAACTTTTTATTCTTGAGAGTGAGACTGAAGAAAGAAGTGCTTACTTTTGTTACCGTAGATGTCTCATTAGCTTTTTATTTCATGTGAAGTTCTAGCTTCAGGAGCATAAAATGTGGGGTTATTTACCCACAGAAATTGTTTTTTAAAAAGGTAATGACTCTAATATACTTAAGGGAACAAGAACAATGTGGCTGCAACAATAGGCTGATTAAAGAAGTCACAGTTCGCACACATGTCTCTTGGGATCATTGATAAACACAAATTAGAAAATCTTCATAGTCTCTGTGCTTCTGATGTCGAAAGACTTTACTTTTAAACTTTGGATGGTCTTTGTTTTGAAGAGACACTGTGGTGGTGTTGGCACCCAACAGCTGTGTCTGTGCTTGTAGCTCCTCATAAAGAGAAGATCATAGATGCTGGGAAGTTGTGTTCATTAGGACACTGTCATATCCGTTGTACTACTTAGGACTAAAAGAAGTTATGGTGCGGTTTACAAGAGGCAATATTATGTTAATTTACCTCCTTTCCTACCAAAACTGAGTTTGAAGTGTCACTGTTTGTACCTGGAAAACAACAGCTTCGTCCATGTGAAATAACCTAGTTAAGAAACAAAGCGATACAAGACTTTCTACTGGGAGCGATAGCTTAGGCTGTGACTAAGAAGCCCTCGAACCTCCGGTGATTTATTCCAGAGGAAGATAATTTGATTCAGGAATACTGCTACAGAGTCTGAAACCCTTCCCTGCTGTCGCCTTTTTTAAAGTTGGCTTTCTCCCCTCACACTGTCACTTCTGTCTCCAGGAGCTGATCTAGGGACTCTTGAAACAAAGCCTTGAGGGAGAGGAAGGCTGAGTAAAGATTCCCTGTCGCAAAGCACTATCTGGTAACCACAAAGGCCTGAGGACTCCAGTGAGACATCATAGAAGTCTGCCTGGACCAAACAGGACTTTTACTTAAACAGTCAAGCCCCCTATGTATCTGCATGCAGGATTCTCTAATCAAACTGAATTTGGACTTTGCAGGCTGGCTGTGTGTGGAAAACACTCTTTCGTTAAACGAAGGTGGGTGCTGCTCTGATCTGTGTTCCTGTACCTGCCATCAGCATGATTGGCTCTGGGATTCTCAGCCTCTGCTATTTGGGTTTTTCATTTCACTGGAGACTTTTCCTAATGGTGAATTAAGCTTCCTGTGAATATATTCTAATTTGCAGTAGAATGACTGAAAGGAGCTGAGACACTAATTGGGAAGCCTTTTCATTATGTGGGGTGTATTTGAATAATAAAACGTACAATTAAATGAATGACATAGCACAAACCAGCAAATTATTATAGCTGTTTACTTAAACTTGAAAATAATTATTGTTTGAGACTAACAGAAATATTTTTACTCTCTTTCCATATGATCCTGAGTAGAATTTGTGGCCATGGAAAGAAGATTAGATTGTGCGTTTACTCCAGTTTTAAAAATTGATTCTCTGTGGATGTGGCACAAACGAGCAAATGATAGTTCATTTTTACTCTCAGAGTAGTTCAGTGAGGTGAATATAGCCCTACTTGCCTATTCTTCATTTTTACTTTTCCACTTTGCCTGAAAGAGAGCACATACAGCTCGTTAGAATCACCGTACAGAGAATTTAAAACTCCAGAGTCCTGTTGATTTCAAGTTCCTGTTGGCATAAGTGTCTCAATTATGTCAGTAATTTACATTTAAGAGGCGTCAAAGTCCTTGTCTCCTTTTTCCCTTGTCCTTGACAAATCTGCTTATCCAGCACAGGAAATTCAGCAAAGCAGATGCTTTTTGAATTTAGTGTTAACAACGCCTTTTTTCTACCGATCAGGTGAAAATAACAATCTCAGTCTTGAACTACTTGATACGCAGGAACAGTTGGAGTGTGTTAGTGGGCAGGGGATCGAATTCTTCAGTTTGTGGCAGTAGGTATTGTGTCTTGAAGGAGCTGTGCACAGGAAATGAATTATGTAACTCTGAACTTGGACTTGCCCGTGGAGGAATGAAAGTTAAAAGCTGAGTAGAAAATCTCTTGACTTTCTGAAGAGCAGTGCACTCTCTCTAGAGACAACACATCACTGGTAAATTAGAGTGATAATACCTCTAAATCAGAGTGATAAGATCAGACCGTGCTAAAGTAAAACTTTGTGATTTTTCTGACCCTTGTAGCGGTTTAATTTTCACGTTAGTAGATACAAAATTATGCAACTATAGAGTTAATTTTTTAATGTGATAGTTTAAAATAGCTGATCTCTTGGAGGGAATATTGTTGGCTTGTTTTGGGAAGTAATCCGATTGTTTTAAGCGTTCTGTGTGTTACATTTGGTCAAATGACACCTGTCGGATCCTGCTAGATATTGTGACAGTATGAGACTTCGTGTAACATGACATGATGTATGAAAGGTAGTGCCTCTTGTGGGAATCTATCAACAACCTGTTGGGTTTAACCAAGGATGTTGACGTGCTTTTCTTTACCTGTAGCAAGGGATGTTGCTTAGTGGTGGTTTTGAGGTTGTGTGTGTTATGTATGGTGATGCTGTCAGAAAACTTCAATATGGTTGCTTGGTAAATTGAATGAGGATTTTGAGAAGCTTTGTACTAATTCACAGTAAATATCTCCACTAGTGTTCTCTTTTGGCACCTTCTTTCTTCTGGAGTGCTGACTTGTCAAGATTAAAGTGCAGTGATGTGTGACACTTGAAAACAAGGTTTAGTGGGCCTGGTGGCATTGGTTTGATGATGGGACTGGATGATCTTGGAGTGGTGTTCCAACTTAAATGATTCTATGATTCTGTCTCTTTATAACGTGTTATGTAGGAAAGGTTTTTCACCTATGGACTTTCGAGATGAAATAAGTTGCATTTTATACAAACAAAAGGTCTGTAAACCTACCAGTATGCTCTGAATCTCAAGTGAAGTGTGAAAGGTTTTCTGTTGATTTCTGTTATTTTTTTTATACTTTGTTGTGCATGGCACAGAGTACAGTAGGTCTCCGGGAGCACAAAATGGAGAGTCACATGACGATCAATATGATCAAGCGAATGCAGTTTATTAAGCATCAGCTTAACCCTTTTATACCCAGCAGGGCGGTCCATGCGACACATGTACACTGCTGATTGGTACAACACATTATCCCCCACCCTCTGGGCTCGGCCATCCAGCCAGTTTCTAACCCAGCGAAGAGTCCTCCTGTCTATGCCATGAGCCG
>JAOXOE010000694.1:5647516-5680169 GCA_028565055.1 Phoeniculus purpureus
TCCCCTGTCTTCCCTTTCATTTTAACCCACACACTCTCAACCAGCTCATCATCCTTCCCCAGGTGGAGCTCCACTGAGTCCAGCTGAATAATTTCACTGGATAACATCTGGCCTTACTTTTAGTTCAGCTGCTGCCCCTGTTTCCTGCAGACCCACAGAGGCTGACAGGACAAAGCAATGGTTTTCTGCCCGTGAACCAAGCACAGGGAGAAAAGGAGTCACCTGTGAAGGCTGGAATATTTCAACTGGTCTGTGATAGCACACAGGCAAGTCGTAACTTTGCCAGCTGAGGAATAATCCAAGCTAAGTATTTAATAGATCTGCCTGGACCTGAATGAGTGCCAAAGAGTTTTTGACAGATGAAGTCAGGAATACGAATGCACTCAGGGCTCTATGCAACATTTTCAACTTCATACTGGTCAAGTATGGACTTTTCAACAGAAGATTCCTAACCAGTCGCCATAGGGAAAGCTACTAAACCTAACACAGACCTTTAACAGAAAACCTAAATCCCTAAAACAAGTGTTTAAAGGATCAAATAATCCTCGTCACTATGAGTCAAACACTGTAGGGTACAAAACAAAAATGGAGAGAAGTTCCACAGTGTCTTAACATGTCAAATTTCTTGCAAGCCACACTAGAAACACTGGTTCTTACTAAAGCACGAACAGACTCGGGTAGGTTTTCCTGACCACCAAGGCAGGAATCAAGCTCTGCCTATCTCTGAATATGTTCTGATGGCATTTCTGCAGCTGGGAGCAGAGTGGATGGTCAATTCTACCACGCACACCAACAAAACAAACCTCAGCCCAATGCTCCACTCATTCTGAGCAATATATTAGTTAGGTCACCAATACAGGCACCACAAATGCAAAAGAAAAAGAAAAGCCACAGACAGTTCTGTTCCTGAGCTCAACTTCTAAATGCTTCCACATACATTTGGGCAGAGGTGTAAGAAGTGAAGTTTCTGTAATGAAAAATTTTAATGGTTTCATTTTGAAGATATGTAGATCTAAATCTGCTCTTAAAACAAGGAGCTGTGAATTCCAGGACCGGATTTTACTGCAGGTATCATCTCTTACTGCCATAATTATCCTGCAAAACTTCAGCTTTCATTTAGTCAGAAATGAAACACCAGCACCAAATTTTCAGTATTTTCGATTCCTCCCCTTTCTTGATCTTCTAGGATCTGCCTGCAAAGTCTCTTTTATTTCTTAGGTTGCCCCCAGTAAGGAGTTTGCTGGAATCAGTGCAGGAAACAAGAACTGGACTTCAACTTGTTAATCGGAGAGCCTGAAGAATCAAAATAAGGAGACAAAAGAGCTGCCTAACAGTTGAACCAACTGCCTAAGTGACACAGGGAAGAAAACCTTTGAAAATTATTAGGATTTACAGATATTTCCAGCACCAATAGGTAAAAAACCATTTGTCTTACTAGGTCCAGATTAAAAAACCCCCAAGTTTTCTGAATGGAATGAGTGTTTGTTAAGATTTAGAAACTGATTTAGACCACATAGTCTATTATTGCTAGTGAGTTTTACTTATCCACAATTTCACTAAAGAATTAAATTTTACTAGGTATCTTTTAAAGGTGACACCAAATCTCCATGTAAAATCATTCTGCTATAAAAACAGACACTTACGTTCTCTCTGCTAGTTCATAAGTTAACAGCGAGAACCACACATGAAGTTCAGGTGGACACGTTAGGGAGCTGAGCTTGAGGTCAATTACTGTTTATTTTCACAATTCGTTTGAAATGTTTCTCTGTTCAGCAGAGAACAGACAAGACTAAGTGCAGTAACTATGGTAGAGCAAAACTTGAAGGAAATAAAAAAAACAGAGATCCAGCATGAAAGGAGGCCACTATCTGACATTTTAAAAGGGCAAATCGAAAGCAATCAACACCCAACAAAATGCTCAACGTAGGATGAGGTGATAGCTTGGGATACACTTAGGATACTGTAATGAGGCTAACAAGTGCTGTGTGTTTTAATGTAAATTAACACAAGATAATCTCTTCACATATTTAAGTGATGTACTTCAAATTAATTAATACATATTTAATAGAAGTCTTCTTGAACAGCTGTTATTTACTTCTGGAGTTTCTACACATTAGCACTGCCTGCTTTGTTCTGCTCTGAAGTTGTTCACGCTCCAAAGTACTTTAACAACTCGGGCTGTATAAAAATTGAACGCTCCTTCCCAAAAGAGACAAGCTTTCTGATAACTTAATATTTTTACATTAAATATTCAAACACTTCCTGAACAAAAGGTCACATTCTACTTACAGCATCTGTGTGAAACAGGCAAGCAGATGCTTAATGCTGCCAGACAAATACTTTCAGCAAAGAGTGATAAAGGGCTGGTGATCAGTCACATTTCCAGGCTTTAAAATCAGCTTTACAATACAGACCTAAACAACACCCTGTTCCTTGCATAAGTGTTACGCAGATGTGTTACGTGAAATCCTGACAGGGACAGTCCTGTCTGCACTGGTCACTGCATTTTATGACTATGGCACTAGCTCCTTAGGGTTTGTCTTATAAAGGTTACTCTGTATGACATCATTTCATTTAGGGTTTGTCTTATAAAGGTTATTCTGTATGATGTTATTTCATTTAGACCTTGCATACAGCATGAAGAAGTTTTCACTTACCATCCCTTCTATTCAGATAAAAACCCATGAGTCCCTAGTCACTTTAGGAAGTGAATGAGTAGAAACCAATTCAAGAAGAATGCTGGCAACAGATTGTATATCCATACTCACAGTGATGAAAAGAGACTTCTGGGAGTTGTGATCAGTTTCCTTGAACACAGTTATCACTGAACAGCCTTTATCTGTGTATTGGTTGTAGTTTCCAGGGGACTACTGGAAGATGTCTACTCTTAGTGCTCATTGCTTACAGGTCAGCCTTTGTAGCTTACAGGTTTGTTGAAAACAACGTTCAAAGTTGGCAACGACTGTGCTGTAAAATACCCAGAACAACTGTCAGTAAATCTTTTGTGCAGTGATGTACAGAAATACATGCAACCTGAGAAAAGCCTGAAAACAGTCTGAGATACACAAATGTAAAAGGTATGTACTGATTTAAGCACACCAGTATTGGTAACATCAAAATTCATTCTTTTTCTGCTTAATGCAGTGTTTTCACAATACATAGAACATAGCCTGAGTAATGAGTTCAGACTCAAGAGCTTAAAGACTAAACCAGAGCAATGTTTTACCTGTAAGTCAGGCAAACGCACTGTGGGTGAATGAGTCTATGGAAGACAAGATCTAGAATGCATCTTCACAAAGCTCAAGTGATTTTTGCACTGCCTATAACCAGCAACTCAAAGTCAGAGCTGTGGATGCAAGCAATGCAGAAGATGACTGACATTTTATTCCTCCTCCTCATCCCAAGTGTGGCTGGTACAAGAGACCAGGTTGGCTTGCAGTTAGAATTAGCTTCATGATCCTTGAGACCACATGAATTGTCCCGACTGGCATAAGAGAAATAGTGAGGGCAAGCAGATGAGACAGAACTGTTGCTCCTCATGAAGTCCAAACACATGGGAGACCACGACACTGGTGTAAATTTGAAGGAGTGTTGGCCAAAAAAGAAAGGCACCTGAAAAGATTTCTATGCACAGAAACTTTGTCAGCACATTTAGGAGGAAAAGGGAGAGAAGCAGAACACCAAGGCTGTCATAGGGCCTAAAGAATCTCCCTTCCAGGAGGTCAGTGCACCAAAGATACTTTGCAGCTTTCAATGGGAGTCACAGGGGAGACTGACTAGTTCAGAACAAAGAGACATGAGATGTCATATTGTGCTGTGATGTTCTGGAATCACTATTATGTTAATGAAACGAAATTTCTTGAAAATATTTTTGTCCTTGGAAGGAGGATGTATCTTTTGCTCAGAGAAGCATCGGCACTTCGCCAGCTGACACAAAAAATGTGTTTGCATACTTGCTTTGATATCCACAATAGTAGCATCAACAGAAGCCTGATGCATAGATATCAAGGAAACAGGACGATCCCAGAAGACAAACTTAACTCTCCAGTCTCAAAGAATGAAAACATATCATAGATCATAGGATCATAGAATCATTAAGGATTGGAAGGGACCTCGAGAGTTCATCTAGTCCAATTGCCCTGCCACAGCAGGATCACCTAGACAAAGTCACACAGGAACATATCCAGGTGGGTTTTAAACATCTCCAGTAAAGGAGGTTCCACAACTGCCCTGGGCAGCCTGTTGCATTGCTCTGTAACCCTCACTGTGAAGAAATTCCTTCCGACATTTATATGGAACTTCCTATGTTCCAGCCTTGTCCTGTCACTAGATGACACTGAGCCTGGCTCCATCCTCCTGACACCCACTTCTCCGAGAGCACAAAATGGACAGTCGCATGACGATCAATCTGATCAAGTGAATGCCGTTTATTAAGCGTCAGCTTAACCCTTTTATACACAGCCGGGTGGTCCATGAGGCACATGTGCATTGCTGATTGGTACAACATATCTGTCCATCTGTCTTAAAAGCTACTGCTGTTGGTCAAGTATCTTTTGTCCACGCACTGTTCGTATGATAGTTACGTTTTCATTCCACAACCTGTTGTTTTCCTTCTACATGCCAACTTTCTCACAGACCTGCATATCGCTGACCTTGAGAAACTTTCCAAGCAGGCTTCAAAGCCCTTAGCTCAGACTCTGGCTAAGTTCACAGAGCTGGGTTGCTCACTCTCTACAAAATATATCCCTACAAGTATGCAGTCAACATGTCTGGTATGTACTTGGTGATGGAAGGTGGGCAGATAGAACTGCTTGTCCTCAGAATCACTGAGCTTTTTGTCATTGCTCATGTTCTTAGTCTTAACCATTCTTCTTAAGCTGAGTTTCAATGAATACATAATTTTTTTCTTATTTCAGTGATTTCTTGTAAAGCTGAAAATGATGAGTGTTTAAACGTTAGCCTGCATTTAATTTACTTGTTCTAATAACGTCCAACATAGTCAGGCATATTTCTGTAATACAAAGGAGAAATACTTAATGGTGGACTTCTGTTGCAAAATTAATTGCTGTAATGGAATCATAACGTAAATTTGCAGGGAAGTCAATATTAAATCTAGGGTTTTTCTCCTCTTCAGCAAGTATGTAAAACTGATATTAGATCTGTAATTAAAATGCCAGATGGAACAATAAAACCTCACGGAAAGAGAAGTAGTCAGTAATGAAATACTGCAGAGGTCTAAAAAAAGGCTGGTAATCATAAAAAGCGTGTTCAGCTATGCAAAGAAAAAAGACTTTCTGAAGAAGAAAAAAATGAATAAATGGATGTAATTGCTTCAAAACAGATCAGATCAGAAATCCGTATGAGTTACTGCTAGAAAACACTTGAAATATTTACTCTGATAGTGAGGCCTGATTGGGAATATTACCTTCAGTTGTGGGTGCCTCAATACAAGGAGGACATTGAGGTGCTGGAGTGTGTCCAAAAAAGGGGAATGAAGCTGGTGAAGGGCCTCGAGGTCAAGGCTTATGAGAAGCAGCTGAGGGAGCTGAGGTGGTTTAGTCTGGAGAAGAGGATGCTGAGGGGGAGATCTTATCACTCTTTACAATTACCTGAAAGTAGATTGTGGGGGGGTGTCAGTCTCCCAGGTGACTGCAGTACCATGAGAGGAAATAGCCACAAATTGTGGAGGAGAAGGTTTAGATTGGACATCAGGAAACATATCTTCACTGAAAGAGTATTGAAATAGGAAGTGGTGGGGTCACTGTCCCTGGATGTGTTTGAAAAATGGGTAGATCTGGCATTGGAAACGTGGTTTAGCGGGCATGGTGGCATAGGTCTGTTGGTTAGACTTGATGATCTTGGAGGTCTCTTCCAACCTTAATGATTCTATGAATCTGGATACAATAGAAATACAAACTTGAAGTGAATAAATGATGTTTTATACTTGCTTCCAAGAGACTGCTTAGCAGATAAAATGTGGGTAGGTTACTCTTTTTGTTCAACTTTTCAGTTGCCTGTTGAGAAAGGAAATTAATACAGAAGAGAAATAAAACATACCATAGCACATTCTGCCTTTGAATCCATTGAAATACTAGTGCATTGACAAAGATCACATGAACCCAACTACCACACTTTACTTCCACTGTAATTTTTCTCAATTTAGAGTCTGCTTATTCTATTAAAAGAGAAGACTCGAACTAATGGTGATTGGTGATCTGCCCTGCTGACTTGTTTTTCTCTGATTTAAATCAAATTTAGTTGTGCCATTGAGGATATTATTTAATATCTATCAGTTCATTAATCCAATTCAGACATAGAACAAACCTTGTAAATCCTTTCCTCAGTAATACACAACAGAGGACAAAAGGGATAAGCAGCAAATAAAACAGACTCAATTCAGATGTGCCTAGGAGATGTCCTGGAAGCTGGGACACATCTCTGTGAAGGCAGAATTTAGGAAGGTCCCCATTAATATTTTGGCATGCTCTAACTAGTAAACCCTGAAAATGAGTCCTAGTGTAGTTTGGCAGTCAGATGTTCCAGAGGGTGCTTCTGGATGAAGTTCTGCTCTTCTCTGCTGGTGTTCCACTATGGCTTTGTAATTTCAGCTGTCTACAAAGCCACCAGATGATGTTCAGTCTGTTTTCCTTCTGTCCCTGGTATATTTAGGGTTTTAAGCATTAGAGCACCATTAATTATCATTACTGAAGGTCTTTCAACTTTGACAACTGGAAATATACTTCAGAGACTACACCATGGTAACTGGCATGGTGTTGTAATGTCTGCACAGTGTTGCTTCTATTTCCTATTACATTCAATCCAGACTATATCAAGTAACTTGTTTCTGGAAATGACATGGTAATTTCTCAGTCTGTGAATTGGTGAAGTCCGCCTTACCGGGTTTTTGAGATACAGAACAGTATTATTATAGAATATTATCACACATGGGGTGCTGTAGGTCTTCCTGAATATTTTTTAGTTTCTTATTGCACTTAATTTGTGTTAAAATGAAAAAATCCCATTATGTATTTGACTACTAATGTCTCTTATGAAAACAGTAGAAGGCTTTTTAGGGTAAACTTGAAAAGTTAGTAATGCATCTCATATAATGTATAGTTTAAAAGCAACAAAGAATCATGACAACACTAAATAGTGGGGATAAAAATATTTGTCCGTTTTTAGTGATTCATATTTTTCCTCCTTATTGATACAATAAATCATTTATGAAGTGATACTGGGTACGAGGACTGTGACCCAGCCATGGTCACAGTGCTTATTTTTCTAGTCTCTGTTAGGGTGATGTAGGTTGCAAGTAACGACAGCTAAATTTAAGTAACTTTTTCCTTGAATGCTGGTATCCTGCCCTCAGACAGTTGCTAAACTGAGACCAGGTCTCTCACTTATTGCTCTTTTTTGAAGCTTTACACATCTGAAGCAAGCAGAAGGTTTTATAGACTGTGTAATTCAAAGCACTGTGCAGTGTTTTTCTGAAGCACAGTAAGAAACAACAGAATTATGGTTTAGAAACAAAATACAGAAGGCTTTTCTGTCATTTATTTTGCAGGAAAACAGACAAAAACAAATGGGAGAGTAAAAGTGAAACAGGAGCTGACCATGTTGCTTCTGTAAATAGTTATGAGCTAGTTATATATAATGCAGTGCTTCATGTTTTGAGGCAAAACTAGTAAACTCTCAAATGCCTCAAAACATGTAAAGACATTGAAAGAATGCTGTAACGTCTGTGTTACTATTTTTTGAGTATCTGTGTGGTTGATACTTGTCTGTTTTCTGTCAAGATTATGGAAACCATGGGGAATGGTTTGTATGGTGCTATCATGCTTGCTCCTTTGGTATCAGATCTAGAAGAAGTCTGTGGAGGTGCAGGGCCGAGAGGAGTGAGTGAAGAGACATAGAGATGGAATCTTGAATTAGCTTAGCAGGGTCAGACCTGGTTTGCACTTGGAAGGAAGACAGTCTGGGTATACCGGGTGCTGTAGGCTTACCCTGCTCTAGCAGGGAGGGGTTGGACTTGGATGATCTTTTGAGGTCTCTTCCAACCTGTAACATTCTGTGGTTCTGTGTATGTTCTGCAAAACTCTGATCTTAGCAAGCAACTTAGTCTTTAGTCTCTGCTATAATTAATACATTTGTAGTCTTTGAAATGTTTATTTGAAACCAAAGGTTTGCTGTAAGCAGAGTCCCTTACTGCCTCTCACTGTGAAGAGACATTGTTGGCTTTCGTGATGTTTGGCTTGATGAGAACAATCAGCTTCAGGTTCTGCTCTGATGTTGCTTGAAAGCAGATATGTAGACCACAAGGGCATAGAATTTCCTCCAGCAAAACTGAGCAGCTCATTATTGTTTACAGAACGAGTCTTTTTATTTCCACATGCACTCTTGATAATGGCAGCACAGTGATCTGAGAACCACCAACTGATCTGTGTGGTTCCTAAAGGGTGGGAGTGCGAACCAGCCTTCACCCCAAGAGGAGGGTGGAACGTGACAGTTTTCCACTGATATGTACAAAACACAGTTGCATGGCTGTGAACATGTGGTTTGCAGTGTTTCCTCAGCAGTTTATTTTCTTTCATTATGAACTGTGAGGTTTTATGTGTTTGAAGATGTAAATGAGAAGAAGACATAAATACGAACAACTCCCATATTGCCAATCAAACTAAAAAGCCTTGTTATATTGAATTGTCCCTTGTGAACTTAATAAGTGTTGCACCATTGCGGGAGATCTGTCTGTTTCTGTGTAGATGTATAGAAACTTCTGTATGTTGTTGTCCATTTAATGCATAATACAAACACCATAATACAAAAACAGTGTAGGTAGTGAAAGTCTAGAACAGCAAAACAGAAAAAAGTCATTTGCTTAGAAATACTTGAACTTTAGAGGAAAAGAGTTTATGAAAAAACATGAGCTAGTGTGCTGTTTCCACAGCATTCCTTAAAGAGAAAACAAAACACAACAAAAACCAAAAACCCCACAGCCCAACACCTAGTAGCGTGTCATGGACTTAACATTATTAATGAGATATGGGCTATTGTAGCTTCATAGAAAACACGTAATATTATCTCTGTGGCTTAGGGAATGTGTGACACTGAACTTCTGTTCTAGGAGCTCTGTGTTTCAACAATGCAAACTAAGTTTCAACGCTCTTTTTTTAGGCAGATGCAGATAGCATCACTCTACTACAAATGGGAAATGCATAAATGAGTCCTGGGTGTGAGGAGGAAATTGTTCACCATGAGAGAGGTGAGAGCCTGGAATGGGTTGCCCAGGGAGGTGGTTGAGGCCAGGCTGGATGACCAGCCTGATCTAGGGTGGGGAGTCCCTGCCCATGGCAGAGAGGTTGGACTAGATGATGCTGTGGTCTCTTCCAGCACTGATTCTATGATTCTGTAGTAACATACAGTGGGGAAGGTACTTTAATCTTAAAGCCTGTGTTGTAGGTTCTTAGAACTTCTAGAAACAATATGGATGTGTTTCTGTGCGACTTGGTCTGGGTGATCCTTCTGTGGCAGGGGGATTGGACTAGATGATCTTTCGAGGACCCTTCCAATCCCTAATGATTCTAGGATTCTAACTACTGATACATGTGGGCAGTTGATCTTGTTCTAAGTACCTGTATCTGTCCTTAGTGTGTTCATTGCTTTTTCCCACATTTTGGTTAGCTTGTTCAACAGAAAGGAAAATAAGTTCAATTGAGAATCTAGTGAACTTTTCCTCTCCTCATTGCTGTCTGTGCTATTACACTCCCTCCAACAAAATGCTGTTTTCTTTTTTTCCTTGAGGGAAAAATATGTGCATGTGTGCCACCAAACACCACACAAATAGAGTTTATTCCTTAAAACTTAAAAGACTGTAGTGTTGGTTTTGTGTTGGCTTTTTTCAGGCTCGAATTGAGAAGTTGTCTATGCTATTACTTTATCAAATCATCAGACATGTTTGGATCAGCAATAAATTGCCAGTTACAGTTGATGATGCTGTGATACAGGTCAATCAGACATTGACAAAAGCTTGGAGTATTACTACCTTAAATTGAGTTTCAGTTCTCAAGAGAACTTGCCTTTCAGCTGAAATGCTGCTCTTCATGCATAGGCCATAGCCTTCATACCGGACTTCATATTGATGGGTCACCTAGCAGACTGTATAACTGAGGTATAACATGAGATTTTTATCTAGGTAAAGCTTATGAACATTTACACAATTCTAAATCCCAAACCCTGGTAACCTTGCATGTTATTACTGAGATTCTTTAAGTATGTTTTTTTTCTAATGAAGTGAATAAAAAGGAGGGGAAATAAAGCCCTGTCAGAATTAAAGATGTACAAAATAAAATCAGTGATAAGAGGAGTGGTTTGTGATGATGGTACGTATGGCCGTACAGTCACCTTGTATATGTGCTTTCAAGATGAGATTGATCTTTTTGATGTCAACTCTGATTGTGAAATGAGGCGTATGCCAATGCCCAAGAACAGTGCTATGCTCATACTTAGGTCTATTGTAATATTAAAATATCGTTTAACTGAGGGGTATTATGAATTACCACATCATTAGATACAGGTTAGTGCTGTTTGTAGTTTGTCAATGAATCTTACTGTGGATAATGTTGATATTTAAAACAGCTACCTAATTGTTCTTGGTACCATTGTGCTACCAGCTTTGTGCTGTTTTGGACACGTGGCTAAATAGCTTGCTTCTGTCCTAGTTATTTGCCTGATTCCAGGTTATTTTATGATTTAAAATTAATCCTGAGATGCTTGGATGACCCTGTTATCTTGAATAATGTGCAGGGTCTCTTGTACTGTATCCAAATACAGCGATAATACACAGGCTTAATCAATTGTCTTAAAGTTTGTCATTGATGCATTTCAATATACCGTATTATGCCTATTACATTAAGGAAAGACATAAATATGTTGACAAGAACTATGACTGATGGCCATTATCAAGGTCACTTACGGTAATTAGCGAATTTCAATACACTGGAATCAATTGATTCATTTGGAAATTAATACATGTCCCTTCATAGGGGTTATTCGTAGTTCTAAAATTCTGAAAAGGGCAATATTTAGCAGATGCTAAAGACAAATATTATAGGAGGGATATTGTTAAAATGCACGTGGTGTATCATGTTCTTTCACAAACACTTACTTTGAAGTGAGGTGACAATGCAATTGGGTAGTTACTGGATGTGTCTTGATCATGTGTATCTGCTCAATAATTACACAGCTGATTTTATGACTAAAATCTGGCAATTCAGGATATAATTAATGAAATTTTAATTCAGTAATTAAAAATTATTTATTTAATGATGTAAAAAAATTGAATTTATTTCCTAGAGGCTGTTGTAATAACAACACTGGATACGCTGGTTCTTTGCCAGAACTGACAAACAACAGCACCGGTGTCAAAGGCTGCCTGCTGTCTCATTCCTCTGATGGAGCAGAACCTCTCCCTGTAGGGTTATTTGATGTCCAATGTTTCTAGTGTGTTTTTCTGAGGCAACAAATAACAGTAGTTGTAACAAGGGATGTTATAAGAAAAAGTGCTTGACTGACCAAAATAAGCTCTGGGTATAAGCTCAGGATGAAGACTTTTTCTATTAAAACCTGGAAACTAACAACAGAAAAACCTCCAACCCTCCCCAAAGAGTTGTGACTTGAGAAAATTCACCATTATTAGTCTGAACGGTTTATGTACATAACACAGGATACTTCATATAGAATTACAAAAAAACCCAACAATTGTCTGAGATCACCCTTCCTGTCAATTACCTCCCTTCTATTTCTACTTGTTTCAAATATCATAAAATACTGACTAAAAGGTGGCAGAATATTTTGCTTGTAGATGCAGTTTGTAGTAAGGCCTGTGATCACAGAACTTGCTGTATAGGAGGCTGCTGTATGGGTCACTTCAGTCCTGAGGCTGGCTTGGAGTTGTGAGAGTGCAGCAGTGCTGCAAAGAGCTGCCATCACCTCTGCTAAATTGCAATTGGAAATTGTTTTCCCTTCCCTGTTGTCAGAACCATAGTACACCCAGCTGTAGTCTCACAGCTATTGGCAACCATGGAAATTAGGGGGACAGGGCAGAATTAGGACAGAATTGGGCCAGTGAAGGGCTTCTGAAGATGTTCCTTTTGTGCAATTTGCTGTTTGCCCTGTGTGGTCTGAGCAATTGAAACTGTTCATCCTCAGTTCTTGCCTGGGGAGTTTTTGAGCTAAATGCCTTAGAAACCATGACTGGAAAAAACCCAGTTTCTTGGGTGTTGAGTTGAAGCACACTCTGTGCAAGCATCTCTGCTAAAAATACAGTCCATTTACATCTGGTTAGGTTTTTGGCTGAGAGTAATTTAATCTGGTGTTCATTGCTGTCGCTTGCTTCTATATACTGACTAGTGAGCTACTGGTGCCGTTGTCATTAGCACAGTTTCCATGACACTTCTGTCAGCACTTTCTTTCACTAAGGTCGACTTTTCTTTTCTAGCAAAGTAGGATCTTTTAAGCTTTGCTTAAGAATCTTTCTTTCTAATTTGTTACTAATAATACTGGCTCAAAGTCCTGCACCTCATCCCAGAAAGGTATGACAGCTGTTAAATTTTCCAGGATTGTGTCTCTTAACTAACTCAGGTTTCTTAATTTAGAATACTCTTTTCTTAGTGGTGGGGTTCTCCTTATCCTTCTAGTGATAGATTTTCCTTGGCGATGGAATGATAAATTCTTGAGTGTGATGGGTAAATAAGGAGATGGCAAGATAGTGCTGTGTTAATTGGTACAGTGATTAAATGAAGACTGAGCTCAGACAGTTGAATACTTGCTGTGACATTCTGTCTTTGCTCAAAAGGGAGAGAAGAAAGTGTCTATCCATTTCCACTCTTGGTTTCTCTTTAAAACATTTATATAGTTGGCAACTGAGCATGGAGCACTGGGTAGTTGCTGCTTTGTGCAAAGCAGTGACAAAGAGTTGGATTGTACAAGTGTCTCCTTTCCGTGAATTATTAAAAATAGTTTAGAAGACAAACTGCAGAGTTGCCCTTTTATATGTTTCTCATCATTGCTTCAGGTCACTTGCTGATGAGTTTCCCTCTTTTTGTGTGTGTGAGAATTTATCATGATGGGGGTGTTTTACCAACTGACTACTTGCCTCCTGAAAATCTCTCTTCATGCCCTGTGTAGTTCTAATGGAAATAAATCCATAAGAATTGTAAACTGACTCAGTAGACGGCAGGTCTATAGGAAAGATGGGATGTATAATGTGGAAAGAGTTCCTATTTATGACGTGGCCATATACACAGTTATCACCTGCATGATGGCTGTAAGGAATTGTTCCCTTTTAAATAGAATAGCACATCACTTTCACTAGTTTGTTTTCCTAAAATACTTTCTTTGAGTATTTTGATGTCTCAATGCTGTGATTTTTCTGCCTTTGTCTAGGCTGATGTATTTGATGGTATTGATCATCAGATTTCTGAGAAAATGTACCTCTTCATCTTTGGAAAATAGAGCACTGAGGAGATTGTTATGAAAAATCTTGATCTGAGAATAATCATATCCCCAGGCTATCCTAGTCATTGCCACATTTGAATTCAGCAACACCTACTTTATATAGGCACACCTAAATAAACTTTGTCCATCAGTCAGCATTGCTACAGCAGGCTAGAACAGAATTGTATTCCTGGTATAAAATCTGTTTCAATGGGATGACTAGTTAAAGGGATGGTGGGTTCCCTGCTACTGTTGCCCCCTCTTCCTAGAAATCTGCTTGGTTTGATGGACATCTTTAATCCTACCACCTCTTCACACTTTCCCCTTGGATCCACGTTCCAAATATGAATAGGACTAGTGTACCAGCCTCTTGGCTGTGACCTGCGGCCATCTCAATGTGCTTGGTGGTGCTCAAGGAATCCTTGCTGTGGTCTGCTGTGCAGGGTCAGTTGGTGTGTTGTGCTGCCAGCCTGGTGCATCACCTGTGCTCATGTAAGATGGAAACAAGGCTTGGAAAGATTTTACTGACTGTTGGCAAGTTCATAAAGGGATCGGTCCCAACCTGAATCCCAACTATGGGAATGCTCTGCATGCTGGGAGCTCAGACTAGTGGATAGAGAGTGCATTGGCAGCTGTAGGATGAGAGAGCAAAAACAGATAGCAGAAGTTCTGAGATTAGTATTTTGAATGTCAGAAACTCTTCCAGAATTCTCAGTCTTAGCAGAGCAATCATGAGGTTAATTCTACGGAGTGGAATATAATGGGGAGCTCACGTGTTTAGTTTGCTTTCAAGATTCAGATATGCTGGAAGAAGGCAGAGGTATTGTATTGACATTGTTTTTAAAAGTGTTTGGATTGACACTCTGAAGCTTCCTACTGGCTTCACACTGGTTTAAAATATTTGCATTACTCTATTGACTCACATTTTGTAGAGGTCTTTGACTCTGATCATACTCAAGTAAAATCAAGGAAAGACTTTCATGCACTGCAATAAGGTTGGATTTAATATCTGGCAAATAAGGTAATGGTAACTTCTAAAAATAGCAATTTTTCTCATTCTCAGAGTCATCCAACACTGAGAAGCTCACTCAAGTGTGTGGTGCTGGTGGGCATGTGGTATGAGACAGAAGGTAGGGGAAGGAGCTAAAGTGCTTAATTTTACCAATCAAATGTATAACACATAATGGTAGGACCTGCTTGCAGGTAGAACTGAGACTTTTTGTGGTGGTTCTCTCTAAATTACTTGTTTTAAGAGAGGTTTCAAATTCTAAGTCTGCAGAGAACTGCAGGTGATACCACTACTCCAGAAGGGGCACTGTGCAATACACCATCTCAACATGTTTACTTGTTATAAACACACCACATCACTTTGAAACAAGATATTTGAAACATACTGCTGAGACAGCATCAGGACACAATAAAGGACATTTCCTGAAGACCAGTACATCCTCTCTACTTTTGCAGTGCCAAAATTGGAGTATTTTTAAACTTGTTTAAATTGCAAACAGTGTTGAGAGAGAACCACAAGACTTACCTGCTTAGACAGTCTATTTGCTCATATTTCACCTAATAGTAATGAAAAATGAGTGCTATTTTCCTTGCTTGTCAAAAACAAGTTGTTTAACCCTGATGAATGGAGAGTATGATAATGTAGGTAGTATTTTTACAGCTAGTGATACAGAGTTGTAGAAACTCTTTTTATGTGCAACTCCAGGACACAAAGATGCTATGAGACACCTTTTTGTTTAGTAGAACAGTTTCCTTTTACTTTTCGAGAGCTACTTAAACGCAGTTTGACACCTTACAGGTAAATCCTGAAGCTATTCAAGTTAGCATGAGTTTCAAAACCTGGTTTGAGGTATGGATTCACCCTGATTATAAATTGTATAAATTATTAGTCCTCTCACATAGAACTGAACTCATTAGCAGCTATATTCCCATGCAACAAGCAGTGGCTGCCGTGCTGTGGGTAGTCTGTTTTGAACCTGATGACTGAATAACTTTACAACATATTCCTGACTACTTGCATGAACTTGTTTTGAACTTGCTTTTTATTTCTTGCATCAGGAATGAAGATACCTTTGTTGAACACACACTGAAACTATCCTTGTGATTTTGCATGGTGCACAAATAAATGTAATGAAATCTGTCATTACTTGGTTTCCTCCTAAGAATGGAGGGCAGTGGAAGCTAGGATGCTTGGCAGTTACTCATGTCAGTAATTCTGGATGCAAAGCTTACTTTATGTCTGTCTTTGGCTGGTTTACCTAGGGCTAACTCTACAAGTGTGACATGATAACTTGTTCATCTGGAGGTGTGACTTTCTTGGGCAATTGTAATAAAAATCATTTTGAGTGGGAAATATCATGATACCACTTAAAGTGGTGAAACGTCTCTACTTCCAAGTTTCTTAGTTAATTCTTGAGAAACTTGAAGGATAAAGATGTAAGAAAAGCCTATCTTGAGATTTCTGAGAGATTGTCAAATACAGACATAAAAGAGATGAAATATAAGAGATTAAAACCTGAAAAGTATAAAAAAGCTCCTAAGTGTGAAGTAGTAGTACAGGTTTAGGAATAAAAATGGTGCAAAATTACAAGAGGATGAAGAGTTTCAGGAATAAGGTCAGTTTAAGAGTACTACCAATGGAGGATGACAGAGAAAGGAGGGGAAGGTTGCAAGGACAGATAATAACTGGAAATAAAGTTGTACTCAAATGAGGAATAAAAGGAAGTCCAAGATCTGTTCACAAATAAAAGCACTAATGCTTAAACAGCATAAACAGGTGTGTTCCTTTGGATATGTTGTTTTCACAGCAGTTAGTATTCTCTCTTGGGTAATGTTTAACACTATTTTTTTTATGTCTGTTACATAGAAGTAGTCTTAAGGAAGATACAGTTTTTGTGGTGATCTAACTGCTGACAGCCTGGTGGACACCAAAGTGGTAATTAAACCCTGGTGGGTTTCCTTCAGTCATACTGCCTATCATAGACTTATAGAGTCATTCAGGCTGGAAAAGACCATTGAGATCATCAGGTCCAACCATTAACCCCACTTTACCAAGTTCAAACTTTTTTGTGGATGTTGTTAGCATCCATTTTTTTCTAAATAAATATTCCTCATTTGGCTGGTATATAGATAAATACCTTCTGGATACCAGTGTTATTTCTGTAGTCCTGTCCTTCTCCTGGTATTACTATGGTTGGGCAGTTAGACTAGATTATCACTGTAGTTTGCTTACAGCAGCACTCTTCTGTTATACTGGACATGTGTATGTGGAGTAGATGAACCACTATCAGCAATTCTTAAGTCTCCTATATTTTTGTTTGTGTCTGAACCCTTCTGTTATTTTGTCAGACTTTGATTTTTGTCTAAATATGATGTTGGAATCTTCCTGCGCCTGTTGAAATGCAGCTCATTTTTATGATGATACATACACAGGGGATCTTAGTCCTCTCTAATTCAGGTTGCAGGGTTTCATGTGGATTAGTCACCTTCACCCATGGGCTTCATAGTTGTGGTTGTTGGCTTTTATTTTTAATTCAAAGTATGTTGCCTTGCCATTTTGGTAGTCTATAGTCTATAGTGTAGTAACTAAATATCAACAGGTGACAACATGGGTAATGTTTCTATGTTTTACAAATACTGTATAAAGCTGTTCTTTTGAGCTGCTGTCTTAAGTAACCATGAATGTCAGGTTTCAGCCATCTGTAGGCAGTGGATTTGGTTTCTTTTGAAAGGAAGGCATGTGCCTGCCAAGTGGGAGAACACCCACCATGCACAGCTCAGCCAGTGCTACTGCAATTTTAAAAAAGAAATAAATGTTAATTACTGAGGAATAATAAAAAAGACATAACAAAGGAAATCCAAGCAGCTTAATGTGCTAGGCTATGAAGTGTTTTCTCAGATATTTTAGTCATGGCAATGGCATAAACTTCTTTACACTTGCACTGAGCAGCTTTATCAGAGATGCTTCCCAGACTGATGAGTTTCTGTGCCACAGTGTGTTCTCACAGCTGTGACTTACAACAGTAACACATTTTAAATATTAAGTTGATAGTTTTTAAAAATCTCCATCTTTAACTATCCATTAAAATTGTGTCTCATTGTCAAAGTACAATGACTGTGAGTTACAAAGATGGAGGGAATTTTCTGTACTGCATGTTATGTTGCGTAGACACCAAACTTTGCTCTTTAAAATATTTCTAGAGTATATTTGCATGATACTGGTCATAACTTCGGGAGAGTAAAAGCTCTATACAAGTATTTAAAACTGGATGTAATGCCTCGGGGAACTCACATGGGAGACTGTGAATTCCATTCAAGTGGATCTTTAAAAGAAAACAGCAGCCTTATAAAGGGACACGGGGGAATAGACTGTCACTGAAAAAAGTTTTAATAGCTTACTGTTCACATTCATTCAAAATATTGCCAAAATTGGAATGCAGTTTCGAAATAGATGTTGAGAGTAAAGAAATTAGACAGATGAAGACAAGTTTGTTTGAAGTGCAGCACTAAAATGAGCTGTTACCAAAGGAAGACAATCCCCCCCCCCCAATACAGGTAGGTAACAAAAGTTCAGCTTTGTACATGAAAATGACAACAACCAGACTAATGTGAGGTTTCGCTTCATATTCTTAAAGATTCTAACTGAATGAAATGGGTCAGTTTGTATGGTGAGAAAGCAGTTATGGGGTGGAAATTGCTCTTGGTTACAAAAGACATGAGTACATCAGCCAAACAACTGGCCTCTTATCGCAGTGGGTAGCTTTGTCATGCAGTGCCGCTGCTATCAGAGGTGGGGCAAAGTGTCTGGGGATGTGGGAGCTTGTAAGAGACACTTGACCAGTTAAGAGTACCTTCCATTTGAGGTTTCCAGTTTCATTAGCTGTTAATCCATAATTTGTATCAGTTCCAGCTCACAACAGCAGATGAAGCACGATATTGTGCACTATTATAAACAAGTAAAACAAGCTCAGATTGTTGTAGTGAGTGTGTTCTCTAAACGAGCGTTTCAGATTTCTTTAAAAAGCTTTCCCATCACAATATTCTTCTGTTTTCTATGTTGTATCTGTTACCTGCTGCCCTGTCTTTTTCTTCATCTCTTCTTTATTGATGTCATGGGTTTTTTTGGGGGGTGAGGGAGTGACACCTGTCAGAAGACACTCAAAATCCCATGTCTCTGTATCCCATATTTCCCGCCCCCCCCCTTTATCTTGGGATTGTTTAAGTTTCACCTTTTCCTTCTTACTCATTATTTCCACTTAATATCTTCTCCATATGTAACTGAGAAAGCTCTCAGTAAGTATCCTGACCTCCACTGATACTTCTTTGTCTGGAGAGAGTTGCTTTCTGGAGTTTGAGCAGATGACTTGCATATCTGAAGCTCTCTCTTTCTTTCTGTCAGATTATCTGACTCTTGTGTTTTAAACATTTGGAGTTTTTTTGCCTATGTGGACTCTCTCTATGTGAACATGTCGCATTTTTTTGTCATTCTCCATGTTATGCACACATGAGTGCATGCTCGAGATCGTTATTTAATTAGGATGTGTGTCATGGTACAAGTAGGGAAGAGAACATGACTCAGAGAAGTAGTTGTGGAATTGTCTTTCTCACCTGGCACAGAAAATCTGCAGCCATGGCTCTGAAAGACTAAACCAGTTCCCTCAACAGAATAAAGGGTAGTTTGTGCTTATGAGTTGTAAACTCATTTCACAAGTGATGTCTATCAGACCCAAAGAAATACAAGAACATGAATACTTGGTTTCTGTGACTTTGTCCATGATTTTAAGCTTTCCCCTCTTATTTTGTGCCTTCTGTGAAATAAAAAGAACATTAAACCTATTTTCATCAGTCAAAATAAGTTGGAGGAAGAAACTAAGAACTTATGAAAGCAGGAGGGAAATGGCTTAGAACAATGGGAAATGATGCCTTTGCTGTCATGTAAGAGCTGTGTCACCGATGCCTAGGTGGATTGGTGCTACAGTGTTTTTCTGCCATCTCGTCACACAATCACTTAGGAAGGAAGTCAGTTCAGAGAAAATTATTTCTAATTGCACAGGCAGACATAAAATTTTAGAGTGGAAAACGGGGATTTAGCCGTGTGACACCCATTAATGTTAATGGAACTCATGCAGCTAAATCACTCTTCACTTTTATGAAAAAGGTGTCCTACAGAGCTGACACGAAGCCATTGTTGTCTGTCACACAGCTGGACAATAAATCATTGCTATTGTGTGTACAAGTAACATAGCAGGAGAGACAAACGATTCGGTATAGTGACATTTGTTTCTGGCTTGGGTTGAAAGATGCTTTTTTAATGTATTTGAAGGCTGTAATTTTTCTAATGCTTTTTGGTAATTAGCAATTTGCACATGCTAATAATTTGGAGTAGTCCTGCTGTTGTTCCTCGTGACAGCAACGGATGTACTCATTCAGCATCTTTGCAATGATTGTGATGGGAAGCTAAGTTGTAAGGTTAAACAGAGTTCTGCCTGATACAGTCTTTGAGCTCCTTGCCAAACATGATTCCCCTATTCACATTCCCTGCCTTTAATGTTTTTCCTTCCTCTAGTGTTTGAGAGAATGAGAATTCCAGCCCACCAGCTCTTAAACAATAAAGTGGGGTAGATATCAGATACCATAAATCACAGTGGTTAGAAATACCTTAAACTGCAAGCACAGAGCACAAATACCATCTCAAAATCTCAGCATGTTTCTCAAAATCAGATGCTGGTTTTTGTCAGCTTGGTGCATTGCCAGTTGGTTAAATCATTAAGCTTTAGAAAGCTTTGCTAAGTACATTACTTTTACATTAGGGCATGCCTAGAGAGTAAAGGGCCTAATTCCAAGACAAAATATGATTAGAAGATCAGTCATCTGCCTCTAAGGTACTTGGGTTATAAACAGTTGTGCAATATAGTGCTTGGAACATGAATATGTATTGCATGGGTTTAGTCATGTTTGTCCTCTATTCTACTGGTGAGTTTATTTTGCAAATTCCAATTTTGCTTCCTCAGAGCTAACTTATGGGCGTATGTGTTACACAGGGTAAAACATGAATCTGTATATTCAGCAGGAATTGGGTCAGACTTTGTACAACTGTTTGCCTGGAGACCTTAGAGCACACTATCAACTGCTATTCCCTCTTGAAAGACAATATCAAAATGAAACTTTGCTTAAAGCATTTGTTTTCTTTCCTCTTTTTTTGAAAAACAGGTAGTAACTAAAAAATTTGCAGGAACACGTGAGGTGTAGGTGAAGGAATGCTGTCACTTTTTAACAGATAAAGTCCTTACATTTTTCCTGTGTAGTGGGATATCTCGGGGAATGGTATTACAGGTAACAACTCTACTTCAAAAAAACCCAAATAGCCCCAAAACCATATTATCAGAAGAAACTGATAGCAACCCTAACCCAGTCTGTTTTCTAGGATTAATTTGGTTTCATAAGCTTCAAACTGTTAGTTAAATATCATAGAATCACTCTGCTTGGAAAAGACCCCTGGGATTATTGAGTCCAACCACTTAGTCTACTTTACAAGTTCACCCCTAAACCATATCCAAACAATCTTTAAACACATCCAGACATGGTGACTCATTCCAGTGCTTGACCACCCTTTCTGTGAACAGAATCTTCCTAATATCTAGTGTAAACCTCCTCTGTTGTAACTTGAACCCATTCCCTCTTGTTCTATCACTAATTGCTTGTGAGAAGAGACCAGCACCAACCTCTCCACAACATCCTTTCAGGTAGTTGTAGAGAGTGATGAGGTCTTCTCTCAGCCCTCTCTTCTTCAAACTAAAGAGCCCCAGCTTTTGCAGTCTTTCCTGGTGACATTGATTCTCCAGGCCCTTCACCAGCTTGGTTTCCCTCCTGTGCACCTGCTCCAGCACCACCACGTCTCTCTTGTATTGAGGGGCCCAAAACTGGACACAATACTCAAGATGTGGCCTCACCAGTGCTGAATACAGGGGGACGATAACCTCCCTACTTGTGCTGGCCGGGAGTAGGAAGATTTCAGACTGGTTTTCTTGTGTGCTGCTATGTTACCGTGGAGTAGGAAAGATAATCTTGTTAATCACATCCTCTGGTACATGTAAACGCAGTGGCTTACATCATCTCCATGAAAACAAGCCTTGCAGAGCTTCATGGAAGTTTATCTAACTGTAATAATGTTGATAGCACACTAGGTCTGCTGAGCTCAGGAGATTTCAACTCAGCAAGGGTTTGACATCTGGTGGTTCTGTATCTGTTATCTGATGATTCTCTTTCCAGTCTGTGTAGTGTGCTGTAATCCCTAGCTGTGCTCTGGGCCATGGAAAGGTACTGAATGGCACTAGAACGTTTTGCATTTGGATTGGATTCTTTGGCTTCCATGTATTTCCTTCATTCAGTGTATTGCAAAAATGCTGTATTGAGAAGGGTTTTCCATATCCAAACTGTTGCTTTAAAATGATTAAAAAAGCAATCTTAAAGACTTTCAAAATGCACGTTAAAGCAGACTCTGTGTTGACAGAACTACTGCTGCCCCTCTTACGTTGCGAGTTAAAGGGTAAGTCTTGGCTCTGAAAACATTGGAAGTGAATCTTGGAGGTTCTGGAAGCAAATGGAGGAAAAGAAATGTCACAGGTTAGAGTTGGGGTGGCCCCTAGGTGGGCTGTTGCATTTTTGACTCTATACAAGGAGCATCCATCTGCACTTCTTAGTGCTGCAGATCACAAAAACAGTGCGAAAGTTCATCACAGATCTGACATTCAGCAAACTTACACCGAAGAAGTAGTCAATAGTTTAAAAAGAGACATTAAAAACCCCAAATCATTTATAAAATAAAAATTAATTTAGAAATAAAAACCTCTTTCCTTGAGATAAAATTCATTGCAAAAAGCAGATAAAAGTAGTGCTTTAACTTCTCATTAGAATTCTCCCTATTCATATTAAGTATGAATATTTAAAATCATTACTTTGAATGCCTTTTGCTTTTTATTCCTTTTTATTTTAGTGTTACTTTATTGCTGTCATGTTACTACTATTATTCATTTTCACTGTTCTTTATTTAAAATTACATTTACTAAAGAGCAGTTTTCTGATTTTTAAGGAACTCAGGTTTTCTTTTGCCCTCTGAATGTAGTAGCTGGAGATAAAAAATTAACAATGGTGAATAAATAGACTATTAAAACAATAAATCCTACAGGTTTTGCCATGTGGGTGCAAGCCAAGATTCCAGTGGTTGTGTTCATCCTTGGCTGAGCAAGCTGCAAGAGGAGAGAACATGCTGAGAACTGTGGAATATACAGCAGAAGCAGTAACGCAGAAGCACAGCTAATTAGAATTCCTGTAGGCTTTATCAACAGGTCTGCAAAATACAATAATTAAGATTTTACTGTGAAAACATGTCACTTTGATGTTTTTGAGATGGGACAAGCCAGCTTAAAATTACTCAGTTGAAAATGATCACTTAAAGTGTATTTTTGTTGCTGCAGATATAATGCATCTGCTACTAGAGGGGTTTTTGCAATTACTGCAAAGCAAGCACTAGTTTAATTTCAGTAAACTGTCCTATGCCTATGTTTCTGCAGGCTGGTACTAAAATGAAGCTCAGTTGGTAGAAAAATACTTTATCTTGGTACGACAAAAATTTGTGTGTTTACTCTAGAGGTGTGTTTTGAGGTAGAAAAATGGTGCTATGCAGTAGATTTTCATAAAGACCGCTTGGTATTTGTCTCTGGTAAATATCCTGGGGAGATGCAGTTAATTGAGTCAGCCATTTAAAAATTAAGTTGGTAGTGGTGGGCAAAGTCTAATAACAGCTGCAGATTTAGTTTTGGAAGGAGGAAATTGATGGCTAAGCTTGACATGCCTCCTGTAAATTACCCCGTTGAAAGAAAGACAGAAAAAAATACAATAGTTGACAGGTTGAGTGTCAGTGCCTTTATTAAAATCTTCCTTTTAGGTGAGGATGGGGATCTGTTTTAAACCTGCAAAGCATTTTTATAAAGTTCTGCCACACTACCCTTTGAAATGTTTAGAGTAGAAAAATGTAGCTACACTCTGTCTTGTCTGGTTATAGGATGTGCAAGTGTTACGACTGTAGTGTTTGCGTTAGTTCTCCCCACTAAAAACCAGACCAAACCAAAACAGAGCTTAATTTCTTCCAAAATAATAACAAAAACCCTAGTAAAAAGAGTTTAAAAGATTGCCTTATCTCCAGGCTGTTACAAGACTGCACGTGGTTAGGTTTGTGGATGTAGGCATGTAGAAAAGGAAGGAGCTCTGAAGGAAGAATATTACTTGAAGCGCCGCATGTTTTCATCAGATATGTGTGAGAACCCTCTGGATTTTTTTATTACTTCTGGTAGTTCTTGCTCTACTTTAGATGAAGCAGGTCTAATTAGAAAAGATATTAAGAAAAGCCTTCTCTCAGGGAATCTAATTTTTCCCCCCAACTATTATATCAGCCTTTCAGGAGGCATTATTATGCTATCAGCCTAATAACTAACAGATAATGAAGGAGCTGTTCGCTTCCTCCCTGACTCAGACGGTGCAGCTCTGGAGCTCCAGTGCCATCTGCTGGGACAGAGCAAGCCCGGAGGAACCGTGTCCAGCAGTGGATTCCTTTTATAACATGATGTTATTAGAATTGCAAATTATTTTTACAGTTGGGTATTTCACAGTGCACGTGCAGACTATCTCTCGAACACAGCTTAACTACAGAAACAAAATAAATGCCTCTGTCAGGAGATGCGTTAATGAGTGTGTGAGCTCTAGACCTTCTTAAGTCCTTGAGTGTTTGTCCCTAGAGCAAAATAAACAGACCCCCCAAACTTGTACCTTGGTGTGGTTTTATATTTAGTCGTTGACTGCAGCAAAAAATTGCTGGTTTTCCCCTGTTTTTGTTTTCCTTAATATAAAAATTGGACGAATTTTAAGAAAAATTGTATTTTGAAATAAAGGCAATTAAATCCCACCATCACTTTAAGTCATATTTGAGGTGTGTCTGGTAGCCTGACTTTAAATGACTTCTGGAAACAGAAGACAATCAGATCCTGCTGTTGCAGGCGGATTGGACTAGATGATCTTTTGAGGTCCCTTCCAATCTGTTATGATTCTATGATTCTTTTAATGGGAGATGTGATATGGACATGTGGAATTTACTAAATTATAATGAGGATCTTGAATACTGTGATGTTGCTGGGAATGTATTTTGATTATTTAGAGTATCCCATATATAGGGTAACTTTAATTTTACCTCTTAGCTATTAGAAGATAGCTCCTCTGGTAGCTATTGGATACCCATAGAGTTTCAGAAACCATCACTCTTTGTCCTTCGCATGGCAGGTGTATATGTCTGTGTTACATTCTCTGATGCAAAGGTCTGGTTGAACTGACAGCTGTTTCCTAGTAGGAATGACTACACCTGCACTAAAACCCTAGTTATCATTGCTTAGTATTTATGAACTTTAGCAGTGGTTGAAAACTGATGTTACAAGTGAATGTCAAACACTTACTGTTGCTGAGAGAGAGTTGTGTCCATTTGAGTTTCTGATTCGTGAGAGAGAGAAAGGAGATGGCTTTCTTTAAACAAGCCACTCTCAATTTATTGAGCTCTTGAAATACCTTGGATGTGGCCTTCAGAGAATACTTTTGCACTGTCAGTAAAACTTGAAAATGTATTCATCTACTCACTTCTTACTAACTTTTCTAAACCTGAATAATTTCACCCTTCTGTGCTTTGCTCTGAAGTTTCTGGTTTTGCTGTGCTCAAACTGAATTTGCCCTTAATTGTGATGCTTGGGAAGTAGACTAGATTTTTAAGGAGCTCATAGCAGCAGGGCTGGCTGTATTCAAATGCAAGGAAGAGGAATAAAAATGAAATAAAATGAATAAAAATTACTGCCTCAAGCAGCTGTGCACAGACCTAGCTTGGTTAGACACTTCTGAAGGATTTGGGACAACGTGCTGTGATTAACTGTTTGTGAAACTTGCTGACTAAATTATGGCTATTAGAGTTTTGATGCAACAAATGCTTCCAAATACAGGCTTTTGTACCAGTCTTGATGCTGTTAGAAATAGGTCTGTGATTTGGCAAGGAGGACAGTAAAGCTGTTCAGCTGGAAAAGTCTGTCATACTGAGATGCCAGAAATGTGAATGTAACAGACCTGTAACGCCACAAATGCTGAAGGATCCTGCTCTGTTTGTCCCTGTTGTGTTTCTGGTGGCTGGTGCTGTGTGGTGGTTCTGGTTTGTTTTGTAGTAAATTCCTGGTAGGATGTGATGTGCGGGCCTGAGCCAAGTATTTGTTCAGTTCTGTACTGTAGGGATGCTGTAGCTTGGATATGGTAACCAAATGGGACAGGTTTGGAGTGCTGAGGCAAGAGCTGTGGTGTGCCTGTGCTGGTCAAATACACCCAGTCCTCTGTGCTTTCTCAAAGGATACCATGTGTTTTCATGGAAGCTGAAGCAGACAGATGGTGAGATACAGGGAGCGTGCTTTCAACAGTGAAGGTCACTTAACTGAATCAAGAATAAAGATTAAGTCAATGTCTAAGAGATGTAATTTTGCTTAATTAAGAGATTGATTTTGAGATGGTTTTAAACTCTTACTAAGTCATCATAGTCGTGGGCTTTGTTACTTAAAAGGCATAAATTGTTAGCACCTGATTTTACTGGAATGATTGAGGACCTTGGTGTTATCACAACAGTTGTATCCTTAGGAAAAAGGATGAATGTGCACCTACACAGCATGGCAGAGACAACCAAAGGGTTTCTCTCAAACGAGTGTCTGTTTCACAGTATTTTCTATCTGAATGTACCTTTTGAAGAAAGGCGTCTGCTGAAGTGCACTCTGCGGATGCAGCTGTTGTTGATGTTGTCTGACTGACAGTCACAAGTGACACCAGTTATAAACTCACTTTCCTAATAAAAACATGTCATGCTTTTTTGATGAGAAAGTTTATGCCATCTCTTCTTAAGATGTTAAATGCAGGGTGTGTTTTAAGTAGAGCTTAGAACTGATCCTGGTAAAACTGCATTTGCAAATACAAGGTTCTTCCTGTCAAAGTCTAAGTCATCATTTACTTCAATTATTTTGTGCTCTAGATGAGGTTTTTTCAAATAAGTTTATCTTCATTATGAGTATAAATTTTAGAGCATGACTTCCCCTGTCGTCACCACTGTCATAAGAATAAGACATCTGCTATCACTGGAAGAGATGGCTTAGGTACAGAATAAACCCTGGAGAGAGACAGAGAGACTATTTCTGTACAAAACTTGCATTACAAACAGTAAACTTTTGCTAATCGCTTTACTGGGACCAGTCCTATTCAATCTAGTCATTGATGACTTGGATGAGGAATTGGAGAGCACTGTCAGCAAGTTTGCTGATAATGCAAAGCTGGGAGGAGTGGTTAGCAGATTAGAAAAGTTGTTCTTCCCCCTCTACTCTGCCCTGGTGAGACCACATCTGGAGTATTGTGTCCAATTCTGGGCCCCTCAGTTCAAGAAGGACACGGAGCTGCTGGAGAGTACAGCGCAGAGCCACGAAGATGATGAAGGGAGTGGAATACCTCCCTGATGAGGAAAGGCTGAGGGAGCTGGTCTCTTTATCTTCAAGAAGAGGAGACTGAGGGGTGACCTCATTAATATTTATGAATATGTAAGGAATGGGTGTGGGAAGGATGGAGCCAGGCTCTTCTCAATGTCATCTAGTGATAGGATGCGGGGCAATGGGTGTGAGCTGGAACATAGGAGATTTCACATAGATATGTGAAGGAACTTCTTGATGGTGAGGGTGACAGAGCACTGGAACAGGCTGCCCAGGGGGCTTGTGGAGACGTTTAAAACCTGCCTGGATATGTTCCTGTGCGACTTGGCCTAGGTGATCCTGCTGTGGCAGGGGGATTGGACTGGATGATCTTTCAAGGTCCATTGCAATCCCTGATGTTCTGTGATTCTGTGATTTTTCTGTTTTCTTTAAACTCTTTGGGGAATCTCTAAATAATAGGAAACCATATTCTGTTCATGCCATTTTAGGGGAAGATTGATGTATACTCTCTCTAAGCAATAAATACGATGCTGAGATGTCACAAACCTTGGTGGGGTCACAATTTTGAAAAGTAGTATAGAAACAGCGCTGTAATCATTCAAAATTACACCAAACTCTGTAGTCCTCTATTACAGTAATTTTTCAATACAAGATCTCATCCCTACTTGTAAATCACAGTTGCACTCAGAAGATCATAACAGGCCTTAGATAATAGAAATAATACTGGTTATTGTAATCCCTCTGACACAGGCTTGCCTAGCAGCAGCCAGAGTATCCTCCCATTAACTTTCCATTGTACTTAGTGTCATTTTGCAACTGCTGTGCTATTACTCTCAACATGTCTTACAGCAAGATAGCATCTCAATTGTACAGTAAGGTATCAGCTAAGCAAAAAGAGAGCCATACTCAAAAAATTCCAGACTCAGAGAAGAGCATGCACAAGGGACAGAAAGAATCTGTGGTCCCATGTGAAAATAAATGGTTTGAGCACTCCATTTAGGGAGATGTGAAGCATCATGTCAAACAATGAACCTTCTGCATGAAAGACAATCACACAACTGACCCCTTGGATTTCAATCAGCCGGAAAAGTGATTAAGTAAGCCTCTAGCCAAATCGCAGAATTGCAGAATGCTTGAGGCTGGAAGAGACCTCCAAGCTCATCCAGCCCAGCCCAGGACCTAACATCACCACAGCGGCCAGACCAGGGCACTAAGGGCCACAGCCAGGCTGTTATTAAACACTCCAGGGATAGAGGCTGCCCTGGGCAGTCCATTCCAGGGTCTGATCACCCTTTCTGTGAGGAAGGGCTTCCTAACATCCAACATAACTCCCCCCTGGTGCAGCTTCAAGCCCTGCCCTCTCATGCTCGCACTACTTGCTTGGGAGAAGGGCACGACATCCACTTGACTACAACCTCCCATCAGGGAGTTGTAGAGAGGGAAAACATCCCCCCTGAGTCTCCTCTTCTCCAGGATAAACACCCCCAGCTGCCTCAGCCTCTCCTCATCAGACTTTCCCTCCAGTCCCTTCCCCAGACTTGTTGCACCTCTGGACCCACTGCAGCCCATCAGTCCCTTTCTTGAAGGCCCAGAACTCAAGTCCCCCCAGTACTCAAGGGAAAGCCTCCCCAGTGCTCTGTACAGGGGGAGAAAGACATCCCTAGTCCTGCTGGCCACACTATTTCTGACCCAAGCCAGGATGCCATTCTGGGCTACCTGGGCAGACTGCTGGCTCCTGTTCAAGTAATTGGCACCCAGTACTCCCAGGTCCCTCTCTGCTGGGTCTATCTCCACCCATTCCGTAGTGCTGCAGGGGGTTATTGTGGCCATAGTGTAGGACCCTGAAGCTGGACTATGGTTTTTACAATGCAACTATTGGTATGATTTACATTTGACAGATTTTCCCTAAGGAAAAGATGTAGAAATTACTAGAAGCAGCTCTCCGCGTGTTCTAGTCAAAGTTACGCTCCAACTCAACTCATGACATTATTCAAATGGAGAGTAGGAGCAATATGTAGAAAGGTATTTGTCTGCTGTGCAGCATCTTCAGCACAGTCTGTAACCTACTGCTCTGTCCGCCTCAGGAAAGATTTTCTTCTTGTTCTTTCAAATCTTATTAAAAAAATCCACGACGTTCTAATTAGGGTGTTTGATATTTTCAGCAGCTGTTGGAAAACGGTTGAAATGGTGTCAATAACAGTAACTTGGTTCCATAAGCACATAAGAAATAAGTATTTCTGTAACTCTTTACCAGCCCTAAGTTTTCATGTTTTGATATCAATGGTTGCTAATGATAGTTGAGGTTGCAGATGGAAAGGTAAAAGTGAAGGCAGTCACAATGTAAATGTTCCAGCTAAAAGGGAAAAAAAGAACAAAAAATAAAGTAAGACATGAGAGAGGGGAGAATGAATGTGAAGAACTTTCTCTGGGTTTTGCTCATTATCATTTCCATTAGCTACCAAAGACTGCAGTTAACTCTCAGCTCACGAACCTCTCCACTGGTGTTTTCACTCAGTTGTGAAGTTTTAGAGTTACTTAGGGGTTCTAAACCACATTCTCTTATCTTATTTCAACCTCTGACTATCTCAACTTAGTCTGACCTCGGAATGTGAAACAAAATACTTGTCATTACCAGTATTTTAATGAATTCCTTCTTACAATATTTTTCTCATTCAAAAACAATTAAAAGACATATCTAGATGGTCTAAAACTTATCAGTACACTAGATGAACTGTTTTGTGGCATGGTTATTTCTGAGAAAAGGCTGATTTTTTTAAATACAGAAGTCATTTGAAAAACCTCTAAGAAACTCTTTAGTATCTGAAGACAAGAGCTTGTGGTGTGTGGTATCTGTGTCTAAGTTAAGATCCTAGGAAGCAGCTGATGGAAAAAGAGGTGAAGCTTTCCTGAGATTAAAAATATTCTGTTCAGAATGCAAAAACTTAAGTTTTTAATTTGTAAACCAATGTTTTTCACCTACCTGCATTGTGTTGGGTTACTTATAGATCATTTAGTGCTTGTGTGTCATATGGAGTACTCTGCTGTGCCCTGGTAGTGGAGGTGAAATTTCTGGCCTGACAATGTGTGCTGTATGAAGAGATGATTTTCCAACTGCTCCGTGCTTTTAAGCACTGTAGGTGTTCAGAAGAAAGCAGATTTGCCCTGTGCTGTTGTAATGTTTTAAAGGCTTGAGGTTGGAGATGATTTTGTTTTACTTCTTGAAAACGGCAAGTTCATAAACTGTGCTGTGGTTGTGCGAGTTGTTCTGATCAGATTGCCGTCTCAATTTCCATGCTAGTGATTTACTGTCATCTGCTCTGCCCCAAAGCATTGCAGTTAGAAAGAATTTCAGCAAAAAGGAGAGCACTTGCCTTGAATGAGAATGGATAGGGACAGAGGTCTGGTGGGTTTGTGCATGGTGTGCTGTCACACTGGATCGCAGAATTGCTCTGGAGTTCACAGCATCCGGCAGGTTGGAAGAGACCTTTAAGATCACCAATTTCAACCATATACCTTCCTCCAGTCGGTCCACTGTCAGACCCACCACTAAACACTGCTCCCTAACACCATGTCCACGCGGCTTTTGAACACCTCCAAGGGTAGTAACTCAACTCCCTCCCATGGGCAGCCTGTTCCAATGTCTGCCTTCTCTTTCAGTGAAAAAATTTTCTTAATATCTGATCTAAACCACCCTTGGTGCAGCCTGAGGCTGTTATCATAGTAATGGCCTGAGATCCTCTATCCCAACCCTTCTTTCATCCAAAAAAGGCAGATTCTTACTTCTGTAGATACAGAACTTCTACATCCCTTTGCTATCAACTCCCCGTTCCTTCTCCTATCGTGACATGCCCAGTTCACCCGTCTCCTGTCTCAGGTTTCACCCTTCCTTTTCCCCCTGTATGACAGCCCTTGTCTTTTCTTCTTAAACCTAACACTCCTCCCATTTCATGGGTTGCTATTCGTGTTTCCAACTCCCAATCTAATTCCCCAACTCTTGGCATCAATTTGGTCCCCAGTTATTTGTGCCCTTCACACAACTTCTCCACTCCCACTCCAGCTCAGTGACGTACTGTGGCTTCCATCAGATCGCGTTCTTTCTCCCCCATTTCACGTTGTCACCGCGTTACTAATGAGCACCATGACCAAAAGGCACTTATCTTGTCATTAAAATATGACCTGGTGGTGCTCTTTAGCTTGGGAAACTCTGAATGCTCCTCATTAAAGTAAAAACAACTCTTCATTCCACATTGACGATGAGTGTGGACAGGCTGGAAGGACTGACAGTTGTGCTTCTGCCTGTGCCCTTGGTTCCCCAAGCAGGTACAGCTTTGACTTGCCTGAAAGGAGATAGAAACTCGGTCGTTTCCCCAGAGGGCATTTGCTGGATTTATAGGGTATAAAAGCTTCAGAGCTAAAGCAGAATTTGTTTACTTTAAATGTGTGGTTCGGGTCTGTAGGTTTCTATGAGTCCTTATTTAGTGTATGGGTTTGGTTTTCTTCCTCTGGGAGGAGGTAGGCTCTGGATAGAAGGAAGGAGGTGAAGGATAAAAGATTGTAGTGAAGAATGGAGAATGCACCGTAGTACTTCAGTCTCTTCTCTCTCTGGACAAAACTTGACAAGAGAAATCAGTGAAAAGCGCTGCTGCAGTGTAATCACATCTGATGCCAAATCTGTGTTGTCCAAGCACATGACGTGAGGTGTTTATGGCTGAAACTCTTGTCTAGTTTGTTTAAATCACAGACTGTTAGAGCAGTGATCAGGGTGTTGAGGATACCTGAGATTTCCTGTTACAATGCAATTTATAATAGAACTTTCAGGAAGATCCTTGCAGATAAAATAACACAGCAAATAATCATACAAGAGAAAAATACTACAGTGTAATTCACTTTTAAAACAGGATCTGATCCTTTTGCTGGTTTTTGTGATGTTCACAGCTCTCATGCTGCCTTATTTTGTTTAGGCAGTGATTTAGAGGTCCCTGATGTATGAGTTGCTTTGCATTGACAATCTCTCCACTGTGCTGTAGAGAAGATTGCTCAGCACTTCACCAGTGAATGCAGCAGCTGAACAGGGCTGCAGCTCTGCATTCACGGTCCAGTTTGCTCTCCTGTACCTTTAGTTATTTCTCCATTTTACACAATGGTTTCTAAAGGCAACTCTAAATGAGGAACAAGGTAATCAGCTGTGAAAGATGACTATCAAGCATCTATGCAAAGTGCCATGTATGAACCAGAAAAGCCCTAGGGCATCAAGATATTACTTGTCAATTTTATACTGGTTTTACATGCCTGTTTATTCTTCCAAGCAAAAGAAAGAACACTTGTTACCTCAGCAACATAGTTCTGTTATCTGCAGGCATCTGAACAAATTCTCCAGATGTGTACGCTGACTTGCTCAGGTGAACTTGCCTCACTGCAGGAACTTGATTTACAGTGTCAGAATATTTGATGGCAATTGTTTAATCTCCATATTTCAGCTGCAGTTATCTCAGTGTCAGAATTGTCTTTCTGAGGTTTATTTCTTATCAAATATGCCCAGGAACTGATTAAGGCTCTTTTATTAAAAAGAAAGATGGCACATTTTAGAATTCCTTCCTGGAACTTAAAATATCAAGTTA
>JAOXOE010000694.1:5680269-5779580 GCA_028565055.1 Phoeniculus purpureus
AAAAAAAGAAAGAGAGAAAGAAAGAAAGAAAGAAAGAAAGAAGAAAAAGAAGAGAATTGGAGAGGAGAGGAGAGAAAAGAAAAAGAAAGAAGGAAAAGAAAGAAGGAAAAGAGGAAAGCAAGGCCTTTGTAGAAGAGCATTAAGCATGCATTTTTGCAGTCCATGTTGATCTTTGGGAATGAAATGGCTTCCCAGCTAATTAGAAGTACAACGAATAACACAAACTCTACAAGTTGTCACAATCTGACAACTACACACTCCTTTCTCTATGTACAAGGAGAATCACTCCAGGTATGGTCCAGGAATGTAATTTAATAGCTCACTCTGAATTGGCCATTGTACTATACAAATTTTTAGAATGAGCCTAATCAAGATGTTCTTGCCAATCAAATTCGTTCTCAGGTATTAGTGAAGTCAGAACACTCACAAGCATTGTAGCATAGACTGTCAAGGTTATGGCTGCACCCAGAATTTCAACTTGTATTTCATGTATCTTGGAAATAGTGTATCTGGGTTTTGGTTGCAAAAGAAAACCACACAGAATTTGAAACTAGCATTGCCAATGTGGAGTTGAGCTTTAAGAGAGATTTTAATGTATTTTGTATTTCTATCCATGAGGTTTTAGCTCAGATGATCAGTGCTTTAAAAATATCTTCATTGATAACGAGGTCATATCTTTTATAAGAAATTAGAGGGATGCAGACTTGCATAACATATTGTGCCTAGAGTTATTTTATGCTACAAGAAGCTGGGGGAAGGGCAGAATTGAGACATCGTGCAATGATTTTCTTGACTAACCAAGAAGAAGTCAAGCTCATGGAAAATGTAAGAGGCAAACAAATTCAGAGAACTCAAGGCTAAGTTTCCAAGCAAGTCCAGCAGTACTAACCATACAGCTTATTTTGAACGAGTGCATTACATAGAGCCATGGGATGCAGTACATCTTTTAGAATTAATTTTTCCTTTTCCATTTGTGCACCCAGATGAGGCTAGGATGCTAATAAAAAGTGCTTGCTTATTAGGCCCAGAGCAGATATTCACTCTGTTCTGCCATATTTTTTAACCCACGTTGAAAAAATATGGATTTTTGGTGAGGTCAGAAAACACCATTTCATTCCAAATAGACTGCATTTTGAATACAATAATAGCTTGCATTTCAAATACCTTGCATTTCACAGCAGTGTTTTTCAGGAACAGTCCTTCCCAAGCAAATCTCCAGTAGGATGGAAGCCACTTAGTAGCAATTGAAGCCTGATTGCCTTCTGTACAAGGGTCCTGTGGCTGCTTATATCTAGTCACTGACAAAGTAAGAGGAAAACAGGAATCCCTTAGTTGTGTCATGGCTTGAAACCCCCAAATGCTGCTAGAGATGTTTCCTATAGCCCAGTTATATATACCCCTGTTTTCTAAGTAAATGCAAAAGATACACCTGGAAACTTACAAGAATGCGGTTGTCTTAACAAGCGAAGAAAACTTTGGATTCTTTATTTAAAATACAAAAAAGAAGGAAAGAAAAAAGTAAGACTCTTGAAAAGTTTTGGCATGAAGGTGATGAAAGCTGAAGTCATTTGTTTAGCCCCAGAACAGGTATGGTACTGCTCCAAGAACCTACCTCACTGCTGAGCTGGAAGGACCACCTGTAGGGATGAAAGGGCACTTCAGGACCCAGGTCCATTCAACCCTTGGCTTCCCCACTGAGAGTTCCTATATGGGTGCCAGTGAATGCCAGTCAAGCTAGTGGTTTTTATGATGTGGACAGACATCCAGCAGGGACTTGACTGAGTTAATATTGTTTTAATAAAATTCTTCTGGTGTATAAAACTCTACTAAAAACTCACAGTGCTATGGAATCAGCAATTTGAGTTTTGATGTGTCTGTGGAGAAATGAATGTTAGCACAATAGGAAAAAAGCTGCAGCTTGCTGAAAATCTACCCAGTCTGGGATCCACCTTTTTGCTTTATATCATTATCAGATGAAACTTATATAAATGCAATACACTTTTTTACTGAAACAGATCTATCATATAGGAGAAAGTTTTTTGTCATCCTGCCATTAGCAAATGACAACACTTTGTGATGTAGCAGGAGACAGGAAAAAAAATTGAAACAATAGAGCAGATGGGAAGAAAAAGGCATTCTTCCCAAGCCCCCGAACAATCAACACGTGCCCAACAGCATGTACATTACTGCATTTCCATCCAACCCAAAAGCTGGTCACGAGGAAATGACTTCCTCTCCTGTGACACGCACTTCAAACGTGTTCCTGCATTCTGCTCCATTGCGTTAGCTTCCAGTACTCACACACAGTAGCATTCAGCAACCTTCAACCCCAGCTTTTCAAGGAAACAATCACTCCTGCACCGCAGTGTGATGTCTGTGTTGTTATAGTCAGCAGGGAAACTGAGGCATGTATGTTGTTATTCCAGAGGGGAAAAAATCACGGACTTGAGTCAGAATTTAGTGCCAGTCCTTCTCCCCTTGGAAAGCAGCGATTAAAGCAACACTACGAGACTTGAGCATTTCACTGTGATGACACTGAATTGATTTAAATTCCATTGTTCCAACTGGATGCCTGCACGACTTCAGTCAGATCACCAAATTTAGCCCTGCTGCGAGCTCGTGCAACTCCCACATAAGTCCCCGGGAGTTATGGCTGGGTTATACCAGGCCGAGACTTGGCACCGAGCGAACATCCCTCATGATAATGAAGCGAACTGATTTCAAGTGAATGCTAAAAATTCCTGGCAAAGCGACGTCTCTCTCTTCCTGCCAAGCATCATTATTTTTTTGGGTGGATTCAAATCTCTGAGAGCCGAGTTTTCCATTACACATTCCTAATTGTTAAAAATTGGGCCTGCTATAGTACTTGAGAACTAGTCTGTTTAGTTGTACTTGTTACCATAACACCAGGGTGAAGCACTGCTTTTCTCTCAGTTGGTTAAGGCACAGAATACAGTAGCAGCCGTCTTAGCAGTGTCAAGGCATTAGACGGAGGCAAAGCAATCCGCAGTCAACAGAATGAATGGAACAATTCACACTGTTGTACATAGATATAGAGGTTAAACCCAAACACATGAAAAAGTGATGCTGGAAGCACTTGGGAACAGCTGGGCCAGATGAATAACTCAATTGGATGCCATGAGGAACAAATTAAACAACTGACTGGAGACCAGGCTGCTCCTGTGACAGACACTTTAATCAGGAAGTCAAAAGCTGATTGACAAGATGAAAAGCTGGATGACATGAAAAATGGAAACAGAAGGAACAACACAAGAAAAGGGCACCCTGGGTCAGCATGCTGACAAAAATAATCAAGTACGACAGGCCATAATCCAATCTTTGAATGTTTGGCATGGTGCTAGTTATGAAAGTCTGCAGCCAAGAGGAAAGAAAACTATTATTAAGTGAAGGAAATTATCTGCCTTGCTAGAACCCAGCAGTACGTATTCATCAGAGATTCTCTTTCTACCCACAATACATTATAGATATAGACCAGAAATAGCTTCTGTTGAATAATACGAAATAAAATCAAAATACATTATTGACGCAGAAATAAAGCGTTTTTGCAGCAATATCCAAGTAAGTTGTTCCTTTTTCAAAACTCTACAGCTAAACAGGTGTTGACACTGAGTAGGTGTGAAAAGTGACAAAGTGAAGAGTATCACCGTATATGGGTTTCTTTTTCATTCTGCAGCTGAATGTCAAGCTACTGCCTTCAAGTTTTCTATAGGAACCCATTCTGACTACATTTTGAGAGTGACTGTGCCTGGTGCTTTATCTCCAAAACAGAGGGAAATTTTAAATTCCCAAGTCTTCTGCCTCTAACATGATGCTCTGCACAGGCAGCTGCATGGTTACATGCTTGGGGCAGCAGTGTAAGGTGGAATTTAGCCTTTTACTGGCTCAAGACTCAGAGGATCCTGAAGTTAGTGGCCTGAATTCATAAATTAATATAAAAGAAAGAAGCAGCTTCTTTTTCCAGAAATGCCTAAGACATTGTAGAAAAGAATAATTTCAAGCTACTTCTGGACATCATGATGCTTGGGAACCTTGTTTTGCAAGGGCGGGTTTGTGCAAGCCCCTGCCCACCCTCAGGTGTAGAAGGTTTCTGTTAATTCCTTCAGTGGGTAATGAAAGCAGGGCAAATCTCAAAGACTTTACATAATCACAAGTGGAGTACCTGGTGATAACTTCAGCATGACTTTTTCTACAGTCAGAATGCAAAGAGCTTCCTTGAGGCAGCACTGAATCTTGAACCCTAGTGTTGAAAATAGGGAACCAGGTGTAGAGTTAGGTGGTCTTGGCAAGCGGAGTTGCTGTACATCGGTGTACATAAAAGCTTGTGTATGTTACCTAACAAAGAAGAATTCACTATGGTAGGGTGTGCTTTGCTAGGGTCTGTGTTGCCTTTCAGCTTGTTGCCTTTGTCGGAAGGGGTGTAATATGTTGATTCCTAACTGAGCTAATGACGTAGCTGTGTTTTACCAAACTATTTCTCCCTGTTTTAAAGACCAGTGTTGAAACAATGCTTTTAGTGTCAGGCTGAATGTGGAGCACTTTCTGCTAGAAAAAAAGCTACCAATAAAAAAAATCCACCACTGCAAAAAAAAAAATTAAAAAAAGAAAATAGTAAATGGAAGATCGACTGACGTGCTGGTCTCACTCTCTCACTTGCTTCCCCTCTGATTGCCTGTGTGATTGGGTGTTTTTGAGTCTGTACCTTTTCATTTATTTCCTTCTCTTCAACACTGGTCTTCTGTTTGTTGACAGCTTGGGCCCAGGACCTGGTTTTGGCAGTTTCCCATTTGTTATCCTAAACAATAACAACAGTCACCAGAATAGTAAATTTTCTACTAATACTGATGTTTGCCATAAACAATAGCGTGAAACTCCCTGGAAGTCAGCAAACTGCTGCTGAAATAGAAAAAATAAGTGTTTCAGAAGCTGTGGTAAGTTAAGTATTTGTATTTCTTACATTAGCTTTGTCTGCTCTTGCTCTGGCATGTGCCCTTACGATAACTTTCTTTACGGGTTTTTATTCTTACTCTTCTGTAATGTGTTGCAGAGGCAGGACAGGCTGTCCTCACCTCTAGGAACTTAGTATTTGTTCTTTTCTGTTTTGTTGCTCTCTTACTTGAAGATAAAGGTCATCCTGATGCAAAGCATGGCATGTGCTTGCTGCTGGTGTTGGTAGAATTTGTGATAAATGAGCTTTGTTCTTAATAGATGTTTCTGAATTAAAGAGTCCCACTGTACTTGAGACAAGTTTTGTGGGGTTTTTTTTTTTCCTTTCCACATTAAGAAATTAAAAACTCTCTATATACACAATGAATGAATAAGTTTTTACCTCTACAAGCAGATCTCATAATGCATGACTCACATTTCATAGGGTTTTAGGATTATGAATCAGCATGAAATTTGTATTAAAAAATATTAATTGGGACATGTGTATGCATGTAGAGTAGGGTTGATGGTTGGACTATATGATCCCAGGGGTTTTCTTCAACCTGAATGACTCTCTGATTCTATGTATACGTGTATGTGTGCATGGATGTGGGCTGAGAGGTATGGAGGAAAGGTATTAGCAAATTTTTTTCTCAAGATTGATCCAGGGCTTATTTACAAAAATAGAAAGTCTCCTGGCAATGATGACTTCATGTTAGATTAAATACCTGGTTTTTCACAAAGAATTCCTTTATATATGTGCTAGAGTTTTTAGTTTATTACTAGTTTTATTAGATGAAAGTAAAGAAATCCTTATTATCTGACATTTTACAGTACTTTCCAAAGGAGAGGAGAGTCTTATTACATTTTGGTTTATAATATATTTATTAAAATACTTCATGTCCTTTTACAAATAAACTGTGTAAAGGGATATAGATCCAAGGACAATTCGGGTTTAGTTCAGAATGAAATCCTTGCAGCATAGCCTGAGTGAAGGATCAAAGTGACCCAAAGCCAGTGCTAAAAGGACATAGAATCTGTGCCTGGCTCAGATTAGCACTGAGCTTGTGACCAGCTGCGTTGCCAACACACCACCAGCGTTCACACAATGAGCAGGTGAAAATGTGATGGTCAGGGAGGAGATGAGGTGTCAGAGCAGTGCAGCCCTGCACATCTTTTCTTTGATTTACAGGTTTTAGGGAAAGCATCACCAAGCCTAACTCCACTGATGTGTAACGAAAAATGTTCTAGAGATCAACATCCTCTGAAGTGAAAAAAAAAAAAAAAGAGTATAAGCCTCTAAGCACAGGGGTAGTTTGATATCTTGGGGCCTTTTTTACCTTTTGAAAAATAAGCAAGGTGCACTAGTCCATGCTAAGCAATGGATGGAGGTCTTTCTGCATTGCTGTTGTTAACAAAGTTTTATGTAATCTTGTTTGATTAGAAAATACGTGTCTATGTCTGTCTGTCTATCGTCTTCGCTGGCATTGGACAGTAGTGTTAACATTAACAATGATGGTTGTAGGAAGACATGTTTCATCCCATAATAAAACACAGGCATCTCTTTTTGTTCAGATTGCATTCATAGCAGAGCTGATTCGTAGCTCTCACATGGCTTAGAAATGAAATAGAAAAGTGTGTGTTGTCAAAGCTAAAGGAAACCCTGCTAGCCGTTACCCGAGCTGCATTTTGTTCACAAATACCATTTTTACATTTTTTTTTTAATGGAAGTTGCACTCCCTGTTTGAAGAGATCTGGTGGTCAGATCTCCAAACATTTGAAGTTTTCAGAGAGTTGACCAATATTCAGTCTCCACTTCTGGCTTTGGTTCTCTAGTCTAAGATGATGCAGGAGCATCCACTACAGCTTTCCTTCTCAGAGTGGGCATTTGCAGTCTGGCACCACAACATCTGACGTGCCTGCCTGCCATGATGCTCTACACTGCTGTGCCAGTAACTTCCACGCTAGACATCCCAGGAACTCCAAAAGGTGTGAACCTTCTGACATAGCCTCCCTCAATGAAAACAAAGTAAGCACAAGGAAACAAAACCTAGAGGTTTTACAGAACAGCCATGTGCAGCACTTTGGTTTCAGTAACTCAAGTAACTTATCCATTCTTGTGCTTTGCCATCTCTGGTCCTGCAATACGACAGGGTATTCTTTAAGCTGAAGGCACTTCTCTGGTGACATCATTTTCTATTTGCCGATAGAGTGATCTTGCCCTTAGTTTTGCATGTGTGACTTGAAGGTCTGTTTTTATTCTGTTAACTTTTATGTCCGTGTTGCTTGGCCTTTGTCCCACAAGGTATTTATTTTAAAGCAACTCTCCTCCTACAGCTTTGTTCTGCTCTTAGTTACTATCACAAATGCATACTCACCAGTCCATTGTGCAAAGGGCTTTTCCTAATGGCATTCAATTGTTCCTGACTTACCCAAGTATATATATCCATGCTAGGTCAAACAATAGGTAATTTTCAGACTGACAACCTCAAAATATCAACCATGATTCATAAGCCTCGTGGTTACAGATACCCCTGCCTAAAACAGTGCAACCACTATGAAATAATTTTGAAACTCCTAGCAATGTTATCACTTCAAGTTTCCTCTGAACTCATCCATCTGCTTATTATCTAGACACAGATCTGCCTAACTTGAGAAATCAAAGAAAAAGAAGGATGTATGGTTCAGAATTTAGGACTCTGTCTGGTTTCATAGCGTGCCTTTAACAGGTAGCTTTGAGTTAGGTGCTCATGAACCATAGCATCCCACACTTACTCAGAGTCATGGCAGCTGCAGTTTTAGATTAGGTTCCTAGATGACCCACTTAATACTGCCTGTAAACTATGGGAGGAAGTTAGGTGTTTGAGGCTGGGAACAGCAGTTGTCAGCTCATGGAACAAGGCTGCCTAGCAAGTACTGCTGAGGAAAAGCCACAAAGGTGAAAACACCATGCCTTGGTCCAGAGACACTCACTGCACAGAGTTCTAACCACCAGGCCACAGCAGACTGCAGAGCCTAAAACTCTCTTATCAAAAAGGTTTCACTTAGACTAGAATAATTGAATGTTAATTGGCCAGAGAAAGTTAGAGTGAGAGAGGAAGTATGACTTCACATCCAGCAATTATGGGACACTCCTGAAGAGGACTTTAGAGGAAGAAATTTGGGTCTCAGTCCCTCCTTTAATGACTATTTTACATTTTTTTCTGTACATCTAAGTAGATGTAATGTAAAGTGTATTGATATAACGTAGTATAATCTAATGATGTAGTATTAGAGCATGGACAAATAGTAGGTCTTGGCCCTTGGGCAATGCTCTAATCACAAGGCAATGGAGTCATGCTTTTTCTCTCACTTGTACTCTTTCTGGCCCAATGAATGTTTTATTAGTCTCACCACACTGGATCGGATTTAAAAGGGATTGCAGCAGCCTTCCTTGTATATATAATACGGTCCCATGGATAGAGAATTCACAGTGGGATAAGTGGGTTCAAATCTACCCAAACAGAAGGTAGAATTAACTCTGAACCTACTAAAGCCTTTTGTGGATATCCCTAACTGCTCAGTTATGGTGTGTTGGTGGAAAGGTCAAATGGTTTATTCTGGACCTTCTTGTGGGTTCTGTGGGAAGGCTTGATCCAAAAGGAGTGCTTTTTGTTGGGAATAGCTTTTGTATTTTTGTGGAGGTTTGTGTCCTACATGCAGAACAGGTCTAACACTGTTATCAGTGAGACAAGTTTCCCCACCTAAATTACCACTGTAGTTCAAAGCTTCAGTATAGGACTCCCTCTGGAGATGCTTAAAATAGTTCAGTATACTGGTGCTAGGTAGAATCACAGTGCCTGCTTACTGCTGGCTGAGCTGCAGACAAGTATCAAGTGAGGCTAGGAACAAGGGAGATGCTTATTCCTGATGGGCTCCCAAGAACCACTGAATAACAGAGATTTTCAGTCGCTGTGAACTACTACCAGTGAATGTGGAGAAGCTGCCTGGCAAAGCTGCCTGGAAACGTGCTTTGCTGAAATAGGCCTGACTTTCTTCCAGAGTAATGACTCTACCTGAAGAGCTAAATGTAGCAGAATAGATGAGTAGTCTGGATAAACCTATAAAGTCACAGTCCTAAACGAAAAAAAATTATCACTCTGAACTTACTGTGAATAGGCATATTGTTTCATTAAATTCAAGAAGCATGTGGTCATTGATTTCAATGAAGGGTCTGATGTTTTGCCTATATTATGAATTAGGATCAAATGCGTTCTGGCTGATGCAGGATGGTTACAGGAAATGTTACTGACTGTAAAAGGGAGTCCTATACTATTTTAAGCATTTACTGTGTATGAGGAACGACTGTGGGATCTGGGGATTTTTAGCCTGGAGAAGAGGAGATTGAGGGGAGTTGCTCTCTGCAACTACTTGAAAGGAGGGTGGGGTAGGCGGGAGGTGGTCTGTTCTCTCTAGCGGCTGCAAGTGATAGGAGAAGTGGGAATGTCCTTAAGCTGCATCAGGGGAGGTTCAGATTGGATGTCAAGAGGAATTTCTTTCCTAAAAGGGTTGTCAGGCTTTGGAACAGCCTGACCAGGGAGGGGGTTGAGTAATCATCCCTGGAGGTGTTGAAGAGAAGAGTAGATGTTGTGTTGGGGGACATGGTTTAGTGGTGTTGATAGGGCTAGGAAAAGATTGGACTCAGTGATCTTGAAGGTCTCTTCCAGCTGAAACTTTTCAATGATTCTATGATTATTCCATAATCCTTCAACCTTGACCAGGGCTGGTTAAAATATATTACACAAGGCTGAGCTAAGAAATACTCCAAAAGTATTAACGAACTGCCTAGGCAAGTTGCTTCTGGTGCTAGTGCTGCAATATCTCTATACCAAGCACTGCCTCTTTCATGCTCAGCTTACAGGAGCTCACTGGGGAAAACTGTGTTTAAGTAAAATATTTTAAAAAGTGTTTCTGCTTTTAGAGGACTAACTGGAGAAAGTTCAGGCCTGATTTGGAAAGGTGCTGAGACCCTGTCCATCCCCACTACTGCACAAGAGCAGTGGGCACTGAGACCCTCCAGAGACTATTGTTGGTTTTTACCACCGCACATAGCTCTTCTGAAACGACGACGTTGAAACTTGTGAGGCTTTTGCAACAATCTGACAAATTAAAGAACAGCTTAATAAAAATGAGCCAAAATTCTATATTGTTTTACTCTCCAAAACGTTCTCAACACAAGAAGAAGATGAAACTGCTTAGTTCTGAAAAAAGATGTAACTATCCATTGCTATGGAGTCACCACTGAATTAGATCAGAGAAGAGTAACACTACATAACTTGGGAGAATGAACGTAAGATTTAAATTACAGAGGCAGTGAGTGTGGGAAGGCAAAGGAAATGACCTGGAGTGGAATTTTCGCCAGGGCAGTTTAAGCTAACAGCTCCTTTTCTTGTGAAAAAATACCACAGGACTTATAATTACTATTGTTGGGAGGAGGTTGACGGGATAAAGTACTCATAATCTTGTGCCTGTTCCAAATCAAGGCACATCCAGCCCTCTTAGCATCATGCTAGGGCAGTGGCTCAGAAGTGACTCAGGCATTACAGCATCAGTCAGCACTTGAGGGCCTATATGCCAGCCTGGCAGACAGTTCTCTCTTGCTTTAAACTGTCAACAAGAAACAAGCATTGCCATGCTTGAAAAGCTTCTGCAGAAAATCACAAGTAGTGCAACACTCATTGGGAATGCAGCACAACCGCAAGATGTGGAGTATCAGCTTTGTTGAGCAGAGGCCCCAGGGCAGATGCTGCAGCTGGGAGTGGCAGCTGTGGGACATTGACCTCCCTTGGTGATCATCTGACACTGCACGTATGGCTTTTATGACACTGGAAATATGTCAGGAGTGGTAGACTGGACCAGTGACTATTTTGCCCGATCATAGAATCATTTAGGTTGGAAAAGACCTTCAAGACCACTGAGTCCAACCATTAACTTTCTGTCAGAACTGAAGAAGTGTTGTTGCCCTGGCTTCCAGAAGGAATCTTTTGCTAAAGTTTTGGCTCAAGCAGAGGCTCCCACTTGTCAGCACAGCCAGTTTGTGTATGCCTGTGAGGGACTATTTGTGAAAACAAATAGGATGGCCTAAATGTCACTTAAGCAGTTCAAGAAGCGTTCTGAGCTTTAGCAGCTACACAGGTCTTATTTATTCGTTTTCTTTTTGACACAACTTTGGGCACCAGTTTGTTCATCAGATAGCATGGTCTCATAAAGGCATTCTTAAATGTTTTCTTAGTGTGAACCACCCCTACCAGACAGAAATGCACAAGCCACTTCCTCCCACAGTAGTTGTTTACATGGAAAACCAACGTTAGGAAAGTATTTGAGGTATTTTTAGCTGCCTTTCAATACAGTTTAGAAGCTGGAAATAAGGAGTGTTGTGGTCTAGCTATATGATGATGTGAAGTCTCCTAGCCATGCAGCTGCAAGTAGGTGGAGAAGGCCAAGATCCTTGGGCAAATCTCATCTCCAGTTATTCACTAGCAAAGCAGTTTCCAAGTAGTGAGGCAGCCCACCAGGGAGGTGTGAGCACATTGCAGTGGGGGCATGGGACAGGACCCTGCTGTTGGGATGAGCCTGGGTCTCGCCCACAGCTCCCAGATGGGGACCAGTGTGCCAGCTAACCCAAGAAGCTCTGGAGGGTGTCACTGTGGTGTGGGTGGGTGCATTCAGTCTGGTTCAGCCCTGTAGCTGTCAGAGCAAACCACAGATCTGGCAGGAGTGGAAAAGCAGTGACAAGCATCCTAGGGAGGAGGGAAACGGCAGTAGCAGTGGCATATTCAGCGAATACAAGGAAGGTCAGAGGGCTGGTGCAAGCAAGCCATGAAGTTTTTTCTAAGCAAGGTTTTGTCTGACTCTTCTGTGTGTAATTGCATTGTGGAAGGTTAGCTGTAGTGAAATCACGGGGGTTCTCAGTAAACACAAGTTGTCTGAACATATACATGGAGAAGAAAGATAGACTAAAACTATTTCCAAAGCTAATAAACTGACTTACAACTGTAGCTGAATGCAACTGTCCACTCACACAGCTTCCTCATGCATCATCCCCTCTGTGGTAAAGCAGTAGAAGGTACTAGAAGGGGAAAAAGACCCAGGAGAAACTGAAACTTGGTATTACACTGGCAAATGTTGAAATTGACTCATAAAACTCACGAAGTGACTCAGAAGGTGGTTTTTCCAATTCTCACCGGCGCAGCCGTGACGTTCCTTTTACAAGGTGACAAGCTCCAGCTGCATTGTTTCACATCCCAGCACATTGTCGAAGGCTGTTCAAATTTTGAAGATATTTTCTGAGGATTTGGGGGGAAAGTCCAAAGTGATGATCCCAGTAGCTTGCCCATCATGTTAGATCTTATGAGTTTTGAGATCAACTGTGTAAACTGGTGGAGGCCAAGCTAGTCTTATTTGAACACGTGGCAATACCTACAGAAGACGTAAGTGCATTTGTTTTCCTGTTCTCCAAGGCGGTACTTCTAGCAGCCTGACATTTAATCCACCCACATCAGACATTACCAAGAGTATTGTCATGCCGCTATTTAAGCTTTCTAGCACAATCCAAGGGATTTTGATTCAAATAAAGCTCACAAAGTCATCAGCACTCCTCTCTGTGACACCAGAGATACCACGGGGTCTCCTCACCAGCTGATAAGGTCTGCTAGAATAGCAGCTTAAGGGATGGGGCGGGTAATACATTCAAATACACCTGCCTTACTGCTTATGAGCAAACTTCGTAGGTACCTCTGCTTTGTAACAGTGTCTGAACAACAAATCTTCAGTATCAAAATAGGTCTTCTGTGAGAGTCAGAAAGTTACAGAATCCAGAATGTGCATCTGTGGTCTTTTTTTTGAAGGAATCTTCTTCTGCTCTCAAAGGAAATGTTGTTTTTACAGCAAATACGTGGTCTTCTCTTTCAAAATCAGGTGAAGGATGAAGAGCTTGAAAGACCTGCTACAAGGTGTGCAAAGAGATGTTTCCTGGGAGTTTCCCTGACAATAATCCCTGTAGAAGGGAGGCACGGTCTAGTAGCAGCTTTTATGTTAGAATAAGTACCTAGCTGAATGAGGCTATAGGAGTTGATAGATCAACTTTTATCGAGCTGCAACAGCTCTTTCCATGGCCACCTGAAAATGTGATCAACATAAGTTGGATGGAGAGGGTGGGATCACATATTCTAACAAGTTAAATTTGTCAGCCTGTAATGCACATAAATGACATAAAATATAATTGCTTTTGAATTTGGGCCCCTTCAGGCTTCATGTTGATTGAAGAAAAAAGAACCAGATGTTTCTTTAGCCAGAATCACAGAGTCAAGATAAATATTCTCTGGTCCATGACGTTTTATAGAGTTTCCAAAAGAAACCAATTCATTATTCAATTATTGGGTGTGTTGATCATGTAAAATATAATTGGCCCAGGGCAAATACCAGTGCAACTCTGGGAGCTGGCTGCCTGAGCTTGTATAATGTACTTTTTGCCAACTTTCTGCTGCTGTGAAAACATTGTAAGATGAATTAATGCGACTTAATCTTTCTTGCGATGTTTCATAAATAAAATGGCCCAAAACACAGACTTTCCTCCTTTCCAATCACCACCTTGCACTACCAAGTAACTTGGAGACAGAAGAGCTGGTACCAAACATAAATATTGTGATAGGCAACTATAGCTTTGTTTAACTAACATAATTTTAAAGAAAAGACAATCTGTTTAAAGCAGCCACATTTAAGCCTCAGCTCTGCGAGCAATTCCTCACAGTACAGACGGCAAAGGACCAGTTCTTCCACTGTCAGCACTGGTGGGGTGGGACTGGAAAAAGGAGCATGGTACAGCACTTACTAGGACACCAAATTTAAGCAATTGGTTCAATTGCATCAGGGTGAATTAGCAATCTGACACAGGGTTTTCCTTTATGATGTGTTATTACAAGCCAATATGCAAGCAATAGTATGTAATTCCTTTAAATCAGCAGCTGCTTCTTAAATAGTATCTGTTGTGTTCCAGATTTTCTCTGTGCCTGTGGATGTCCCTGTGCTTATTCCGTGGTGGCTGTTTTCATATTAAGAAGCAAGAACTAATTGAAAGGAGGATTGAAAGAAATTCATGACTCATGTCCTCATGATTTCTGACCTGTGGGAAAAGCATACTGCTTCCACTGGTTTTGCTATGATCGTATCTTCAGGCAGACTGTGAAGGGAAGCCCACTTGTTGAAAGAAAACTCGGAGAAAATGTAAACTGTGATCCCTGCTAAAAGCAATTTCAGATTGTTGGGATCTTCTTTTTCCTTGTCATTCCTACCAGAAATATCCTGAATATGCTTTTGTTTCTTGGTCCAAGTTCAAATCATTCTTTCACCATTCTTCCAGTCTTCTCTTCAAGTCAGTACTTCTTGCTGGATTAAATTTGTTCTGTAATGAAATGTACAAAGCTTCAGCCACTTGAAAATCAAGCAGCAGTCCCTATCGAGGAAAGGATTGGTTTCTGAGCTGCCCCCAAAAAAGACAGAACGTGTTATCTGCCAGAATTTGCCTGCCTCATACACATTCTTAAAATAACATCATGGCTGAGCTTGGCAGTCCTAAGCCGAACAAGCTTCCCAGAAAGTCATATCTAGTTATTCATCTGTACCCAGAGCAAACTCAGGAGTTTTTCTCAAAGACCCTCAGCCAGTGGGAGGTTGAAGGCAAGGGATTTAGACTGAATGGGATCCTAGATGCTCAACTCCAGTCTGAGGACTGCAAAGGAGACCCTTGAAATCTTATTTTAATATTAATACTGGAGTGTATACCAACCCTTTTCTTGCAGCACCTGGAGGCATGAACATAGATGGCAGAGGTTTAAGGTCCACATGTTCTACTTGTTGATTTAGATTGGGTGTTTTGCTTAACATTTGCAGGCCCTTTGCTCTTGCCACCACCATTCTTTGCGGTACTGAACACCCCTGGGATCAGAGGTTGGAGGGACTAATGCCAAACCTAAAACATGCTTTTCATGAAGTGAGTATACCCTCAGCTTGCTCAAACACCCTTTTTGTTCCCTTGTCTGTGTAACACAGGAGCCACTTGGCCACGAATACACAAATAAAACGTGTTTGGAGTGAAAGCTCTTTCAGGACACTTTAAAAGAAAATGATCTGCCTTCCGAGAGAATGAACCTTGCCTTCAAAACAGCTTTCGTTGGCCATGCAAATAAAATGCTTCCAGTGTAACAGCTTTTTGAGAATGTACAAACAAGATGGAAGCATGTCTTCTAGACGGCTGAATTCTATTCTCCACCTAAAATGGCTATCATTGACTACACCATCTGCAGCTACACTGAGGAAGGAACTGCTCTCCATTTCACCCTATATATCATCTTACAGCGACATTTTCTTCGCTAGGAATTGCTTGGTGATTTGCCAGCAGACAAATCGGCGCAGGAAAGGGATAAATTGATCACATTCATTCAGCTCTAGAGGTAAAACTCAGATCTCAGTTAGAGTCCTGCTCACATTAAAAACCTGCCTGTCCACCTGGTAATAATGCGTCTGAGGAGCAAAGGACACGAGAGTGAGGAGGAGACAAAAATATAATTCATACAGCCAGAGCTAATCTCCATCCTTAAATTATAGATCCACTATAAGATACTATTTATGCCTTTTGAGCAGTAGTTCATGGCACTGGGCCAATTTTCTTCTTTCCTACATACCTTTCTTCAGAAGCCTCAAGGAAATGACACTGAGTTTGCTAACTAAATGTCTCTTTGTGCAATTGGACAGTAGGCATAGAGCTCAACAGAACTAACAGCTATCTGCAGTATGTAGCTGAAAACGGTAGAGAGTTCAACCAGCATGAGTATAAAAGACAGGTACCAGGTTTAAAAAACAGGCCAGGTGTTACCATTCACCAGTAACAGTTTTTTGGTCATGCTGTGGTCACTAAAATTCACTTAAGTGGAAAAAGGGCACTAATTTTAAAGAGGCTCTGTACCTCGACTTTTAGTTGTACCTGGACAACTTTCACTGAATCACAGAACGTTAAGGATTGGAAGGGACCTCGAAAGATCATCCAGTCCAATCCCTCTACCACAGCAGGATCACCTAGATCAAGTCGCACAGGAACAAGTTCAGGTGGGTTGTAAACTTCTCCAGAGAAGAAGACTCCACAACTCCTCTGGGCAGCCCCTTCCAGTGCCCTGTCACCCTCACCGTGAAGAAGTTCCTTCTCATATTTATGTGGAAGTTCCTGTGTTCCAGCTTACCCCTTGCCTCTTGGCCTATCACTGGATAACACTGACAAGAGCCTGGCTCCATCCTCCTAACATTTGCCCTTTCCATATTTATAAACATTAATGAAGTCACCCCTCAGTCTCTTTTTTTCCAAGCTCAAGAGACTCAGCTCCCTCAGCCTTTCCTCATCAGGGAGATGTTCCACTTCCTTCATCACCTTTGTGGCTCTGAGCTGGACTCTCTCCAGCAGTTCTGTGTCCTTCTTGAACTGAGGGACCCAGAACTGGACACAATATTCCAGATGTGGTCTCACCAGGGTACAGTAGAGGGGCAGGAGAACCTCTCTCAAGACGGGATGAAGATCTGGAGAAGATCCTTGAGAACAAAAGTGCACCACTCTCCACTGCATGGGGATGAGAATGATGAGTACATTCAAAAACTGGTAATGATTAGTAAATTCAAAGTCTTTGGTGATTTGTCCCCTAACTTTGCATGTTCATTGGCTTAGAAAAACCTAATTTAAGAAATAAGTGGAGCTCTGCATTGCTCTACCTCGTAGCTCAGAAAGAGAATCCAGGGTACTCAAGGCTGTTATCCTGCTGGAAAATTTAACATCTGCAGGTGTTTTAAAACTCAGTTCAATTCCTTTTTAATCTTGTAGGTGCCACCTACAAGATTAAAAACATCTGCAAATGTTTTCAGATGTTTTTTCTCTGTTTGCATGAATGTTTTTGGGTTGCTGGGATGTTCTTAGAGAAATGCAGGCTAGAGGATGTCCATCCCCACCACAGCAGCGCATTACCCCATTGCAAGGAGCTCTGTGTTTTCTGGACATGCAGGAACCTTTTCAGGGGAGAAATCCCAGGGGAGGGATTGGGCGTCTGTCCACCTCAGCATCAGTCACTTCCAGCCTTGGTCTCATTTCCTCCACAACACCAGTGCCAGGAGAACAGTAGATTCAAACCACTGGGTTTTCCAGCCTCAGCCAGCTCTTTCTGCTGCTGTCAAGGGGCTTTGAGTCAGGCTGTGCTTTGCCACATCAGCAAAACTAAACTTTGACAGAATCGACGCCTCATGTAAACAGAAAATATCTGCAGAGCTAGCGGTGACTAACAAAGTCTGGCTGGCCCTGTGCCTTGCTGGGCAGGAACAAGAGACCCCAAGCTCTGTGCTGGGTAGATGGGAAGAGCTGGGTACATTTACATGGTCAGGGTGGCTTTTTCTTTCACCAGGATTTTGCTGAGTGGTCTTGAACTGTCATCTCCAGCAAGAAGTACCTCAACCCTGCATTGGATGGAGGGGACTGAGTTTGCATTGCCATGGTGCTGACTCCGCTTTGCAACTCAGCCATGGGACAAGGAAGGCTTGTCTGGCTCTATGGCGTGGAGGGTGAGTGTCAGGAGGATGGAGTATTCTCAGTGTGCCAGGAGGCTCTTCTCAATGTCATCTAGTGATAGGACAAGGGGCAACGGGTGTGAGCTGGAACAGAGGAGGTTCCACATCAATATCAGAAGTAACTTCGTCACAGTGAGGGTGACAGAGCCCTGGAAGGAGCTGCCCAGGGGGGGTGTGGAGTCTCCTTCTCTGGAGACATTTAAAACCCTCCTGGTCATGTTTCTGTGCAGCTTGGTCTAGGTGATCCTGCTGTGTCAGTGGGATTGGACTGGATGGTCTTTTGAGGTCCCTTCTGATCCCTAATGTTCTCTGATTCTGTGGAGTAATTGTATTTCGCTGTCATGTGAGACAATAAAGCAGGACCTAACCCACAGCCTTAGTGCTCTCTCCAGAAACACTGGGATCTGCTCACCCTCTTCTGGGGGCCCCAGGAGTTTGGCCAGTTTCTCTTGGGTGAAACAGCCCTTTCCCAACTTGTTATAGGATGACCCCAAAAACTGAGCAACCATGAGTCGAAACAATGGACGAGTCCTTCCAACTAGATGTTTCTCATTTAGGAAGGGAGAAGAAAGTAGGACTGAGTGGTGGTTGGCATCTTCTGGTGGCTACCCACAGCCGGTATGTGTGTACCTCACCTGCTTGGATGCCAGCCCACCTGAGATCAAACAGTATGAGTGGAAGACATGAGGTCTGCTTAAGGATGGAGGGGATGTGTGAGGAACACACTTTCCTTGGAGGTGACACACCAGATTCTTTTGGACCATTTTGCTATATTTCACAGTTCCCTCTACAGGTCACAGCAAGAACCTCTGGGCACTCTGGAGATGACTGGTGCTGTGGGAAAGACATGGAAATGAAAGCAATAAAAACAAAATCAGTGGCCGACTTGGGAAGGAGGCAGAGGGGGTTGATTCTGCCTGGGAGGAGGTTTACTCAGCTGCTTTTCAGGTCGACTTGAAGAAATTCCTAGCAATGTTTTCAGTTTTGGGTTTAGGGTTATAATAACCCTGTTTCTTGTGGATCAGACAGGTTGCTGACTGAAGGTGCTCTTCACCTCAAGTACTACCATAATACAGAAAGTCATTAGTATTATAGCAGTAATAAAAGTAATGGGAGTCAGCTCTGAGGTTTTTTTGGCCACCGCTATGAGACAGTTGTTGGGTGGCCACCAGTTAATTCCCTTTGCACGTATTTCCCTCCCGCAGGCACGCTCACACTTTTGCAAGGAATTTTAAGGATGCACCAGCAAAAGACCTGAGAAAACACAACACCATCACAGAGGTGTAAACATTTCCGCCTGGTGTTTGGCAGGGTGCTTGTGTTGCCACCTCCCCGGCCACCTCGAGCTTGAGCAAAGGCGGTAAACTTGACTGATGACAGCAGCTGGCAAAATCCAGCCCACCCAAGAAAAAGAGGCACCTTTGCAAGCAGAGAGGGCAACATGAGGCAGGCACCCACCCACCTGGATGTGTTCCTGTGCGACTTGGTCTAGGTCCCTATCTGCACTTTGCTAAACCCCCTCCTAATCGTGAAACACCGGCAGCAACCAGCTGAGCGCTTGCGGCGGTGTTTGGAGCCAGTCCTCCTACTACAAAGGGCTCGTCTTTCTGCAAGAGTGACCACAGCCTGTATGGGAGAAGTGCTCTGCGAGTTTACACCACGAATAATCACAGCGACACCACAGCTCTGGAAAGAAATCCACAAAGTGCGTTTGGCGACGACGTTTCTTTGGTTATCCTTAATGGCATTTGACTCACCGATGCAGACTCCAAATCAATGAGCTCCTACGGTACCACGGAGCCTGGACTGTGAACTTAGGCAGCAACCAAAGCAGCCACGATAATGAGCCATAGGATGGTGATGCCTTTCCCCCTTGGCTCTCCTTCCCACCTCCCTCCTGACTTGCAGCAAGAGCAGGGCTGCCTGCTGGCCTCGCTGCAGTGCATTTCAATTCCCTGGACCCTCCTCGGTATTTGTTTTCAAAAGACTAACGTTTTGGAGGAATTATTAAAGAAGAAAAACAGGCTGGCTCCCACTTGCCTCGTGCTTTGATGGCAGGAGTTTCTGAGCAGGGCTTGTCCTCGGAGCGTGTTTGCATTGCTCCTGGCACGCTGCAGCCCCGGGATGGGACATGAGCAATTAGACGCAATCAATAATGCCTGCCCTGGACTTTAAAGCTCACTCACTCAATTCTTGCAGCGCAGGACAGCACAATACACACTGATAATCCCTCACAGCTGCTGCACAGCCCTTCTCTCCTTGCTTTTCTTCTTGTTTTCTCTTTTCTTCATGGTTTTTCTTTTCTTCTTGTTTTTTTTTCTTTCTTTTTTATTTTTTTTTCCACTTTTTACTTTCTTTTTCTTACTTTTTTCCTTTCTTTTCTTCATGACCTTTTCCCTTATCTTTTGCTTATCTTTTTCTTTTTTCCTTTTCCTTTCCTTTTTTCCTTCTTATTTCCCCCTCTTTTCGTTTGACTTTTTTATTCGCTTTTAATCTTTTTTCCTTTGTTCTTTCTTTTCGTTTTTCTTTTTCTTTTTCCCCTTCTCTTTTCCTTCATTTTCCCTTCTTTTTTCATTCTTTTCCCCTTCTTTTTATTTGATTTTTTATCTTTTTCTTTTTTCCTGTTTTCTTTTTCATTTCCATTCTTTTTTTCTATTTTCTTTGACTATTTTCTTTAATTTTTACTTCTTATTTTTTTCTTTTTCCCCTCTCTTTTTTCTTTCTTTTCAATCTTTTCTTTTTTATTTTTTCTTTCTTTTTGATTTTTTCTTTCTTTTTGGTTTTTCCTTTCTTTTTTCCTATCTTTTCCCCTATCTTTTTTCCTTTCTTTTTCTATTTTCTTTCTTTTTTCTTTGACTTCTTTATTTTTTCTTTCTTTTCTTCCTTCTCACTTTTTCTTTTTTTTTCTATGTATTACTTTTTTTTTCCCTATCTTTTTATATTTTTCCTGGTAAGACATCACAGAATCACAGGATCACAGAACATCAGGGATTGAAAGGGACTACGAAGCCAGACAACAGCCTGCATTTGCTGAGAGCAGAACTAAGCCACAGGAAGGTGATGGGTGCTGCCAGCAGCCAAGGAGCAGCCCTGAGGTCCCAAGACCTCCCCTTCCCACCGCCGCTGGAAGCACCACAGCTGATGGTGATGTAGAAAGTTGCATTTTTTGCAAATCCCTTTTTACTTTCCCTGGAGCTCAGCGACAAAGAGATTCAGTGCCACCTCTGAGAAGAGACTTGTGCTCAGGCCCTCTTGGGAAAGGGAATTGAGAAAGCTTGTGTGTCCCACATGAACCCCTGGGCTGGTGCCTTAATTTGTGCTGTGCCCTAGGGAAGACCCATTTTTCTCGGGGCTCTGCAGCACCTAGCACAGGTCTGGTGTGCAGCCAGCAGCCTGGCATGCAACAGGCATGAAATAGCCATTCCTGCAGTCCCCCTTCCAATTGCTTTCCCTGGAAGTCAGCCTGGCTGCCAGCACCTTTCATATCTTGGGTGAGCCCTGCCTTTTGGATGAGGTTGTCATCCTGGTCCTCAAAGCTTCTGATCTCTGCTGCGTTTGAAGGAAAACCAGAGCAATATCGTATACAAAGGGAAACACCGTGGGCTTGGTTTTCTTTATTGTCTGAACCCTGTAAACAGGTTCCAGACACAAATAGTTGTTTGTAAGTCACGTTCCCCTATCTCAGAGGAACCATTTCTGCTCTGCGACCTTTTGCTGATGCAGCAGAATAAGAAAAACAGCCTGAAGGGGAGCAGCAAACATCCCAGACTCCTCTTCCTAGCCCAGAGAAAGCTCTGAGTGAGAACAGCTGCTCAGCAGAAGTCTCTCCAAACAAGAGTGGTTTAAATTAGTAGGATTCTGACTAATTAAAAGACTATAAAGACATAATTAAAAGAACTGAGACCAACCTATATTAAATTAGTCCACCAACCGCCTTCCGAGCCATCGCAGAAGGATGCAGATGGTTGTTTGCACCTCAAAAGTCCCAAGCACCTCTATGCCCAGAACACACCAGCCAGAGTGAGAGATAGAGATGGGGTGAGCCAGCAGGGCCAGGACAGCCCCAAAGCAATTTCCCAGCCAGAAGAAAGGAAGGGATTTTCCTTGGGACAAATCCAGTCTCCCAGGAAGGTGACAGAGGTGGCTCAGTCCCTGGGAGGATTTTTTCCTTCTCACATCACTGCTCTCCTGGTGCTCCTACAAGGATGGGAGTCACAGTGGTAGTGGTGGTAGCACCCTGCTACTCACAAGTGAGCTCTGAGGTGCCCTCATCTCAAGAGCCTGTCCACAGTTTTGTAGTGCCTTGGGGATGGCTGAAAAGCCAGTGGCATCCCAGTGAGAATGCTGGAGAGAACAGTCGAAGAGAGCTGTTGGGGAGAGAAAGGAGAGATTAAAAAGAGGGGAAATTACAAAAGGGAGAGGATGTCACATACAAATGAAGAGGAAAAGAGGAGAATGTGTGAAAGAAAAAGAAAGAGACAGAAAAGGTTGAAAAAAGAGGACGAAAAGTGTAAAAGAAAAAGAAAAATATAAAAAGGAAAAGAAGTGAAAAAGGGAAAGGAAAGGGACAGGGAAACGGAAGAGAAAGGAACAGGGACAGGGAAAGGATAGGGACTGGGAAAGGAAAGGGAAAGGGAAAGGAAAAGGTTTTCCAGAGAAGGAGACTCCAAAACCCCCTTGGCCAGTCCACAGCTCCATCACCCTCACCGTGAAGAAGTTCCTCACTGTGAGAACCTTCTGTGTTCCAGCTCACACTCATTGTCCCTGCCCTGTCATTAGATGGCCCTGAGCAGAGCCTGGCTCCATCCTCCTGACACCCACATTTACCAACATTGATGGGGTCACCCCTCAGTCTCCTTTTCTCCAGGCTAAAGAGACCCAGCTCCTAGCCTTTCCTCATCAAGGAGATGTTCCACTGGATGCACCAGAGATATTTGCAGCAATATAAAGGCATTTTCTGCTTTGTTCTCTGCATCTTGACAATTCACAAGGTTTGATTTGATTCACAGTGACAGAGACTGTGGCTTGGTGCAAATGTCCTGAAAGATGCCCCATTGTATGGCCTGAGAAAGCTTTTCTAGTGCCAGCTGGACTGACTGAGATGACTTTGCCCAACTCCCTGCTACTGACTGCCTTCTCCTCACTGGCACCAGTGCTGCTCATGTGAAGGAGCTCCAGCTCATGTCGGTCTAGAGGAGCTGAGAGATGGCTCAGGTCATTTTAAATTGTCAGGTCCCTGCTATCCCAGGTTTTTAAGCAGGAACAGAAGGAAGGTGAAAGGCACCAGCGACAGCAGTGGAGGATTCTCATGTAGCATCACTGCTTTACCCTATCTGAGAGAGTACAGCAGGCAAAGCAGCAAAGAAAGCCCTTGGGAGCTGGAGGCAAAATCTAGTTTCATTAGGACCTTATGAGCAAGGCTTGCAAATGATGTTGTCAAGCAACAGGACTAAGGCAGTGTCCCCAAGATCTGCAGCCCCCCATCAATTGCTGCCTTCATCACTGGGGTCAGGGTGAGTGCCGTTCCCAGGGTGTGTGATCAATGTGTATATGGTCCGAGCTGCAAATGGAGCACAAGCTGAACTCTCCTCAGACTAATAACCAACTGCTGACTTGAAAGGAAACCCCACCTGTCCTCCTCTCCCTGAGTTTTTCTGAGAGAGGAGGCCCAGATGCACTCTCAGAGAGGCTGCACTTGTGGTATTTTTGACCCAGCTGGGAGAAGGATGAGCCATAAATCTCACTTGACAGCCTAATCTCATTATACTTCCCAGCTCAGTTTCCAGGCCAAAGGGGTTTGGCTAAGCTTCAGAGAAGCATCTGAACTCTCAGATGCTGCTCCAAACCAGCCCCCTAAATCTTTAGATGGTCACCCATCAGCAGGAGTGATCTCCACTTGTTGTCACTAGCTGTGCACTAGAGGTGGTGTACTGAGACACACAGGCAGAACACATGGAAGTTGAGGCTGGACATTAGGAAAAACTTCTTCATGGAAGGGTCATCAGGCCTTGGAACAGGCTGCTCAGGGAGGGGACTGAATGGCCATCTTTGGATGTGTTTCCAAGTCATGTAGATCTGGAGCTTAGGGACAGGGTTTAGTGGTAGCCTTGGGACCACTGGGTTAGTAGTTGCACTTGATGATCTTGAAGGTCTTTTCTAACTAAATAATTCTGTGGTGTCACATAGATGCTTCATCAATACCAACCCTCCAACAAGGCACCACAAGCCACCACTTGAAGTGAAGGCATTGAGGAAATTGATCATAGAAGGGCACGGTCTGCTTGTTGCTACAAGGTCAAGTGGCGGATCTTCTGCCTGTGAATCTGCTAGAGGGGGTGACCAATAGACCACCAGGAACCAATAGAGGCACCCACCAAACGCCAGCTGGAAAGGACATGGCTGCTGGGGTTCCCAAGCAGATCATAGAAGAAAAAAAGCAAACAGTAGCAGGAAGTCCTGGGTTGCTTATAACGTCACAAGCCTATGTTGAAGGGAGATGAAGACCACCACTGCAGAGCCAGGGCATGGCTGGCTTTGCACATGTCTCTGTCCTGGTGGTCTGAAGAACAAAGAGGAAGCCAGGAGGGTGAGAAGACCTTGGGAACACAAGGAGGCTCCTGCTGTAAAGATGAGCCAAATCCTCTCCATCAGCCTGGGAACTGGGGAAGAAGGTTGAGGGGGGGGGAGTGGTAGTTTCACTTCTCACACTTGGTGCAGATGTCAACTTAGCGTTACAGTTCAAGTAGGATTGCAGTGACCCCTTCTCAGGCTCTAAAGCTTCCTAGGAAAATTCAGGTTGTGCTCTGCCATATTTCTGCCAGAGGTCTGCCTTTCATCTTCCAGGGACATGCAGCAGGAATGGGGCAAGGTCTCATTACCTCTGGAGGAACTGACCCTTGATCTCCAACAACACGCAGGTCAAGGAAGAATTCTGCCTCTTTGGGTTGCATTTCCCTGCCTTTAGGAGCTGTACTTCAGCTCATGGTAGTGTTCCCAGAGCCAGCTGGCTTGTTTCTTCTTATTCAGACTGCATGAACCAGAAGAACCTGGGCATGGACCAGACTTCAGTCACGCACCACTTGCCCAAACAAAAGGGCCAGCTGGCTTGTCCCAGAACAGCTATGCAGCATCTGTGTAGACTACACGATGCTGTCACCAGCTCTCTTTCCTCAGAAGCACTGTCCCAGAGAGGGCATCCTCCCTGAGTCAAACCAGGCATCCAGACCCCCCCAAAAACCCACAACTTGTAGGTCTGTTCGTCAATGATTCTATGATTCTATAAGTGGCTGCCAGTCCCAGACACCCAGCAGAGGATTTCAGGTTGGGTGAAGGATCTGTGTTTCTCTAGAGGAGGGAAAGAAACTCAGAACTTAACAAACTCTTCTGTAAGTCGTGTGGGAGAGTTGATCTGGCTTAAGGGCACTCTTGAATTTTCTGTATTGGCAGCCACCTCCTCCATCTCTCCTGCACCTGAGCGGCATCTCTATAACCTAAGAAGAGGCACTTCTGAGGAGATCTTTTAAACTCAAGTTTTAAGTCAAGTTTAAACAATACCAAACACCTTCCATCACCTTCCATAAATCATTCTCTGCACTTTTGTGGCAGAGTTTCCTTTTTCCTCTTCATATTCAGGTCATTATTGGCTTTATTGGGCACTTGAACTCCAGTTCTAGTCTCTTCTCTTCCCCATAACAGTTTGTCTTCCCAGCTGCTTTGTAACTGGGGTCTTCGGGGGCTGTGAGGAACACAAACCCGATGAGATATTTTACATCAGCACAAGTCCCTTGAGCACACTCCAAGTAAACCCAGCCCTCGGACCGTAAGCTCTACAAAGCAGGGCTTATTCAAACAGCCAGCAAAAAGTGGTGAGCTTGATCCACCAAAGACTCTCAACGTGCCACGTTCAGCCGCTTCACTTGCTGGAAGCATCTCCTCAGCCTGTAATGCAGATCCACTTAAACCAGCCCTTGAACCGAGGAGCATGAGAGCAGCATCGAGGAAAACAAAGGGAAGAAATTCCCACTTGTAACATGAGCAGCTGCTGCTGGTTCTAGGATAAATTAGCGCTCGGTCAGACACGAGACGTGATGGGGCTCTGATGTCAAAACGCTATCAGGGGACAGCAACCTATGAAAGGATTCTTTTCCTTTTGATAAAAACCCAATCAAGTAGCTTTATTAGTATTTAAAATCAAGGTCACCAGACCATGAGCTTCAGCCCTTTACCTATTTCGCCTGGTTCCCAGAGCCCACAGCTGGGGTTTTCACGCTGCCGTGATGAGCAGAGGAAAGTAGTGCTCCAGGAGCCCTTGGCAGAGGGATTTCCATGTCATTTCTATGTCTGCCAGAGCAGGGATGTTTTCCTGAGTGGAGAGGCAACAGGGCAGGAAGCCTATGGCTTGTGGGATGAATCCAAGCGGGCGTTGGGGCTCTCTGTCCTAGCAGAGACATCATCCCACCCAGGCAGTGATGCACAGTGGGGACATTGGCAGACGGTATAATTCTCCTCCATGTTTACTATCTCCCTCAGCTTGAGTGCATCAGTCCTGGGGTGAACCACGGGCTTCTCCTAAGACATCTTTGGGGTTTAGTCTCCCACTGGGGCTCTGAGCAGTTCAGGAGCTGTGAGCTGGAGCAATGTGCCGGCTGCTTGACCAGGGTCAGCAGGGACATGTCAGAGCTGCACCTTTGAAAACACTGAGCTGACAAGTCTCACACATCAGCCATGGGATGCTGGGCATGATGGGGTCCCACACAGCCATCCCACCTGCCAGCTGTACCTTGTTCAGCAGGGGGGTGAGTTAGGGGCTCTCACTGCTGCAGTGGGAGTGTGTGACCAGCCAGGATCCCACCACAGAGCCCTTGGGGACATGGTGCTTCACCTACTGCAGGAGACGTGGGAAAATACCACGATGGGTGACACAGGGGGATGGGGCACTAGAGGTGGGACTCATGTGACACATCAGGGATGTGTCTATCTGCTCCTTCACTAGTCACCTCCAGTGATGAATTCATCAGTCTTAAAAAGAAAAACAAAGGCACTAAATCCTTATTTGTCTGTGTGTGCTCCTTGGCAGCCTCCCAGCACTGAAAGGCTCCACTGTTGGCACTAACTGTGCTGTAACTGGCCTTTAGGGCTGACCCCTCTAATTAGATTAACAAGGGATGCTCCATTCTCACTCCGATTCCTTCCTGGGGCTCTACCAGAGTTGGGCAGGGATCCTTTCAGGGCACAGCTCCCACTGTGTCCTAGGGCTTCCTCTGAGCTTCTCCCTGCAATCCCATACCTTCTGCTGCCACAGCTCCCTGTGCCTGGCAGGGTCCCCTCTCCACCCATCAGTGATCATAGAATTATAGAATCATTCGGGATTGGAAGGGACTTCGAAAGATCATCAAGTCCAATCCCCTTGCCACAGCAGGACAAAGTGGAGAATGGGGTCTGATCTGGTCTTGTCCTTCCCATCTGCTATTTCTAAGCTAAAGGGAGCTGAGGAGATTAAGAGCAGCTCAGAAGCAGCAAAAGAAGAGGAAAGAGTAAGGAGAAAGGAGAAACCCTTGCTGCTCTCCCCCAGGCTGAGGAGATAATTTAATGTGTGGTGACGCCTCAAAGAGTTAAATCAACCCGAGTACTCTGTAAAAAGGCATTTTAGCCATTTCCATAGATAATGGTTGGGTCATGTCAAGAAGCTGGCTTTCACGAAGCCATCAAGCCATCCATAATTTAATGTTTAAAATGCAACCTTAGCAATACAATTAATACTGTTTTATTAGCCCACAGAGGCTTCGTGCAACTACTTAGAGCCATAGAACACCAGCCCGTCTCACAGCCCCATATAAATTCCTCCGGTAAGATAAACTTTTAGGTCTGCAGTTGCAGGCACTGAAAATCTGCAGAGCCAGCAGAAAGTAAATGGCTTTCCTGTTTGATAGACTATCACTCTGGAGGAATGCACCTCTGGCTTCTCCACAGAGAAATGTGCTGGTGCCAAGACCTTGGAGAGGAGGCAAGTACAGGACATACCTTGCGAGCAGCACTAAATCATCTCTTCCTGCTTCCCACACTCCCTCTCCCTGGGTATCTCTGTCTCTTACACCCACACTGATGTACAACACACACACGCACGCACATTTTCCTCCTCGGTGCCAAGAGCTGGAACAGGAATATCTGTGCAAGTTGTACTGCTCTCGAGTGTAAACTGCCAGCTGATGGGTTCCCATGACCTAAGTATCCCAAACGAGATGTTCTGCACACCCAGCCTTGCCATCCCAGACCCCAGCAGCCTGTTTGTTATGTTAGGCAGCTTAAGCTTAGGTACCTGCACCTTGGATGTCTCCAGCTGAGCCAGCCCTCCCTGCTTCCTTGACAGGCAAACCAGCATGAGAAGATTTTATAGTGTGTTATCCACTTGCTGGTTGGAGGTGTTTCCTTTAGGAAGAGCTGAACATCACTAACCAAGCCTCTGCTGAGGAGCAAGAAGAGCAGCCTGAGATGCAGGTAACTGCCTGAAGGGAGATGAATCCTACTCACGATGCTATTATTTGAGACCCATGAGGAGTACACACATGCAAGGATGTCACGCTGCTGTGATGTCCACAGCGAGGATGATCCAGCCAGAGGGCTGATCCAAAGTGCTCTAGGTCATGCAGAGCATGCAACATGCTCTTTCTGATCCCTATCACACCACCCTCCATGGTACCTACATCTTGTCCTCTTGCCTCATCGGAGTCATGGCTAGAGGATCCCGCAAAGGGAGGAAACCAGCGATGCTGACCCAACGGAAAGTCCCTCCAGAGACCACAGCAGATAGGAATCTGTAGCACTGATGAGGTCCTGGCCTATATAATCTATCAGTCCTTCTTATGGTTGGTCTTCACCCCTGGTGAATCTCTAACAGTATCCCAGCCTGCCTTGGCTCAGTGGCTTAGTATAACTCAGCCCAAGGCAGCCCTAGGCTGAGGGAGCTGGGTGTCTTGAGCTTGGAGAAGAGGAGACTGAGGGATGACCTCATTAATGTTTATAAATATGTGAAGGGTGGGTGTCAGGAGGATGGAGCCAGGCTCTTTTCAATGTCATTTAGTGATAGGACAAGGGGCAGTGTGTGTAAACTGGAACATAGGAGGTTCCATGTGAAAGTGAGGATGAACTTTTTCACAGAGCACTGGAACAGGATGCTCAGGGTGGTTGTGGAGTCTCCTACTCTGCAGATGTGTAAAACCTGTCTGGATATGTTCTTGTGTGACTTGGTCTAGGTGATCCTGCTTTGGCAGGGGGTTTGGACTAGATGATCTTTCAGGGTCCCTTCCAGTCCATGATGTTTTGTGATTCCATGATTTTTTCCAAGTCAAAACTGGCAATAGCACTCAAGTTTCATTGTGCCGTGAGCAAATACGGTGTATATTGATACCCTTGGAAACCAAGACTTTTGCAGTGATGTGTCTGTAGATTATTAAACCTCCTGTCATGTCAGAGCAGCAGTTGAACTGTCCCCTTCCATGATTCCAGTTCTGGCTTACAATGCAAACATCAACTTGTGTGTAATAGAGAGGACCAATGCAGATACGGTAAGAGATTTATATCTGTTATAACTTTCATATATTTAACTGGGCTCTTTTGATCCTGTACTACTTTGAACTGTATCTTTTTGAAGACTGAAAATAAAAAAAGTATGAAAGCAGACACTTGAGGTATATTTGGCAGATAAAAATAGCATTTAGAAAAGGTGTATTTCACTTGAAGTGGTAAGAAATCCTATTTTGCAATGAGGGAAGAGAATCAACTGTTAAAAGGGATTGTACATCTTTGATGTCAGTCTTCTATTCTCAGTATCCCACTACTACTCAGTGCTTTCTCTTCCCTCTAACAAGCTTTATCCTTCACTGGAAAAAGTTCTGAGAATGTTTATTGAGCTTTGAAATCCTTTGTTTGCTTAACACAGCAAACATCAGACCCTGCATGTGCTCTTAAGTATTAATAGATGAAGTTGTCTTTTAAAGGAACCTTAACATGGACTTTCAAGCACAAAAGGATGTGTAAATCCCTTTACTGTTCTCACTGGTGGGTAGGCAGACTCCTTGGATCATTCTGCTCCTATAATGCTAGAATAAGAATAATTTAGGGAATTTCTGGTGTGTAAAGTCCTCTTAAGGCATCTTTCTAATCCATTATAAAAATCATAGAATGCAGCAGTGGTTTGTTTGTTACAAAAATAGCTTTAATCGAGCCGCTGAGACTTCCATTTCCTATGCTGCTGGTAGAGACATGTTTCAGTAGCAACTTTACGTATCGCACTGCCATGTTTTTCTGTAATTTTGAAGTGGGTTCTCAATACTTGGTGTTTGATCTAGACTGGGATGTTACCAGTCTTGCAGTACTGTGATGTGAAGGATAAAGGTAGTACATCAATTATGTGTGCAGAGAACTCCCTTGATGGCTGAGTGAGTATAAAAAAACTTCCACAAACTCCTCTGAAACAGAAAACTTGTTATATATTAGAGAAATACAGATGAAGTCCTGTCATTACTGGCTCCATTTGAAAACCAGATTGTGTGAAGGGAGTGTTGAGAGCCATCAGCTGGAATTATAATAAGCACCTCACATTTCTAACTTAGATACTTATAGTGCTAAGTAATTAGTACTCTCTGGCTAACATAGTCGAACTACAGCAGTAGGTCGTGGACTATGTACCAGGTGTTAACACTGAAATAAGATAGCACTGTGCTCAGTGAGAAACAATTCCCTAAATTAATGTTTCCTTAAAATAAAAAAAATTAGAAAAAATCAGGGAGCGTGGTTAATTTTTAAGGTTCTACATTATCATGCACAGATGATTCTGTGAGGGAACAAAGCAAAAAAAAGCCAAACTTTTACATAGTCCATTCATGTTCTTATTAAATATTTTGATTTGTTTGTATGTGTTGCATGAAGAAATATCAGAGGCAAAAATCCTTCTGTGTAATGGTAGTTCTTGCACAGAAGGTATTATACGTATGTCTTGCAAAAACAGCTTTTCAGTTGCACTTCAAATAGCTCTACAGCAGAAGAAAAACAAATAAGTCCCTTTCTGAGTTAATCCTATTCATCATCTGGAGGGTCCATGTAAGGAAGTGATCGAGGGCTACTACACTAATATCTTTGGTATTCAGAAATTTCAAGAGACTAGGAAATATCAGTCACTCTACGGTTTCAGAATCAAGTAGTGATTTCAGTACCTGGAGTCTCGAATACTTATAACCATCCAGGTTTTAGCACAGCTTTTATGAACACAGGTGGTGGGTTATTTAGAAGATAAATGAGTCCAACCTCTCTGAAGTGCTTCTGAAAATTGTCCCAGAGGTCCATGCTACAGTGCTCCTGTAGATTGGTTTTTATGACAAAGATACCAAACATATAAAGGTTTTGAAAAACCAGTCACAGATGTCTTGTCCTCTGTACATGGGGACACCCCTGTTTTATTACAGTAATACGTCTAACCCAGTAAGTCTGAGTCTTAACATTTGTGTATTGAATCACCTTATTTCTTGAACTGCTGCTAGGTCAGTTCTCAAAGTAACGGATAGATTTGACATTGCCTGTTTTTTGTGTGGTTTCTTTTTTCTTAAGCTTTCAGGCTTATTCATAAAGCTTTAACTAGGCATTTGAAGAAATACTGCAGGATGAAACACTTGTATGTGGTCTGTACCTCACTGAAGCTGTCGCTACAGCAAGTTTAATTTCTCTCATTCCTGACAACATAAAAATCGCATAAAAGTCAGTTTGTGTTTTGCATTCAGTTCTAGACGGCTCATTTTTTTTTCTTACCTCGACCCCCAAGTTGAAATTTTAACTAGTACACAGTTATTTTACTCCGAAGACTGAAAATAGGGAGCTAATGCTATGTGCTTAAGCAGCTAAGGATGCTACAAATTGCACTTTGGAGTCCTTTTCTTCTAGTTAAGTACCACTTTGCAAGGAAATTTACACATAGCTCTGAATTCTTCAGAGACTGATTTGCTTCAGCACTGAAAATCTGCTCCTGTTCATCTCCTGCTTTCCACTAGGAGTGGAAATAAAGCTGTCCACTAACATGGAGTTATGATGCTGGCTATTAGTCCCCTTTCTTTTGAAGAACAAGAAAGGTTAAATTAGCTTTAGAACACTTTGAGTTGTCAATAATTAGTTTATAATTCTATGATAAATGTTCAACATAATCTGCACAGTTTTTCTAGGGAAATATCTCCCAAACACAAGAAATAAAATTAATTACAATAAAACTATTTCCTTAAATAATTTGGAAAATACTTGAGAAAATAAAATTGTCATGTTGAAAAGGGGTTCTTTCTGTTGACATTATAAAAATATGCATAAATATGGTGTTCAGAGTTGATGTACAAAGTTACTGTAGACATTTTTGTCCATAACTGCAGTAGTGTCTGATTCCCTGATGAGAAGAGGATGTACAAAACTAATAACTTTTCCTTATGAATTTTTCTTGAGCTGGAATACAAGAAGGTGCTGTTGAAACCACAGATCTTTGGTTGTCTTTGTAGTTTTGAAACTTCTCTGCTGTATGATCTTGGGGTATCCTGACAAGAGTGAAGTACAGTGTCCTGAAAGACCAGTGACTTTGCACCTGCAGACAAAGAAATAGGATTTCTGTTTTGCTCTGGGAGGTGATGGCAATCACAGACAGAAAAATGACACTTTTAGACATTGCTGAAACAGTGGAGCCTGTCATAAAATATATTGTACTAGGAAACAGTTTCCTGTTATCAAATAGATTCCTTCTGCTTTTACTTGTGCTTCAAATAGGTATGTTAGTGTTTCAGGAGCAAATAAATAAATATATAAATAAAACTTCAATATGAATTTTCTGACAAAATTGAAATGGTAATTTTTACTCTTCCTTATGAATGTCACCTGTGAAGGTTTTCAGGGCTGCTAGAGTCCTTTCTGCAACCTCAGCATCAAACCTTCTTGCACCTCTGTTGGACTTTTGCCAGTACAATGACTTGTGGTTGACTAAATTAGTTGCACTGATGTGAAGCTCCAGGTATAGGACAAAAGGGAGTCACCAGCTTGCTTGTGGGGAAAAAATAACACGTGGACAAAAATTATGCTAGTTTGCTCTTGATTTTGTAGTTTTAGTAAGATTTGAGCTGTATGAGGTACTGAAAGAATAAGCTAGACATGCAGATTTTGACATCTAGATGCTTTGTCCGTGGAAGTTGACTATTTCATTAGCCTTTTTTAGGTTTGTTTGTTTTTCATGAAGTTTTTAAAACTGGGTTTGTAATTAGTCTTTAAGATGACAGAAATTGTATGACAGCAGAAGGTGATAGATGGTTCTCTGTAGTTACAGTACCAGCAGAAACACTCAATTCTGGCATTTATGAACACCATTAGGTTAAATATGCCAAGCTCAGTTACAAAAGACAAATTAAATTAGGTTGATCAAATAGCTGACATATGGCTCAGCAACCAAATTTGGGGTTGTGGAGAGGCATTTTCATTTCATTTAACAAGTAAGTTGTTTGGGTTCTTTCTTATCTTTTCCTGAATGAAAGAGTCCTGTAAACAGAAGCTTGGCTGTAGTGTATCTAACTCAAAATCTTCACAAGCATTTGCTGTGAAGTTGGTCACCAATTAAAAGTGAAAAGGCAGTTTTGGGGGCCAGCTGTGTGAATGTTTGTGGTGGCACTAGCCTCCGTGCATCCGCTAGCGAATAAATTAACTCCTCAAAACCTCTAAACAGAGTTCCTGGGTCCTTTCCGTACATCACTGCACAGAACAGAATGGTTGTCTGTACTAGAAAGTAAGAATCAAGCTTGAATGAACAGCGCTTAGGATCATTAGAAATGCAAGGCTTTTGATCCTGAATGGCTGGAGAGTTATCTGATGTTATCCGATTCATCCTAACTACCTTTTCAAGTAATTTGATACTGGAATGATGATGACTCTTCTCTCATGACAGAGAGAACAGTATTGATGGACACATCCCATAAGGATTAAGTTTTAAGTTGAGGCAGTCCTTCCATCTCATGTGTAGCCAGGAATTGGCTAGACACCAGTGGAAGAGTGAGATGATATATTCAGGAGGTATTTGATTCCACTGTCTTGATGCATTGTTTCTCAAGGCATAGTACCTTTTGGTGTTTCCACTTAAAGTACCACTTTCTTCTGCTGCTCCAATGTAGATTTTCGAGATAAAGTAGAATTCTCTAATTTTCTGTGAGTGCAGAGACAACTGACTTATTTCAGGAGGAAGGGGGAGCTACAGAATTAGGATGCACAGTTCTGATGTTCTGTTTCTCTACAATGAAGAGGACAAGGGAATACAAGTCTGTGTTACCTTCGTATTACTACATGAATCACTGTGCAGATTGAGCTGATTGCATGTAGATTTTTTAGTTACTCCAAAGAGAATATTTAATGTTAGTGAAATCTCAGAGGACAAGAGACATCCTGAACTAAAATAAAGGATTTAGTAGAAGACTTGAAATGCTGACGTATGAATGTTTCATACGGACTGCAGTATGCAGGCTGCTCACTGCAATTGAGTAGTGTATAAAACCAAGGTTCCTTATCTCAGTGGGGGACCAGCAGGAGGCCTAAAGAAGGAATAAGAAAGTAAAGCATGAATCAATTGGCAAAGCATGAATTAATGAGTTCTTCTGAAGAATCAAGTCTGTTTCTCTTTCCAAAAAGCTGTTTAAAGATGTTAAAAATATGATCTCTGGAATGGATAGGAAATGCACAAGAGAATAACCCATCAAATAAAAATCTGGTAAAAATCTAAGATCAGGTTAGAATTAGTCATCTTTGATTGAACTACTGGGCTAGATGATCTCAAAGGGCTCTTCAAACCAAAGTGATTCAGTAGTTCTGTCCACCTGTGAACTAAACACCTAAACCAGTATTGATACCCTTCTCTGATATACCTGATTACAATTATGTTGATCAATTGTAGTGTCTGTGATGAGCAGAGTATAAAACTTTTTGATGGTCAGTGCTTTAATTTACCAACTTTTATAGCTGATGTCTATGATCCTAATCATGTAAGGCAAAGCTGTCTCCCATTTCGAGCTTGCGTTTAGAACGGATTCTGGATGATCCTTCTTTCTTTGGTAGCTGTGACCTCCTCAAAACTGTTGAATAGCTTTCTTAGTTTTTTGGAAATATTAAGATCTTGCAATTTTTGCCAGTCTTTTATGAGATAGTATTAAAATTACTTCAGGCACTAGTAATAGGATTACTTTCAATGCCTCGGCACTTGATGTGGTTTGTGAATGTGGCTAAACAGGGAAGAAGTACATTCGCTGTATGTGGGATCAGACTCTGAATTTGGATTAAACAAATGAGCTATTTAGTTTTACTGCTTGTTAATCAGCTACTATTTTTTGATTTCTGCATTTCTACTGTTTTATTCACTTCACAATTGCATGCATTGGGTACTATTGTCCTTCACAAATTTTTAAAAATTAAATACATGTTTTGAAAAAGGGTTTTCTTCTAGAAAACATTTCAAGAGCAGTGGAAGACATTACTAGTTTTTGAGTTTTAAAGCTCTAAATTACTTGGCACCTTTGATTTATAAAGCTTTAAATGGCTTAGGCTTTACTCGTAAGACTTGGATTATGTGGCACCCTGTGGAGATAGCTGGGAGATTAAATTGTAGACTTGAATGAGTCGGAGGTGAAAACAAATCAAGAAAGAGGTTACTTAGGATGTTATGCTTTGGCCTGGCTCAAGGTGATGAAGGAGGTAGGAAAGTTGTGTTGCCTACTGCAGGGCTAATTTGGCTGTTTGCGGGCATCAGCTGTTGCACTTGTCCTGTTTCGATAGCTATGGCAAGAAGGCCTTTGCCAGTGTAACTTGCATTCTTGTGAAATGTAAATGCATTGTACTGGTTTTGGGACCAGGTTCCCACCAAAGCTGCTCTATTGATCCCTTTTCCTGGATGGACAGGGGAAAGAAAAATGCAGGAGGCTGGTGGTTAAAGACAATGTCGGTTGAATAAAGCAGAAACCAAAAGCTACATGTGGAAGCAAAGGCAAATAAGGATGATTCTCTACTTCCCATTAGCAAAAGGTTTTCAGCTGCCATCCTAGGTTCCTCCAGAGGATGAAATGCCATCCACAAATTTCTTACCCCTCATATTTTATATCCCCTCCCTTTTCTATCTGGGCTGATGTCATGTGGTCTAGAGTAATCTTTTGGGCATTTCAGGCTAGCTGGCCCAGCCCATCCTCATTCCTCCTCAGCTGAGGACAATGTTAGCAAAAGTAAAACAAAAAGCCTCGATGCTGTGTGAACCTGGCTGAGCTTTAGCCCAAACAGTGGTGTGTTATCAACACCTGTCCAGCTACCACCACAAACACGCCACCGTGAGAAGTGTCATGGGGACCATCAGCTTCATCCCAGCCAAGCAAATACAGCTGGAAAAGGATGTGATAGAACAACCTCCTCTGCATGGGCCTGTTCTGAAGTTTCTTTCTCATGTTTGACATACAAAGTGGAATGGACTCCAGCAACGACCTGTGCAGTGCTGTTCTCTGGGGAACCAGCAGAAATAGAAGCGTTGCGTGAGAATTCACACTCCCAGCCCCTTGCTGTGGCAGGGGGTACTGTTGGAGCTTAACCTGCTTAGGTTTGGGCAGAGACTAGTGGGACATGGAGTCATAACTTCCGGTCAGTGATGGGTCAGACAAATTGTGAAATCTAAAGAAAATTGAAGGGGTGAAGGGACAGTAGAAAGCTTATTTAAGCTACCAGGATTTCTGTTATTACTAGTACCGTACAGAGATAATTTCCCACTTCTGACAGAAGAAAAACCACAGGTCACACTTTAAACTGTGACTGCAGCTTCTAATATTTTTGCAGGATTGATGACCAACAGCAGAGGCAAACACAACAGTCTGGAAAAACTCTCTAGGGTTGGTTTTCTCAGAGCTGTTTTCTAAAGGATTGTTTTGAACACAGAAATCTAACAGACACAGAAGAATGCTTTTAAGTCTTTTATTTTGTTAGAGTTGTATTTATTGGAAAACCTTCATGAATCTTCTTGATCATTTCTGACCCCTCACCCCATGCCAATTCCTGGTATTCAGGCTGAACTGTCTGCCAATAGGATAAATGTAGAGATAACGTATTTTCTTTACTCAAAGTACTCTTCACCTAATATACAAGAGAATTAGCATTTACTGCCACCTATAGCCTTATTACTGGTCAGGTAGGAGAATAGGTTGGCTTTGTTATGTATTAGGAATTTAATTAAGTGCAAGTAAAACCCCACTGTTCGTGCCCCTTGCTTTTGTCATATTCAAACTCCTGCCAAGCAGCAGCAAGACTGCAGTGAAAAGCATGGGCTGATAGCAGTGTATCGTAGATAAAACAGACATTTTCAGAACTGGACTTGAGCACTGTGTGACAGATGTATAAAAGAGAAAATCGGATCAGCAAAGTGTTCTGCTGTCATTGTAAGCGTCTCTCTTGTATACACTGGGCTGCAGATTCTGTGTAATGCAGAGGTTAGGCTGGCCACACTGCTGCCGTTGCTGAGGATTATTTAGCCAGAAGCATTGTGTAGAACTGCTGCTGAAGGTATTGCATTCTGTGCTGGAAAGACGTGTGAACCTTGTCTTGTTGTTTTTCTAAGAGACAAAACAAGAGCTTGTGGTGTAACACACCATTGTGTTTACCTGAATACGTTTTGAAAGTTGCTGGCACTGTTTTGCCAGTAAGTTGATGGTCTGCTGTGTTCTGCTTGTTGATATTTTTGTAATGCTTATAAGCTTTTGAAGAGAATTTAGATGCCTGGTGTCCAAGTCCTAACCCTTATTTTTCTAGCATTTCTTTACCATGCTACTGTTAGTTGGAGACAGAGTGCTGGGTTACGTGGGTCATTGGTCTGACCCAGCAGGCAGTTCTGTCCTTGGATAATTCAAGTTCAACACCTGAATGCTGGCACCTAAAGACTGCCACTACTAGTAGGTACAAATTTACATCTTTTAGTCAGAAGTCTAGTGTTATTATACTGTGTCATTCTTGATTTTCTTCCTAGAAATACAATTGGCACATCAGTAGGTCTGAGACTACAATTCCATATAAAACTGGGTAGTAGCTGTACTAACTGATGTAAATCTTTGTCTCCATGACATAGTCCAGAATGGAATGTAGGAGGTGTCCTCTGAGTGCTGCATGAATAAACTTGCCACAGGGATAAATAAGTCAGTTACCAGCAGCACAGGATGATCTTACAAGGATTATTCTCTCATTCAATGTGTCTGTTGGGTATTAGTCCTTCTGGACTCTTCTAGATGCCTCTGGGTGCAGCTATTATCTTTATTATGGTTAATCAATATGAAACTTGTACTCTAAGTAGACTTCATTAGATTTACAATTTGAGTCTGTATGCTAGGAAGAAAACCAGCTGCTTCCCCAATGAGAACAGATGAAGAGGAATTACTGTGAAGTTAGGTGCACAGGAATAAGAATAGATCAGAATAATAACAAAGATCAGAATAACAACAAGAATCTGATGCTGTGGTACGAGACAAATGCAACATGTTTAGGGCTAGACAAGGTGGCTCTGTGGGGACAATGGAGATTGCCCCAAAAAAACCCCTCCAACAAACTGCTAACTTGATAGCTGTGATACTCCTTATGTAAGTTGATAGGCTTTTTTCATTCAAGGGAATGTCCAATAGAGCTTTCAGTATTGCTTGTGGTTTTTCCCAATTGACAATGTTATAAATGATGATCAAGAAAGTCTAGAAAGTAAATATTATTTATCAATATTAATAGGAATTGTGGAATGAAATGAGACTGATGTAAAGCAGTACTAGATCACAAACAGTCTTAGCTTGACTATAGTTGGAGTAGGGCTCAGTTCCAGATAGGAATCAGACTTGTTCTGCTGAATTTGCATTTAATATATTTGTATCATCCATTTTGCTACCTAGAATAGAATTATCTTTTCCCTCTCTGGTTCCTAATGCTCTATCTAGATTAAGAATAGCACTTCAACAAACAAGCCTTGTTATAATGAATGCTTTTGGTCTTCTGCTCTGAGAAGCCTGGGTTTTGTCATCATTACTAACTTAATGCCAGTTATGATTGTAATTATTGCTGCAGTCCCAAAGTACTTCATCCTTGCTGAAAGCCTTTACTAAAACACTGCTATTGGTTTGACCATGCACAAATTGTATTCAGGATTACAGAGACATGACAGCCTAAAAAGAATTCAGAAACCTGTAATTAATCAGAATGTATCTAATGTTATATAAAATAATTTCCTATTTCATTCCTAGCTGTGGTTATAACTCACTGTACTGTGAAATGAGGACTAGAAGGTAACTTCCCAGGTTTAATGTTGGGAATGAACTTCATGGCACTGTTATGAGTAATAAACTGTTGGTTGACCAAGGGAATGTGTTCTTAAACTGAGAATTCTCAAAGATGAGCAGCACTGCAGCTACAAATGTATTTCTGAAAGCTGTTTGTCAAAACTTTTAAAATGCTTTTCAATATTGATTATTAGGTATTTGCAAGTGAAAGGTCTCTTTGTAAGATGTACTTCCCTTCAAGTGAATAAGATGTAAGAGCCATAAGAGGCTTCTTGGTGTCTTTAAAATATGGGCAACTTAAAAGTGATTTTGAGTTCTTGTTTGCGTGACAAAATCAATTCCACGTTGAAGACTGTTGCTTGTGTGTGATATTGGATCATAAACTGCAAACCACAAGTCACTTAATACAGCGGGAATCATGACAACATAAGTAAACTGAGACGAACGAGTGTGAGGTTATTCAAAGGAAGAACTTGTGAATAATGGGTCTTCTGGTGTTGTTTCTGTTCAGATATTGACATCACTTCCGCACCTAGCTTTAGGACCAGGCCTTCCAATCTCTGTCTTTCGCTGTCTGACTCTTACAAACACTGCTGCTACTGATGGCTATAACGCTCCTGACGCTGCTGATGTGAAAAAGGAAAAAGGCAGGAGAGTATGTAGCCAATTAACCTTTAGATGGAGCTGTTTCTCCTTGAATGATGTGAAGGTTGGAAACCCTTGGTGTACCTAGTAAGTAGTGCATTATAGGAATGGACTGATTAGTGCTGGAGTTCAGTGATAGTTGCTTTTGAAAATGTGTCTTTATCACTGCCAAACAGCGTATGGTGATCATACATGCTCAAGTATCTCTTAAAAGAACTAAATAGTGATAAGGAAAAGATGTACAGTAATATTTCAGAAGATATGCAAGTATATTCTGTGTAAATCAAGTTTGGGGATGGTTTTGTGCTATGAAAAAAGTGAATGCTTCATGTAAGAGAATGCTACACAGCTAGTGAGCTGAGCTGCTGAACACTTAACTATTTCCCTTGGGCATGAGAATAGGTTCAATTTTTTTTCCCCTGTGAGTAGCAGTGTATTTGTGTGACTGGTTCTCGGAAGGATAGGAGCTGTTTGATTTATTCCCATCATGATTAACGCAACATCTTTTCATCAATAAGGCTTTCATAATTTATCCGCAGTAACTCTAGCACAACCAGGGCACTTCTGTTAGTTGGTCCTTTAAAAGTTGTCTAATTTTCTTTTGACTTAAGTGCCACTTTAGAATGATGTGTTCTTGACATGCCTAGTTCCAGCCTGTGCACAGAATGAATCTGTTCCAGTGGTCTGCAGGACCCATAGTACCAGCCAACAGATCAGAACCTCTAGAGCATGGAGTTAACCCAAACTGCAGATATCTTGCTGTCGAGTAATTTGGGGTTGGCTGTGGGCTATATGAATTGTTCTGGCAGCAGTAGCAAATGGACAATATAGTTAGCCAAAGGACATCTCCACTATTTCTCATAAAGCTTGAATTGTTGAGAACAGAACTGACCTGCTGGGGCATGTTGGTCCAGGTAGGCCAGTATTTGATGTCTAACAGTGGCATTTCAAACTAATACTGATCAATTTGGGTTAGCCATTCTCCTTATAGTCCTGCTGCATCCACACTTGATATATCAGGGATATTAGAAAAAACTGATTCCCCTTTATAGTGTGTTCTGGTAGTGCAGGAGTATTCAAATAAAAGTTCTATGTTGAGATGGATGTAACACCTTCACAATGATGAAAATGCCACCTTTATACCGCTTCCAGCCTCTTCCTTTCCAGATGGAAGAGATCTAGAGGTGGTTGAGGCCCCATCCCTGGAGGTGTTTAAGGCCAGGCTTGATGAGGCTCTGGCCAGCCTGATCTAGGGTGGAGTGTCCCTGCTCATGGCAGGGGGGTTGGAACTGGATGAACTATAACAAGGTCAAGTGTAGAGTCTTGCATCTGGGCAAGAACAACCCCAGGTAGCAGTATAGGCTGTGGACGGGCCTGTTGGAGAGCAGTGTAGGAGAAAGGGACCTGGAGGTCCTGGTGGCCATCAGGATGACCATGAGCCAGCAATGTGCTCTTGTGACCAACAGCATCCTGGAATGGATCAGAACGGGGGTGGTTAGCAGATCAAGAGAGGTTCTCTTCTCCCCCTTTACTCTGCCCTGGTGAGACTGCATCTGGAACACTATGTCCAGTTCTGGGCCCCGCAGTTCAAGAAGGACACAGAACTGCTGGAGGGAGTCCAGTGTAGAGTGACAAAAATGACAAAGGGAGTAGAACACTTCCCTTGTGACGAGAGGGGTGACCTCATTAATGTCTATAAATATGTGAGGGGTGGGTGTCAGGAGGATGGAGCCAGGCTCTTCTCAGTGTCATCTAGTGACAAGGGGCAATGGGTGTAAGCTGGAACATAGGAGGTTCCACATAAATATGAAAAGGAACTTCTTCACAGTGAAGGTGACAGGACACTGGAACAGGCTGCCCAGGAGGGTTGTGGAGTCTCCTTCTCTGGAGATGTTTAAAACCTGTCTGGATATGTTCCTGTGCAGCCTGATCTAGATGATCCTGTTGTGGTGAGGGGATTGGACTAGATGATCTTCCGAGGTCCCTTCCAATCCCTAATGTTCTGTGATTGCTTATTCAGTCTAGCACCCAGTCCTGCTCTATGGTAGATGGGGCTACAGGGAAAATTCTGAGCTACTGTAAAAAAACCAGACCATGTGACCAAACAAACCCAACCAATGTTAAAAAACCCACAATAAACAAAAAAACTTTATTGAAAATCAGGTATGGGCAAAGCAGTAATACACTGGTCCTGTTGTTATTGTTAATGTTCTTTGGTGCAGCGTTAATCTCAAATGATGATAGGATGCATAACCTCAAAGCTGTATGAACCTATCAGTGTGTGCTTAGATACAGGTGCTGTGGAATGGAATAAAATAACTTATGGTTTTGATATTATTTTCTTAATAAGTACTTAATCATTAAACAATTTTAAATATAAATTTTGCTACTTAAACTTTAAAGGTGTTTAAAAATTATTTGTTTTCAGGTCACTGATGTTTTTTCAGCCTTGTTAAAGACTGTTTCTGGGAACAACACACAGTGTGTTAGTAAGTGACAGTGACAGGTTCTTAGAGAACTTTTCTGACTAACTACTGATGGCTGCACCAAATTTTTCTTGCCCACGCAGGTGAAATGAGGCCATTTCTGTTGCCCTTAGGATAAGGCAGAAAATAGGCTACACAAGTGAAATATTTATCAAGGTACCCAAAGCTCTGCCTTTGCAACCTTGTTGATGAAGTTCAGAGGTAACACTTAACCTGTGGGGAAATAAAAGCCCTGCCCAACAAACTAGATCACAAAACCTGGTAGCAAAACAGTTGTTCTGCAAGATAGGCCTCTGGAAGATACAGGTGGTGACATGAAGGGAACCAAGCTTGATCTGCTTACACTGAGGCTACATCAGAAGTGGATGTACTTACAGAGCAGCAGCTAGACCATCAACTTTTGCACACCTCAGTTCCCATCTATTGGACAGGTGCAGTTCAGAAGCCTCTGTAAGTACTTCGCTTGTAAGGACCATTTATCTTGAGGTGCTATCATCAGAGGAAGAGGGTGGCTTTAGAGGCTTTGCTTCAAGATTCTCACAACATCCATCTAGATTTCCTTTCCTAAGTCTTACAGTGGCTTTCTGCTACAGAATTTTGTCAGAGTCTAGATGAATTCTGTGGTTGATCCTGAAGTATGATTTTGGCTGTTATTACTTAAACTATGGATTTGTTTGGGGTTTTTTTTGTTTTGATCCTTCCTGAGATATCTTTGATTAGGCAATGCTCTTCTCAACATGAGCTCATGTTAATAATATAATGTGATTCTTCAATAGGAATTAAAGATCTTAAAATCTGTTGCTTGTTAAAATCACAATTTTGAGAAGACTGTTGTCCAAAGGTGATAGTACAGAGGAGTTGTATCAAATTATGTACTTATAGGAACTCAGGATAGCCTTAACCACAACTCTTTGACATAAATATTGTTTAACTACTGGTGTGGAGTATCTTTACCTGCTTTATCCTTACCCCATCTTTGTTTCAGTACTTACTCTTACCTTGAATTTCTGAAGACATACCAGAACCTAACTGAAACACTCTCTGGATTCTGGTAAGGCTCCTGCAGGTTGTGATGAAGCTTTTTTAGTTTTGGTACCCTTTCATTACAGAATAATCAGAATCATGCTAACAAATCCTCTTATTGCTGTATAAATCTTGCATCATTGCTGCTTGTTTCCTAGTAGTGAGTAGCTGAATGCTCTGCAACTGCCAGAGATAAACAAATCTTTGGTCAGCAAAGGCCCATCAGGCTTCTGTTTATTCCCAGACAACCCTGAAACCCTTCCCCAAGCCTTGACACATTGTTCCAGCAATGAAGTAACTGAGTAGCTCTTTCACCTGTTGTTTATCAGCATCCTAGAAGGTACCCAGGAGCTGCTTAGAACAGGGTGTAATGGGAAGCAGATGCTGCTTCTATAAAGCTCAACCTGTGAGCAATAAACAGAAATTAACTTCTGTCTTAGACTTGACTTAGTATGAACTGTGGAGAGAATATTCCAGAATTCTTCTAATGGAGGTATCTTATAGTTACATTCCAGATTTTATTTTCTTACACAATGTTGTAACTAAAGAAATTACAAGGTGACAGAATGACTTGTAACCTTCTAAAATAGGTTGTCTTTTGGTATGATGGCAGTTTACATTAGAGGTGTGATCATGTGGGGAAACTAGTAGAGACTTTGGCTCAGACTTGTGATACACAGTCGGTCTAAGTTTCACCAAGAAGTAATAGTTCTTTTGTAATTTATTAAGTACTTAAGTGATTTCAGCAACAAGATGTTTTATGTACTGGTGATAGCTATGATGCATGAACTTGCACATTGTGTTAACTACTGTGAAATTAATCGCATTCGGTACTGTGCTTACGCATCCTTGTCCTGTAACCAGCATTCCCACAGTTTCTTCTAATGTTGGATCATTTACTAATAATTCATTATTTCAGATAAATTGTTAAATGTGATTTAGGATTTAGCTCAAATTCTGGTTGCTGAGTGGTCCTCAACAAGAAGTAGCTGTTTACCTGACTATGGTGCATTACTGCAATTTCACATTAATAAACCATAAAAACTTTCAAGATTAAAGATTATATGTCAGCAGTAAAGTTTTGCCTGTTGTAAGAAAGAACCGAGCTGCTCAAGAATGCTGGAATACCTACTCCTGTTTTCCCACTCAGCTGAGCTGCCAGGTCATGCTGCTTTTAGCTAATCTGATAAGCAGCAGTGATGGAATTTCTTGTTTGGTTGTTTGGGGTTTTTTAATAAAACCAAACAAACATTTGCGTGTGTGTCTGTATTTCTAATTGGTTTATACAGATTTGCTTGTTGTACTTAAGGAGCTGTGAGTCCTGCTCTTTATGTTCAAGATCATTTTTTTAAAGGGAATTCTTGTCTTGGGAGGCATGTGGGGGAGGTAGGTCATTAGGATTTCTTCAGTACATTTAAATACTAATACAGTTGTGTTTATCTTGTTGGTATTCCATCTTACTGATTGTGTTACAGAACTAATTGAATCTACATGCATTGCTCTGTGTGCCTGGCATTGCCTTTGTGGCGTTCATTAGGAAGCAGCTCATATTTTACCCTCTGCCACTATTATTTGGCACTATTATTAGACTGCTTTCTTCACATATCTAGAGTGATTTTCATTAGCAAAGTGTTTTAGCTGAACATCTTTCAAACCTTCTGCATGTAGAATCCAGGGATCAACTTGCTTTAGTTTAGAAGACAACTTCATGCATTTGAACATAGATTTGTTTGTCATATGTTTTGTGTCTTTGGTGCAGGGATAAAATGATTGGGGTGCTTTTTTGTTACTGAATAGGACACTAAAATATGTCTGGGGCTTCTGTTGAGATGATGCAGTTGAAAGAAGTTTTGGTCTAGTAATCTTTCAGGAATTGTTCCTTGGTTCTCTTAAAATATGTTTCCTAGAGCAGCGTACTTGCATGTTTATAAATCCTTCTTGTATGTATATAATCAGCTTAATTCTCCTGTGATTCAGATTCTGACCTTCTCAAATATTTCTCTTGTGGGAAAGAAAAGCTTTGACTAACTATTCAGTTCTTGATAGACTCTTGAAGTCTCAAATTGCTTCAAAATCACATACTCTATTTTATTATGACATCTCGAGAGGTCTTAAAAGTGGGGAGTGGGAGGGGAATGCAGCGTAATTTCATAGTCTAAAGACTTTTGATCAGAATCTTCACAAGGGAACTTATATAAAAAATAAGTAAAAAGGAAGGAAGATTTTAAGAACAGCATAAAGTGATTACTTTTTCAATGATGTGAATGGATAGATACTTCATTTCTGGTTTAAATGTTTGGTTTGATTTATGTTTATGTAACTCCTATCCACATTCCCATTCCACTGTAATTAAAATATTTTAATACCCTAAATACTTGATTCAAAATACCAAGGCAAATAAATCTGCTGTGCTGTAGTATTTCAGAATTTGACTATATAGATCTGTGCTTTTTTGAAGCAGTTAGTTTGCAGAGAAGCTTCTGAAGGACTCAAGGGTATAATTCTGAGATATCCATCACTGATTGAGTTTTTAAGTCATGTAAAACCAACCAGTAAAGCAAGAGTATAAAATAGCTCCCAGAATTGAAATACCAGGCCTTTGATAGTAGACACATTGATCCTGCAGACTCTTCTAACACCAGAAAGCTACAGTACCCTGTGTCTCTCCAGACATGGAAGAAAACCTGCTGCTCTTCTCATTTTGCCCTAAGAACTTCAGTCCAAAGTCTGTGTTGCTCATAGAAACACATTTGCAATTCCACATACTCTTCTGCTTATATGAAATAAATTCAGGATTTATGGCTTAATTTTCTGCAGGGTGCAATAAGATGAAGGTAAATACTTTTTGAGAAAAAGAATGAAGATAAAATAGGGAGGTTTTAGCCTGAAGAGAATCCTCTCTTCCTTTCAGCCTGTGGTTGGGTTTCTTAGAAATTAAAAGTATGGCCTAAAATGTGTCATTTGTTAGTGATTGCCTCATCCCTTACTGCTCAATACTTCCCAAAACCTGGATTAAAAGAGTCTAAAAATAAACAAAAATGCTTGAGCATGAAAACTGGTGTCTTATTGTCCAGTCAGTTACATTAATCAGCCATTTTCTCTAATGAAAGCCGAGGCTGTGTAACAGAAATGATATTAATTGCTAGGAAATGAGGAAATCTGTCTGTGCATCAAAACCACCTCGTTGATGGGCATTGATCATCAGCAGCAATAAACATTTGCATCTGCTCATATAGACAAGAAAAGCTCAAAGCACTCCTAAAGCCCGAGCTCATCTTGAGGCCAATTACTCACCTCTCTACTGCCATAGTAAAAACGACAGTTTATTGGTTTGTTTTGTGCTCTGCTGTTGGTTTTGGGGTTTTGGGTTGTCTTTCATATTTTTCAAGCTTTTTCTACCTGTGTTTTTAGTTTTTTAAGAGCACATCATGAAATAGTTTTAAAACCAGTGATCTTTATAATGCCTTCATTTACACTTTCCTTTGTTCTAACATTGTGTAGGAATATTTCGTTGTCTGAACTTCCAGAGGGTTGTCTGTTGTAGTTAATGAAGAAATAACAGCTGTATAACAATTTAAAGTAATATTGGTAAGAAAACGATCAAGTTGGAATGTGGAAACTACTGAAACAGAAATGAACTTTTGTAAATGGTCTCACTTTTCCCAAGCTCTAAGCATGTGGCTAATGAGTGCTTGTACTTGTTGAAACACACTGTTGAAGGACTGGAACTGTGTTAGTAATCTCTTACAGACAAGTGGCTTGTTTTTCTATTGCAGATGTTCTCTTCATAAATGCTACAGCTTTTAAGCTGTTAGGGATCAGGTTTTCTTTATATTATATATTGAAATATCTTGAAATTATCCTCATCTAATTTAAAATGACTGAGACGCCTAAATATAATGACAGATCAAAATAGCTTGAATTGCTGCTGTGTCAGGGTTTTCTTCACATTCGCACAATTGTCCTGTGCATTCTAATGTTCTCGGGGTACTTGGTTTTGTTTGTATCTGTAAATACCATTGCTCACCTGTTTCTGTGCTTGTGAATATTGTGTGTTCCAGTTTTATTCTCATACTGTGTGTTTACTATTTCTCCCTGATGCTTTAGAAGACCAGAACATCTTAAAATGTTACTGTCACCTTTTCTGACAGAGAAAGCACATTTGTGTCGAAAGAAGGGTTCGTGATAACTCAACAATTGGTGTGTTTCCCCTTAGTGTTTTCAGCATGTTCCAGCTCTGGCTTGACATAATGTAGTAATGATTTCACAGGTTTTGAGGCTTTATAAGAGATAAGAGAACTGGAATAGATTGTAGTTGCTTCCTGAAGCAGCTGTTGAACCCGTTCCTGCTCCTTGCTCTGCATTGCCTGCCTGCAGCTGCCAAGATCGCTGTCATGTGTGACAGTCTCACATCTGCTTACCAGCCTTTTCCTTCAGTGTTCCTAGTTGGCCAGGATACCTCTAGGTTGTTAGTGTGTGAAACGGTGCCAGCCATGCCAATGGGTGGGCCTGAAATGACAAATGTTTTCAAAAGAATTGAAAAAACACTCTGGAGCTATAACAAAGTTTACCGGACCTTGCCTTAGTGGAGGCTTCAACATTATGTAGTACAGCAGAACTTCTATGGTCCCCTGTTCACAGCACATGCCTGGCCTTCCATTTACATGCATATAAATGTGTCTATATCTGCACACACACCTATAGAAAATCTATACAATATCTTCCCACACACCACATAGTCTAACAGCTTGAAGTTTTTTTGTTATATATCCCCTACGTGAGAGCAGCCAGAGCAGTTGTACTGCTTTACTTTTTATAGTATGTAAACACCACTCTCCACAACTGTATAGTGCAAAAGTGTGCTTTGAACCTGCACCACCTGAAGCCTTGAGAAAATTAGAAAATGGAAGGGTTTTTTCCTGTTGAAAAAGCCCTGGTATACTAGAAACTATACAAATGTTGGTAACTGTTGATGTCCCAGGATATCATTGTATCTGCTGTCACAGGCCACAAGGAAACTGATTCAAAGGAGAACAAAATACTGTATTGCTTGCAAACAGATGTTGAAAAACTTTTCTTAGTCTTTTTTTCCATCCATTCTTAGAGATAACTAAGTTATCAGGAATATCTGTGTAGAGCAAACCACTGTACAGCAACTGCTATGGTGGAGGAAGGGAGCTGAGGGAACCTGGATTCCCAATCAGTTTAGTAGCAGAATGAGCTGGTAGTAAGGAGAATCTTTTGTCACATCTTTTAACTCCTTTCTGGGAATGTAGTCAGCTTTGTTCCTGGTTAGATGGTGTATACCCCTGTCCTTCTGACACCTCTTTGATATGATACTTAGTCCAATCTAATTCTTAGGTGTGGGTTCCTAAATGTATAGTTCAAAATAACATTCTCAGTAGGGGAGCGTTGGTCACAAATGTACTGCAGCACTGTGGTGTGGTAATGCATCTGCAAAGGGTCCTCGCAGCTCCCTGCCTGTGCACCAGTGTTCATGTCCCCTAGTAGTTACCAAGAACAGAAATGAAAGCTCTTATTATACACAAATGTGTAGTTGTCAATTAACTACTACATTTGCTGGGGTTTGAGTTCCCTTTAGAGGGAAAGCTCAAGATCACTTAAAGGAGACAAATGCATGAGCTTAGGGAGCTTTTTAGATGATGATATTATTATTCCTTTTGTAATAAAAGTCCGAACTCCTGTTCACCTGTATTGTTCCATAGAAAACTCACATTACTTCACGTCACACAAAACAGCTGCTCTTCCATGTTTCACCACTTGTAGCTGCTGTGATCCATCTTAATGTAAAAGTACACACTGCTAGAAAGCTGAAAAACTCCTGCAGGCTGACAGTGTTAAAAATGCGTTCCATTTTGTTGTAAGAATAGATGTTATTTCAATGAATTTTGTGGAAACTGTAACATAGGAGAAGGAGAATTTGGGGGTGGGTAATGATATAGTGCCTTTCTTTGGAACAGATTACTTCTGTGGAAGGTGATGTATGTGTTTTAGTAAACTTGTCAAATAGTTTAGAAAAACATTACATGTTCCTGAGGTTCCTGGAATTTTGTCTTGCGTGAAGGGCTACGTGCATAGTGCAAGAAAATGAATTTTCCACAGAAAACAAGATCCTAGGGGAAGCGTTGTGTGTTTTGGGGTGCTAGTTTTTTGACCAGCAGTGTTTATTTGAAATTCTGATAAAGTTTTGACAAAAAAACTTAATTCTCCCTCATCAGTCTCTACTATAATTCAGAATTGAACAGTGACTCATTCCTGTAGAAGCTATCACTTTAAATTTTTAGTTGTTTTTATGATATTTTTTAGATTGAGATTTAGGTTGGGGATAACCTTTTTTAATGATAGAGGAAGAATGTCCAATGCTTTTGGAGATGTTGTCTTAGAATTCTTCTGCTTTTCTAGTGTAAATTTTCATGGCTCCCTGAAAGGACACCTCATATTTGGTGGTGGTTTGCCAAACATGAGAAAAGTTTGCCCCATTGTGTGTTAGTAATGATTTTGTTTTTAATTCAGTGAAACCATCAGTGCTATTGCTAGATGAAGAAAATCTTTTTTTAAGAGAACAAGAATCTCTGTCTTGTCTTCTTCCTTTTGGCTCTCTTGACATAGAGAACTTTATTTTTGGTTTTTTTGCTGTATTTTCTTAGACTTTTTTTCCTTTCTTCCTGGGGTTCAACATCAGATACATTAAAAACCCAGGCACTTCTCTGGAAGGTCTGCCACATCTACTAAATTCTGATGCTCACAAGAGAAGATATTATGGCAGCTTTTGGAGAATCAGTTGGAGAAGAATCTGTTGCTGCAATTTTTTCCTGTCGGATGCCAGGATGATGGAGTGTTCTATGTTCCCACATAGAGCTGCAAGCAGTTTGTAGTCTAACAATTTCAGTGAGGGGTACTGAATGTACAGAAACACGTTGCTATACAAAGCTGAAGCAAAGTATGTACAACTGGGAGGATTTCATGGCATCCACTGTGTTTTGAATCTATATTGAAAATTACAGGGTATTTTCTGTAGACTTTCATAGACTTCCTAAAGCCATATAACTACCGCTAATGTTTGGGGGTGGCTGTTTTATGTTTGTTTATTTTTATAACTAACAGAACAGACTAAAAGTTTTAGAAGAAATAAGTAGTTCTGGGTTTGATCAAACTTTTCCGCATAATACATCAGAAATTGCTTGTTCTATTGTTTCTGTCAGAATCTCTTCCAGTCCCTTATTTGTTTCATTTGTATTCCTCTGATGGAAGATTTAGAAGTGTCTTTTCAAAGTAGATGATCACTGGAACAGGTTGTATAGAGAGATAGTAGAGTCCTCATCCCTGGAGACATTCAAGGTCAGACTGGATGGGGCTCTGATGATCTATTAGGTCCCTTCCAACCCTGGTAATACTATGATACTATGATGATACTATGAAATGTCCCTGCTTCTTGTAGGGGGATTGGACTAGATGGCTATGGAAGTCCCTTCCAACCCAGTACATTCTATGATTCCATCAAATTAAACCAAAACCCAACTCCCCTAAAATCACAGAACAGAAGGACAAGAAACAGTTAAAAGATCAACTAAATATATATATGATTGGGTTCACTTGGAGATGGAAGTTTTTCTTAAGCACATGGCAGCATTTATGTCTTTGACTATTTGGTTGCTATTACATCAGTTATATGGGAGAAGGTATTCTGAATGGCTTAGGGATAGCTTGGTTGCTTAGCTCAAGTCTTTTCACACCTCTATGTATAGTCTTTATTACATGTAAAATAAGACATCATGTAGATGTCCTTAGCAAATATCGTACAATATTGTCCTTAACAAAAAAAAAGACTGGATCATTTTTCTGGTTTTTATCTTGCATCATAACCAAACTTTTGCGCAGCCTTTTTTTATCTTCTGCATAAAAACTAGTGGTCTGTATTTGTCTATTTTAGATCAGAAAATACATGCTTTTTCTTTTCTTTTTGGTGTCAGTTACTAGTGCTGCTGTCTTTTTCTCTAAAAATGAAAGGTGTTCCCTAGACTACATTCCCCAGCCATTCTATTTCTGTCACTAAAGCCCTTTCTTTTCCAAATGAAGTAATATTTAAAAATGCAGACAGCATGAGCGTTAGTTTGTCATAAAATTGCCAGTGGGGTTGTGTATTTTCTCATGCTTATTATTTGTGTGGTTTTAACCATGCATGTTTACTCAATATTTCTTGGCAGATTTCTTTTCCCTGTGTAGATACGTACTTGTATACAGGCACTTTCTCTCTGCTTTCTTGTGTCTGCTCTAGTGTTGGGCATCAATTAATCTTGAATACAGAGCAGTCCGCAAACATTTCTCTGATAGATCACCTCAAAATGCTTTAACTGAGTGATAGTTCCACTTTTTGTTTGCTTTAATAGGCAGCTATATTAGAGTATTTCGACAAATGATGGTATGATTTCCGTACTTCTTGTGAAAATAATCTCCATATAATTAGACCATACCTGTGAGAGATATTTGATTCAGATTTTTTAAAGTCTGTGACTCACAAGGTTATAGCTTCTGAATAACAAAACAGTTGCTCAAAGAGAAGAAAAGAAACAAGTACTTTGAAAATCAGTGGTTTGAGTTCTCTTGAGGCTTATGCTTTGAAGCTTGTGTTTAATTTACTACTTGTCTAGTGGTTAAAATCAAGTCTGGTGGTTTTTAGTTAAGTGAGCTCAGTCTTCTGACTCAGCAAGCACCTGCTCACACAGAGGCAGAGGTTACTGATTTTTTTGGTGGTTGTTTTCCTATATTTATTCCTTTTCCTCCATTTCTTTCACTTCTGCCTGAGAAAAAATGCATTCTCTGTTAAAGCCTTCAGTGGATCATTATGGCTTTTTCATATATTTTTGAGACTAGACATTGAACACACAACATGCAGTATCAAGTCTAGGCCACTCTACTGTGTTTCAAGATGAATATGCACACTCTCTGTCAAAGACAATGAGGAGGAGTTTAAAGCCATTTAAAATAATAGCTGTAGTTTGTGTCAGATGTGAACAGATGACATCCTCTAAAATGAGCTAAGACTTGTGAGGTCAAGGGGATGAGTTTATGTTCTTGTGCCTCTCAAAAATTAAATTTCATTACTTGAAACCATTCCCCAGCTGTTAACTCTATTAACAGGTACTAGATTTCCTTCTCTGAGGTGCTCAGAAGTATGTTCTGAAAATACTCAGAAAACTCTTCTGAAAACAGTTCATTTGCTAATGTCCTTTTACCTGATTTTTCTTGTGAGTGTTTCCATTTTGGTAGGATTGCACAAAAGTCATGGTATGATTTTGTATAGCTTTGTAGAACTCCAAAGCTAGTGACATCAAAGATGCATAGTCAAAAAAGCTCACAAAACCTTCAGGGAGTAAATAATATATTGACAGTCAATTTTTATGACTTAATACCTCTCCTCTCATCGAGAAAAAACAAGTGGGTCTGTCATCTCTGAAGATCAAGAGGGTTGTTTGATCACTAGTGTGTAAGACCCTTTCATCCATTGCATGCTTAACTACAAAACAGAGTTCATTCTAGTTTGAAACAGTTCTTACGGTGTGAAGCATCTGGGCAGTATTCACTTCTTGTGTTAGAAATCAAATGATCTTGTAAAAAAGAACAAGATAAAGGTAACGTGTGGAAGGGAGGTAGCTGTGATGGTATTTTTCTACTCATTTACGAAACCTGAAGCATTTTGCAAGGCAATGTTCCAAGGTTTTCTGATTCAAGAAAACGCTGAGAAGCAGCAATTAAAAAGCTGGCATTATCAGATGCTTGGTTGCTAAGAATCTTACTATTTCATTTTGGATTACTTGGAGAATATTGTTCTGTGTTTGAAGATGTGAGGTGGGAGGTGATAGTTCCAAATACTGCCCGCAACAGCAACTTCTATACATATACACAGATGTGAAGATTTAGGTTGCTTAGGACTTAGATAATTCCCATTCATAAAAATTGAAATGTCATATTCATGGAATTAATTTGGGTTTTGTGACAGAGAAAAGGATGAACCACATTCCCAGTAAATAGTATTTTATTTTGTATTCTATTCAGTTCTTGGAAGTCAATGTCTTTTTTCTTTGAGAACATAGGTTTCATTACAACTTATTATTGTTTGTATTTCCATGGACTTGGTCTCCTGCTTAATACCGGTTGAGTCTTAAGTGTTTTACTGCACTTCTGTCATCTGTGTTTTACGACAGAACCTGAATGTAGCTCATTTAATCAAACTGGACCAGACTATTGTAATGGGGACCTCTTAAGAAAGTTGCAATTCTAGGTTTGACCAAGTAGAGTAATAGCAATACTCATGTATCCATAAAGCCTGGTCATTTCAACCTTTAAAGTTAGCAAATCTCCTTGAGTAGTCAAATACATGTCCAGTATTTATGGATTATTTGTGTTTTGCTTGCTTCATGACATCAGGCATTACTGAACTCATGATTGCTAGGAAGATGTTTCAAGTATTGCTGAAAGACAGTCAGAGAGCTTAATCAGATGCTGAGAGTGAAGGTGAAATGAGACAAATCCTTTAGAAACAGTGTCAATTCAATTTATTTCCATTAGAAAACACTACAGAGATTTATAAGCTCAGAGTATCAGTAATTTATAATGCTTGCATTTGAGATTTTAATTATAGTGTTGTTGAACCAAACTCTGTGTTGTTAATTATCAGACAGCAAAGGCTAGCATTTCATTACTAAAATGAACTGTAAGTTTCCACTGTGTCTTTCTAGCTTAGTTCCGTGGTGGAGGCACAAGGGAGTAGGTGCACGCAGTACATAACTGCTCTGTTGAAGGCAATTCTTGTGAATCTGGTAGGTGATAAGCCTTAGAGTATACAATGATAACCAGTAGCAACTGAAGTAGTCTCCCTATAATCCTGACGATTAAAGTCACCACAAATCATATGAGCCAAGCTATACCTAAAACTATGCTAGAGACTTGAAAGGTTTCACACAAATTTTTATACTGGCACAGGCAAGTGTGGCTTTGTTTTGAATTCTTAAAAGAAAAGGAAATGTCTCTTTCTCTGGTAGAAATTGTGTTTATTGATTGCATTGTAACAATTGGCACTCAAAACATGTTGCTGCCTGGCCATATATAATTTTATACATAAAGAATACTGAATGACATAAGGAAGTCTTTTTGCACTTGTCACTGCAGTTCTAACCCATCTCACTATTAACAATTGGTTCAACAGCTTATTACTTTAGATACCCATCATTTTAATGTAATGATCCCCTTTCACATCCTTTTCCCCCCTAATTTGAATGTAAAGTATTGCACATGGAACATGTCTTCTGGTTAGGAAAGTACATGTTTATTAAATTTATAAATCAACTAACAGGATATTTTGTGAGGTGTTTTTTAATTCTTCTGGAGTAATTAATGGTCTAAGTTCACAAGAAGGAAACCTGTGGCTTCTGAAGTGTTTCTGAAAGGTAGAAACACATCTGCCTAAAATCGAAGTTCCCCTTAAGTTTACCAGAATTGATAAATGTTTAATATATATGAAAATAAGCAGACCTTGTTTGTTTGATAAAACATTCCTGTTTACATGACACATTCATGTGCATCTGGCCTACAGGAATTCAATGCATGGCCTTTTTAGTAATGTCAGACTTGTTTTTTCCTAACAAAAAGCTGAAAAAGTGAACACTGTTTTTCTGTAGCACTGAACTTGGGCAAAAACCCCATATCACTTAAACTGTGCCCTCCAGTCTATGTATGAATGCGTGGTACAACTTCTTTTCCGTTGGCTAGAACACATGTTTAGAATTCACGATGGTTCATTGCTTCAGTATCAGATGTTCCAGGATAGGTAAATGGGCACAGAATTAGAGCAGACAAGCTGTGATGTAAAAGCAGATGTGCACAGTTCTTTAACACATTGGAAATGCTTTTAGCCTAGTGCTTACAGTAATTTAGCCAAAATAATCTTAATCTGCCCCTAAATCTTGTATTTGCTGTGTCACTATACCACGGCATGGATTACTTTCAGGTATATGCATTCAGTGTGGCTTTTACACCACCCGAGATGGATCGTCTGCAGAAAGACAGTCCTTTTCTCATGAGTTTAAGTTGCACCTTGGCAGCAAAGGCAGATGTGTTATAAAGTGTGTTTCTTTCCAGCTCCCTTGATTCTTTATTTCTGTGATATCCATCTCTGTTTGTTCCACTTCCTAAGAGTTTCACCTCATTGCCCTTGCGCTTCTCTTCTCCTTTGCTGCAATTTTTTTACTATTTGAGTTCTAAGGGATTGTCTCGCTGTTGTGCCTGTATTTTGCTCTTCTTTCATGACCTCTATTTCTTCTGCTGCTGAAGATAATGTTTCCCTTTGCTACTCACCGATGGGGTTGGTGCCCCTGTCTCCCTGTTTCTCCTCTGACTCCACTTTTTCTCTGCTGCTGAGCACAACAATTTGAAGTGGAAAGGTAGATTAGCAAGTAAACTGATCAATGACAATTCTGTAACCTTCTTTCCAACCTGGAACTCCCAAACTATGAATTTTGCTCCGATGTGTCAACCAAAACTTAATTCCATAAGAAGATTTAAAAAAGGATGTGGTAAAAACAGACAGTAACCACCACAGGGAGCTTCTACCGTCGTATCTTTTTCAACAGAACATTAGATCTTGGAAGTTGTACTTTTAAAGCTTTCCTTGGAAAATGACTTTCTTTCGTTCTCTCAGAAACTTCATGCCCTCAGGATAGATACCGCACAACAATCCCACCCCAGAGAGAGGTGTTACGTTTAACTGAATTCTTCCTCAACGTGTGGCAGTACCTATTTGCTGGGTTGATCTTGCTGATTGGTTACTAAATGGAATAGAAAATTATACAGTTGCTGTAGGAACTTGATTTGTGAAAACAGAACTACTGTAGTAAAGGAGCGGGTCTTGTAGTCACAGTTAAGTGCGGGGTTTAGGCCTTAAAAATAGCGTGCAGAACACGCACAGTGATAAAATAAAATGTATTTTGTTAGGGAAGAGTATTTTATCTGAGGAGCAGAAGGCATCTTCTGTGTGGGATGTTTTTAGAACGAGGCTTACGTAAGCTCTCCTGTCATTTCCAAGTACAAAATGTGTATTTGTGTGCTGGGAAGCTGCATCATCGTTAGCTCTTCCTTTTCAGAGAGTTTCTGGCTGTTGTCTCAGTCTTCCAAAGACAACAATCACTTATGTTGATTAGAAAGATAGGAGTAGAACCAGTCGGACAGTTAAGCTGTCATCAGGATTTTAAGGAGCAATGGCAAGGAGCACTGAATTTGTCAGAAAGGTCTCTCACTTCCCAAGAGAAACAGTGAGATGAAGGCACATGTGAAAAGCTTTGTGATGGCAACAGTACCACTCTTCACTCTTAGTTCCTGTTGCAGTTTGAAAACTACCAGAATTTTCAGATGTATAGGTTTGTGCTTTCATAAAGAAAAAAAGTTGTGTTGCTTTAAGAGGCCCCCCCTGCAGTGGCCTGTCCTGGGGGAGGTGACACTACAGAATGGTCCCAGGTACCTGCTCTTGAGGGATGGGCTAGGTGACAACATAAAAGGGGCAAGTGATCTTAGCCCTGCCTCTTTTTGCTAAGGGCTGCTGCCCCGTGCTCACCTCCTCAACACACACACACGTTTCCAGGGTGGTGGGGAGGAAAAGACGGGCCTGCTACAGCCCAACCCTAGCCCCAGCTCAAACCCTGGCCCAGCTCCGCCACAGGGAGGGACCCGGCTGCTCCACATGGCCCTGACTCTGGCTCGGCAGCGGTGGTGCCGGGTTTAACCCAGCCCAGTCTGGAGCTGGCACTGCGGACTGGAGAAGCGAGACCTTAGTGCCGATCTACCATGCCGCCCACCACGGAGCAGCTGTTCAGTGACCCACGGTGACCTGAAACGATTCTTCCTTTTCACCCTGGAGCTGAGACAGGAGGAGAGGAGGAGGGTCATGGAACCGTCTTGGCTATGTTTGCAGAGTTTGGGGGTGCTCCTGCTGACAGGGCCATGCAGTCGGCCTCCATCTTGCGTCCCGCACGTGGCCAGGGCCACGTGGCCTCCACCGCCATCTTGGAGAGCGCTGATCAGCAGGAAGAGAGACTCTTTGTCATTTCTGATGCTGAGGAAAACAGCGGATGCCAAAGTATTGGAAAGAATTCCTTCATGCTTGGCTGAAGAAAGCAGAAGGACTAGAGAATCCTTAAACCTTGGGTACAAAAGACAAAGTCTGGGTTCTTTGTTTGAAAGTATGTCTCCTGCAGCTCAGGCGCTGAGGAATCAGGCCTACCCGATCAGCGTTGAGCTGGAGAAGCTATGCTGAAGGATTGAAGAATTCACCAGTCTGGACAGCCGAAGGTGCTGCTGTTTGCAGGTAGGGGTAACACATGAATAATCGAGAGGGTGGTGGTACTCATCTCTACTCGACTGACGTGTTCTTTTCCCAGGTCTCCCAAGGACTGATACAATGGTAATTTCCCATTGTATTTTTCTCAGAATATGTGATGGCATTTGTGACAGAGTCTAGTTTCTGTGTGCTAACTTGTTTAATCTTTTCTTCTTTATACAGTTATAGAGTTAATAAACCCTTTTCCGTTTTCCCTAAGCTATCCATTTTCTGACAAATTTTATCTGAGATCTCACTGAGACCTAACTACTCTGTTTTATTTTCCTTTCTCTTTAATTGTGGTCTTGAACCTACCATAAAATTCATTGTTGAAAACCGGGGAGCAAAGCAGTTTCTTAGTTTTAACCTGCTTCAGTCCCTCTGGTTGCAGTGAGTTCAAAAATACCTAGTAAAAACATGGTGGAATCAGCCGGGCACTCTCTCTAGCAGAGAGAGGTAGAATTAGACCATAACATTTCTAAGCTAGCAAGGATACAGGAGTGAATTTGTGATAACCTTTGTCAAAAGAACCTTCCAAACACTGCGTTTCAAATTGGTTATAATTTCTGAAAGCTAATGAATCTGTGTTGAAGGAATACATCACATGCTGTCCTTCTTTCATGGAAACCTGTTCCTGTTGAAACCTGTTCCTGTTAATACCTGAGGACCTGAGTTGCAACGTAACAACTATGAGTGCTTAAAATGAATGGATTTTTCTTATTCTTTATCCCACTTTTTTTATTCTTTTCCTTGCTTTGTCTTGGTAAAAAATGGAGGATGATTAGAACACCCAAAGGGATGAAATAATGATCTCGGTGGGAAGTTTGCGAGCTCAGAGATACTGCTGTTATATAAATGCACATTGTGGGTCTACATAAATCTCTGTGCCAGTGGAAACTAAAGTGCTGCAGTAGGTTTTTCTCAGTACTAGTTCAATTTACAGATGTGGAGTAACTGCTGTAGAAAGAGAAAATGATGAAATAATGTGATTTTTAAGCAAATGTTTATTCATGAAGTTCCCATTTTTCTGCTGGTCCTATCTGGCTGACTGGTCTCTCAGCAGGTTGTGTAACGAACACCACATGTTAGAGTAGCAGGCACAAAACAGCAGTGCTGAGGCATCTGTTCCGCAGTCACACACACACAAAAAGTTAAAACTCAGCTTGGCTGAAATAAAGTATTTTATTTTTCCACCAGTTTTAATATAGCAGTGATTCAACTTGCTTACTGATGGCAATAAATTATATCTGATGCTATAGGAGGCTTTTTTGCTTGTGAAAGATTTAAGCCAAGTGTGTCCATAAAAGAAGTTAACCTTATTTAGTATTCTGACCTACAGATCTTGCAATTTGACATATAATATCTATTTAGTACAAAGAGAACTGAACATCTTCCCATGCTCTGTAAAGGACTTTGTTCACATCTCTCTTTCACTGCTGACATATTGCCTATATTAATTTTAAGGTTACTTTGGGCATTCTGAACTATTGATTTTTGTGACTCAGTGTGACTCATAAAAACTCTTCTTAGATTTGGTAAAATTAAAAGATGATTAAGGGTGTTATATAAAGTGAAAGCTCTATCTAATGGTTTGTCAGCTTTGATAGTGGATGGTTTGTTTCTCCTGCATAATCTTCATGTTCTACTATTTGTTTGAACTGGACTAGGGTATTTCTATGGTATTTGTAGATTAGAAAGAGAGAGGTATCCATTTCACATCTCTAGAATTCTGAACAAGTCATGTTAGGATTTATGTCATCAAGGAATAGCAAATAATCTAAGTGCTGGGTTACGTAAAGATAATACTGATGCTACTGTTAAACTAATGCAATAATTTCAAGTGGATTTACATAAATTCAACAAATAAGGTACTGTGAGTTTACTTAGTCACAAACAGACAGTAATTTTGCAAGTTAACTTGGTAAAGGAGAAAAAAAATACCTGAAGAACGACTTTTGGCTCCTTTCTGCAGTAAGAATTGGTTTATATCTGTTGTACAGTGAAGCATCTGACTGTATTCTCCATTTTAGGGCAGTGAAAGTGAGGTTACAGGTGAGCATTCGGGACGTAGCAGTGCCGTACAAGCTGAGTTTGTCATTTGCAATGAAGCCAGCATTCTTTTTCCCATGAAAAGTGGGGAGATGGCTTGTCTTTGGCATTTTGGTGTGCATTACTGTACCTTCTGAATAGATGGTCGGCTGATTACTTTCTCCGATTACAGGTAGACCAATTTGTATAGCAGCAGCACAATAATTTGATTGCATCCTGCAGGAAATGTGTGTGTTCAGATGGCTAAACCAAACTTAGTCCACCTGCAAGAATGAAAAGAGTGCCAGCCTCTGCTGGTCTCGGTTGTTAAGGGATCGGTTGTACAGAGTCACTGATTTGGGCCAACGTGTGAGTCACCAGCATCTTTATTTTCCCCTTCCTGTATGTAACTATTAGAAATAGCTGAACATGTTGCAAACAACCGTGTGCATCTTGTTCTACACTTGGACAGGTGTTCTGTCCAAATGTTACCTTGTCAGGTTCTTCCATGCAAAGCAATTACCCACCCACATGTACTTAACGCTCTCTCTCTTTAGTGAAATCTGTTTAGTCCTCTTAGGGCTTGTATGTACCTTGCTGTGTTGTCAATCCTGTGACAATTACAAACGGCCAGATGCCATTGCACATACTAGCTTCAATGATAAAAACTAAAACCCTATTGTAGCTGCACAGCTTTCTCCTCAGCAGGAAAGACAGGAATTCTTGCTTGTAACAAAGTTGAAGTCAAACTTACCTGTAAAGGATATTAGTACTTGCTGAAGTACTAATTAGTACAGAGCCTCTGTGTTATGTTTAGCTACTTAGTAGCTTTCCTACAGTTTTAAAAGCAGTTAATTGGCTTTTGTATGATGTTTACTCATTTTTGAAATATTAAAATCTTCTAATAATGCTCCTTCTGAAAAAACCCACAAAGGACCATCATCAAGACCCCCCGAAAACCCCCATTCTGCCTTTTATCTTTATTCCAGGTTACACAAGCTGTAAAAAAACAACAACAAAATTAAGTCTGACACAATTCTGGACTAGAATACAGATATGCAGAATGGCTCTGAGAACAAGTTCATTTTGTGACTGTTCCGTCTTTCGTAACAACGTAAATGTAGGAGATAATGCCAGTGGAACAGAGAATTATCTCAGGTTAATAAGTGCCTCCTGCTACTTAAATGTCAGGGCAAAGATGAAGATTTTATGAATAATAAAATTTGATAATATTTCAAATCTATTAAGTAGTGAGAAACAGTAGTCATTTCTGACAGCTACTCTTACCATTCTAACAGCTTTGCAACAAGCTGATGCAGCTCATGTAAATCCTTACCATAATACAATAAGAAATTAAAAAAACTTCTATAATTAATGATTGAATGTTTAAATAGAATACTGGAGACCTATTTCAAAAAGGTTTAAGTACTCCTAAGGTCTTCACTTCAACAGTAACCACTATTGCAATCATCCTGTGGCAAAGCAGTTCATGTTCTCTTGAAAGTGGAATGAAAATATTTGGAAGGTATGGTGGATGTTGTAACATTGACAAGGACAGAAAAGTTCCCACCCATATTACAAAGCTATTCAGCACCACTTGACCTACCGTGTCTAAAAATATTGTAAAGAAGGAAAGAAGGTGAAGGGAAGAAGAAATGATCATATCTAGGAAATTTATATGTAAATTTATATTCCTGTAAAATAAACCCACAAGCAAAATGCAGTATGACTATCCTACTGAAGGAGAGGCTTTGTCTTTTGAGGGAAGTTTTGGAAAAAAATATTTAACAGATTTTAACTTTGAGGAAAGGTTTCTGTGTTCTTCAGTCTTCACCACAGGAGAATACAGAATAATAATACGTAAAATGCCAGTTCCAAGAGAAGAGACTGGTAAAAAAATAATACATCATAACTATTTTGTCTATAGAGCATCTCAGCTGTCCTGATCCATCTTGGAATTCTTTTTGAACAGCCTGAAACACATGGTTAGTTTACTTGTGGTTTCACTTTTAATACAATAAATTTTCAATGTTTCAGAATGTTGGCTAGAGTCCTGTTTAATTTGGAAGAAAGTATTATCACTACTTTACCACCTTGATTGTTTTCTGCCTTTTGTTAATTAGGACTTTATTGATTTCTGCTAGTAACGTGACTTTCCCTGAGCATTAAGGCTATAACATGTGACTGTGAAAGATACCCAGATGTTCATGTATTAGAGAGCCAAGACGACTGTGGTCCTAGAAGGGTCCTGAGCAGGACACTAGCTCAGATACTTGACTCATTCCATAAGTCAAGGTATTTTCATCACTTTAAAGAAAAATGCATCAATGAAAAACCTATCTGATTTGCAGGTAACTTATGATGGGTGCAGTGAAGAATTTGCTATACTTTTGTCTCCATTTAGTTTCAGAGTTTTTTTATACGACTAAAATATTTCTGTTGCAGTGTTGTTATCTTTTGAGTCTTGGGTTTATATTAATACATTCTCCATACTAATGGGACTGTGTGAAAAGTATAGTAGCACACCTTCTGTTTCCACTGCTATGTATTAAGCGATACTGTTCTGTCTAGTACTACTATGTATTAGATGAGGAAAAATTTGAGAGGGAAAAAAAAAAATCAGTTTAGTGTACTAAATGGTTACCTGGTTTTCGTTCTTTGTTATTCCATTTCCCAGAACAGGGAATAGTACTTTTTAAAATCTGGATCTTCTGTGAGTGTTTTGCTTTCTGAACCTTTGCAGACTTAAAATATCCTCAACATGCTTAGAGCAGATGGGTGGTGAAATGGTCATGTGCAAGGAAAACAGTCATCTTTTATCTCCTTTTCCCTTCTGCACACTTCAATGCTCCATGACAGTAAGACGTTAGGTTTGTTCTTCCTAATTCTTTGTTTTACAGTTCAGAAGATCTAATGGGAATGTTGAGTATACCTGGTTGGTCGTGATTTAACAGTATGCTGGTTCATTGTGTACTGTTAGACTTCTCACTGTGACTGTGATGCGTATTTTAAGCTGATCAGTGGTGCTTACCATGTCAAACAGGCGTATCTTGTAGAGGTTACACAGTCACATCAAATTCTGGCATACTTAAGGAGATCATGCATCGTGTTTTGAAATTACTTTAAAGGGCAAACTGACAGTGTTTTGTTTTTGAGTGTTTAATCCTGTCTATAACAAATTAAATTTTGTCTGCAGAAAATAAATTTTTGAATATGAAGTAACTTACAGCAAGAAAATCCATTGGGTCATCTTGATAAACATAACTTCGTAAGCCTCACAGCCATTTGACATTATGGCTAGTGAATGCACTTGTGTTTGTGTATGCGGAAAGGTAGAGAATGAACTAGATATGTTTAATTCATTTGATTTCTTGTGAGGAAATATTGGATTCTGTGATTTTGGCCACCTCAGAGTAAAACTTGTATATGCAAGCTTTAATTGAAAAACAATAAGCCATTCTCAATGTAGGTCACAAAGTCCTTTCAAATGTAGTTGGTAAACAAAGCGCTGTTTTGTAAAACAAGCTGTAAAGTCAGATACTTGAGTGTATTAAAAATAAGGTGCTAAGTTTTTAGGGTTGTAAGAATATTGGTGCTAATGGAAATCCCTTCTATTTTGGTACAAGACTGTTATCTGTAGGCAATTCTATCACGTAATCCTTTCAGTAAATTTTCAAATTCCATCATAAAGCCATCACTGTCACAAGGAGATTGTTCTAAAATTTCATTACTATGTTGAAAAAGCCTTTTAAATTTCCAGCTTGGATTATTTCAAGGTGCATCAAAACCCACTGAATCTTACTGCAAACATTGCTCTAATGCTCTTTTCAACAGTACAGAGTAAACAATAAGAAGAAAGAGCAGAAAGTGTCTTGGCAGAGGCAGAATCATCAGAAAAAGACAGTATATAATAAGGATTAGTAGGATTAAAAGATTAAAGTAAAAAAGAAACAGGCAGTGTTCCTTGCAAAGCTGACCACCTTGCTTTAGCCTCTGCTTCTTTTCCAGTCCCAGCTGCTCTGTGAAGGGTTCAGAAAAAGATGAGATGGAAATTCTCTGTTGCCTTCAAGTTGCAGGCAGCCTGCACAGCATTGTGCTCTGTACTGCAATCAGAGTTTTATTTATCAAATGACAGTTACTGGAAACTGAGGCAGTTAGGTGGCTCCCTGGGTAAACTAGCTTGTCACACAACCAAATACTAAATGGTTGTGAGACAAATTCTGATGACAGATTTTGATGCCAAGTACTAGTTGGTCTACTTGCAGACCTATTTTCCTATGGGAGTGAGACTTTGAGACAGCATTATTAAAAGCATTAGGACTAGTACAGTTTGCACATGTGCTACTGTGTAAGAAGTAACTTCTTGGATAAAAAAGAGATTAAAGAAGAAGAACCTTAGGAAGTAAGAAAAAAAGATTTAGTGCTGTGAGATTTTGAGGAAGTACTTAAAATCTGAGTAATTCATAACTTGGCTTGGCTAAAGACAATTACAGCATTTCATTTGCCTCAATGCAGTTCAGTCTTTTGCCATTCATGTACTAGAGATAAAAATAAAGTTACTTGAAATATCTGAAAAAAATTCATGAATATTGTTTCTTTCTTTAGTCTCTAATAACCCTAGAAATGAAGTAGAAAATGGCAGCTGTGCTAACGTTTTCTTTCTTGAACACAATTTATGCATTTTGCTAAGAACTGTATTTCCTGTGACTTGTGTAAGATAAAATTAACACACAAATGATTATCCTTACTAGGTAAATCTACATTTAAAAACAGTATTTTACGCGTAACACAAGTTGACTTTGACCTAAAGGCCAGGCTGCTCAGGGAAGTGGTGGAGGCATCATCTCTGGTGGCATTTGAAAAAGGGCTGGATATGGTGATTTGGAAGATGGCTTAGTGGTTATGGGGTTGTAGGGTAGATGGTTGGACTTGATGATATTGGAGTTCTTTTCCAACTTTGATTGCATGTATATCCTATTTTATATATATCTTGTTATAGATATACATATGGGTAAGTTTTCAGAAAGGACACAAGAATTGTAACTACCTTAGTTACAATTTTGGTATTGTCTTTTCTAAACCTTTAGTAGATAAATGACTCATTACACCTGGGATTGTGACGTGTTGGCACAGACCACCATGCAGGCTGATAAGTTGCCCTGGCAAGACTAAGTACTGTAATAACTACATTGCAAATGCCATGTCAAAAAGGTTTTTCACAGGGTAGTGTTTCAGTCTGAGTAGTGGGGGGACCTTTTGTGACAGTATCAGCATTTCTGATCACTGGTTATAGCCTTTCCCTGCATTTTGCCAAGAATTAGCATGAGTAAATTGCACTGTACTGACTGTGTGCTAGAGCTGATGTGTTCTTGCCTCAGCAACATTAGTATTCTGTGTATGCATTTGATCTTTTAAGTGGTCTGTCAGCTTTGAAATACATGGCTCAATACAGATTTCAAACAGAAAACCAATCCACAACGTTATTGAACAGGCTTGTTAATGACCGTGAATTAAAATATCAATAATTAGCCTTTTACTCTTGAGTGTGTTAGTGTGCCATACCTGTGTAAGACATGGTGAAATATTCCAAAGAATATTCTGAACCTTTGGTATTTCTCAGCAGGTGGGGGCTCAAATCATACTTTTGTTAGCAAAGTCTGGCTTCACCCCAAAACTTGAATCTCTCAGAATGGGGCTACCTGTTGTTAAGGACCTGAGAGAGCTGTTGACCCAAGAACATGAGGAAATACTGAACTAATTGTGCAGATGATAAACAACCCTTCAAATAGTAGCAAAAACAATAGGTGTGAATCAAAACTCTCACCTGGCCTTATGACAAGTTCTTTTATCATAACAGAACTATCTCAAAGTTGCATTTGTGGTATTGGATTTCTGATACCCAATATTTGCTTTATGGTGCATATTTTTATTTCTGGAGGAAAATAGATAATCTGCTGCCATATGTTCTACATTCTTTGGTATAAAACTGCATGCTAGGAATTAAGGAAAGTGAATTTAAGTTCTGCCGAGATGCTGCAGAACCTCTGCTGGCATATTGCTGTGAAAATCAGTAGAATTGATTGTTCTGTGAGGTTAGTTTCTTAAAGTAGTGAAGAAGCACTGCACAGAATATGTAAAAGCATTTCTTCTACTGGTCTTTAATGTCAAAGGCAACTGGACAGTTGGTTATCTAGTCATGTCTCATTGCTGTAAAACTTGTATTTTTCCTTTTTCATGGTATCGCCTTCATATTTTCATGAATTGCATCATTTTAATGCATGAAGCAGTTTGTACTGTGCAGAGAGGGCTTCTCTGTGATTCAAGAACTTGCAACAATATTTAAATTAGGTGTAAGGTACCATATTTCAGCTGCTGATATGATCATTTATGACTAACCTATTACAATTTGTTAGCACAGAGCTGACCTTTTTCTTGTAAGCAAAGGGCACATTTTACAGCTTCCTGCACATGTCTTATCTACTTAGAAGGTTTTACAGAAAAATAAGATGTAGTGACATTTAGTTTTATTCTAGTTCACTGCCATTAACCTCCTCCTACTGACTTTTACATAGTTGTGTATAGGGCTTTGTCAAGCGAGCACAAATTAGGCTTCGCTGTTTCAATCTGAAGCTCAGTTAGCTCTACGTTTTGCAAAACTGCAGTATTTGAATACTTAATGACACATTGTGTGTTGCTGCCTATGAGACACACTTACACAATCACTTAGAAAACACAGCTTCATCATGTAAATACTCACAATTCTTCCTTGCTCTGAACCATTGTTCTCTTAAGTGCTCATTGACTTCCCACGAGGAGTCTTTGCTGGTTAGCCTGCATCCATGTGCCTGTACACAGAGAGCTGGATGGGAACCCAGCTTACATGGCAAGGTTGTTTTCAATATTCATATTTCACTTGGTTTGCTTTTCCTTTTGTGCCACACCTTGCTATCTAGTGTGCTCAGTGCTTTGCTTTGCACCCCATGGATCAGTTCAGAGTTGAAGTTAAAGTAGTATGGAAGGTTTCCACAAGCACATCTATACTTTTTTTTAATTCTGGCATGTTTAATGGATTTGGACATAAAATCTAAGTCGTTTCATGGGCTGTTTGACATGTATGGGAAAGCGTAGCTCAAAATGAGGTTTTCCTTTCAGTTAATCTCATGTTTGCAGTCTGTCAGCTTTACTGAAAGATGGGTACTTTTACTGTGTGAGTAACAAAAGAATCATACCATCCTTCCTCCACCCCCATGGTTAGCCTTCCTTGAACATGTTCATGAAACTGATAAATGTTTTCCAGCAGGGAACATTAGAAATGCTCCAGACTAAGAGAAAATAAAGTCAGAACCACATAGGAAGCTGTCTAAACCAGCTTGGGAGTCACCTCGAGTTTTAATTATTGTTCTGAATTGATAGGCTTTTCTGGTGTTACTACAATTTCCAGTTTGGGCAATGTTGATGGCTTTTGAAGTAAGAAAAATTGGTGGACATACATTCAGTCCAACTATAAATCATTTACTGCCAAATATGTACTAGACCATACTTACTACACTCAGTAATGTATTTGCTGGCTAAGAATGTTTTAGATTTCTGTCTTACCCACACAGATCTTTTTCCCCTGTGATGAGTGAAAGCTTGGAGAGGACTGTCATTTCCTTTGAACACTTTTTTCGTCCTTTCAAGACATCTGTCTTCAAGTATTTTGAACTTGTCTTTGGACTACAAAGCTGAAATAACCTGAACCTGTATTTGGGTTCAGGTGTTTAATTAAGCCTGTGTCATTTCCATGTGACGTGGCTCTGGTCCTTGGGCCAAATAGTGAGTGTTGTCATTTATTCACAGAGAGACTTTTTCTTGTATGCTTTGGTTATTGCTTTCAATTTTGTGTTTTTTAGCTGGGTTGTGCTTTGTCAGTAACAATCAATGTCCAAAGCATGTTTCTTTCTTCCATGTACAACTTTATAAATTAACATAGTGGGTGGTTTACAGCTAAATTCCTACTATTGTATAAAAAGATCAACTCAGCAAGTAAAAGAATAAAACTAAAACCAGGAAAGCTGTAAAAGCTGAGATCTTATATGGTAACAGCTCTGGGTTTTGTCTCTGAAGAAACAGTAAGTGCTACAAATGCATCATTATCTAAAGAGGGTGGGCTAAGGTTTATTTGTTTGCTGTTTAACTCTTTTATTTTTATCAGTAAGAGAATGATGAGCTTGACTTCTGAAGACTGATCTTGAGGCATTAGTTTCTTATTTATATACATAGGAGAGATGGATTTCTGTGGCAGCTTATAGTTATTTGTTCCTATATAATTAAGGATAATGACAAAGTCCTTACATGAAATTTACATGAGAAATTTTGCTTTCTGCAGTGCTTCGGTAAAAATAAGATTGCAGGAGATATCACCTTGATAAACAGTTAAAATAATTTTGCACAACACAGTGAGATATGGCAGCTAACGTGCAGCTTAATATCTAACACATTAGACACCTTGAACACTAAATATATTGTGACTAGATTTGAAAACAACTAGACAGTTTTATGGTCACATTAATTACATGGATACATAGAACAACAAAAATGAATAAGGAAAGGTGGAATCAGGAAAGGTGTTTCCCTACCAAGTACAGAATTGTGCAGCTTGGCACTGCTTGTTCTCTTTGCAAGTAAAGGAAAGTATTTCCGCTAAACGTTATGGACATTCTGTAATGCTCTTTTCTTCTGAAACAACTGACTATATCTAAATTAGACTTGCCTCCAGTAAGTTATTTTTATTATATGGGAGATATGGGTCAGGCAAGATTAAGAAACTGAATGCAAACTGACAGTTAAGGACATGATTTGAAACGTGAGAGTAGAGTTTTCTGGCTTGCCAGGCCATAAGCCAAGGTACAAACGTGTCTCCAATGAATGATGAGCAGATGGGTGTTTTTTAAACTTTTTTGGTTTGACTAAAACTTCTCTAGTACAATAGAGAAGTCTTTGGCATTGGGAAGGGTTTTTTGCTGTGATTAGACCATTTTTAGAGACCTTGTTTTCTGGCTTGTTGCTGGATTAGGGCACTTTGAGCATATTGTTTTTGCAGGGGGTTTGTTGGAGGTTTATTATACTGCAGAGCTGTTAGCCTTATGGCATATATACAGATACCTTTCAGATAGACGGGCTTTTAGAGACCACTTAAATGATTACAATTATATCAAGACTAAAAGGGTTAGCATTGCTGTTAGTATTTGGAAATTCAGATACTCATTTGGGAAGATACGAAAAGACTCCAGAGCTTAGAATATAAGCTCGTGGGTTGTATATGAACTTATATCACTGCTTCTGCTTACAAGTCTGCCTGTACCTTACTGTGTAATTATTCTTAGCCAAAAGCAAAGATAATTTCTCTCTCCTCTCTCTTTAAAAACACTTACATGAAAATATCTGGGATTTGCACTGTACTTCTATTTCTGGAAAACTAGAAGGCATGATGTTTCTGACAGACAGGGGTTTTTAATACTACTTTCAAATAAATAGCATATTCAGTACTTGGATGTTATTGAAATAATTGAGAATTAGTTTAGATTGAAGATTAACAACAACTACAGTAGACCACATGTGCTTGCTGTTAAATTGAATGTGTGTTGAAAAGTGTAGCAGAGACCACAAGAGTGTAAACTTGATGCTGAACAACAAATGGCATGGTAGAAGAAGAAATACATGTGGGCTGTTTATTCCACCTATTGGAAGTAGTAAACAGTTGAAGTTTTCCAGAAGAAATAGCAGTAGAAGGACTTGAGAATCCTTAAACCTTAGGCATGAAAGACAGAGTCTGGGTTCTTCGTTCAAAAGCTTGTCTCCTGCATCGAGGGATGCAGTTCAGGTGCTGAGGAATCAGGCCTGCCCGATGAACATTGAGCTGGAGAAGCTGCGCTGAAGAATTGAAGAATTCACCAGTCTGGACAGCTGAGGGTGCCGCTGTTCGCAGGCAGAGGTAACACATGAATAATAAAGAGGGTGGTGGTACTTGTCTTTACTGAACTGACATGTTCTTTTCCCAGGTCTCTAATGTGAAAAAAACCCAGGGACTGATACAATGGTAACTTCCCATTGTATTTTTCTCAGACTATGTGATGGCATTTGTGACACAGTGTCTGGTTTGTGTGCACTAATTTGCTTAATCTTTTCTTCTTTTCTGTATACAGTTATAGAGTTAATAAACCCTTTTCCGTTTTCCCTAAGCTATCCATTGTCTGGCAAATTTTATCCGAGATCTCATTGAGACCTAACTGCTCTGTTTTCTTTTCCTTTCTCTTTAATTGTGGTCTTGAACCTACCACAAAATTCATGCTGAAAACCCAGGAGCAAAGCAGTTTTTTAGTTTTAACCCGCTACGATAAGTGTGTTTATTTTCCGTTCTAATGTCCTTACCCCTGGTTCAGGCATAAGTATTTTTATAACCTCTCGACGATACACTAACTTTTGACTGTTCTGTACTTGAGTCGCTGTACTTCTGTGTTACTTTAGACACTTCTGTTTGAGAACGTGTAGCACTGAATGGCTGTTTTATTCTCTGGTGTACTATTATTAAGACAGCAGTCAACTAACCGTGCAGATTTTTTTCATAATTGAACCACAAGATGCCATCTCTTTAAGATAAAAATGGGTTTTCAAAAGATACATCTCTCTCATCTGAAAAAGTATTTCATAGAGTACTTGGAATGTTCTGAACTATCACCTACTGACATGCAGTTGTGTAAATAAAGTACTTGTCTAGCTGACTCCTGATTCTAAAAAAGGTTTTGTACCTGTGATGGAAGCACACCTCATTTCAGATAGGAGACATGCTGGAACGTGGTGTGTAGGGGTCTTGTGTATGAAGATAGAGATTATCTCAGTGCAGAGTTCTGAAGGCTGTTCTTAACCCAGTAGACATCATAACAGAGTCCAGTTTTTGGACTCTTCCTGCCAGCCAACTTCTGAGGAGTTGTGAATGTTTTGTGTTAGAAATGCTTCACACAGTAGCATTTGAAAGTAGGACTTTGAATATGCTAGTACAGAAAAGAACAGCAGGCATTACACTTGACCAACATGCAACAAAATGACTAGCTCAGAGGGTGAGAAGATTGCAGCGGGGGATATAGATCTTGGCTTTAGCAGTACTGTCAGCCTTGGACCCCATAAATTTTTATGAACAGATTGATGAAGTAGATACAAGGTCAATTAACAGTGAGATAAACTGAAAGGAGACTAAACTGTCAGAATTGTTATTGGCACAGAGTCCATCTGGAGCCTTGTCACTAGTGACATAGCCCAGTATCAATACTGGGGACAAAACTCTTTAACACTTACATTAGTAACCTGGATGGAGGGTTACTTTGTGCCCTCTGCAAAGTAACAGATGATAGGAAGCTAGGAAAGGTGGTTCATAGATGGTTACCTGGACAGACTAGTTGTGGGCTGACATGAACCTCATGAAGTCTTTTGGAAGAGCGTGAAGGTATGCACCTGGAGAGGAGTAACCCCATGTGTGAGTACACGCTCAAGCTGGCCAACCAGAAAGCAGCTTTGCAGAAAAGGATCTAAGGGTCCTGGTACATACGAAGTTCAGCATAGCCCACCAATGCAGCCTCATGGCAAAGAAGAGCAACAGCATCCTGTACATTAGGAAAAATGTAAGTATAGCCAACAGGTTGAGGGAGGTGTTCTTTGCCCACTCTGCAGCCTTGCTGAGACAGGGTGTTTCGTCCAGTTCCACAACCATGCAGTAACAAGAACTCCTTGTCCTGTACGTATGTGTTACCAGCACTTACGGTAAGAGTATGTGAGATGGTAAAAACTGGATTTGAAGGAGAAGTGAGGTCATCTTTCCTTTGTGTTTCTGCCTTCCCCACTGAGAAAGATTTAATTGGATAAAAAATTGCTGAGAGTCCACTTGCTATTACAGTTAAAATTATCTGCTTTTCCTGACTGGTATTAAAGTGTAGCAGACTTCAGATTTCATCAGTTAGCCAACCTTGATTTTACATGCCCTGTGATTAAAGTAAGATTTGTTTAAAACAGGCAGGGAAGATTAAGAGTTAATACTAAAGATATAAAATCTCTACTTTTTTTTTTTGAATGCTGTTACTGCAGAAAGCTTTAGGTGTTACCTGAACTGATGTTGTTTTCAAAAGCAGAATGTGCCCTTTAAAACAAATCAAGGGCATGTCTGAACTCTTACATTTTTTTTGAGTTATTACTGTTGGGAAAGAGGTCAGATTAACTGGAAGACGTCTCCACTGGAGTTCTGAAACCTTGACTAGTTTCTCACTTCAGACCTGCTTTAGGGTAGTGATACACAAAGAAATAAAAGGAATCTCAGGGTTTTTGTACTTCTTTTTTATTCTGAAGAATGATACGACCTTTTCACGGAAAGTCATCTCCGATGCCTGAAGTCACAATATATCCACAAACAACTCCAAAAATAATGGCATACCGTGTTTCCTTTAATTTCCAGTCTGAATAGATGGAAGACTGTGTTTAATGTCTTTGTTACCCTTCAATATTTCAGTAAAAATATGTTCTGTAATTAAACACTCATTCCCTTTGTCTGGCACTATGAGTTAGGAGTTACAGTAAAATGGTCATAAATAATTAACATACAGAGCCCAAGAAAAAAGTTATTCTGGCTGTAAACGAATAGTTAATCCCACTGCAGTAACAGATCATACTCGTGATGTTCAACATGGTTTGAAGGCTGCATACCCTTAGTAAAAGCCCAGTAGAGACAAAAGAGTAAGTGAGGAAGATGACAAAGTCACCTTCCCCATTGTGAGGAGCCACATGTCATAGAAAAACAGTCTAGCCATAGTATAGTACTAAAACTGATAGTCTCTTTGTCCAGAGCTTCAGTTCTCCTGTCTCTCACAAGAAATGGTGTTTTGGCTTCGAAGGGTGAGTCCATAGGAAACAAATTTTTACAAGTTACACAAGATATGGACAAGTATCTTAACTCTCTGTAGAAAATATGATTGTCATCTAGGAATGCTCTGCAAAGGAAAGAACTCTTGAGAGTGCAGGAGGTGCAATGGATTTTCTGACTGTTCTTTAAGCAAAGATACAACTTCGGGGGAGGAAAACCCATGAGGTTGACTGTAGTTTCTGTAGTTTACTGTCTTCAGGTCAACAGTTATTGAAGTTTTGAAATAAAACCCGTGTTAAAGAAGTTCAGTTTCAACTAAAGCAGATAACTGGATCTTAGCTTGCTAAATATAAGTGCCGGACTCCCTGATACCTTGAAATTAGCTTGAAAACATGCAGAACTGAATCATTTACTGCTAACCCAGTAGTTTTATTGTGTATGAGCCATATTCTTAGTTGTCACTACCTCTTTTATTGTGTGCCTGTGTGAAATGATTTTTAGAAATGAATGTAGAAAAGCCATATAACTTGCTGTTGGGTGGTTAGTCTGCTGTGCCTTGAAGTTGATTCTTTACTCCCTAGCACTGACTGTTTTCTTTTGTTGTACTTTTAAGGTAGGGTCTATAGTCATCAACAGAGAGGATAGTGAAGATAAAGAGCAATCAAGATCATCAGAATAGTTAGAATTCTTTTACATCAGGAAAACAGATCATTGTATCTTGGGCTGGCCAGATAGGAAGTTAGGTGTGTGTTATTTTTGTTTTATCCCAGCTCCTGGCTAATTCACCATGTAGGTCACTGGTTTGCAACATTTAGGTTTGTGGAGGGTGTGTGTGTTTGTTTATTATGTTTCCACAGATGCAGATGTAGCTGTTATATAATTTCTCTGTAACACATTCATATGAGCACTGGATTTCCATACTTCAGCAGATACTTTCTTGTAACATGCTGTTGTTTGGCCAAGACTGAAAAGTAGGGGACTTTCTCATGGCTACAGCTGCTGTGCAGAATGGTGTTAATTCTAATAAATTCATCTGTTGTTTGTTAGGAAGGGCTTGTCATTGAAAGGCTGTTAACTGTTAGGTTTGATGTTTTGCCTGGTAGAATTTCCATGTTTAAAAAATACTCCTTTTATCCTTCACAAAGGAACAAGTTTACTCTGCCTCATGTCAACACTGTGGTGTTAGAATGATATTTTTTCAACTGAAGCTAATGCTTCATTCTAGTGTTCTCTCTCCTTCTGGATATAAATGTTCTGTTCAGATGTGTGATACAGTAGACTATCAACTAACTCATGTTAGAAATGTACAGTGAAGAAAATTGTCTCTTTAAAATTACAGAATACTGTATGTCATCTTAGCAAATGTAGTGATCATAATTGCTGGAAGTTCTACACAAACACATGCTTTGTATTTGTTCCTTTGAACAAAAGCAGTGTCATATTTTGATGGGATATGAAAAACTTTTCTTGAGAGAACTGAAAGTGAAGACAATTTTTCACTGTCTTCCTTTATTAATGCTCTTTAAAACAAACTGAAGTCTTGTATTTTTTGCAAAAGCTTATTTGAGAAATTCTTCAGTCTTTACCCCTGAAAGGAAAACTGGTATTTGCTACTTCAATATTCCTGGACTGACTGTTTTTCCAGTATTCCTTAGCCAAGCAGTCTTATCCAAGCTCAGTTTCCACAGACCTGCTAATGACTATATTTTTAGTTAAACATTACTTTATATACTTAGTCTTTTCTCTTTCTTGAGAATCTACTACTATCAGGACTAAAAGTTCTGAAAAGCAAACATTTCTTAGTGTGTTATCAAAGTGTCTGTTCTCAAATGTTTTCATGTAATATAAGTGGAAATTAAACAGGATTTTTTTTCATGACCCCCAAATAGTTCTAATTTCAATATTTTTAATTCCTGAATTAATTTGAGTGTTGTGATGCTTAATATAATGGTTGCTTAATAATTTCTCAAATAAGCTTTTGCAAAAAATACAAGACTTCAGTTTGTTTTAAAGAGCATTAATATACTGATATACTGCTGGTGGCCAGCAGGATGACCATGAGCCAGCAGTGTGCCCTTGTGGCCAAGAGGGCCAACGGCATCCTAGGGTGGATCAGAAGAGGGGTGGTTTGCAGAGAGAGGTTCTCCTCCCCATCTACTCTGCCCTGGTGAGACTGCATCTGCACTATCGTGTCCAGTTCTGGGCCCTTCAATTCCAGAAGGATGCAGAACTGCTGGAGGGAGTCCAGCACAGGGCCACGAAGATGGTGAAGGGAGTAGTACCCCTCCCTTATAAGTAAAAGCTGAGGGTGCTGCATCTCTAGCTTGGGGAAGAGGAGACTGAGGGGTGACCTCATCAGTGTTTACAAATATGTGAGGGGTGGACATCAGGAGGATGGAGCCAGGCTCTTCTCAGTGTCATCTGGTTATAGGACAAGGGGCAATGGGTGTAAGCTGGAACATAGGAGGTTCCATATAAATATGAGAAGGAATGTCTTCACAGTGGCAGTGACAGAGCACTGGAACAGGCTGCCCAGAGGGGTTGTGGAATCTCATTCTCTAGAAATGTTTAAAACCTGCCTGGACATGTTCCTGTGAGACTTGGTCTAGATGATCCTGCTGTGGCAGGGAGATTGGACTAGATCTTCCTAGTTCCCTTTCAACCCCTAATGTTCTATGATTCTGTGATAGCAGTGAATAATACCAAACAGTGGATGTTTTCATCTGTGATCTCGTAGAAGAAAAAATCACGTGGACAAAGAAGTGCTTCAAGACAAGATGTACTTTATTGTATGGACAGGTAATGTTTCTGTTTGAAAAACAAGTAGAATGCTGTAGGCAGAAGAAATTGTCTTCTGTGAACCTTGCTCAGGCCAAGTTGTGTCCTCCTTGAGTCAAATCAAAGCTACCAATTTGGAACATGTATTTAGGACAGAAGATTGCCAGACCAGCATGTAAACAAGCCTTCATGACCTTGGAGGTAGGAGAAATAACATTGAATAGCGTAACGGGTACATAGGTAATAAAGGTCATGTATGGAGGGAGTGAAGGCTGTCAGTAATGATGGATGAGAAGACTACTGACTTCCTTCAGTCACTCTTGACTGTCAGTGTAATGTGATTTAAAAACAGTGTTCTGAGGTGGGGAAGCGTTTGTGCCACCTTACCTGGAATACTGAACCATATTTATTAGGTATATATTAAAGGAAGGATGACTTTTTGCTGGTGTATTTTTATGACTAAGTGAGCAGAATGCATAGTATATGGACAGCAGTTATAAGAATGGAATGAAGGGGTTTGATACTGTGTGTCGTTATTGCAAAAAAAAAAAAAATGTTATTGAGCTGTAACAGATAGAGAAAAAAGAGGAAAAAATTACTGTCACGGTTTACCCCCACTCAGCACTTAAGTCACTCTTCCACTTCCTGTTCCCAGTGGGATGGGGATGAGAATCAGGAAAAAAAGTGAAGCTTGTGAGTTAAGAACAGTTGAATACCTAAATAGTAAAAATAATAGTAATCAAAAGGACTGTAACTGTGAAAGAGAAAAAAACACAACCCAAGAGAAGACAGGTGTACAGCGTACCGTGCAGTTCCTTACCACCCACCAACTGATGCCTGAGCAGAAACTGGCCCCTCCCAGTTGTATACTAAGCATGATGTCCTGTGCTATGGAACATCCCTTTGGCTGGTTTGAGTCAGCTGCCCTTGCCATGCTTCTTTCCAGCAAGAAGCTGGGAGTAGAATAACAGTGAAAAGCTTTTTCACACATAAACAAATTGGAGATGAAAAGTGACCTGATTGAATTTCTGCAAGTGGGTCAGAGAACTTACATGTGTTTAAAATGACGTTCAGTTAAATAGAAACAAGACGATATTCTGCCGTTTAATTTTTTCACTGACTAAGTAGAAGAATTTCAGAAGTAGCCCTTCGTTCCCCATGAACTGAAGTAATCTTGTCCCAGGAGCTAATCTCTCCTGTTCAGCAGCATAAATCCATGAGAAGGTTTGAAAATAACAACCACTTCTGAGCCTCTAATGTGGGATTTTTGAATCACGTGATGTCTTATACATTTGTCCAGTTATCTGTGCCTTGAAAGTAAATGAAGTGCTAAGTCTTGCTGAGAAGCAGGCGTTGTATTTCTCGTGGATTTTTTTCAGTCATTACGCAGACTGATGCTTGATGGCTTCAGATCTACAGTAGAAGGGCATAAAAGGAAAAATCATGCTTCAGACTGTTGCACTTATTTCTGTGGAACCTTTGTGGAGCATCACTAAGCCCAAATACTATTAAAGCAAAACTTTGAGCCAGTGTAATCTTAGATTTGTATCTTTAACAAGCTGTGAGTAGTGATAAGTGAACTTACTGAGCCCAGAGCTGGCTAAGACGGACTGGTGCACTTGTCCTGTTTACAGATGAGAGATCAGAACTGGTTTGTTGTTTGATTAGTTGGGTGGTTTTTTTCCCTCCTCACCTTCTACTGAAAGAGTGATTTACCACTCACAGAGGCAATACGCTGGGACACAGGAAGTATTGAGGAACAACTCCTGAACTGTTATGTGATTACTGTCACCTGCATCAAAAATTGTCTCCATTCCTCTCTCTCCTCTGAAATGCTGTTTCCTGGGACTTGTTTTGGCCCTGATTATTTCCAGGTCAGGCTAAACCACATGTTAGAAAGAAAATTTAAAAAAAAATTCTACAGCAATGTAACTGACAATCTTTTTGAGTCTTAACTTTGTGTGTCATCTACGTGAAACATTTCCTTTGATAATGTCAATAATTTGTCCCTATCAGCCAGGAATGTTGCTGATCACTTGTGCACAGTTGGTATTGGTGGCAGTAAAAGTGCTTCAAAGTTTCATTAAAATTTCAGCAGAAGTTTAGACAGACAAAATAATAGCAAATACGGCCATTCAGAATCCACATAACAAATAACATGATCCGTTTTTAAAAAGTTACCTAATTGCTCTAACGTATATCTGACTATTTTTTGTCTCGACTCACAGTTGAGTCACAGGTCAAGACTAAGAGACTAAGAAAAATACCTTCTAGTCACTGTAGGTATCTTTTGATAATTATTATTTGAGAAGTTGCTTAGTTTTTCGTGAGAAAATGAAGAACTGGAAATTTAAAGCAAAATAGATACTCAGTAAAAATATGAATTTTAAAGTGTATTTTGAAAAGTGAAACTAGTGGATGCTATACTAGTTCTTTCTGGGAAATCTATTTAGTCAAACAGAATCTCTCAGATTAAACTGGTTTCAGGGTAACTTTTTTGAAATTACTGGAATTCATGCCATTGAAGACAAATTAATGAAAAAATCTTTAAACAGTTAATACGGATGACGTGACAATATGGACAAAAATACGCTCATTTGGGGAGAGGTTGTTTCACTAGAGCTAAAATATGTCACGTCTCTGATGGAGGAAACAGCTTCTAATGCAAAATGCAGCTCATCTGTAAAAAAGCCCACTGTGTTAATAGAGAGAATTAATTTTAAATTTGAAATTAAATAATTTAATCTAAGAAATGCACGGCAGTAACACATAACTGGAAGAAAGAGCACGTCTGATTTTAATTTCTTTAGTTCCTCATGTTATTTAAAAGGTTGCTAGGCTTCCCATCTGTATTTATAACTTGCGACTCTGCTTGTCTTCCACCCAGAAATTAGACAAATTCAGAGTCCTCAGGGATTTAACCAAGATATTAAATAACTACATTTAGACATCTAACAGCCTTGTCTCTGCTTAACATATTATAAACCCTTTACTCTCTATAGACCCATTAAGCTTAGACAGTTATTTGAGGCCCTGAGATTTTCTATTTGCATCCTGCAGCTGAAAATTTATTCCTGGAAGGTAAATTCTTCTCTATAAAAGCAACAAAAAACCTAACAAAACACTCTACCCTTCATTCCAGTTTCTGAGCTACTACATTTTCTCCTTGTAGAGACTTGCAGTGTTACTGCTGCTTGTAACATTGCTGTCTCTGCGTGCAAGTATTTACAGTGTGTTTTCCTTCCTCAGTTATAACCTGTATCTCATGAGTTAAAAGAGGTATAACCAGCATTGTACATAGTGACTTCAGATTCACCCCTCTGGCTTTTTCTGACAAGCAGTAGGGATGTTATCTGCAATCAATGCCTTTTCAAGCTGAAATGGAAGTAGGATATCCTTTTAATTTCTCCGTGTTGTCTTTGAACGCACAGAAATGTGTGTGGAAATTCTGCATGGATTTTTATTTTAGAGAACCTTTATGAAAGCAGTTGTTGAATGTGTAAGATAAGAAGGATTTGCTCTAAAGGCTAAAGAGTAAGGCCGTGTGTAGGTGAGCCATCCTGTTGTAAATCCTTGAGGTGTACAGGTTGTACAATGTGGAAGGAAATACTCTAAGCTTTACATATTTAAATTCGATTTTATTCAAGAATACGTTTGACCTGCTGAAGCTCATTTATTGAAGAGGTAGATGGCTGTAAGTGGTGACCTGTGATCTTAAGAAACAGTGGATTCAGCTTTATCTGTTCTCCTGGAATAAGGGAAGGTTTGAGAAATCTGTCGTCTGGTGTTGATCAAACATCCATAATCTTCTCCTCTGAGCAGCTGACAGATGAGCGATTTGTCTATCACCATATGGTTAAACTTCAAGCCCTTTTTCTAAATGAGGTTGTCACCTGTGTACCAGTTGTACCAGTGAAAGTCAAATCCGTGCTCTTCAGAGACAAAGCAAGATATAACAAAATACCTACTTGGAACAGCTGTCTGGCTTGAAGATTCTGTTACCAAGTTACTGTGGTCCAGGCTGAGTGACACAAGGATTTCTGATATATATAGCAAAGTACACCAGGTGCTCAGAAAGGATATGGAAAGGTTAGGACTAGGTGGAAAATGACTTAGTGGTAACATATAGTTTGACTTCGGGGATCTTTAACAGCGGAGAGCAGAAATCCTGTTCATCTGCTCAAAGTGTCTCCAGAACAGCTCATGAGTAAGGCCTGGCTCAAGTCTGGGGGGCTGTGTGTATGCATAGAGATGAAGAAAGAGAGTTTTCCTCAGGCAGCACTCGTTTACCTGGCAGAGAAGATGGATAAATTCCACATCACAGCAGCCATAAAGTGTAAAGACGTTCCAGATTTGCTCACTGCACAACCCCAGCACCGTTCTGATAAACTAAATTGTTGGGTGTTTTTTTTTTCTGCACACAGGCATGAAGGTGGAAGGCAGCAGAGCCAGTTATAAAGACGGCAGGTTACTTTGGGGATGTCAGTTTTACGGCAGGGAATCATGCCTATTTTAAGACTGCTCATCTTCTCTTTGTTCAGATTTCCAGACAAGGCACAGAGCTGCTCTTTGAGCACTAAGTGAAATTCCTTCTCTGCTTGACTGTTCTCGGTAAGAGAGGGCTAACAAGAAGCCTTCCTGACAAACTCTTAGATGGAAAAAGCTCTGACAATCAGAAGGAGATTTTTTTTTTTGTTGCGTCTCCTAAACCCCAAAGGTGTGAGGTTTTTTCCCTTCAAAGGATGCTTTCCTCTAAACCCCAAGAGGTTGGATCTTCTTTTCCTCAAAGAATGCAGTCACAAAGAACTTCTGAAGGAGTGATTCCTTTTTCAGTCCTTTGAGTGTCTGGGATTCAGAACCAATGGTAACCAATGTGCCAGCCCTTCAGTGCAGTCTGCAGGTAGATTCTTTCTCAGAAGAAAGGAGGGAGTTAATGCATTAACCTTACTTTTGCTGTAACCCAACCTCTGGCAGCTCTGATACTGCCAGTTACCTGCAGTTTGGTTCCCACTGAGGTAGCACTGAGAGGTCTACTGGTCTTTTAAACAACCTGGGGTGTGAGGGGCAGAGTGAAACCTTAGTGTTCATAGATCAGGTCTACACCTCAACCTGGCATGTCCAGATCCTATCTGTACAGCAGTTGTGTAACTTCTTTTTATATCTTTAAATTAGAAGCAAGGTATAAGTTGACGAATGCTGGGGGGTTTCCCTTTACGCAGATTGTTGTTACCTGCTGAGGACATTAAGGATGCCGGTATAGCTTCAGGTCCCAACATTCAGTGTTTTGCCAGTGCTGTTCGCTGTTGTGCTACTGGCTGTTGTGCAGGTGGTAATTGGATTTCTTGCAGTGTTTATTTAGATTAACTACAATGAATAGCTCCTCCATAAAATATGTTAAGCAGTCAGTCTATCACTGTGGTGAATGATTTCTGCTTTCTGGAGCTTGCTGTAACATTAAATGGCTGGATGAATTCAGGGCATGTTGCTTGTTGGTACTGCCTGGTGCATGTTCCTGACCAGGAGCAATGGAAATTGGTAACTGAAGGAAGAGGGTTTCTAGTCAAATAAGAGAATTTTTGGAAGGCAATGAGATGCTGCTGAGAAATTCAGACTGAATCTGTAAGGCTGAGGATTAGGATGCAGACCTTAAAAATGACAGAACTGATAAACCCAAGGACCTTTACTTAGGGGTAAGACGAGTAACAGAGACCTGGTTGTCTCAGCTTTCTCCATGTCTAACATACGAGAATTGCCACTGGGCAGTGATAGGAGAATGAATCTGCTCCATGAGAGTAGCAGGTAGATTCATTACATGAATGTACCTTTCTATGAATCCTGTATGGAGAGGTGGCTCCTTTGTAGGACCTGTGTGGCAACACTGGGAAGGCAGTTCCCAGCTTCAGCTTACTTCTCTGTTTTCTCTTTGCTCCAAGTACTTAGGCACTTTTGGCACAGCCAGTCAGTTCCTGTGTTTGCCTAAGACTGGCTTTGCGCTGAGATAAGAGGTCAGGTTGTGTAAACCTTGAACTTACTGTATGGAATTTTCCTTCTTCAGGTAACTGGTGAAGTGTATCTCCAAGGAACATATTGAATAGCTAGAAAAACTTGGGCACACAACTTGAGCACACACAGGCCATGCTATGCAGCCTTTTGGTAAATGTTGTCCTGGACTGGTGAGGAGGTAGCTGTGTTGGGTGAAAACTGCCTGAAGATGAAAAATCAGTTGTGTCACATCTTTCAGATCATCATGGTTAGACATCTTTCAGATCATCCTGAGAAGCAATGCCTACTCATTAGCTTGCTGGTGTTGTACTAGCCAGACAGGTTATTGTTAAATGCTTGTCTGTAAAGAAAAATGTGCTTTTTCTGGGAGCTCTCGATAGCACTGACATTTACTCAGAGTAAATTTAACATGGATTGGTTCAGAACAGTACAGCTTGACAGACATGACATTTACTGCTGCCATACTTTAACCAATATTGTGGTGATAAGGTCTTGGATATCCAATGGAATTGGTGAAATACAATTTTAAACCTAATGGATAGTCTATTTACCTTTACACTAAGCTGTAAGAAGAAATAAATTAAGGATCCTCCATGCTTCTTGGTATACACTGAAAAAACCTCATGAATTAAAATTTACCCTTATTTCCATTGTCTCTAGACATTCAAAGTACAAGTTAGTTTTTTCTGACCTACTTTGGAGTTTGTAAGCCAGTTTGCAACAGCCTTGCTAAACTGTCCCTTTTACCTGATCTTTAAATGCTGCATGATTATTATGAAAAAGTGCTTGTTCACATTTAGTGCCATCCATAAAAACCACAAGAGCTCTCGGTCTGAATGACCTTTGACAGGTTTTCCAGACTCGAGTTAAGAGTCCTGTTCTTCTCTGTCCAGTGAAGTTCTGCATTTTCTGTCTAGTTTAATGCAATAAATGAAACACTACTGAAGGCTCATGTAATCATCATATATGATATATGGTTATATTAGTTCTAGATTGGAGATGTTTAAAACCCTCCTGGATATGTTCCTGTGCAGCTTGGTCTAGGTGATCCTACTGTGGCAGAGGGATTGGACTAGAGGTCCTTTCCAATCCCTAATGATTCTATGATATATAATATACATTTAATATAGCTGTGTGCTGGGATTGCAAACATGAAACACTGATTTTTATTTATTCTACAGGATAGAGGGTAATGATTTGTGGAATAGAGGCTAAGGTTGACAAAAGGGTGTAATTGTAGTGCTCGTGAAACAGAATTGCTGGAGGTCTCTGTGTGCTAAGGCTTTGTGTTTCTTAAATGCTGTTTCCCTTCTGTTTGGTTTTTTTTGGTGATGGTGTGGTAGGACAAATGGATGTTTTCCAAACGTGAAACCCTGTAGTTTCATCTTGTTCCTTATGTGTTTATAGCAGTTGATTCTCACACTGTTTTTCTTCCAAGGTGAAATCAATTTATGATGCAGCCTTGTGGGTTTTTTTAATGTGACTAATGAGTACAGGCAGTTGCAAGGTCTTACAAGCGTCTGGATTTTAGAAATATTCCAGGTTTTGTATTTTAACTGACTCAGAGTGGCTTTGTCATGAGTTACTAGAAGGTTTTACATTTATTATATTGATAAAACAACAATCTTGAAGCAGGCGTGTTAATCACAGGTTCAGTTTTAATGCCTTATTTGAGAAAGTTCAGTGAATTCTACAAAATAATTACTGTACGTGACGAGTCTGGCTTTAGGTGCAGTTCTTGCTTTAAGCTTGGCACAGAGTTTGTTTTTTAAGAGACTGCATATTGAGGTGAAGTATTTTGGTGGAGTGGGAGATTGAAATACAAACCAGGGGGAGTGTTTGGAGACATCCTTAGTTAAACCATTTTTTCCATGCTCAAATCACACAAAGAATTTCCAAATTGGATGAAACTGGCAGACCCATGTAGTTGTGAGTGTTAATGTGGTGCTGCATGCAGAAGATTCTTGCCAAGCAAGCAGCTAAGGCTTCATGTGCCTGTACTGATCTGTACTGATCTGTGGAGGCTGAGCCTAAAGATGAGCCATGGCAGCTCCTCTGAAAGCAACCTAAGTCCTTCCCCTCACTCACACCCACCCAAGTCTCTCATCCTGAAGCAAGTAATAGAATGTTCTTATGGAAATGAATCAACAAGAAATAAAAGCTCTTGATGAAATAGATGAAGAAATTATCAACTTTGAGTTAATGCTTTAAACATAATGTGCTGGACAAATATTATAAACATTCCTAGTGTTCAGCATCAGTGAGGAATATCCGAGAGGAAATGAAATAATGTATGAATTAAAATAGGGAGTAGTTTTATTTCCACCAGGAAATGAGAGAATTGCATGAGGAAATCTACAGCTTTTTACATAAATCGTTCAGGTAAGATTTCTTTGTTAAAAGAAGTCATATCATAACAGTGTAGCATGTCAGGAATTAGTTGTGTTTTGATGAGACTGAACTGATTTTTTGAAAGTGTGTTGAAGTAGATATTATTGTCCTTCGTGGGTTAAGATAATTAAATTATACACCCAGTGTTGCAGGTTGGAGGAAGCTATTATCAGTCATGCACTCAGAGTTAAGGAAAGTTTTGAACACTTCAGAGAGCTTTAATATTTTATTGCCATTCTTAAGTACAAACGTAGTCAGAATAGTTCATAAATCTGCAAGAAAGTCTGAAAACTGTAAGAAGGAGGACTCGGGTAACTATAGACCAGTCAACCTCACCTCCATCCCGGGAAAGGTGGTGGAACAATTTATCCTTGACACTGTCTCTAGGCACAGCAAGGACAAGAGGGTCATTAGAGACAGTCCCTTTGGTGAAGTCATGCTTGACCAACCTGATAGCCTTTGATGAAGGCATAACCAGGTGGCGAGATGATGGCAAAACACTGGATGTGGTTTATCTTGACTTCAGTAAAGCATTTGACTCAGTCTCACGCAGCATCTTCGCAGCCAAACTGAGGCAGTGTGGTCTGGAAAATTAATAGTGAGGTGAATTGTGAACTGTTTGCAAGCTAGAAGCCAGAGAGTAGTTGGTCAATGGGACAGAGTCTAGTTGGAGACCTGTATCTAGTCCCCCAAGGGTCAGTACTGGGACCAGTATTACTCACTTCAGTAACGACTTGGATGAGGGATTAGGGTGCACTGTCAGCAAGTTTGCACATGACACAAAGCTGGGAGAAGTGGCCAACAGCCCAGCAGGATGTGCTGCCATTCAGCAGGACCTGGACAGGCTAGAGAGCTGGGCAGGGAGAAATTGAATGACCTATAACAAGGACAAGTGTAGAGTCTTGCATCTGGGCAAGAACAAAACCAGATACCAGTATAGGTTGGAGACTGACCTGTTGGAGAGCAGTGTAGGAGAAAGGGACCTGGGTGTTGTGGTGGACAGCAGGATGACCATGAGCCAGCAGTGTGCTCTTGTGGCCAAGAAGGACAACAGCATCCTGGGGTGGATCAGAAGGGGGGTGGTTTGCGGATTGAGAGAGGTTCTTCTCCCCATCTACTCTGCCCTAGTGAGACCATCTGGAGTGTTGTCCAGTTCTGGGTCCCTCAGTTCCAGAATGACACAGAACTGCTGGAGAGAGTCCAGCGTAGGGCTACAAGGATGATTAAGGGAGTGGAGCATCTCCGTTATGAGGAGAGGCTGAGGGTGCTGGGTCTCTTTAGCTTGGAGAAACAGAGACTGAGGGTTGACCTGATCATTGTTTATAAATATGTGAAGGGTAGGTGTCAGGAGGATGGAGCCAGGCTCTGCGCAGTGTCTTCTAGTGATAGGACAAGGGGCAATAGATGTAAGCTGGAGCAGAGGAGATTCCATATCAATATAAGAAGGAACTTCTTCCCAGTGAGGGTGACAGAGCATTGGAATGGGCTGCCCAAAGGGATTGTAGAGTCTCCTTCTCTGGAGATGTTTAAAACTTGACTGGATATGTTCCTGTGTGACCTGATCTAGGTGATCTGGCTGTGTCAGGAGGATTGCACTAGATGATCTTTTGAGGTCTTTTCCAATCTGTAATGTTCTGTGATTCTGTGAACCTATTCTTTTCTAATGCAGACTACCTATACATTTATTTTGGTGCATAAATCTTCAGTGAACAGCATAGCAGTTCTGTTGAATGATTCCAAATTACAAAAGGAGAATTAAGAATAACACTTGCAGTACATCACCTTGGAAAAAGTAATCTGAATTAGTTCAAATCCTAATAAAATGGCGATCAGGCATTGGAATAGGCTTCCCAGGGAGGTGGCTGAGTTGCCATCCCTGGATATGTTTAAAGATAGTTTGGATAAGGTGTTTAGGGATGAGCTTGTAAGGTAGATGGTTGGAGTCGATGATCCCAGGGGTTTTTTCCAACCAGAGTGATTCTATGATTCTGTAATGAGATCCCCTTGCTTTTCTGAGTCTGGCGTGTTGGTAGGGCTGGATAATAATATTAAATGAAACCTTAATGCTGTAGAAGTTTTAATTGAAATTGTTCCAAATTTAAGTTGTCCTTTGAACCTTGAGCTGTTGGAGTGTTAATGGTTGTCAGTATTTTTGAAGGGACGATAACATTATTCCAAATAATATATTGAATATGTGTCATTATATGGCAAAACAGTGGTTACTATTCGAATTTCCCCAAGGCTTAATTAAAGAAATTAAAATGCTATAAGAACATAACAGGCTGCAAAGGAACAAGACACTTGCAAAGAGTCTTTCAGCCATGTGCTATTTCAGTAACTGGGGCAAACAGCTTCGTCATATGCTGGTTATAGGTAGTTTTATGGAAGAGATTGCTGGGGAATGTTATTTACCATTAAACAACGTTTTCCATTTTTGAATCATAGACCAACAAAGGACAAGTAAGGAGGTTTATGTCAAGATGATGGGATGCATTTCGGAGAAGCAGAATTTTCCTTAATTCAATCTGGAAGTAGCAAAATACCAGTCAATAAGCTCCAATAGCAACACTTTGGGAGTTCCTCAGTCTTTGGAAGTTCAGTGCCATCAAGCCTGGTTAGTCAGACTGCATGCAAGGGGACTAGCTTTCTCTCCCAGGATTAAGTAGAGCAGTGACCCATTTTGCAACAGCAGGACCTTTCCATTCTGTTCGGATTTTGTCTGCATTTGATGCACACAAAGAATTTCTCTCTACAGCAAACACAGAGCTTAGAAAAGCTATTTTTACTCACTGTTACTGTAGTTCTGCTGTCACCTGCAGAACAGATATTAAAGCTTGTGTGTGCATCGTCTACTCATTTCTGTAGGTGTTTGCTTTTGTTGGCAACTTTCCTGTTATTACTTGATCACGTGAGTAAAATTAGTGTATCCAGTTTCATTCTAGTACTCTACATGAAAAAATGAGTCTTCCCATGTCACAACAAGTGAGAAAATGAGAGTTGATTTTTCCCTTTCCCAACTGAGCTAATGTCATTAAAAGATTTTGGCATAATTATGTCTAGTGAGCCTTTCCATACATTAAAAAAAAGCATTGTGCACTGGAAAACTAATTTATGTTGATTGGATTATGTGCCACCATTGCTAAAGAGCCCTGGAAAAGCATGATAAACATGGAACGTTTTACACAAGATCTACAGTACATTCTTCTCTGGGACCTCTCTTTTCTGCAAAGTGTTTTGTTTGAGGTATTTGAGATGTGGAAAACAAACTCAACAAGAACCATGTTAGTATCCCTACAGCTTTAAACCTAGTTGTACAAGTCTTTCTAGGAAAATCTTGGCTCAGATGAAGAAAGTCCTGCTAACTTTTTAGAAGGTTTGAAATGGCATTTTTGTCTTTTTTTTTAATTTAAATATTTCAGAATAAAATATCCAAATGCTGAAATCCCACAGTATCTGTGGGTCGCTTTTCATCCATCACTTTTGTCATTTACATGTTAGAGCATTCTGACTGTGTGTGCCTGAGATGTGGAAGTTACTGGTTAGAAACACAAAGTAATAGCCGACAGTGGGAAATAGTAAACTTCTTAAGCTGCAAACTGGCAAATACTGATGTTAAGAAGTTGTAAGTGATGGTGACTGGTGACATCCCAGTGGGAAGGTTCTGGTGTGTAAAGGTACGTGCTGAATCATTTCAAATCTACAGTAGATCAAAACAAGGCAGGTATGAAATGTCATTGCTGTGTCACAGACCTGGGTAGAAGCTGACATTCCTGACAACAGCTGCCTGTGCTGTGTTACTGCTACTTCTGAATGTCAGCCATTCGTCAATTGAAGAGTGAATGACCTACTTGGAAAATCAAAGTAACCTGCTTTTGTGCTTCGGGAAGTAATGCTGCTTTTTTCCGATTGAGTTAACACCAATTAGTAGACGGCGTATGAAACTATCACACACCCACTTTGCTCTGGGCTACAGAAGAGGAACATTCAGAAGATGACTGTTTAATGGTACCTTGACATATCTGACTATTTCTTTAGGGTTTAGAGTCCAGTGTTCCATTTAGATACAGTCAGCTTGTGAAGGGCTAATGGATCAGAGGAACTGCATTCTGCAAGAGGAAAAAGTTAGAATGTCTTTTTTCAGAATGCAGGATCTAGACTGTTAATGACAAGGAACAGGAAAGGCTGTAACTAGATGCTCTTACAGTGAGGAATAGTCCCCTGGATGACAATGTCCTCTTTTAAAAGGAGTACTCTAACAAATCTAGCCAAAGGTGTCAGACTTTGCATATGCCAGGCTTTCAATTGCTGGCAAAGCTCAGTTGGTGTCTGAGAGATCGCATTTGGTTGTTTTATTGTATTCCGAAGGGAACTTGCTGCTGAGCTCTGAGTGCCACAGGGAGTGATAGCAGCCTGCTCAGGAGGAAGAAGCATTGGAAAAATGCTTTAACAGAAACCAGAATCAATGCAAAATCCAAAGTGACTAATTTGCAGCTTCTGTTTCAAGTACAAATTCTTTACCCCCCCTAAGAAAAGGGGTGGCAGAGGTCCTCTTAACTCTGTGCAAAATACTGGTGTAGTGTTGGTTCTGCTTTGTTTATTGCTCCTTACTGAAGAGCATAATGGAATGAACAGCTGACTTAACTTTTCATTAATTATTTTACAATTCTTATCACAATTGTTAAAAGGGGTAGGTACATATCCTTTTATATGTAGGGGAAAAGACATAGAAGGGTAAATAGAATTAGAGTCTTGTTTCTTATTTGCACTGTTGTGCAGTTTGTCCTGACTAAGGTTTAATTAATTTTTTTCTGGAATTGTAAGAAGTTTCATTACTTCCATTTATAAATCAGAATGAAGATAATGTGTGCCAATGAAGAGGAAGGCATGCAAGAGTGCCAGGAGGCCTGCATGGATGAGCACACACTTAGGGGTAAAAACAAAGCTTACAAAGAATGGGAGCAAGGACAGATGATCTGGAAGTAGTCAGAGAAGCAAGGGATCAGATGTGGTGAAGTCAACACACTGGAGGGGAGAGATGCCATCCAGAGGGACCTTGACAGGCTCAAGAAGTGGGCTCTTACAAACTGCATGAAGATCAACAAGGGCAAGTACAAGGTTCTGCATCTGGATCCAAGGCAATCTCATACATGAACACGTCGAGGAAATCCTGTGCATCAGTACAGACTGCAAGGAGAAAGGACTAAGAACAGCCCTGAGGAGAAGGACTTGGAGGTGGTAGTGGACCAGAAGTTTAACAGAAGCCGTCAGTGTGCAGCCAAGACAGCCAATTGTGTTCTGAGCTGCATCAAAAGAAGCATTGACAGTTGGTTGAGAGACATGATTCTCTCCCTCTGCTTTGCACTTGTGAGACCCCACCTGGAGTACTCTGTCTAGTTCTGAAGTCCCCAAGAAATCATAGAGCTCTGAGAACACGTCCAGGGGAGAGCAATTCAAATGATCAGAGGGCTGGAGCACCTACCCTATGAGGACAGGCTGAGTAAGTTGGGGTTGTTCAGCCTGGAGGAGAGAAGGCTCCAAGGAGACCTTCTAGCAGCTTTCCCATATCTGAAGTGGGCTACAAGAGAGCTGGCATAGGGCTTTTTACAGGGGTGCATAGTAAGAGGACAAGGGGAAAGGTTTACAGACATGAAGAAGAGAGATTTAGATTGGACATAAGGAAAAAAACTTTTCTGAGAGGGTGGTGAGATGTGGAACAGGTTGCCCAAGGAAGTGTGGCTGCCCCATCCACTGTTCAAGATCAGGCTGGCTGTGGCCCTGAGTAACCTGATCTAGTAAAGATGTCCCTACCTATGCAGGGGCATTTGATCTGGATGATCTTTAAGGTCCTTTCCAACCCTATCCATTTTATGATTCTATGATAATAGGGTTCATAGTGTCAGCTGAATTATTTATGAGATTACAATTTCTATTGATTTTGAGCCTCCACAGACAAGACCTGAAAGAGTCTCGTGGCACAGGAGTAGGGCAGAAGGAGCCTTGGTCTTTGTGTTTTCCTGTTGTCTCATTGCAGGCTATAGCTGTCTGACAGACTTGGGTTATGAAGAGAATGATATGGCAGCTCTCTATAACTTTCTTGTTGTTAACAATCCATCCCTGATGGTGAACAGAAAAGATGACACAGTGAGAGCCAACTGGAGTACCCAGACTGAGGAAACATGAAAACAAGTGCTGTGGAAATTGCTTTGGCATTTTCTGTTTCAGTGTGCAAAAGGAAAGACAGGTTTAGTACCTCACTGTGCTGTCCACCACTGAGGACTGAGTGTCTTCTTATCCTGTAGCGTCCACAGAGGAATTAATCAGAAAAGTCAGTGCTACAGCATAAGAACAGACAATATCAAATAATATTAAATCGTTGTTTAATTCAGTGTCAAGTTCTCTAAGACAAGATCAACTCTATCTGGGTAGGATCCCCAGGAACCCCCTGTTTTCAGAAGCTTATTATCCTCTTCAGATTGCTAATAATGGGTCTGAGGTAATGGTGAAGAACAACATAATCATTTTGCATTGTCTGTGTTAAACTATCTGGTTACTATAAGCAGAACATTGAGCTGCTTTCTTTTTTGACTGCAAGATTTAATTCTAGCACACTTGAAAATGTAAGTAGACAATGAGGAGAGAGGAAAGCTGTCACAAATCAGAGGCTAGTTTAAATGTTAGTTATTCCAAATCTGAAAAGCAGGTGATAATTTATAGTGTCTGCAAGAAAAAGGTTAACAGTGGAATGTGGGGGTTTTTTTTTCCACAAATACTGACAGATTTCCAGTAGGGAAGTTTTCTGGAGTTCTTGGAGTTCCTCAGAAAGTCGAGACACAGTCCATATTTATTTAATCCTTCTGAACACCGGAGTAGTCCCTATTCACCACAGACCCAGGCAGTTACATTAGTAGGTAGATGACAGCATCAGATGGCAGTTGCCCCTTTTACAGTCAAGTGATGGTTGCTAAAGTCTTGGTGATGAATGATAGTTTCAACTTTGATAACCAACCTCTCATTAAATCATTACTTGACCAAACCAGCAAAACAAAACTCTGGTAATTTATTTCTTAGATTACTTAGATTACGATTATTATGTTGGGAAATAAGTGCCTATTTCAGGAATATGTTCTGTTTAATAAAACCTAAAACATAAGGATGGTAAGTGACTTGATAATTTATCAAGTAGCTTTGCATGTAGTGATGATAGGGTTTGTTTTGTTGTTGTGTTTTCACTTACCACAATGATTCTCTTTAAATAATATGGAAAGATTTTCTGCTACTTAGACTACAAAGGTTTAGTTTGTATTGCCAGATCAAAATGAGAAACAGTAAAGTGGTAAGCAGCATTTAAAAATTAGTGGCCTTTTGTACTCATGTTTACATTTAATACTCAACCTGAATTTTCTGATGTATTACGGTAATAAAAAAAGGACTGCATTTCCTGTAATAGCTATAGCCTTTGACTCTCTTGGCATCAAGAGATAATAACAAGCAAAGTAGGTTAACAACATATGCTTGCTGTGTTGTTAGGCTGGAAATTGGCATCTGGTGGTGATGGATACAGTATTCCAATGCAGGATTGCACATGCTTTGAGGTTTTATGTTGTTCAGTGTCTTGCAGGAGCTGAATACCTCATTTGGTCTTCTGCTTGTAGAAGTTTACTCTTTCCTTTCCTTCTTCCACAAGGACACAGCAAGGCAGTGAATCCTTGTGTTGAAAGCACAGCATCAGCAAGCTGAAATACAAATGAAAAGATGGTGGTTGCACAGCATGAAGTGATATGTGGTGTGTTCCCAAGGCAAGGCTAGAACAGTGCTCTGGGTCTAGAAGGAGTATCTGCAGCTTGTCAGAGCTAATTAAATGGGGTTTTAACACCTTTTTATCAGGCTCCTATCACTAGGTGAGTATACCACTCTCCCTAGATCAGACCTGCAGAATAGCACTGCAGCCTTAAACCTTGTCTTTGATGTCAGTGTTGGCATCCAGACAAAACCCACAGCTCTTTTTAAGAAACTGACATTCAGAATCAATCATTTTGATGTTGTATTTTCGTCATAAGAGTAACTAGTTGTGGTGGAGGCTAACCCCAGGCTCTCTTAATGAGAGCTGTAAGAAATGAGTGTGATCCTTATGGGCACTTGTCTCTGGTAGCTGGATGTTCTTGTCATCTCTTTGATGTAATTTCATATAATGGAGTGGAACTTACAGACTTGTGATCTTTCAGAAAATCCAAATATATGTAGAAACAGTACTGGAGAAACCATCTGCAAAAAGAGAGGACTGGAGACACATGTAGGTAGTGGTCATGAGGATGGGGATTAAGAGTGAAAGACTTTTTTTCTGAGGAATTTAAGGTGAGTAAGGACTTGAACTTTAAGCCATTAGTGCAAGGCAGTGCACTGATGCACTTCCAGTCAGTAGTTATTTGCTTGGACTGGATAAATACTTGAAAACTATAGATTTATTTCCTCCATCTGCTTTTTTGCCCCCTCCTATACTCTTTTAAAAAAAAAGAAGGTAAATTTTATCATTTCCAAGTACTGGAACTTGCAGAGTATTGATCATATTATAGTACATGATATGAAAATCAAAAAATATGTGCAAATTGTATTTTGGGGGGTGAAGTATCTTAATGTGGGATTGGCAAATGATCTGACTAGCTTTACTAAGCAAAACATGAGGCACACAAGTGCTCTGTCTTGTTTGGAATATATTGTGGCAGAAGGAAAGTTTTCAAGTGATTCTTGAAGGTTACAAACACATGAAATCACGTTGTCATCCACCATAAGGATTTGGGGTTCACAACAAGATTTCAGCGGTCATATCACCTTCATTTCAGGCTGTTATGTTACCTACTGGGATGTAAAAATGCCAGTTTCTGGTGTGTAAGAAATGAAAACCGCCTGCTGAGTGCAATTATGTAAGAGATGAGCTTTCTCAAGGACAGGTATGTGTTAATCTGGGATTAATTGACACGTAGAAAATGTTGCTGTTTATAGTATGAACCAGTAATCCGAAGGCAAATCTTCAAACAACTAAGATATTTTGGGATCATTCATGAGGAAGTAGTATATAAACTAAAAAATAATTTATAAGAAATTAGAGAGTCTTATGGCACTGCTATTACTGTACTCCACACATAAGAATCTACACCTATCCATCATAAAATGGTGACATTTTAGTTGGTGGATCTGGAGTAAGATTTCTTCCAAACTTTAATCAGTGTAGAAAACTTAACTCAGCCACCTTTGTCACCAGCTCTCAGCTTGATGGTTCTCTTAATCTCTAAAACTTTCCAGCTGTTTCTTGTCTGACACCATGTATGCTATGCTGGTAGCATGTCGACATTTTTATTCTCTTAACTGCAAAGGAACGTTAAAATTGTATGAAAGAAAGAAAGACACTGTTATAGCTGTTATGAGCCTCCTGACCTAGATTTGAATCCTTTTTAAAGCAAAATGGTTCATGGTAACTTTGAATATATTCTGTATTTTCTGGGCTTTGTAAATCTGCTGTGGAATCACTTCTGGATGGACAGTTAAGTCTGTGTGTTACTTGGTTCCTTGTATAATCACTAACAGCGGCTGTCTCACTTGATGCTGCTCGTTTCTTACAGGCTCTGCCACTCTGAAATACCACAGTCCACGTTTAGTGTGTTTTTAAATGTTGCATTTGTGATTCGGTGATTAGTTTGTTTTGTCAGCAGTAGGATAAAGGCTTTGGTTGGGATAAAGAATGCAAAAAAGGCAAATTTCTGGAGCATGAGTGACCAGAGCTTGTGGCTGTGAGGGTACAGCCGATACCAGAACAGAATCCTGACTATCGTCATGGGCTGTTGTGGCATAGGTTCTCCTAAGGCTGTGTCACACGTTGGTCTTCGGGGCATGGGTCACTCTGCAGCTTTCTACTGAGTTTTTCTGAGTTTTGCTTGGTTACATTTTTATTTTAAGTTTGTGTTCCAGTGTGTGTGTGGTTTGGGATCTGGGCTTTCTAATTCAGCAGTGTTCTGCCTTTTGTTTAAAAGGATAATGTCTGCTGCTTATCTCTCTTAAGAACAAAAACTGACGTGCCAGAAATTCGGAGTTATGGCTACATTAGAGTTCCTTCGCGTTGCTTCTCCGTGTGGTTTTGTTCAGTTTTCTTACTGGTGTGTTTCTGTATTGTCCTGTTTTGGGACTGTGGTGTAAGGATTAAGACTGCATCTACGTGTCTGTTAATGAAAGCTTTTTATGGCAATATTAAAAACACCCACAAACAAACCCTAAAACTCAAGAACTGCCTCAAGGAGCTGAATTCTTGCACCTGCTTAAAACAAATTACACTTTATCTTGCAAAAGTGTGATAGGATTCATTTCTATTTCGACAAGAACTGAGTACCACACAAGAGAATATCAGAAATACCGTTCCAGTTGCTGCTTTTGTGTATAGCAAATGATTACGTGAAGGGAATATCTGTGTCAAAGTTGAAATGCAAAGCAACACGTTTAAAATTTCAAAGGCAGCTTATTCCTAGTGGTAACAATGCAATGCTTAGAAGAATTCTGATTGCTTTTAGCTCTGCACTCAGCTTTTGCATTCAGATGCTTTGTGAGGCAGTTTCAGTGCCTGGATTTCTTTCACAGCAATCGTTTTGCAGTATTCACAGGTGATGAAAACAAGTTACTCGTGTAAAATGAAAAATAACTTGGCTGTTGTTATAAAGTCTGTTTTGCTTGGGTCATGTGCCTCGAAAGGGTTTTATGATACTTGAAGTAACTTTCTCTATCAACTGAAGCTGCCACTGGAAAAGGGATCTGATCCTGCCTGAAATGGGGATTTCGTAAGTGTGCAGTGAGTGAAGGCTGGAACGGAATATTGAGCTTATTGCTGAGGATTCAAGGAAGGAAAATCCACCTGCAGTTTCTAAGAGAGCAGTCTGGCTGGCTCACAAAGCTTTTGGGATCTCATGGATCACTGAATGTTGGCAGTATGGTCTTATGATTTTCGTGGCAACTGCTCTTAGTCTGTCCTATGCTACTGGGACTCTTAGTTGTACCCTGTGCATTTTAAACACGAAGAGGGTAGGTCTGGAGGAAAAATTAGTGTGTGACTATCATAGCCTGCAGACTGGCATGTTTATACATGGATGAGATCCTTCACTTAATGGAACAGCAGCAACTGTAGGATGTTTCTTCCTTTTTTTTTTTTCCCCTGTTTGGGAGGACCTGATGGCAAACATAACAAAGTTATTAACTTTTTAGTACTGTTTTAACTGGTGATTCTCTAACAGCTTAAGGCTGGTGACCAATAGGCAGTATTTTTTTGCAGCTTTCTAGAAGGGACAGAGTGATGACAGAAAGGGAATGGCCAGTGTTTCAGCTGTTTTATTTCCACTCTTCCCAGAAGCTCAGGTTATAAATACACATCAGGAGTAATATATTTCTTTTTCTCTTTAGACTGCAATAATTAACTGAAAACATTTTTCTCAGTTTCAATGGCTCCCATTTTGCCTTGCCCACCAAGTTCAGAGACTTTGGCCTAGGAAATCTTCCAGGAGCTTTTCTTTCCAGCCAAATCTGTAAAATACTCATGACTCCGGGAAGGGTCCGTGTATGCATAATCTCCAAGCTAGAGGGAATTGGTGTCCTTCAGCAAGCTTTTCAGCAAGCCTCCTGTGTGATTTTGAAATATGGTACTGCTTGCTTGGGGAATCTCTTCTATTGGGCAAAAAGTGGTGCAGCTTGTCCTCTGAACATCAGAATAGCCGTTATGGGTTTGGATGGTCATTCTTCACTGTTGATATTCTTTGTGGAAAACAAAACAAAGAAAACATGTTTTTGTTTCCTCCATATTAGACAGGTGTTTAAATGACAGAACAAAATTACAGTAGTGGGCAGACTGCACAGTGTGCTGGATTAGTGGGGTTGCTTTCAAGAAAGGTGTTCTCATTTTAAGCAGCAGAAATACGACCGTAAACTCCCTGGAAAGCTCATATCAGGGACTCACAGATAGTTATCACCTTTTCCAAGCCATGACGGCCATAGTGTGTTTGGGTGGGGTTTGTCTGTTTTTAGCAAGGACCTTACCAAACTCTGTGGAAGCTTTCAAATTTATTCCTGCTAGGAAAGAAATAGATGATGGAAGTTATCTCCTCCATACAGTTTTGTTTGTTTCAAGTCATTGTATATTCTTAACATGTGCTCTGGCTTTACCTTCTTTGCTACCTCAGCTCCTTTGTGCTTTATTTCTCTTCCACTCTGTACAGATTCAAGTCTGTGCCTGTGGTCTAATGAATGTAATGAAAGTTTTATGTCTAATACTGCTGTGGGTTGAAACTATATAGTGCTGGATATCAAGTAGAGTCAAACTTGGGTTTAATTTGGGACAATATTTCTACTTCAGGTATGTAACTGTGCATTGAAATCCTGTCAGTGAGACTTAGATTCATTCTTAATGCTGAAGAGGTTTTCTGTACGAAGCAATAAAATACCGAAGCACATTCATAACTTTATTTTTAACTGGCTGTCGAATTACTTGCTGATCTCTTTGCAGAAGGTGTGTAATGTTACTTAGACTTTTACTACTATTAAATGTCAATGTATCATTAACTCCTATAGAGAAGAGAGTTGCTCTTGCAGCGCAAACAGGAGACTTCAGAAATTCTGGGAAATGTAAGTACTTGCCTGAGCTGCTGAACGCTTAGATAAATTTAGCTCTGGTACCACCTGAAGTGAATGCCCGATAAATGGGGGCATTTGACTCTGACATTCTGAGATCCAGTGTTATACAGAAACTTGACAGATGGCAATGTTTAGAATCCTTAGTGTTTAGTTTGATAAGGAAGCTGATGGAGAAGAACAGAGATACTAATACTCACCAAGCTGTCACAAAGGCTCGACTTTGTTTGCGAAGAAAACTCCTCATTTCCTTGCCTTTTGTGTTGTTAACGTATAGCGCTTTCTGAAGTCGGTGTGTGCTTATGAAAGGCAGACCAGTCTGCATTTAAAAACAATTCTCCTTTAAGAAGTAAAACCATTTTATATCAAATTGCCTTCAGCTACAGATGGGAAAGAGATACAGCAGGAAGAGAACTTGTCCATTCAGACCACTGCCTAACTGGTCTGCTTGATGCTGCAGACTTATTCATACAATTAATTTGAGTGAATTCCTTGAAATAATTTGTTGGTTTTATACCAGTTTTAAGTACTCCTATATATCGTGTCTTGATTCTGAGTAACGAGTAAATTCATTGGTGCTGCTGGTTAATATTTGTGAAGTGCCAAAACATTTTTAGTGCAGAAACATTTGCCTCAGAAATATATCAACAAGTAGCTGTTAATTGTTTCCAAACTGTAACTTCTATAATGTGAATTTTGTTATCTTAATCGGATTATTTAATTAAAGGTTGAAGACTATTTGTATGAAATAACTTGAGAAAAATTATTTACCAATAATGCTTTAATTAGTAAAATCTATGTCCTTGAAAATAATTGTTTAACAACATTTTCAGTTTAATTAAATTTTATTATTTCATCTTTTATGCTGCAATAATTAATACATTATTAATTCTGTTGGCACAGATAGAACAAACTAATTACTTTACATTTTCATGCCTATAAAAAGATTAAATTCATTAAGTTACCATTAGCATTGTTTTTACAGGATTTTAGGTAATGAATATTCTACTTTATCTTACTCACTAATAAAATAAAAAGGGATAACCATTGTGTCAGAAGCCGCATAGAGAAAAATTGCATAACTTAATGCAAGTGTGTTAGTAATAACAACTCTGGTTTGGTTTTTATTGCAAAAGTCTTAAATTTTGCCGTTTTCAGTATATGATGTTTGGCCAATGTTGCTTTTACTGTCAAATTTATAAACAGGACTGCTCCCTGTTAAAATTATCATCAGAGATAATTGACCATGCTGAATTGGGCACCTGCAGAGAAAAGGGCATAACAATTTCAGAAGCAGCCTAGTTTATCTTAGAATTATTTATATATATATTAGCTCTATTACATTTGATTAGTTTATGTGACTAATGTGTCCATAGTTGCGAAATAAATAAGACAGTAACTGTAAAATCTGATGATGTAATATTTGTCTGTGAATCTTTATGCTGATGCTAGTGTAGAATAGTAAAATCCTAGAATCTTTAAACACCAACCTACGCCAGTGTGTGGCCTGAGGTCTCTCTGCCTTGGGTTGCCTGAGTGTCTGATTGTAGAGAGAATCAGGGTACTCAATTGTGCATGGAATGACGGAGAGAAGAGGCAGTGTGGAGAATTTTGGGGATAGGGGTTCAAGATTGAGGTCTGTTTTAATGATGCTGAGCTTGCCTTGATACTGACAGTGTGGTGAAAGGCCTCAGAGAGGGGAAGGCGCTCTTTGAGGAATTTATGCTGATGGACTTTGTGCAGCATCTCCAGTTGGGCAACTTGAAGCTTCCACGTGGTGTAATGTTTGTTAGACATGTTAAGGAATATGCCTCTAAAAATCACAGCCTGTGATTTAGTGATTTTGATGTAGCAAATGAACAGAATGCCCAGTGCAACTGTTTGCACTGATACTCTACTATGCAAATCCTACCAGAAATTCAGGTAAACTTCAGGCAGACTTAATTGTCTCTAGTTTTTTTTTAACTCAAAAGAAACATAGAAAAATAAGCTTTGCAATGAATTCATGATATAGCAATGTAAGAGAGAGAGGTTTCTGCTAGAGTTCAAAGAATCATAGAGTATTTGACATCAGAAAGGACTTAACCTGGGTGGTAACCCAGTACCCACTAGTTTAAAGTAATGAGCACTTCCATGATCTGTAGGCTGCTGAGATTTTTTTTTTTTTAGCCCCACTCTTGTCAAGTGGGGAAATACAAGCAAGGGAAAAAGATCTTTTTTGCCACATAATGCCAGCATTTTATTTAATTACACTGGAACAGAAGGGGTCAATGGATCCCTACTAGGACTGTTAGCCACTCTTAACAATGAGACAACTTGTAAGGTTTGCTATTTTTAACCTTTAAATAGGTAGCTGTAGGTGAAATTATGGCATTTTCCCATCTGAACTTTATCAAGCAGCATGCAGTTCAACTGATAATGGAGCTACAGCACTAATGTACTGGTTTAATGCATAAAGTCTTCACTGGAAACTTGGGTGCATATTCATTTTCTCAGGTAATAATAGTTAATTCTCACCCTTTTTCTAAAAAGATCTTGTGTGTGTCTATTCACACACACATATGCAAATGAAAAATAAATGCCTCTGCAGTTTTCTTCACAATTTATGTGATTAGATCTTGCATTAAGTTTAGAGCTTTGGCAAGGCAAAGAGTTGCAGATTAAGGCTAAGATACATTACCATGGCTGTGTGTTTTTCTACCTTATCTGTTGCTGTTTTGCATTTCATTTCAGTCTTCTCTTTTCAGGGTCCTAATGTCTCATTTTTGCCTTGCAATCATCTTTTTGTTTTGGGTAGTTTCTTTGCAAAGATTATTTTTTCCTCTCAGTTTCAACTCAACTAGCAAGACACTTCAGTGGGAATTGTGGTAGTTTATCTCCTGATCTCACTATGTCTGACACTCCACGGGAAAGGTTTTGGTAGCACAGACCTTTCTAGTATCTGTGAAAGGATTCACTCATGTCAGCATGCTAGTTTTGCTGTCTTTAAATGAAACATCTTTAAGGCAGTAAGTGTGAAAATTTGAGAAGGATAGCAGAGTACCTCAAGCATCAAAGCAGTTTTCAGTGCTTACATAATTTAATGTTCATATGGGGACGAGGTAGGTGAGAGGTCTTCCTTCTCTTAGGGGGGG
>JAOXOE010000694.1:5796300-5806804 GCA_028565055.1 Phoeniculus purpureus
AAACCCACCTGGATGTGTTCCTGTTCAACTTGGTCTGGGTGATCCTACTGTGGCAGGCGGATTGGACTAGATGATCTTTTGAGGTGCTTTCCAATCCCTAATGATTCTATGACAGCATAGAATGGAAAAAGTAACAATTTTTTTTTCTTTTTTCCATTTAAGTAAGAAGTGCCAATAATGGTGAAAACAGTCACCCTTTTTCATTTTATACTTCAGGGACATGAGCCTGGCTGTCCAAATTTGTCTTAGGCTTTGATTAAGATAAGAAAATTATAGAAGGCAAGCATCTGGTCTAGAATTTCTTACAATTAGGAAGTAGTCAATATATAGGATGTTTTTTGTCAGTGTCCCTACCTTCTTGTTAAGCTAGTTAAACTCATCTATCCTTTCTCCTTTCTTCCCTAGCATTTTTGTATGATTAAAGTTTTGAAGTCGTCCCTGTGATTCTTTAATTTTATTTTTTTGGTTTCTGGTAGGCTGTAGGGCATAGTAGAGTGGTGCGATACTAATGGGCCTAATTGAGATGAAGTTTAATGGTTTTTCTCATACACCTCATCATTAGGCCAGTGGTACATTTCATTGTCATCTTTTCTCTGTGATCGTTATGTTAGCCGATCCTAATTATAATTAACAGTTTCAAAGCTATGTAGAATAACACCTTTCTCTTGCCTTTTTTGATGCCTGAGTGTCTTCCTTTTTTTGTCCTCCTTTTTCCACCCCTACCATTACAAGGGAACTCCTTTCATCCTGCTTACCATCACCCAGACCAAAACCTCTCTATTTACAGATTGTTTTCGTTCATCCAATTCATGGCTAAACCAAACTGCATATGGCTTGTAAAGTCCGCTAATCATTGTTGGCTGATCTTTAAAACATACTTTAAGCAGTCACTAGAATTAGTTTAATAAATACATCTCATGGACAGTTCTAGTCTCTTAAACCTCCTCATATCAAGGAAGGAGGAATACTTCTGTCTTTTCTGAAATGATCAGTCATGTTCCTTAAGACAAGGAAGTAAGATTTCCCTGATTTATGCCCATGCTGTTCTGATTTTTTGTGTGATGGTAAAGCTCAGTAGGTTTTGAAAGGATAATGCCTTCTAATGGGTAAATTCACTTTTTAAACTTGCAACAGAATGAACCTTGTGCACTCAGTCCTGTTTTTCTTGCTATTATGTTATCTATGTACTACAATGGTTGAATAAAAGATGTAAGGCACCTGTTTCACACTAGGAGAATTTTTCTGAGGAATGCTGTAATAATAACAAGGTGCCTTGAGAGAACAGCTACTGAATTCATGACAATTGGAGGGGTTGTTAGGATGCATACTTTTCGAGGTATTTCTGATGCACAGTCATTAGTAGCAGTTTTATTTTAGTTCTGTTTTACAACCCGGGCATTCATTGTGGACAGTAGTGCAATTCTGGTTTGAAAGTAGATTGCTGAATATATTAAGGACTAAAGTTGTCTTTGGGCCTATGGATTAAAAAATAGGAAAGTAACGTGACAGAGTGGAGATCAGCGTTTAAGGAAAACGTTAACAAGGGATTACCTGTCTCAGTATGAGGCATAATGATTATACTTTTGAGTAGTAGGAAGAAATAAATAAGACTACCACTGTAAGCAACCTGGAGGAGTTGTGCTATTAGTCAACCGTGTCATTTTGCTTACTTTGTCGTTCAGACCAGCTTGCAGGACAGATTTGGCAACACATCCAATAATTAATGAAGAATGCAGTCAGAAAATGCTCCTGTGTTTTAACACCGCATAGTGTTTTTGTGTACATCATGTATTTTACAATTCAAGAGAAGAAATGATGGCAGAAATTCTTCGGTCAAATTCTTGTAGAGGCCACAGAACTTACCCCTCTATATCCTCTAAGCACATTTAGCGTTGCTGCCCTGAGTGCAAATACTGACTTTATCACCGCTAAAGCAAAGCAACTTTCTCCAGGTTCTGTCAAAACCAAGCACTGTTAGTTTATGCTCTACATTTTTACTTCCTAATAACTAATTAAGCTCTCCAGGTTTTTGCTAGACTCTCTCTGATGACGGTAGTGGTGATAACGTTAACAAACATTTAGGCTAAGGGTTGGTGTTTATGGTATCTTATTGGTGGTAAGGCTGTGTGTGAGGAGTGTATAGACATCAACACCTTTGCTCTTCTTTACAGTGAGTGTAAGTTTGTTGTCTCCTTTTAAAATTTCTTTGTTTTCTGGGTTAACAGTCTACATAGACCTGGCTCATTATGCTGTATGAGCAAGCAGGATAATCCAGCTCCCTTTGTTTTAGCTGTTTTCCTGGCATCCAGACGGATTACTGAAAGTTTAGTTCAGATAATCAAATGAAAACTGAATGTGAAGGTAGTCTTGTCTTGACCTGGATGAGGGGGTTGAATCTATCCTTAGTAAATTCACAGATGACTCAAGCTGGGAGGGAGCGTTTATCTGCTGTATGATGCTAAAAAAGATTTGGAAAGGCTGAGTCACTGGGCAGAGGCCAGCAGGATGAGGTTTAACTACACTTTGGCCACAATAAACCCCTGCAGAGCTACAGACTGGGGGATAAGCGGTTGCAGAGCGGCCTGGCAGAGAGGGACGTGGCAGTATTGGTTGATAACCTGCTGAACAGGAGCCAGCAGTGTGCTCAAGTGGCATGAAAGGCCAGTGGCATCCTGGCTTTGATCAGGAATAGTGTGGCCAGAAGGACTAGGGATGTAATTCTCGCCCTGTACTGGGCACTGGTGAGGCCTCACCTCGAGTACTGGGGGCAGCTCTGGGCCCCTCACTTCAAGAAAGAGGTTGAAATGCTGGAGCGGGTCCAGAGGGGAGCAATGAAGCCGGGGAAGGGTCTGGAGGGAAAGTCTGATGGGAAGAGGCTGCGGGAGACGGGGTTGTTTAACCCGGAGGACACTCAGGGAGGACCTTATCACTGTCTATGACTACCTGAAGGGAAATTGTAGACAGGTGGGGGTTGAGCTATTTTCCCAGGCGACTAGTGACAGGATGAGAGGGCAGGGCCTGAAGCTGCCAGGGGAGGGTCAAGTTAGATATTAGGAAGCCCTTTCTCCTGGAAAGGGTGATTAGACACTGGAATGGACTGCCCAGGGAGGTAGGTGGTGGAGTTGCCATCCCTGGAAGTGTTTAAGGACAGCCTGGATGTGGCACTTAGTGTCCTGGTGTAGGTGGTGATGTTAGGCATGACTTGATGATCTTACAGGTCTTTTCCAGCCTCAATAATTATGTGATTCTGTAAAGGAGGAGATGTCACTTCAGACAGATATTCATTGCTAAGGTCTACCCTGTAAGCAATGGTTCCATGTTCTTGCATACTTCTTAAAAACCTGCAGCTATTTCTAGGCAACGGTGCCCAGGCACAACAGCTGATTGTAAGTACGTTCATTTTATAATTCATAATCCACCAGTGTAGCTTCGTTCTTATTTCACCACCTTCCTCTGTCAAGTTTGTTTGCAGCTGCTGTGTGCATAAGAAATCTGAATATGGTGTATTTCATACTTCGAAAAGGCAGTTGTAGTTAAGCAAAGACTCGAGACTTGGTTTCAAAGCCGCATGTATTGAGGCCTCAGTATCATCGTGGTTCTGCTTTTGCAGTGCCATCTGGTGTCAACTAAAAGAATAGTAAATTCCTTGTTTTCTAAGTATTGTAGCTGAAAAATTATGGAAGTGGAGTGCAGCTAATAATGTTCAGTACAAAAGTAGACTGGCCTAAATTTTATCTGTTTTAGATGCATTTACAAAAAAAAAAGAGGTCTTTGATGTCAAGGTAGAATTATGACATTTAATCACATGTTACTCTAAGTATTTGTGGTTAGTCCTATTTTGTGATACTCACTAGGGAATAGTGTGGGAAATATGGTTAGTGGAAGTCTGAAGACATTCTGGACTTCATTAGCAACTCTGTATGCAAACAGCTTCATGAAATGTAGTAATAGGTTTCAGTTTTTACCTTCAAGAAAGGAAATTTCTAACTGAAATTGATACCTAATAACTTTCTATTCTTTCTTAAAAATAATAATTAAAATCCAATATATTTTGTCCATAATTTTTTAAAAGTATGTGTATGGTATAAAGATCTAGCTGAATTTTTGCAAGCGGTAAGACACTTTGCAAGGGTGAATCATTTAATATGTCCTCTTGTCACTAAATTTCTCCTAAACGGTTACGGTTGTCAAACGTAAATGTTAACTGTTTCATTTTGCTTCTCTAGACTCAAGCTACAGTTTATCCATCAAAGCCACGTATGTGCATGTTCTAGTCGGAAATGGAATGTGTTCCTGATTGATTTTTTGACTAGTTTTACATTACTGGTAGTTAACCACATACGTTTGAGATCAAGAGGCAATGACAGCTGCGCAGCTTATGCCATGTATCTGTCTGCTGTTGGTACGAGTCACATCTGCTGCAATGGCTTTTTCCCTCCAGCACCAGAATATTCTTTAGAGTTTCCTTACAGTCTGTCTTCTGTGTAGAAATTGTGTGACTTGACTTGCTGTAAAGGCTTAGCTGCTGCTCCTTTTAGATTGGATTCAGAATTAATGAAAAGAGAGATGGAAGAAGCTATGTTTCTGTCAAGCTCAGTGTACTGATGAAGATGCCAGTAATAAGTTCTCCTGTTAAGCTACTTAAGTAGAGTTTAGCTAGGCTTTGTGCTTGCAAGTTTATTGTCTAGGCTTACAAAACATCCTTACCTTGAAAGGCAGGTAGGTACACAGACTTACTCCCATTGGAATAAATACAGGCTTGTCATGAAGCTCTAGTAGAGAACAGAAAAAAAACGCTGTCTGTGTCTTCACTGTCTTGAAAACTTGACCCTTCTGTCTATCTGTGTTTTACCTCCTATGTAAAGAAAATGTCTTTAAGCATGTAAGATTTGGGATTTTGGGGAATGTTTACTTTCATCATGTATCCTACCCTTTCTGTCATGTAAAGTTTTAACAAGAGGAAGAATACAGTAGAACAGATTACCCAACTGTGATCACATCTAATTATGCATTTCATGTAATAAAACATTTCATATTAGCTTTTATTGTTTCATGTTAACAAATTGCTTCTTTTCACTGTGTTCAGGTTGCCAACAGATGGCAGCAAAGGATTAAAAAGTACATTGGGTGTATTTTGTTTGAATAAATAATTATGTACGGAGGAGCAATCAAATATCACTGAAGGCATGCTTTCTTCATCTCAGCAATATAAGATAATTTTTTTAAAGGTACTTCTTAGTAATCAGACAACAGAAGAAAAATGAGTGATTATTTTTCAAGTTTGTTTTTAAGCTCATCTATCAATTAATATGTATGCTTCAGAGTAAAATTCTTTCTAATACAATACATTAAGGAACCACTGACATTCTGTCATCAGCATGCACAAGGAATGAATCATACTTTTTGGTGTTTTTACTAAAATCTATATTTCTTTTCAGCTTATGGCACATGACAGTTTCACTAACACAGTCCTGGAACAGGCTGCCCTGAGAGGTTGTGGAGTTTGTTCCTCTGAAGACATTCAAAACCCTACTGGATGCTTCTGTTGCTGTCTTCTCTAGGTGATCCTGCTCTAGCAGAGGGGTTGGACTAGCTGATCTCCAGAGGTCCCTTCCAACTCCTACCATTCTATGATTCTTTGACTCTGATTCTGTAAAAAACGCAGGCACAAAGACAGATGTTCTGTCACAGGTAATTATGTCTTTCATTCCCTTTCACTTCCGCATAGCTGCCAGCTCCCAAGACCAGTAGATCTTGCAAGGAAGCAGCAAATCATAGTGGTGCTTAGTGCCTTATTCTCTGCACTAGTGTGATGCACAAGTAAAATGAGTGTTGGAGCCACTGATGTACCTCTTGAAACTAACTTCCAAAAAGTGAAAGATTTAGTATCAGTTTAAAATCAGCCAGGGGAACACATATTCGCATATTCCCCTTACTCAAAGAATGCCCAAGCCACAATTTTGAAGACTACTGTGTCATGGGTAAAAGAAATGTAATACATTCCTGAGGTGGGAATCAGGGTACCAAACTAATTAGGATATGTATTTGTATGACAGGATTCAGTTGTACTTTGTTCCAGGGTCCATTTACTTATTTTATCTAGTAGTTTGACTGACCTAACTGATTATGATTCAAGTACCAAAGGATAGGGGTCAGACATGTAATATCTTTGAGGAACTGAGTTATACAAAACAGATTGAAATACAAACATAGTGTAACCCAGTTAACGTCTGTATTATAAGAAATCTTTTGACGATTAGCTTTACAGGTAAGGGGAAGTTAGCTTATATGTCTTCAGCTTGTGGATTGTTCAGTTCAACAGGGACTGCAAAGGTGGTGTGTTTTAATAATTTTCCTTAACTGTGCATTTCCTCTTAGCCAGCATAGGACCAAGATAATTTGTTCTAATGTGAATATTAGCATTGACATTATTATTATGCTTGACAGGAAATGAGGACTAATGGATAAAACATTGATAAATTGAATAAATTGATATAAGTCATGTTTAATCTGCTTACTTGTTATGCAGCTGTAGTGAAATATTCATGTCAGTCTGGATATGAACCATTATGTCTGCAACTAGCACTTTTTCTTTTGTTACACAAACTGTTTTCTTTGGAAAGGCACAGCATTATATCTGAAAGTTTTCTTGACAGGTATATCTTCTAATATTGAAATTATTAAATATGATTCTTAACTTTGCTACTTTGAACTCTTTTGGAACTGCAGAAGGGATGGGTTTTGTTCACCTTAAACTGATACTGTAGAAGATGGGCAGAGCTTTCCAGTTGAGTTTGCAAAACAGTGAGTCAGTGACAGTTGATCTGATTTGTTACAGCAGATTTGTTCATTAGTGCAACTGTTAGTGTGACCCATATGATGCATTTTTATCCATAAACGTGTAAATTTGTAATTTCTTAGTTTGTGAGAAAGAGATGCCATAATTAGTTCTGATTTTACTGTGCTAATAGATGTGTCAATGTGCCATTCCTTGATGTCATTACCTCTGCGGCTGCCCATAGTGTCTTACCTTGGAGCCTTCCATCAAAGAAACAAGACATTTCTTTGCATGTCTGTATGCGTCATATATTTGTGGGTCCTGATCTAATATGGAGCAACTCAAAATGATAGTTGTTAATCTTGAAAACATACTTCAGCCTTGATCATTTTTGCCTGAAAGTATTGTGTCAAATGGTAATGTGGACTTATACCAATTATAATGAAACACCATTTTCTTGGAGGTAGGATGATAATTTAGATAAATTATCTCAAATGTTTAAAGTGGGTTTTTTTAAGTTACGATGGATTAAATAAAAGCTACAGAAGAATTTATAGCAAAGTGGAATGCGAGAGCAGTAACAGAGAAGGGAAGAGAAACCTCATGGCTTCTGTTTTCTGGGTGGAGGTAAGATGCATTTGAATTTCAGACATCTCCAATGGCTTTACTCTGCAGAGATGATCTGCACCTCCTTTGTGTAAGTAATATCTTAGCAATCCTTGGAACAAATCTCACACCCTACTGACTTCTAATACTTAGCAGAAAATGAGTCACTGAATAAAAGATGTGACAAGTTAAAAGGGTCTTTGCATTGAGAGTCAACACAGATGCTACAAAGAGTTGGTGCGTTTGCTGTCAGGAGCAGGCGAATTATGTTTCCGCTGTCATCCCATCTCACGCAACTGCGTACAGCTTTTCTAACACATACCTGGGGATCTCTTCTCATGTGAAACTTAATCCATTTATATGGAGGACAGTTAAGAGACTAGTCTGCTGCTTATTAAGGAATGTAAAAGGAAGCCTAGATTAAGGAACATGTTTTAAAACAGTGCCCAGGAGAGGCAGGAGGTAGGCAGGAGATTGGAGTGTGAGTATTAAAACAGTTTTAACTGTCATTATTTTTTATTAAGCATTGAGAAGTCTGGGGAGACTTTACAATAGTAATGATTTAATTCTCTATATGGTTTAGGGGCTGAGAGATTTTAAAACACTGAAGTGAAAAAGAGTTGCATCATGTTTCTAAAGGGATAGAAAACATACAAAAGGGAGGCTCTGAAAGCTAGTAAAGTGATTCCTGTTCTGAGCCATCCTTTATGCAATCATTAACCACAAGCACCAGAAAGACTCTAATATTTTTATGTGTAAATCTAGGTTAGGGTTCAGCTGTTCTCAGCTGGCAGTGTGTGCACAGCTCACCTCTTGGAAAAATTGCTGTTAAGGTCCTAAAAGGTTCCTTGGAGAAAATGAGTTAGAGAAATCAGTAGCTCACTGAAAATAGATTGTAAACATTTATGACAAGTTAAAAGAGTTTCTGTGGCAGGTTGGCAGCCTTATGCCACGGAATTATTGCATGAAAATAATGCATTCTTTCATTCCTGTAGCAACCCGAAAACACTCATTTTAAATTGTGTTATTTTGTCAAATTCTTAATTTCATAACCCTAAATGCCAGTGTTGGAAGTCTGTTGTGACAAACATGAATGAAGCATGGTCTGTGAAAGAACTAACACTTCTAGTGCTTAAAATTACCTTAAGTCTGTTGTACGTTACCATAATGAAACAGCTCGCTGTTGCACACTTTATTCAAATGAGATTTAGAATTTATATTAGTAAAAGGAAGACAATGACATTTTTCTCTTCTTAAAAGATATAATTCCTATAGAAGTATTGAACTTATTTTGTAAAAAGTGACTGAAATTTATATGTATCCTGTGAATAGCATTTAGGTGTGTATGTTCTCTCCAGCAGACACTGAAATCTGTGGCACCCGTGCTGCATGGTTCATCTGTAAACAGAACTGCAGCATGTTAAAAATGCTTGACCTCAGCCCTGTCGGCACAGATTAAGTCTAATGTTTTCCCAGTATGATTTCGCGTCCTGTCATCTTTATGGCTAACCTTGAATATGGGAGAAAGAGCAACATGCATAGGCAACCCAGAGAGTTTCATGACTATCGCTGAGACAAATTTCCATCTTGCTTAGAAGAAAGTCTTAGAAAACCCCAAGTTTAACAATAGTACCGGGAAAAGTCAAATTTGCAGCAGAGGCTTTCAGCCTGTTACCTCAAAACACTTCCTAGGAAGGAATTAACTAAGTATTTCTTTTTCCTTCTTCCTGCAAAGATTGACTATTTTCTTTTTAGATGAGAATTTATAGATCTAGATTTGTAGTGAGTAGTTGAAAGATATGTTTTAACTGACCCATGTACAGGAAAAGAGATTGTGAGTCCTACAAAGCCGTGGACATGAAAAGTAGAGATGATATGGTTGCCATAGACACAGTTTCATATTCTTCCTCTCTGTTTACTGATAATTCCTGTATTGCAACTCAGAAAAAAAAAAAACCTGAAGTTTGCTGTCCTTGCTAACATAATGAGACTATTTTCAGAGCCCTTCAAACCACTAATTGCCATAAAAAGATTGTCCCACAGAGCTCCAGTTAAATATTTGCATATGTAAGAATACGTTTAAGATCAGCGGGTAATTATGAAATGCGTTGAAAGATTTCATAGTCAAATTTAGTAAAAACAGATGGACTTGCTACATATGGCTAGTAGAGATATAAAGTTAGTAGGAAAAGTAAAATTTCTGTAGATTTACAAGAGGAGCTTAAGATTCTTTATTCTCCCTTATCAGGAAGACAGTATGCCAATTCAACTGAAGTCTTCTCCTTTCTTCTTTTGTATATAGTACCTAAAATGTCAATGACAGTCGATACATATGTGCATGTGGGATAAAAAAAAATCTAGAGAACGTTTTCTCACAGTTAGGCATGTTATTCTACTAGTAAATTTCCCCATCAGATCACTGAAAGGTATAATCTGTTCTCACACCATGTCATCACAGTGTTCATTGAGTGCTTGAAGAAATTTGTTTATTGGAAATTATGGATTTTTAAAATATCAAAGGAAAGACTTAATTTTGCCTAATAAAAGGGGAAGAACAGACCATTCATTTTAAACTCTTGTTAATGGGAAGCTTGCAAGGACATTACTGCTTAAGAATGACAACCCAATGTGCAGGGATTTAGGAGGTAACTCCATTAACTAACAGGAGTAATTCAGCTAATATCTGACTCTGCAAGTAGACTGCTGACAAGCTCAGCTCTTCTTTCAGATGAGGAATGCAACTGGCTGCAGGACAGAAGCCAGAGAATAGTGGTCAATGGGACAGAGTCTATCTGGAGGTCTCTATCTAGTGGAGTCCCCCAGGGGTCAGTACTGGGACCAGTACTAGTCAATCTAGTCAGTAATGACTTGGATGAGGGATTAGGGTGCACTGTCAACAAGTTTGTTGATGACACCAAGCTGGGAGGAGTGACTGACACCCCTAAAGGCTGTGCTGCCAATTAGTGGGACCTGGACAGGATGGAGAGCTGGGCAGGGAGAGAAATTGAATGAACTACAACAAGGGCAAGGGTAGAGTCTTGCTTCTGGGCAAGAACAACCCCAGGTACCAGTATAGGTTGGGGACTGACCTATTGGAGAGCAGTGTAGGAGAAAGGGACC
>JAOXOE010000694.1:5806904-5818313 GCA_028565055.1 Phoeniculus purpureus
AGCAGTGTAGGAGAAAGGGACCTGGGGGTCCTGGTGGACAGCAGGATGACCATGAGCCAGCAATGTGCTCTTGCGGCTAAGAAGGCCAACAGCATCCTGAGGTGGATCAGAAGAAGGGGAGTGGTTAGCACATCAAGAGAAGATCTTATCCCCCTCTGCTCTGATAAGACTACATCTGGAGTATTGTGTCCAGTTCTGGGCCCCTCAGTTCCAGAAGAACACAGAACTGCTGGAAAGAGTCCATTGCAGAGCCACGAAGATGGTGAAGGAAGTAGAACACCTCCCTTATGAGGAAAGTCTGAGGGAGCTAGGTCTCTTTAGGTTGGAGGAGACTGAGTGTCTATAAATATGTGAGGGGTGGGCATCAGGAGGATGGAGCCAGCCTCTTCTCAGTGTCATCTACTGATAGAACAAGGGACAATTGGTGTAAGCTGGAACTTAGGAGGTTCCATATGAATGTGAGAAGGAACTTCTTCCCAGTGAGGGTGACAGAGTACCGAAACAGGCTGCCCAGAGGACTTGTGAAGTCTCCTTCTGTGGAGACATTTAAAATCCGCCTGGATATGTTCCTGTGTGACTTGGTCTAGGTGATCCTGCTTTGGCAGGGTGTTTGAACTAGATGATCTTTCGAGGTCCCTTCCAATCCCTAATTATTCTATGATTCTGTGAATTGTGGCAAGTGAAAAGGTGATAGTCACATACTGAAGAAGAGGTAGACTGGATTTTTTCATTAACATTAAAGAGCTCTTGTTATTCATTAGGTAACTTGCTCTCAAAACCACGTGAGGATTGACAGTCTTGTATTCCCATAAGAGATGTATGCATTATATAGAACTGTATTTTATTTGTTTCCTCAGGGAGTTTCTGCACAAAATCAAAATCAAAAATACAGACGACTTGGTTTTTTGTTAAGAATTATGTCCTATCCTAAGTTTTAAAGAATGAAAAAGCATTTCCCTGTGATAATCAAGTTAGCATATGATGCCCTGAGCAGTGGTGGCAGCAACATTCATAAACAAGAGGCTATGCCAGAGCTCAGCAAAGGTGGGTTCAACTTTTCAACACCAGGTTCACTTGCATGAGGCGCTTGTGCTATATGGTGTTTTCCCGGAGTGATACTCCACCCCAGCACCACTGACTTGTGGTGGGAATTGTCCTTCATTATAAAACACTAAAAAAACCAGAAGTGGTTTCTATTTACACACGTAATGTTCAAGAGGGTGAAGACAGGGCATTCAGCTACGCTGTTGATGACAAAATTGCTCAAGACAGCAACAGAAAAGCAACTGGCCAGGCAAAAGTTTTATGGCACTAGTACCAATGTCCAGTATGTGTGGGACTACAAGTCTGCCTTTTGTGCTGGTCTCTAAAAGCCTGTTGTAGAATATGAGTGGTCAAAGCAGGAAACACAGAATGCAGAAATCAAATGTGGATGCTTCAAAGTAAGGACATATGGAATTGATTGACTTCCAGCCCAGATTCAGATGATAGCTAAAATGCCCAATTAAATGCATAATAGATGTATGATAGAAGATACCAAGTACGTAAAAGGAAGATACTAAGTGGTTATGAATTGAAGCCATCAGTCTTTGCCATGACTTCAGCAGCAGGATGCCACCATGTGCATTGATCATCAGTACCAGTCTTGTGCTTTCTGTGTAACTCAAATAGAATTGAACTTAATAAAAGTTATTAGAAAAGTGCCCTGTGTGGCCAAAGGAATGATGCATCCTGAAGGGAACAACTAAGAGCAGCCAGCTTGTAAGATAAAATGAAACTAGGTGTAACATTTTCTAATTAGGATGATTTTGTTTAGCAAATTCTCTCACAGATGAGGGAGGGCATGTCTATGTTTGCGCAGGGTTACATAGCATCACACATGTACACAGCTGCTGTGAGAGTTAATCAAATCCGAAAGTGTTTCTTCTGCTCCTGCTGGGGTTTTTTTTGACCTTTTTATTCTTTTGAATATGTTCCTAGCTAATAAGAAGCACTTGTTGTTACCAGCCTCATCTCCTATGCAAACTAGATTGACGGGATTGTGTTCGGTTTATTCTTTTAAGGAACGAGTTTGTAGGAAGAAACAAGAGGGAAGGAAATGGAGAATTAGTTGGGCTTTAGACATACATACGTGCATAGAGTGTTTCTTCTGCAACACCCAATTAAAATAAGAGCTGGGCTTCCCCCCTACCTAACCTTGATTTCTTCCTTTTGTTCCTTCATCACATTCTTCCTAATAAAGTGGCAGTTGTAATTATAGAGACATACCTATAGTCAATATGTAAACTGACACCAAAATGGAGTTCAGAAACTGGAGGGAATGCAAGACATGTTGCATTACATATTGTCTGGTGTTAATTTTACTATAGTTTCATTTAGCTTCAGATATTATTTTGGGTACGTTGGTTGAAGGTTATACAATCATTAAATCTTTAATCTAAAATTGTGATTATCTGAGAAGAGAATAATAGGAAGTTATTCTATCTCAGTGAAATTACATGAATACATGAACCACTATTTAATTAAAATATGTCAAAGTGATGCTGCAATGGTTAAAGTTATGCTGTTGGAGTTTCAGGTATGTACCCTGGGTCTGTCTTTTCACATCCACTGTTTATGAGGCAATAATAAACCTTCAGCTATGCACAAATTACTACCCTCCTTTCTTAGTCATATCTAAGCTCTTAATTACTTGTTTTGTCTTTAGCACAGCATTTAAATGTGAACCTGCACTGTGATGTTCCATTTGCTTTTTAATTGGCTTTATTATCTATTGTGTAGGACTTAATCAATTCTATTGGATGTTATCTGCAGGTACCTACAGTAAGGGCATATTACATTGATTTTTCATTTTTCACATCAAACCAACTGCATCTATATAGTTGTTGCTGTGTTTGCTATTGACAGCAGGGTTATTTACTGGCACTTCAGTCAAAATGTAACATGTATCAGGACAATTACAAACCCTTTGGTATGGATTTATTAGACAGCAAATAAGAAAATAGTAACTTGTGGCAGCTGACTATCCAAGATGAAGGATTCAGGGGTTGGGAAAAGCATTCTGCATGCATTGAAGAGTTCTCCAGCTGAAGATGTATGTCTGCCAAGATACTGTTGTGATGAATGAGGTGTAATGCTCCCTCCTGATCATGAGTATTCTTATGCAAGTGAGAATTTGATTTTGTCAGACTGCAGGTCAGTGTGTCAACCTTCATGTTGAAAATGTTATAAAACCTGTAAAAACACTAAATTCCAAAGGTAAGAGACTTTTGAGGTGCATGAAGAAAATGTATCTGAATGCTAATCATAATTTAAACTTGAACAGTGTGTTTTTACTGCCTAAAAAAATAATAATTGGGTAATTCATTTTAATTGTGAGTAAAGGTAAAAGAGGTAAACATGAAAAATAAGATGCATTGTGCAGGCAATGCTAACACCACATGTAATCTTGTCATCATTCACCATATTTTGTTCTCTAGAACTGTGTCACAGAACTGTGTATCTATATTTCCCCTTCAGGAATTGCTAATTGAGATGCAGTTGTCTGTCCAAGCAGAGCTTCTTGGGAAGATAAGTTTTTTGCCCTCAGTTTGAAGGTGGCCAGACTTGAAACGTCTTGCAACTAGTTTTAAACAGCTTTTAAACACAGAGCAGTGTTCTATGCAAGATGGATATTTTTTCTTTTGTCCTAATGACTTTTCAATGTTTCCAAGGTTATCCTAAAAATCTGCTTTTTTCTGACGCTGGGATTTGCACAGGGAGTAACATACTATGAGTTCCATTTTTTTTTTCCTCTTTGTATAGTAGAAGTTAATAAAAATCTACAGCTCAGTTTTGCACCTCTTTTCCCCTGTTGGTGAAAACCAAGTGGATTGATTAGAGTCACACAACGATTTGGGAGTATTTGGTGTTCTGACTGAAGGAAAGGGCTGTAATCAAGCAGGCTGTCAGTAGACACTAGAGAAATTCTGCAAACAATCCTGTATTTCTGCCAGATTTTCTTCCTAGGTCTATCTTTGTTTTTTTGAAACACAAAAAACTTCTTTTCTCTTGCTGTAAGTTGTTCTGAATCTGTGCGGAGGTTTGGAATGGTGTAAACCCCAGGTTTTACATAAAATCACGTTTCAATTCACTGCAATACAGAAGAAAATTTTGGTAATGTGTAGAGACTTGCTTGGCTTTATTAGGAGTTCAGCAGGGTTGGGTTTTTTGTTTGAGATATTTTGGACACCAGTGAATTTCCTTATCTTAGTCAGCATTGTCTATGAATTAATCTATGAAAGTAATTTTTGTTGTCTTTGAAAACCCATCTGAACAACCAGCCTGGATAGCTGGCATGCTCTAAGTAGCTTTTACCCTGCATCTTTTAGAGATGCACTATTCCTACCCAGCCCGTTTGTAGAAGTGTGCTGAAAAAGAAATCTGTTGTAAGCTCCATTCAGTTAGAAAGATCGATGTTGGAAGGGATTTGCTTGTTACAGAGAAGCCGCTAGTCTCTGCTTGCTGTACACCCTTGAACAGTGTGAAGCATTGGGTTGCATCAGTATAACGCATTACTCTTTCTGACAAAAAAGCAGTGCGTTTCGTTGCTTAAATGGAATTTGAATAACACTGTTAAAATCAATAGTATCTTCTTATCCATACAAAGATAATTGATCCTTTTGAAGCTCTTTAAATACAATTGATTTTTTGATTGTTTTTCCTTCCATTGTTCAGCTTAATGCGTTAACGTAGTAAAATTAAATGTTGCTTGTAAAATGACTGTAACGTTCAGTGACTTTCACTTTCACAACACTTCTCTGCGGCCCGTTTTTAACAGATTAGCTGTAAATGACAATAAGAGGCTCTGCTTTGAAGTGGACAATATAGCAAGCACATTTCTTTGCAGTATATGGAAATCAGTCACTTGTGCGGTCTGGTCATCCTGCAGTTTGCACTTCATGATGTATGACTGTTTTTCTAATTTCCTAATGTTGGTCACATAGCTGTGTTAGTTCATCTATGTCTTATCTGAACTGAAATGTTAGGAGTAGAGACATAGAATATCTTATATATCTTTTTTTAAAAACAATAAAACCCCCATACTTTAACCCTGCATAGATCTCGCAGTGAACAGTTCACTGCATAAGTATGTTGGAAGCAAGAAGCAGAAGTAACCCGAGAGACTGGTGACAGCGTAGGTTTCCAGACTCTCTTTTCCCCACCATAGTCTCGTAAAGAAACAGCTTCATCTAGTGTGTACTGGGTGTCGTCCTCTTCCCACTCACTCCATTGATTCCTGCTATAATGTAACCCAGTACAGAACGAGGATCTGCCTTCTAAAGTTGTAAAGAAGCAGGCTTTCTTCTAGCTCGTATTTATTTTAGTATTCAATGTGTTCTACAGATTTTTAGGTGTTAAGATTGTAGAGAGAATCTCACATCTTCTTTCATTCTATAGTCTGAATTTTTAATTTGATTTATATGTGTCTATACTAAACAGCAAAGTTTGGTTTTGTTTATTAGAGAAGAGGTTCAAGATCTTTCCATGACCATGTGACTCACCTTTTGGATGCAGGGGGGAAGGCTGTGAATGTTATCTACCTGGACTTGAGTAAGGCTTTTGACACAGTCTCCTATAACATCCTACTGGAAAAACAGGTGAATCATGGAATAGACAAATGTACTCTTCACTGGATTAAAAACTGGCTGGCTGGCCATTCCCAGAGAGTTGTGATTAATGGGTTGAAATCTAGCTGGCTGCCGATCATCAGTGTTGTCCCATAGGGATGAGTATTGGGGTCAGTCTTTTTTAAAATCTTTACTGATGACCTAGACATGAGGTTTGAGAGAACTCTTGGTAAATTTTGCAGATGACATCAAATTGTGTGGGAGTGTTGATCTGCTCGAGGGCAGGAAGGCTCTACAGAGAGACTAGGACAAGTTGGATTGATGGGCTGAGGCCAGCTGTATGAGGTACAATAAGGCCAAATGCCGGATTCTGCATTTCGGTCACAACTCCAGGCAATGCTGCAGGCTTGGGGATGAGTGGCTTGAAAGCTGCCCAGCAGAAAAGGACCTGTGGATGCTGGTGGACAACCAGCAGTGTGCCCAGGTGGCTCAGAAGGCCAACAGGATCCTGGCTTGCCTCAGGAAAAGCATGGCCAGCAGGAGAAGGGATGATACCATGCCTTATACTCAGCCTTTGTGAGGCCTCACCTCAAGTACTGTGTTCAGTTCTGGGCCACTCTTGATAGGAAAGACATTGAAATGCTGAAGCGTGTCCAGAGGAGGGCTACCAAGCTTGTGAGGGGTTTTGAGAAAAAATTGTATGAGGAGAGGCTGAAGCAGCTGAGCAGGACTAGTTTTGGAGGAGTCTGAGGGGGGACGTCACTGCCCTTGACAACTACCTGAAAGGAGGTTGTAGAGAAGAGGATGTTGGCCTTTTCTCCTTAGGAAATAATCACAAAACCAGCGGAAATGGAGTGAAGTTGAGTCGGGGAGGTTTCAATTGGATATTAGAAAGAAATCCTTTAAAGAATCATAGGTGCCTTCTGATCCTTGTGATCCTAAAAAGATCATCTAGTACAATCCCCCTGCCACAGCAGGACCACCTGTTGTTCTTGCTCAGATGCAAGACTCTACACTTACCCTTGTTCATTACATTTCTCTCTCTGCCCAGCTCTCTAGCCTGTCCAGGTCTTGCTTAATGAAGCACAGTCTGCTGGGGTGTCAGCGACACCTCCCAGCTTTGTGTCATCTGCAAACTTGCTGACAGTGCATACTAATCCCTCATCCAAGTCATTGCTGAATAGATTGACTACAACTGGTCTCAGTACTGACCCACGGGGGACTCCACTAGATACAGGCCTCCAGCTAGGCTCTGTCCTGTTGACCACCACTCTCTGGCTCCTATCCTGCAGCCAGTTCACAATCCACCTCACTACCCAATCATCTAGTCCACACTGCTACATTTCAGTTTGGCTGCGAGGATGCTGTGTGAGACTGTGGCAAATGCCTTACTGAAGTCAAGGTAGACCACAGCCACTGCTCTGCCATCATCTATCCACCTGGTTATGTCCTCGTCAAAGGCTATCATGTTGGTCAAGCATGTCTTTCTCTTGGTGAAGCCATGCTGACTGTCCCTAATGACCATCCTGTCTTTGATGTGGCTAGCTCCCTGCTCCCCTGAGCTTTCCCATTCAGGGAACCCCCAGATCACCCAGAAACCTCGATAAATTAGTGTTTGGGGACCAGCGCTCTTCCTGTTGCTTGCGGTCTGGCACAACTTCCGGTAAGTGGTGAGGCACTGTAACAGCCTTCCCACGAAGGTGGTTGAGTCACCATTGCTGGAGGTATTTAAGAAACTTGTAGACTTGGTACTTCACAACCTTCTATAGTGGCAAGCATGTAGGGAGTTATTTTGTGTTTGTAGATATTCAGGTATCTAGGTTTTTTGCTGTTGTGGGTATGGTTGGACTCAGTGATCTAGGAGGTCCTTTCCAACCATGATTATTCTGTGATTCTGTGAAATTTTCATATGAATTAAGTTTCCCAAAAATGTGTTATTTATTCTAATTTATGTTGATCAGTCAACTATCACCTCAAACTTTTTAGCTTGCTTTTGCTCTCCAAAAATCTCAGTCAGTTGGTTGTTAAACAAAATGTACCATGATCGGAAGCAGAGCTCTATAAATCTGGACTATGACTACTCTGTATTTTCTGTCACTTTTTCTGTTTGAAAAATTATAGTCTTTAGACTAAAGGAGGTGACTATGTTGAAAAGTCTTAATTATGTGTTGGGGTCTGGAATGGAAAGGGGAAGCAAGTCTTTTCTATGCCATACACACTGAAACTTTTATCTAAAGATTTTCTATTTTTATCTAGTACTAATAAATTTTACATTACCTTTCATCCCACTGCAGGTGACAGAATTTATCACGTACGCTCTGACAGAGCCTAAGGCTGATGAAGTGGTCTTGTTACAGAACTGATGATAGCTGATCACCATTCCCTTGCATATGTTCTGTCAGGTAAGTCATACAAGTACTAGGTGGCCTGTGAAAATGCTGCCTGATCCCATTTCAGCACAAACAGTTTGAACCAGCGTAGCAGCAAATAATTTATGCGTAGAAGAAGACAGAACTACAGAACTTCCTGCAAAATATATTTGCTTAAGTGCAGAAGGTATTAATGAACAATTAAATACAAAATAATGCAGTAGAAATTAATTATTCACTGTATAATGTTCAAGGGTCACAGTATATGGTGAGGGTGGACATGAGTTTGCAGTAGGTGCAGACACAAAGCTCAGTAGCAGGCGCAAACATTTTGAGCTCATGCAGACACAAACAGGATCAAAAATGTCATGTCATTCTCCTCTCTGGCAGATCACGCTGAAGGTCTGTTAGTGGGAATATAAATCCTATAAATCATATGTATATATGTACACAGTGTACATCAATTGGGTCAGGCTAGCCTGTGGCTGGCCCCACATCCCTGCTCTCCCCAGCTGTTGGCACAGAGTATGAGCCCTCAGGGCCTGCAGCCCCCACCCGCACTTGCTAGTACTGAGCCAACTGGGCATTGGGGAAAAATTCCTGAGCAAGTTCAGAGAGCTCCAGACTGGCCAGGGGAAGTACAAGTGAAGGCTGACAAGCCTCATGCCTGAGGCCTTACAGAGTCAGCACAAAGCTTGTGGCAATAGCAATACCGTATTTAGTGGGCTGCGGGGCTGCCCAGTTCTGATGTAGAGGCACTGGATCTCAAGATTGTAAAATAATGCCTGTTTTCTTAGAAGGTGGAAAATTTTGCTGGGAAGCAAGTTGTTCAGCATAATAGTTTCGATTAAGCATATTCAAGTGTACTGAGTTTGGCACCCTAATTTGAAAACAGATTTCACTGGAAGCATATGCCGTGCAGCGTATTGCAAACTTGCTCAATAAGGTGCCGTATTGGTAATAGCATTGGGTAGCAGTATGGATCTTGGTCTTTAGAGGTAACCAGAAATCAGCTGGTCCTATTGCAGCTCCTTTTTAAAATTTTTATTCTAGGCTTGCATTGCAAATCCAGCATGACCTACGCAAAACAGTTTGCTGGCTGATGATGATGAGCTTTGCTATAAACAGGAAAAAGCAGTGGTTCTGAGGGTTTTTATAATGTTTATCAGTAGGAAAACAGAAGTGGCAATTGCTTTTAATTGCCCAATAATTTTATTATTCAAAAGATGGAATTTACAGGAAGCAGCTGCAGTTGTAACTGAACCAGCTCTTTTAATGTGTTCCTGTTTTTTTCCTGTATTATGCTATCTAATGGCGATAAGCTGCCGGCTTCAGTCAAATTTTCAAATACAGTAAGAGTTGGATTTATCGAGCCCTGCAGTGAATATTCCAGTTCTCTCACTGCAGGAGACCTTTGTGTAACTGGTGGTTCTGAACTGTCTATGGAAGTCCCATTCCTGAAATTAAACCAGCTTTCATTCTTTGTTCTCTCAGCACACAAGAATTTTCAGATGCACAACCTATTTCTGTTTGGTTTTTTTCTCTTTGTAGTTTTTCCACTCGTCTCTATTTTCTCATTCAGTGTGTAAGAAAATGCAGTTCCGCAGTCAATGTGCACTCTGAATTAATTAGCTTCTTTCTGAAAATGCAAATAAATGGCCACAAGATCAAAATGAAAAGCAAAAAGAGGAAGGATTAGCTGCTGTCACACCCTTAGTTAGTGTTCCTGATGTTAAAAGTTGTTTTAAAGGCACTGCTGAATGATGTGCATTGTCAGTGATGTTGCTCTTCATGTGCAAGGTCTCATCCCTCAGAGCTGTCCCTGATTGTCGCACTGAACCTAAAGCAGACATATGGGGTTTTTTAAAGTGTCATTGTGCTGGAAGGATTGTGCATAGCTATTTAACTAATAGGACTAATAGAATATAATTGACTCATTGTAGATGACCAAAATTGTCAGTTCACTACAAATTCCCCGTAGCGGTATTGAAATTATGTTGAATGTAACTGGACCTGCTCAACAGTGAAGAAACTCTCCTGACATTGAAGTTTTTGTCCAGTGATAGGTAAGTGCTTCATGTGTGATGGGGGATGACTGTGACAGAAGCAGAATTTGGTGGAGCTTTCTTGCCCATTGCAGGCTAACTAACCAGTTTACTGATTTTGCTACTATACTTTTTTGGGGTTGTTTTGGTAATAGTCCTCATTTAGTCTTGGTGAAAACCCATTTGACACAATCATAATTCACAGCTAGCAACAGGTATGGAATATTGCTGTGTGGCCTGTGCAGACCCAGCATAAACTAAATCTGTGGCCTAAATATAAAACGTATGATAATGAATACTTTCATTTTGTTATCTTCAGGTGATTCTGTATTTATTTAGTAACAACGGTGTTTGTAGTTTGTTGAGCTTGTGTGAGAGTGTTTTTATGAAAGGTGAGGAAGGTCAGGGGTAGCATCATGAGCCACATTCTTGAACCAATTTACCTACATTCCACATTCCTCTTGAGCAGAACTCCAGAGACATACGGCTGTGGTTTTTTTGTTGAACTGGACAGGCAGTGATAAAACAGTGCTGTAATTAAATTCCTCTTTTCATTTGAATGGTGGAATTAAACAAATATTTTCCTTTGGAGGAAAGTAACAATTTGATGTTAATTGCTTCTATCTGTTCTCAGCATTGTCAAATAGCCTATTGTGAAAGCTTCTTAATATTTCCAGGGGAATGCCATATATTGCATAACTTATTTCCTTTGCTGCTTATTTCATTTGATGGTTAAATGGTAATTGGAATGAAAGGAATAAAGAAGCACTTGTGGGTTGGGAACCACTCGAGGGATTGAGAATCTAAAGTAGAACAATGATTTAACATTTTTTTTTTTCCTTTTGTTAGGCTTTTTCTTTTCAGATGTGAATTACATGCGAGTGAGAAAGATTATAGGGAGAAAAATAAAGGGAGAATGCTGAAGTCATTTAGATCAAACTCCTAGTGCCTAATAAGCAGATATAAAATCTACAGACTGTTTAATCTTTACAGTTTGTTCCTTAGCCTTGCTAGATATTGTAGCTTAGATGTTGTAGAATTCACAAATATTATTCTGGGAAAGGAAATTAGCCTATTAAAAATGTGAAAGCACAAAGACAAAGCTTCAGCATCATACCAAGAGATGTGGCTTCTAGTTGCAGTGGAAGGGCCAATAAAGAGAAAAAGATCATCTAGTACAATCCCCTTGCCACAGCAGGATCACCTAGACCAACTTGCACAGGAACATATTCCGGCGGGTTTTAAACATCCCCAGAGAAGGAGACTCCACTGGAAGGCTGCCCCTTCCAGTGCTCTGTCACCCTCACTGTAGAATCATAGAATCATTAGGGATTGGAAGGGACCCTAAAAGATCATCTAGTCCAATCCCCCTGCCACAGCAGGATC
>JAOXOE010000694.1:5840314-5850360 GCA_028565055.1 Phoeniculus purpureus
TAGGGATTGGAAGGGACCTTGAAAGATCATCTAGTCCAATCCCCCTGACACAGCAGGATCACCTAGACCAAGCCACAAAGAAACATGTCCAGGTGAGTTTTAAATATCTCCAGAGAAGGAGACTCCACAACCACCCTGGGTAGCCTGTTCCAGTGTCACCCACCCTTACTGTGAAGAAGTGCCTTCTCATATTGATCTGGAACCTTCTATGTTCCAGCTGATACTCATTGCGTCTTGTGCTATCACTAGATGACATTGCGAAGAGCCTAGCTCCTTCCTCCTGACACCCACCCTTCACATATTTATAGACATTAATGAGGTCATTCCTCAGTCTCCTCTTCCCCGAGCTAAAGAGACCCGGCTCCTTCGACCTTTCCTCATAAGGGAGGTGTTCTACATGCTCACTGTCCCTAATGACCCTCTTGTCCTTGATGTGCCTAGAGACAGCATCTAGAAGACATTGTTCCATCATCTTTCCTGGGATGGAGGTGACGCTGACCGTCTATAGTTACTTGGGTAACTATAGTTATAGTTTCTTTCCCTTTTTGAAGATTGGAGTGACATTTGCTATCCTCCAGTCCCTAAGCACCTCTCCTGATCCCCATGACTTCGCAAAGATGATGGAGAGTGGCCTAGCAATGACTTCTGCGATCTCCCTTAGCACTCACGGGTGCATCCAATCCAGGCTCCTGGATTTGTGTATGTCCAGTTTGCTCAACTAATCCCTAATCGAGTCCTCATCAAACATGACAAACTCCTCTCTTCCTCTGGGGTCTCAGCAGTCTGAGATTTGATATCAGGACAGCACCCAGAAGTATAAACAGAGACAAAGAAGGTGCTCAGTATCTCTGCTTTCTCTGTATCCTCTGTCTCCAGGGCACCCACCTCATTCAGCAGGGGGCTTACATTGCCTCTACTTTTAGTTTTACCTGCAAAGTATTTGAAGAAGCTCTTTTTGTTGCCCTTGACCTCTCTTGCAAGGTTTAATTCCAAGGAGGCCTTGGCTTTCCTAGGTGCATCCCTACATTCTCTCACTGGAGAGTTATAATCATCGCAAATGGCCATCCCCTCCTTCCATGACCTATAGACTTTCTTCTTCCTCTTCAGTTTCCCCAGCATCTCCCTGATTAACCATGCAGGTTTTCTGGCTCCCTTCCTTGACTTCTTTCCTGTTGGAATGCTCTCATCTTGTGCTTCAAAGAAGTGGTCTTTGAATGTTAACAGGCTGTCTTGGGCCCCTTTACCTGCCAGTACCCTGTCCCATGGGATTTCCCCTAGCAATTATTTGAAAAGGCCAAAGTTGGCCCTCCTGAAGTTCAGGGTTGTGATTCTGCTAGGTATTCTGTTCCTGCCACATGAGATCCTCAACTCCACCAACTTGTGGCCATTGCAACCGAGGCTGCCCTCAACCTTCACTGCTTCAACCAGACCCTCCTTGTTGATGAGTGCAAGATCCAGCAGCGCTCCTCTCCTAGTGGGCTACCTCCACCTGGGCATTATGAAATTGTCACCACTGCACTGGAGGAACGTCCTGAACTGTGGCTGGCTGGCTGAGTAGGTCCATATCCCCACTTAGGGATATGGTCTAGCAGTTAGATAATAGGATAAAGGTTGGACTCAATGACCGTGGAGGTCCTTTCCAGCCATGATGATTCTGTGATTCTGTCTTCCAGCAAATATCTGGGTAGTTAAAATTCCTCATGAGAACCAGGGCCTGTAGCTGTGAGGTTGCTGTCAGCTACCCATAGAAGACCTCATCAACTTCCTTGTCCTCATCTGGTGGCCTGTAATAGAAACCCACAACAGTGCTGCCCGTGGCAGCCTGCCCCTTAATGCACACCCACATATTCTCAGCTCTCTCTTAATCTACTCCTGGGCAGAACTCAATACATTCCAATTGCTCTCTGACATAAAGAGCAATTCCACCACCCCTCTTTGCTGACCTGTCCCTCTTGAAAAGGACATAGCCATCCATGATCACATTCCAATCATGCAAGCTGTCCCACCATGTCTCTGTAATTGTTACCAGTTCATAATCACCTGACTGAACACAGATTTCTAACTCCTCCTGCTTGCAGAGACTTCATATAGAAGAATTCCATTTGCCATGTTCATTCTTTTTGCTGTTAATCTGATTCTTCACTGCCTAAAAGCATGAACAACTGTTGGAAACACTGGAATCAAGGCAGGGAAGAGATAACTTAGAGAACATTAGTGAACAATTATACAAGTCTTTGCATGGAGGAAATGGTCACCCAGTGGAAAAATGTGTTTAACAGGAAAACTATGCAACTGAATAAGAGAAAATTTTGAGACAGCAAATAGTTCAATAAAATCTTTATTACATGTAGAAAGATGTGGAAGGCAGGAAGGAGAGTAAGTTTACATATTTTTATGTGCAAGATATGATGAGGCAACAACAATATATAAAGGAATAACTAGTGCTAACATGTGTTGATAAAATAATTTTCTGCTTGTATTAAAACGTTCTTTAAAATATTGCTTTACAATAGAACAGAGCCAGCTTTCCCCTAACAGGGGATGTTGTATTCCCTTGATTTATGAAATCTCATTTCAGTTGCAAACCATTGGCTCTTGTGGGTTTGTGCATGAGCACTGTGTAATTTTGCAGACAGCAAAACTATTGCTAAGAGAAAGAGGAAATTAGATGCGTTAAACCTGAAGAACCAGTGACATTCAAATAACGGTTTTGCTTCTGTATTTCTCATTTGTTAGAAGGCCATTTCTAATAAAAATTCTAGCATGTCTTAACCTTGGAAACAATGATTTGTTCTATTAACCTCAGCGGAACAAATCTGGGACAGAGGTTCTGACACTTTCTTTAATTATAAGAAGATATCTGGTGAAGTGCTTGGCTCCCATTTGTCTTCATCTGAACTTACCTTTTTACTCTTCATAGCTTTATCACACTCCATCTCAACTGCAACTTTAATGATAAATGGTAAAGTGTACCTACGCTTATTTCTCATATGAAATTCCTTTTAGAATTTGTTTTGTAGTCATACAAATTTGAGGCAGAGGAGGTGGAAGCAGTGTTATGTGTCAGAGGAGTGCAAATCCTCCTGTCAGTGCAAACTGTGCTCATAAGCTACTAAATATGTTTGTAAATTCACCTGTAAATACCATACCTAAGGCCACCTAAGATGCTCTACCTCAGTGATTTATTCAAGGGTGTAGTTAGGGAACAGAGTGTGTTCGAAGTGGTTTACTCAAGTTAAGCACCGTGTGACAGAGGCATGAGACGTTCTCTGGAGATGTTTAAAGCTGGCCTGGATATGTTCCTGTGTGATTTGGTCTAGGTGACCCTGCAGGGGGATTGGACTAGATTATCTTTTGAGGTCCATTCTGTGGTTCTGTGAGATGTGCAAGAGGACTGAAAGTCTTCGATGTACATCTGTGTGCCATTGACACTGCAGGAATGAATCATTGCAACAAGCCAGTGCACATTGGTGTGCAGAGTGGCGAATGTGCTCCGGAGCTGTGGAAACACTTCTGCAGTGATGCAAACAAAAGGGCTTTGTGATAATTTAAGAAGAGAAAATGCTTCAATTTAAGATGAGTGAATAAGTGCAACATTAGCTATTTGTCTTAGTCATTCTCTAGAAAAGCAGAGAAAAAATCGTTGTAGATCAAGAACTACTGATATTGACTTAATATTTTTCTCTTCTTACAATAGATGCAAGATGTCCAAACATTATAGTTACTAATAGGAGAAAATGGTAATAAATTAGCCTTACCATGTGTCTCCATGCAGGTATGTATTTATATCCCTCTACTTGTATTTATGTATGTATAAGTATATATATCGTATATTAATAGACACGCACAAAAGTTTCTTGTTCTGATTTTGCAGGGAGTGCATCTACTTCTTAATATTAGAGCCTGTGTGGTAATAATGTTTCAGGCTGGAAGTAGACCACCGTTTTTTACATAAGTCTCTTTCAGAGACTGTCAGACTTACAAGTATTTGTAGCTTTACTTGTCTCATTTTGATAAGGTAGGAATCATCTTCCACACCTTGAAAGCTGGTTGTGCTTTTCTTCTTGCTGCCTGCTTTCTTGAAGGGTTAGTTTCAGAATTAACATGGGAAATACTATTCCAAGGTAGTCTTTGAAATTCCTGTATTTAAGGCATGGGTAGCTATACTGTTTCATTACAGAAAACAGAGTTATCATTTTTTTCTGTACTCTCCTGTAAATTCATTAGAAGCTTAGGTACCTTCTCGTGTTATTAATAGATTGGTATTGCTACCTGTATGTCACAGTCAAATGGAAGAAATCCAAGCAGCTTGAAATAAGCGTGAGGTAGTGTTGGGTACACAAGTATTTTTAAAAGATAACTGATGTTTCAATGAACATCTAAAATAATTACATTACACTGGGAATAGAAATGCAATCTGTTAACTGTTACTTACATCACGATCCCCCTCTCTTCTGTAAAACCTGGAATTCTGTGGAATTTGGTTTATGTTCAGTGGGTTGTATTTGTTCCCATAGGAATGTCAAAATCTCAACTATTTCTGCTGCATGGGGGAAGAATCTTAAACCCATGCTCACCATTGAGAAACTGAAATTATGATTATGTTTGGCCAAGTTATACTTGAATGTATTTTTGACATGGGATGTTAATGCTCTAATGTATATTTCTTCCAGGCTTTCCTTTTGAGGGCTGTGTCTATAAATAATTTATATTATAAAGTTTGTGTTAATTATGCGCAATTTTTGGTGACACTATCATAACCATTCTGACAAATCCCTACATTTTGGAATTTCTTACTTGTGTGTCTCTGCTTATCGCAATTAGACCTTTCTGTAGCTAATGAAGCATATGTGATTGTTTGTTTATGCCTGAGGACTGAATTTGTTGCTGAATAATGCAAAAACATATGCAAGGACGAGTATGGTAAATGGAATTAGGGTGTGTGAGCAAAGTCAACCGAAGAAGATGCCAAAGCTTTGGCTCTAACTCTACCTGCTCAGTGCAAGGTGGGAACATGTTTGTGTTAAGACTTACATGAGTAGAAATCCATGGAGGCTGCTCAAGAATGACAAATGTTATTTGAAAAAAAATTGTCAAATAAATTAGCTACTCCTATGGATTTTTACCCTAAATGGAATTAAAAGCAGCACTTTGAATGGCTCAGACATCGATGGGCTATTTGGCAAAATATGAAAGTTTGCCTTCTCGCCCTGTGCTCTGCTGGCAGGTTCTGAACCAGAGTAGTCTTTATAAAGCTATCTAGAAAAGATAGAAAATGAGCATTAACATTTCACTTTCAACTATGTTAATATCTGAAACCAGGCCTACAGCATAAATATTTTGCTAAAATCTGTTCTGCGAGATTTCAAAGCAGCTTCTTGTTCAGGAACAGACTAATACAATTTTACCCGGGATCAACAATTTTAGTTTCTTTTCCTGACACATCTAATCATTACTAGTCCATATGTAATACTAGTAATCGCCTTTTAAGAAAACTGCTATTTTTGAAGCAATACAGTTAAGACGAAGAGAAATCCCATTTGTTTAATTATAAGGTATCAAAATGTCTCAGACTTCTGTTAGTGGATTAGATTTTCTCCCTGAAATAACTTTAGTGGAATTGCATCATGAATGAATGGATGTGGTCCAGTTCATTTTATAATTATATGTTGAAGGGGAGTATAAGTAGGGAAGAATGGAGTCACATCCATCTTGTGTAGCAAATTCTGCCTTTGATGCATCTTTGACTGAGAAACTGTCTGATTTTGATAGCAGCATAGTGGATGCAGAAGTTATGTTTGCTTCATCCATAGCACCTGCTTTTCCTGGGCATCTATAGTAATGTACAATGTCAATACAGTTTTGCTCATCAACTTTAACAGGTTCAGTGTATAAACTCTGCCTCTATAGACTCTTAGGTCTGCTGTACATGTTGTGGAATTAATGCCAAAAAGCTCGAAAATTTGCCTTGAGCATGTCCTTGTAATATTTGACTGGTCTGTCTCTCAGTCATTCCCTGTATTTTAAATGACCCTATAGAGAGCTCTGAGCGGTACTTACCCAGCATATGCACTGAATGCCCACACCAGCACATCTGAGCTTGAAGGATCACTGGTTCAACGTTTAATATTTTACTGTGAGTTTAATTGTACATTGGCTATAATATCAGCCAAGTATCATCCGTGGGGATTGCATTGTTCAGCTAATCAACTAGCAGAAATTAATTGAAAGTCTTCGTGTCTGGTTATAGATACAGAGTTATTTTCTTGCAATAAGGAATTCAGCAAAGTCCTGGAGCATGAGGTAGCTCATGTTAATTTAGAAAGGCACTCTTCTAAAGTATCCTTAAGTCCTCATTGTCTTACACAGCACCTCATTATATACTTACACACATAAAAGCCCAACACTTTTATATACAAACCTGTCTTCTGTATTTGAAGGAACTTAACTGATTCATATTGTTTCCAAAAACCAACCTAATTAAAAAACCCAAACCCAGATAAACCCACACTTGTAAGAGATTATTAATCAAATTATCCACATACCTGCATTACACTGCTGACCATGTGTTCTGCTGGGCATACCATTTCCATAAGAAACTACTTTTAAAACCAGTGCACCTTGGACACTGTATTCATAAGCAATAACTTTGAGATATTAATGTTGTCTATAGAGGTCAGTGGCTTTTTAATTCCAATTTTCCTATAGGAACAGAAGTCCTGCCTTGCGCAGTTTAAATACTTTGTCCTATCATTTAATATGCAAGCTCTCATTAGGGAGGAAAAGAATCTTCTTACAGTCTCTTTTTATCATGCTAGGAAAACACAATATTATTGAGGTATTAATACTGTGTTGTTACTGCTGGTAAAGTTCTTTGCTCAATAGATGAATGATATGTTTATTTCTATTAATAATACAGTTAATAAGCACTAGATGGAGAAATTAGAAAAAGTAATAGTGTATCAGCTTCAGATGTGACACAGAGATAATAAAAAGGGCCGTTCAAGCTGCTGATACCTGCTAGATAGCTGTTAACTTTTTAATAACAACCACATATTTTCTTCTAATACAAGGGGCCTTTACCTAGTGGGGAGCAAATACACCTTTGGAATATACTATTAGAAACTAAAAAATTATTGCTTTAAGAAAATTGTTCTCTAATGTTTGGAAGTGATAATTCTCCTACACAGTCTTTGCTTCAGTCACCTCACCTTAAACAAACAGAAGCAGCATGTGAAAACATTCATTATTGCCAGGTAGCTTCCTACTGCTGGGATGTTTGCAGAATGAAGTAAAATTAACTATGACGGATGCTTCTGCATATTAGGATAAACTTCTGTATGTTAGTGCAGGTAACTTAGCAGATACTTAGATGCATTGCTATTTCAGTGATAAGAAATAACACTTGTTTAATAGATTTAGTGCTTTTGTGCCATTAGTGTCTTGTGCTGATGATGACTTTAAAACAAAGCATTGACTTCCTTCCTCCCTTTTTTCTCTTTTTGCTCTTGAGGTAAAAATGGAAAACAATAAAAAACGAGATTTTTCTTATGGAAAGCTAAACATTTCACAGTAAACTAGACTGTCCAGGATATTTTATTATTTGCATGTAGGTTCATTCTGGTGAGTGTTGGTATGTATATTTATGGATTATTTGCGCCTGTATTTTAACACAGGTCATAAACCACAGTAGACAGTGCACCATTGCCTGGGAAGGGAGTTACTCACAGTACGTAACCCCTGAACCAGAAGTTTTATCTGCTTTTGTTTAGCCAGTTAAGCCCAAGTATCTGAGATGTTCTCAAAATAAAAGTGTGTGTTTTGTTACTGGGACTATTTTATGCTTTTATTATTTGAGGGGGCAAGCATACCTTTGATCATATGCCTTGTCTCCCTTTCTGGCTGATTTCCCTTCTCTGTATGTTGCCTGGGGCTATTCCACCTCAGGTAAGCATCAGATATTGAAGTTGCCTTTGAATTCCAGCATTACCATACATCAGATCACAGAGTGCTCATCTACTGTGACATGGGAGGCAGTTACTTTCTATCCCTGAATTAAGACAGCTTGCATATGCTTTGAGCTTTAATTATTTGAGTCATATTGAAGTCATTAAGAAGATGTAGCCTAAAGTTCTATATGTATATGTGGGCAAATGTTTGCAGATTCTAATTTCAGAAATGAGTTTTGTGATGAGACTTAAGCGACAGGAAGAGTTTTACAGATTGAGGGGAAGGTGAAAAAAAAGAACAGGTTTTCAAGAATATGAAAGATTAATAGAAACCATATGTAGGAGTCCGAGTGATTCAGTGGGGTCTAGACAGTTGCCCTTTCTTTCTGTTCTAATGTCGTGTGCAACAATGACAGAAGCCATATGTGAGCCGCAAATAAACCCATCTGAACTCATGTCTTCTCTCTTTAAAGTTTAATCAGTCTGTTTTAGCTGAAAGAAGATGGATGTTTAAGAGTGAAAATGTCACACAAACAACGTATCAGCATCTTATACCATGAGGTATGTTATGAAACTCAGATTGTGTTGTGTGTTTTAATCCCATAATGAAACAGAGAGAAAACCGTAACTTCAAAATCACTAGCTGTAGTATAATGGATACAACTATGTATTAATTATTCCATATCCTATGTTCTGATTTTCTTTCTTCAGAGTTTCCCTGGGTTTTTTTTTTTTGACCAGATGTATTCCCTCATTGTTTCTTTTTATGATCTTCCTAAGCAATTTTTTTAGCATGTTTTATGCAATTAATTTTGTTTGTTTCCCAGTGGTTTGCCTGTTTGTTTTTCACTTGTGACTCTCTAAATTTAAAGAAAAGAAGAAAAACTTGACTGCTTGATTTAAAAATGTTCATTAATAGTTTCAATTCAGAAAGACCTTGACTTATTAGGACCTTCAATTTCATTTTCAAGACAGGTTTCAGTATGAAGAAACCAATCTTTGCTTTCTAGTTTATCCCTTGTTTGACTGTTCTTTTAGGTAACATTTGAAAATGACTGTAGATTTGAAAGTGATAGAATCATGGAGTGGCAGGGGTGGTAAAAGATCAGGAAAGAAAGGAGGAAAACAATTTCATAAATCTCTCAAAGTTCTTAAATAGTAATTATGCCATTATTTTAAAAGGAAAGGGTACAGAAGGAAAAACAGATAAAGTAACCATTCTCTTCTGAGTTATACCTAGCACCAAGTTCTCTGTCTTTAAAGGGCTGTTCATTCAGTTTCTCATGGTCACAAAATCTTGTCTTCAGTTGCCTGCCTCCCATACAAAACTGGCAATACTTGAAGTTTTCCTGAAATCTCTGGCACTTTTTATTAGTTTCCTGTTACTATCATGTCACTGTCCTTCATTAAATTAATTGAGTGATGCTTTCTGGCAGACTGGAGTAGTAACAAAGGAAGCTATATTTTATATTTGAGTATTTCCAAACTATTACAGTTATTTTTGCTAATTATTTTAACAATGGAAAAGTAATTGTTGAGTAAAGTGAACAATGTTGTTCCTAATAAAGCCATGAAATTTTTGGTATATGGAAGGAAAGTAATTATAAATAATACCATTTTTTGGGGGGAAAAAAAAATCTTTGACATGACTTGTGGTTTTATTTGGAAAAATTGCATTACGGTGTGTTGGATGCCATCAGGAGAAAACTGTCTTCTTAATTAGTATCAGGTTTTGTATATCTTGCCAGGATTAACAGTTTGTCAGTTGGTAAATAAATATTTGACTCAAATGTAATCAGTTACTTCAGTCCTTAAACATTGTGTAGCTGTCCCCAGGTCCCTTTCTCCTGCACTGCTCTCCAACAGGTCACTCCCCAACCTATGCTGGTACCTGGGGTTGTTCCTGCTCAGATGCAAGACTCTACACTTGGCCTTGTTACTTCATTAAATTTCTCCCTGCCCAGCTCTCCAGCCTGTCCAGATCTTGCTGAATGGCAGCACAGTCTGCAGGTGTGTCAGAGACACCACCCAGCTTTGTGTCATCAGCAAACTTGCTGACAGTGCATGCCAATCCCTCATCCAAGTCATCAATGAATA
>JAOXOE010000694.1:5850460-5878721 GCA_028565055.1 Phoeniculus purpureus
CCTCCTGCCATAGGCAGAATCACAGAATTATTGAGGCTGGAAAAGATCTCTAAGGTCATCAAGCCCAGCCCGTGACCAAACATCATCGCATCAGCTAGATCAGGGCACTAAGGGCCACAGACAGTCTGTCCTTAAACACCTGCAGAGATGATGACTCCACCACTGCCCAGAGCAGTCCGTTCCAGGCTCTGATCACCCTTTCTGTGAGGAAGGGCTTCCTAACATCCAGCCTAACCCTCCCCTGGCGCAGCTTCAGGCCCCACATTAGGTCAGCAAAGTTGCTCTCAAAGCAAACAGAACAGAAGGTCCCAAGAGAGTGAAAGACATGATTTTCACAGGTAAAGTCAAACCAGAAAACATCAAGATTTCAGTGAGGAGAGGCACACTCACACAGAAGAACAATCATACTCTCAAACTACCCTTTTCTCTCCGTCTTTCAATTTACTTGGTTGTTAGTGAAACTTCCCCTTTCATTCCCTCGTTTTTCCTCCTATAGTCTGGTTTTGGAAGTGTAGGAATTATCTCCAGAAGAATAATTTTTACTTTCTTGTAGCAAACACATTTTTAACGCGAAACGGTACCAGTCCCACGCAGAGACCAATGTGTTCCGTAACAAGTTAAGAGTGCCAAGACACGTAAGTGGTAGAGGGGAAAACAGGGGAAGATACATGACCATAGACCTTCTTTTTACTCTGTAGCCTCTCATCTTCAGGTGACACCATAAATCTTTGTCACTGTCTGAAGGCTACAGTGAACAGCGGGAATATTCTCCTAGATGCTGTAAAATACCACCTGGCATTTTGCATAAACTCCCTGGTAAATCACGGTAACGCTGCAGTGGTATTTTACAATAACGCTGTAAAGAACTTGTGTCTTCACCATAAATCTCTATCACCAGCAACGGCCTCTAGGACTAAAAAAAAAATCTTCCTCTTTACATGTCAACATATTCTTAGTAGCCTGGTTTTGCGGCGTGTTTGTTAACTACATCCACACCTACCCTGTGAAAATGAGATGTGAATGAACACTTGAGAAGAGTGGTTTAAGTTCTTAAGAAGGGTAGTTTGAATTCTTGAGAATCATACAATCGTAGAAGGTTCTTGGCTGGAAGGGACCTCTAGAGGTCATCTAGTCCAACCTCCCGACACAGGGACAACTCGACAACTCTACCTAGGTTGAGTTGCTCAGTCTCATCAAGCCTGACCTTAAATGACTCCAGGGATGGGGCCCCTACCACCATTAGTGGCATCTAATGACAGGACAAGGGGCAGTGGGTGTGAGCTGGAACACAGGAGATTCCACATCAATATGGGAAGGAAGGGTTTCAGAGCTCTGGAACGAGCTGCCCAGGGGGGTTGTGGAGTCTCCTCCTTTGGAGGAGAAACCCGCCTGGCCATGTTCCTATGCGACTTGATCTAGGTGATCCTGCTATGGCAGGGGAATTGGACTGGATGATCTTTCAAGGTCCCTTCCAATCCCTCATCTTCTGTGATCCCCTAGACCAAGTCACACAAGAACGTGGCCAGGCGGGTTTTAAACGCCTCCAGAGAAGAAGACTCCATAACCCCTCTGGGTAGGCCCCGCCAGTGCACTTCTGCTACTTTCATTCACTCTTACCTTTCACTTCAGAGGTAGCCTTTCCACAAAGAATTAAAACAAACCCAATCAGGGCAGAGCTTTCAATTAGTTCACGTTTAAATTTGCACATAAGGAGATGGGTGCTTTTTCCTACTACTGAATTTCAAGATCCCTGCAGTGCCTTTACTCAGTGGTTAGATTATGGGGCTTTTTTTATATTGTGATTTAGCAAAGCCCTGCCAGAAGATATCTAATGCTGTCATTGATACTTGCTCTACTGTCAGGGCTATTAGACAGAGAAGAAAGACTTGGCACGTTGAGTGTCTCTTGAAGCTTAGACATTATGTTGGCTGCAGCTTAGCAGTGTGAAAGTAGTGTTGCACTGCAAGCAAAACCAGGGAGATCTCTTTTTGTCAATCTGCTGAAGTTGTGAAGGGAAAGGTTCAGACCACTAGATGTTAGAGATTAGAGATTGCAATTTTAGTTTCATTTTTACATCAAAATCTACCTCCTTGGTAGAACCTACTTCCTTTGGGAACAAACTTCTCAGCCAGGTCTCTTGTCACATGACAAGAGGTGATGGCTTTAAAATACAGGAGGGTAGATGTAGATACAAGGAAGACATTTTTAACAGTGGGGCTGGTGACAAACTGGCACAGGCTGCCCAGAGAATTAGTAGACGGTCCATCCCAGCAGATATTCAAGGTCAAGTTCCCTGGTCAATGCAGGGCTGCTGGACAAAATGACCTTTAAAGTTCCCTTTCAACACAAAACATTCTGTGGTTCCAAGATTCTATGAAGTGCCCTGTGTTCTGCAAATACAGCTACACTAAAGCAGCCATCACTATTTCATCCCTAGGCCGCGAAGCTAAAGTGCCCTAGTGAAGCCTCACCCCGTTTATATCCAGCTGGGTTTGGAAAACTCGGAGTCTGGAGACTTCACAAAACATCTAGGCAGCCTGCTTCAAACGTTTCTCTCTCCCAAGAGTGAAGAAAGTCTCCTTTATGTTCAGTCAGAACCTGACTTCAAGTTATGGAGGCGTTTTTGGTCCCACTTTTAGACAGTAGGTGATTAAACAGCATTTGCCTTTTACAGAAATAACCTACAGCTAGAAAAGAAGATTCCAGATGACTCAGGAACACATTGGATGTGTAAAAGCAGAAATCTAAACCACGATGATTTACTTCTCCTTCCTATTAGAAATACCTCAAGGATGCATAAGCGTGCCTTGCCCTCTCCACTGCGGACCGATCAACTCAAGGAACTCTACGCTTCATCATAATGAAAAGAAAGGAGAGAAGTCCCTCAGGTTTCTGAAGACTGCTGCGAGTAGGATAGGTTTACCCTTCGGATTCGGAAAAGTAAACTCTAAATTCATGAGATGGAAATTATTAATAGATTCAATATTATAATCTCGCTACTAATTGTTTGAATAAATTATTGATAGAGAGATTCCCTTCGCTGTTTAAAATTAGCAAGAGTATCTCCAATTATTCCTGCTTAATATTGCTCAGCAAACGAGGGTAGATCTTTGACCCTGTTAACGCCTCGTTAAAAATGAGGTAGATTTCTAGAATTCTGGGGATTGCGCAGTTCTATTACAGCAGCTGCTATAAGAGCACGATTGCCCAAAGAGGTAGAGAACCATGGAATCATTCAGGTTGGAAAAGACCCTTGGGTCTAATTAGAGAATCATTAAAGGGTAGGAATTTTTAGCTGGGGGGGTTCTCAAGAGACAAAAGTAGTCTTTGTACACATGTGGATGCGGGTGAACATGTGTGTCCATCCAGTCAATGCAACAGAGGTTCGAAGAGTCACACCATGTCAAACAGTACCGGTGTGAGCTCTTCATTGTCAGGACAATACTAAGACAGACCCTAGTTTGTTTCATGATGGAAAGAATAATGGAATTATAGAATCATAAAATGTTTTAGGCTAGAAAAGACCTGTTAGATCATCAAGTCCAACCACAAAGATGTTGAAGGGAGAGGAGCATCTCCCTGATAATGAAAGGCTGAGGGAGCTGGGGCTCTTCACCTTGGAGAAAAGGAGACTGAGGGGTGACCCCATTAATGTTGATAAATATGGAAAGGGCGGGTGTCAGGAGGATGGAGCCAGGCTCTGCTCAGTGGCATCCAATGGTAGCACAAGGGGCAACAGGTGTGAGCTGGAACAGAGGCGGTTCCACATTCATATGAGAAGGAACTCGTTCCCAGTGATGGTGACAGCACATTGGAAGGGGCAGCCCAGGGGGGTTGCGGAGTCTCCTTCTCTGGAGGTGTTTGAAACCCACCTGGACATGTTCCTGTGCAACTTGATCTAGGGAATCCTGCTGTGGCAGGGGATTGGACTGGATGATCTTTTGAGGTCCCTTCCAATCCCTCATGTTCTGTGATTCTGCGATAAGCAGGAGGGTGGAAATTGCACTGCTGAGCAGCAGAAGGGTGGTGGAAGGATCACTTGGCAGAATACACAGCAGGCAAGAGGCATTTCCTGAGTAGATCTGTTTTGCATTTAAAACAGATTAGCCCAGGCTTCTGGGGAATGGGAAAAGACCTCCTCCTCCTCTTGCCCCAGAACTCTAGGGCTAGAGGGAAATAAGTCTTGGCTGAAAGGGTGTAATTTTATACCATAAGCCGGGCTGGTTTCTAAGTGTCAGAGACAACCAATTCAAACTGGTTTAACAGAAACCTCTACCAGAGGCATCAGAATAAGAGTTTTGCATCCTCAGCAGCAGCTGCCATCTGCTCAGTTGTGGGACCACGTGGCCCATAAAACAACTCCACAGCTCCTCCAAGCATCTGCCTCTGTCCTGAAGTCATCTGGAGCGTCACAAATGCCCCTTCACTCTCTAATATAGGCTTGTTGCTCTCCCTGTAGAAAACAGTGCTGTATGTCAAGGCCATAGCTACCAGCTTCTACATTTGATGATGTCCTACAAAGGGACTGGCTTAGCTTGCACCGGCTTTCATAAGGTTCTGCTTCCTCAAGTCCTCTGATCACAGGAAAGAAAAAAAAAATCACTTGTTTCTTTCAAAATGTCAGCAAAAAGTCTGGGAGACAGCCAAATGGATCAAAAACTAAAGGGAGAAGCGCTCCCGTGGTGTATTTTCACAAGGCTGCTGGACTGACAACCCCAGGACCTGGGGCTAGGCTTGTGTAACCCACACGGAGCCAAGGGGAGCCAAGGGGAACCCAGGGCACAGAGGGCCTGCAAAAGGCTTGGGAGACCTGAGGTCAGTTCTCTGTTCTGAAGGTCATTCCGGCTTTGCCCTGCCTTGGACCTGGCTATAGGGCTTTGAGACCACGGAGAATATTGTAGTGTGGACCACTAGAAGAGGAGGCTGAGAGGAGACCTTCTTGCTCTCTGTAGCTACCTCAAAGGAGGTTGTAGCGAGGCTGGTGCTGGTCTCACAAATTACTAATGATAGGACGAGGGGAAATGGCCTCAACTTGCCTCAAGGGAGGTTTAGATCGAATCTTAGGAACAACTTTGTTCCTGAGAGAGTGGTTGGGCGCTGGAACAGGCTGCCCGTGGAGGTGCTGGAGTCCCCATCCTGGAGATGTTTAACAAATGAGTAACTAGAGCACTTGAGGCCGTGGTGCAGGGGTTAGGGAGATGTTGGGATGAGGGCAGGTCTTGATGATCCTGAAGGTCCTTTCCAGCCATAACGACTCTGCGATTCTATGACCACAACTTTACTATAGACAGGGGGAAGGAGAACAGCACCTCCCCTAGTAGGGAGCTCATAGAGACACAACCTGGCACCCAGTGCCAGCAGTGCACGATGTCCTGCTGGTCTGACAGAGCAGTGCCCAAGGCAACACCAGGTGGAATGCTCAGATATTGCTGCACCCTCTTGTGGACACCTCAAAGGAGCTGGCAAAGCACCGGGCAGCTGCTCTGGCTGAACAATCACCTCTAAATAAAGAGGCAGCAGTGCAGCTTGCAGCTGGCGGTGGAGGGGCAGGAGCGTCTCTCCAAGGTGTAGCTGGGAGGGGGAAGGGCTCCTAAGGTGTCTGTATGAGAGGGACACTGCTGTTTAATACTAGGAAGAGTTTCAGGCTGGGCTGGTGCTTTACTTGGAGACCAGTCACAAATATTTGTTCGCTAGCCTGAAGCAGTTGACCAGTGGGTGTGTCAGGTGTGTCAGGGCAGAGAACAAAGACGATGCTTCATGTGCACCAAGGCTTGCAGAAAACTTCCTCTCTCTGGGGAAACTGAACTAACCAGAGTGGCTGGCTGTCTCCAGCCAGGGCTCTTGGCCTTGCAGCCTCAGCCAGCTGCCCTCGGTCATTCTGTCCATCCTCTCACACAGGCTGGCTCTGGGCAACTTAGCCTAGATGAAGACTTTGGTCTGGCCTCTGTGAAATCTCCTGGAGCTGTTACAGGAACTGATGGTGAATTTCCAAACTCCTGCCACAGCTGGGGATGAGGACACCCTGAAGAGGCAACCAGTGATGAAAGGACACAGAACCCATCACACCTTAGGTGGCACCTTGCCCAGGAGACACTCATCTCCCCGTGACACTGGTCAGCCAGGTTGCCTTGCAGAAAGGTTCCTCGATGCCCTTGCACACGCTGCAGAAGATAGGATCTGCTGCAATTCCCACAGCTGACTCTATTCCCCTGTGACTGTAAGCTCTTGTGTTTTGGTGCTTGCTGGTCAAGTGAGAGGATTTCTATTTTCTCTCTGCATGTCTTCAAGGAGACTCTGGAAAGCTTCACCAAGGTATTTGCCACATGAGAGTGACTTCAACAAGCAATGTTTTCTTGCCACAGTGGCACCTGGTCCATTCAGGAGCTCAAAGCCCGTTTCAGAAGGAGCAAGTCTGATCATTTCTAACACCTGTGGAAAGGCAGGGGACAAATTACATTCAAGATGTGTTTTTATCTTATGCAGAGCTAGCAGACAACCCCAGTCCTTCTTCCCCCTAGCTTTAGAGGTTTGTTTTTAACCTGAATGAGTCGTTTGACCTCAAAGCCATTTCTTCCTAGAGTAATAGATTAGGCTGGAGAGCTAAAGTGCCTCATTACAAAGTACCACATCATGATGGCTCTTGTGCAGGGTGTAACTGGCCTGATACTGTGGAGCCATCTCTGGTCGTGCCCGGGCAACTGTTGGATTTATCTGCAGAGCCACTGGAGGGAAGCCAGAGACACCCGATACATAGCTGTGAGCTAACACTTCCTGTGTCCAGTCCAGTAGCCACACAAAGGCTCCCTCTAGCCCCCTTTTGGCAAGCCCTTCTTTCTGATGGTTGGAGCAAAGTGGGTCAAAAGTTTTGCTTGTCAGGAAGGGATGAGAGGCTTGATGGTCTTCCCTCTGCAGAGGTGGAGGCCACCAACAATTCAGAGCAGATGCTTGTGAAGAGGCAGCAGGTCTCCCCTGGTGGAGCAGCACAGTGGTCAAGCAGCAACCACAGCTTGGCTGGAGCCTGGCTCTCTAAGCTGGACAAACCAACCCCTCGAAGCACTAACCTCAGCAGGACAATGGAAGACACTGTCAGCGTGCACTGCAAGGGCAAAGGGCCAATCTCAGACCCCTGGGAGCCTCTTGTACCAGAGATGTACTGGTGTGATGGGTTCAGGGGGGTGACACACTGGGATGCTTCTCGTCAGGAGGAGCAGCTCTGCCCAAGTTATGTTACATAACTGCTAGATTCTGCCATTGGCCATAGCTGGGGCATGATCAAGGATTTGTGCACCGTTGGGCACAGCTAGTAAAACAAGGCAGCCCCATTTTCACTGCAAAATGTTTCTTAATCAGCTGACAGTGGAGCAGCCCTGAGTTTCTGGTGCTCGAGAAGGTTGATTTTCATTTTGGTCTGGCTCTGGTGGGATCTGCATATCTGAGCATCCCTGAGTTGTGTGTGAGGCAATGCTCATAGCTCTGTCCCAACTGTGCTAGAAAGCAGCTCCCCTCGATGCAGAGGGTCCCTGCAAGGGCCAAGCAGGAATAGGATCTGGCTCTTACCACCAAGACTCTCACTGCTCTCTAGCTTTTTGGGCAGGAGAAGATGCTTTGCAGGTTGCAAAGGCAACCTGAGTCCAACCTGCAGATGTCCCAGGGCGGTCTAACACCAGGGGATAAAGACATGCTTCAAGTGAAAGCAACTGTCACACACGGAGCTGCCTTTCCCTGGACACTACCAGGCAGCCTGGGTTTCAGACAGCACTCCCACACCATGCCAGGGCTGGTGATCCCACTGATGCCTCAGAGTGTGGCTGGGCAGAGCTGCTCCTTAGGCAGCTCTTCAGGGTTCCTGGAGAGTAACACAGCTGTGAGCAAGTGAAAACAGCAGGACTGGAGAGCTGGTGTAGAGGGAGGGGAGACAGAGGCAGTAGTGACAGAGCAAATCCCACAGTCCAGAGCCTTTCTGCTGTGGAGCAGCACCTGGAGGCCCAATGCTGCAAGGTCACGAAGGCAGGGGTAAGTTCACCTGGTTCCCACAGGTACCCACTGCTGATTAGCCAAATTTGTATTTAACTAACTCCACACTGTGGTGCCTGAGCAACTACCAGCCTGCAGACACAGCCAGACCTACTCCCAAACGTCTGCCTTTGGTTTCGGACCTAAACTCCAAACCAGTCTGACCAGCTGGAACCCAGTTTCAGGTTACACCCTGCCAGGTTCTCTGGGTGACTTAGTGCATCATTACCTCACTGCATGAGGCAGTGGCCTCTCCAGACACCCCCCACCCAGAGCTTTCCCCATGGCAGGGCACTGCAAGGCTGCAGTTGTCTCCTCTGAGCTACCCCAGTCTGGGCAGATGTGGAAGGGACCTGCCCCCTCTGCAGGTCACTGCTGCTCAGACACTGCTCCCGAGTCAGGTAAGACAAACAAATCCATTTATTATCAGACTGAGCACACAAAAAAAGAAATCACTGTGGGGCTAGCTGGCTGGGCCAGGGCAGGCTGGGGGGGAAACAAAGAGATCGAAGAAGTGATACCATACAGATTACAAAAGGCCCTGCAGGAACCCACCAGCCCCAGGGACACCGAGGCAGATGCCAGTGATGGGAAGTGTGCAGACTGCCCGCAGGCTGTGTGCACCAGTTTCTTCCCTTCCAGCCTACCAAGGCAGCTTTTCTGGAGCTGCGCTCGACAGGACCTATGTTGTGCCCCAAGCTGGGCACAGCTCCATCAGAGCCGTCCAGAGCCACTCTGTCCTCAGCCCTGAAAGGTTCCAGACATTTAAGGTGAAGACTGTACATGTATCTATGCTTCTCACGTCACACACACCAATGCAAACACACACATCCCACACCCCCCACCCCAGTTTCCTCTTTTCACAGCAGGAGTTTTCCAGGAGCAGCAGGCACACTGTTATTTCAGGGATTGGTACCAACAGAGTCACCACAGTCACAACAGACGACACTTTGGAAACAGCAGCTTCTGTCCCAACAGGAGTCCTCAGCTCCCAGAGATATAAGCCTGGATGAGAGAGATGTAGCAGTACAGAGCTGGGAAGCACCTCACTGCAGCCAAGAGCTTATGGGAGAACACATGGGAACCTTGATGAGTTAGGGGGTGTCACACTCTACCATTGGGCTAGGGAGGAGCTCTGGACCTCCTGGAGCTGGGCTCATCTCGCACCAGGAGCAACTGGCCAGCAGGAGTGAGGAAGCCTGGAGAACTATGAACTGGCAGCATCCAGCCCACTCTGTGCTCTGGGACATGCCAGAGACTCAGACCAGGCTGCGTGGTTGGAGAAAACAGTGAAATCAGAGCTCCAGCAGAGCTCCAACCATGAGGGAGCGAGGTCCTTCCACCCTCCCCTCCTCATCAGCAGGAAAAGTAGGGACATTTCCACATTTCCTTTCACGTGAGGATAAATGGGTATCTTCTCAGTGTGTTGGGGTTCAGATCAAAGAGCAGGGATGCAGCAGGACAGCAAGTGGTGACACAAACTGTCCATAGGAGGCTGCGATTGGGCAGCCAGGCTGAACAAGATCTAGGTCTGCTCTTTAAAAATCAAAGCCTAGTGATCAAAGCAAATATTTCTGCTTCCTTCTACCTCACAAAGAGAAACCACTGGAGAGTGTCACAGAGCCCTTCGAACACACTTGGACAGTGAGGTGAGTCTCAGGACCTCGATAGGCTCACCACAACCAGGAAGACTGGGAGGGCAGGGTCACTTTGCAGAGGACTGGTGGAAAGGAAGGAAAACATGAGGTTAAGCAGAATGAAGTGGCACTGCAAACACACTGCTGGCTCTGCTGAGCTCGCACCATTCACCATCGTGAATGCTGCACAGATCCAGTTCCAGGGTCCTTCCGTAAGTTGAGCAGAGTTGTGCTACAGGTTTAAGCAGGAAGATGTAATTCAGAGTCTCAGTGAATTGTTTGGTATCGGTTAGGATAGACAGAGAGCGTCAAAACGCTCCCAGACCCTCACTTTCCAGAGCAGCCACTTAGCCAAGGCAATCACAAGCACTCGTACTGCCGAATCATGGCTGGATCTTTGCCTGACACTATAAATGTCTTTGAAGAGAAAGTGTCTTCCAGGCAAAGGCCCAGTGTCTAAAAACAAAACTCCACAAGTTTTGAGGAGTGCTGCAGCGCTGGGCTTGAGAGAGGCTGTCAGTCAGACTGGCTTGGTGGCACTGCTGTAAAACAGGTGCTCAGTGTCCTCTGTAGTGGAGAGGGTTGAGTTGGTAGCAGTGGCTGGTTGACGGCGCCGGCTGTTCTTCCTCCTGTTCTTCAGGAAGAAGTAGCCTATGATGACCAGGACAACCATGATGCAGATCCCAAGGAGCACAGCAATCACCACCTCAAAGGCACCTGTGTGGGATACAGGAATGGGTTAGAAGCTCCACCAACTCTGACACAGTAGGAGACATCAGCATGAAGCAAGCACAAGAGCTGTTGCAGAACCTGGGCTGGCTAAGAGAAGAGGTGGGCAACAGTTGGCCTGACAGCAAGGTGGTCACAGCACAACTGGGCAAAGAAGGTGGCAACAGCATGGTGTAAGGGCTAAGGCAAGATACAGCCAACCTGTCTCTTGCATCATGAGGTTCCCCTCATTTCACAGATGCACCACGCCCTCTAAAGGCTTCTCGGTGACTCCGGCAGGCTTGGCTGTTTGACACCTCTGTGGCTATCAAGCCCTTCTATAAACACTGATCCAGCTTATTATGTCAACAGAGAGGCCACCAAGGGGTGGTGACAGAAAGTATCTTCTGTTTGAGATATTGGTGCTGAACCGAGCTGTAGTGGACAGGATGAGTCTGTGGGGAAAGAGCTCCGAGCAGGGCTGTCAACATTTGGTCTTCTACAGCCAACCAAACATCAGCATTGTCAGTAGATGCAGTCAAGCATGATGCATCCGAGAGCTGGTAAGGATTCAAAGGTTAAATCAATCTCTAGGGATGCAGAACAGAAGTGAATAGGATAAGGGGAAATGGCCTCAAGTTGGGTCAGGGGAGGTTTAGACTGGATGTTAGGAAGAAGTTCTTTCCTGAGAGATTGGTTGGACACTGGAACAGGCTGCCCAGGAAGGCGGTGGAGTCCCCATCCCTGGAGGTGTTTAACAACCAAGCAGCTAGAGCACTTGAGGCCATGGTGTAGGGGTTAGGGAGATGTTGGGATGAGGGCTGGACTTGATCATCCTGGAAGTCCTCTCCAGCCATGTTGATCCTAGGATCTTCTATAACTTCACAAATTCCTTACTTAAGAAGAGCCCTTACAGCTCTGGGGGGAAAGGACACCAATGATATTCTTTTAAGAACTTGTAACTCAGTAGCTTTGGTGTCTTTTGCAGTTGTAGATATGATGTTTAGGGTCATCAGATTTCCCCACAGCCCCAACATTATTCATAAACCTACTCAGGCCTTATTTCTTGTAGAAGTCAGTGGATCTTATGTGAACTTGGCCCTTGGGAAGAATTAGGACAAGTGCCAGAGTCTGAAGCTGCCAGGGGAGGGTTAGGTTGGATATTAGGAAGCCCTTCCTCACAGAAAGGGTGATTAGCCCCTGGAATGGACTGCCTGGGCCAGTGGTGGAGTCCCCATCCATGTAGGTGTTGAAGGACAGACTGGCTGTGACCCTTAGTGCCATGGTGTGGCCGCTGTGGTGATGTTAGGTCCTGGGCTGGCCTGGCTGAGTTCAAAGGGCTTTTCCAGCCTCAGTCATTCTGTGATTCTGTCAATTTTAGTTGCCTTTTTTGATGAGTATTCATGGACACTGACAGCAGGAGAATCAGGAGCCTCTGATATGGGCTCTTGAATCACAGAGGAGAAACTGCTCCACAGACACCCAGTGAAATGAAGCATCTCTCACCGCTGCCAGCAACCTACAAACCTGCCCAACGCTCCCCTGGTTTCAGAGGAGGGATGGCAGAGAAGGCTCTTGTTTGCAAGGAAAGGCAAATAAAAGAAACAAGCAAGGTCTGTAGGAAAACAAATGTTACTCACTCAAAATAGCACTCTGGGACTCAAATGATTCCCATCTCCGGCCAATGACGTCTGCTTCTGAACGGAGAGCAGAGAGAGAAAATCAGTGTTTATGAAGAACAAGGAATACAGGATAAGGCAGGTTTGTGAGGAGCCTGACTGCAGTGCTCCGCAGTGACTCGGTGCATGCAGCGTGCCTCCCGACAGCCACGATGCCCGACCGACAGCACAGACTGTGAGGCACAGTAGAACTGAGGGTGACACTTCACAAGAGCCAGGCTGCCTCCTGTCAGATGCTGTCTGACAGAATTCCTCCTCTTTCAGGAGGAATTTACCGTGTAAAGTCCTCTCTTGTTCAGAACTTCTGCCTAGTACACATCACTGAGAATTTTTATAGAATCATTAATGTTGGAAGAGACCTCCAAGATCAAGTCCAACCACCAACCCAATCCCACCCTGCCCACTAAACCGTGTCTCCTAGTGCCAAAGTTGTCTTCACTTCTCCCTTCACACTTGGGGAGAACTGGTGCCAAGCCAGAGAGAAAGTCAGCTTCTCTTTAGAGAGGCCACACCGTACCTGCAGTTAGTTTTGCCATCCTCCTCTATCCCACTTTCAACCCCAGAACCCCAAAATGTTTTCTGGCTGTGAGAAATTACGGGCTGGGTTGCAGAAAGGTGCTGCAGTTACACACTGCTCCTCACTAACCCCACTGAAGAGCGCCGTGAGGCACAGCCAGGGTTTCTGAGCAGAGCTGCTGTGACTGAACGCTCCCAAGTCACTGCCTCGTTGGGACCACAGAATTCTACCTGGAGAGGTTTTCACGCTTTGATTAGTAAAACTCCAGCCCTCACTATGTCTACTTACTAGTAATGCCTGAACAGGATCTCATGCACTCTCCCTCTTCTTCAAAGTTGTTGTCGTTGCCACCACAGCCCCCGTAGGTGAAGGGATCACACTTCTCAGAGAATGGGTTATAATACCAGCGAGTGATGCTCTCAGTGCACTGCCCGGTATTAGGCAAGTCCACACAGTGACCTGGCAAAACAAGACAGGTGCTCTAGTCCAAGCAGCGTGCTCCCACAGCAGCGCTTTCTGCTCACAGCAGGAGAGCACGAGCACCGTGGTACAGGAGATCCACAGCAAGAGCAATCTGTTGGGTCCCTGTAGCCCAGTCACCAGCTTGGCATTGCCAAGGTGAGCTTCCACTCGCCCATAAGCCTGACTAGCTGTCATCCAAGAGCTTGGTCTCAGTCTCCTGCAGAACAACCTCACAAGGCAGAAGGGAACATGAGGAGCCCTGACAGACAGAAAATACATTTTGGCTTGTGTTTCTTCTATAAGCAAGGAGTGTTCCAGCTGGCCTGGGACACACTCTTTTAGCCTAGGGATACTTTCAATGTCCACACTCGTAAAACCACGGCAAAAGATCGAGCATAGGCACATTATTATGCTACTGCTGTGTCCTCCACACTGCCACTGGTCTTGCACTATTTCCAAAACGTGCTGAGGAGATCTGTATCGGCCCAGGTTCTGCACCTAACAAGCAACACAAGAGTGAAAAAAGCGCAAGCAGGACAGTGACAGACTGTTATGAACAGCTGCCCTCAAGGTCAGAGACCAGGCAGTTGATCGTTTATGGTCCAGAGACTACGCAGATGCTACACCCAGTTCTGGAATTACACAGGAAGCAGTTTTACCATGAAGCAAGGGACTTGAACTAAAACCACAAAGGGTGGTAGATGTCAGCCTAGGTGCTCTGGACAGTACGTACCCTGCTTATGGGTGACATTGATCTTCTGCAGCCTGTTGAACTCATGAGCATCTGCAAGAGAAACATTCCACGTGAGAACTCCTCTCACTAGTTGAATGCAGAAGCAGCACCTCTGTCCACGCAGCCATGGGCACACAGGGCTTTCCTGCACATCCCCTTGCTATCACAAGCCAGGGAAAGGGGGGGATAATTTGAGGTTCTGAAGTACCTCAAAGCCAGGAGAGGAACATGGGAAAAGGCAATGTAGTAACAGGAAACTAGTCCAAATATTTTCTCCACACATACAGCGATACCACGAGGCAAAGCACAGGCTGCTCGTATTTCTTCCCCCCCGTCAAGAAGTGTGACGGGAACTGCTGCCAGCGCAGATTTTAAGAAGTGTGAAAGAGTAGCAGTGTAGAACGTGAGAGGGCAACAGGCACGAATCATACGCTCTCAACTTAAAAGAGACAACAAACCCCCCCCTAGACATACAGGATAGAGTTGGTGGGAATTCCTTCAGAAGAAGGAGGCAGGGTTAGGAGGAAGGGATCGCAGAGCTGGGCAGCTCATCACTGTGTGTTTACATTAGCACAACACGAGGATGTTCAGGGGACAGTGACATTGGACAGACTGGGAGAAATCAGGAGTTCACGTCCCACCTTCCAACTCTATGAGAGCTGATACAGTCATTAATTGAGAGAAATACTGGAAGGGGAGGCCCTGAAGTCTTACAGGCAGGTGCAGAGTAGAGAGTCAAAGAGTATTTAAGAAGCAGGAAGCATCTCAGAAGGAAGATCAGCTCTTGCAGTCAGCAGAGGTATGGGAGATGGTGTAACCCACAAATACAGTAACTGCAGAAAGAGACAACACAAGAGGTAGGAACAGAAAGCATCAAGGAGCATTGACTGCACACCCGTAACTTACCCTGCGCTCAACCCTGGGAGGAGTTTGAAGTACTTACACTGCTCACAATACATCTCATCCGATCCATCAGCACAGTCCACAGTTTCATCGCATTCCAGATAGGCGTCGATGCAGCAGCCATCCTTGCATCTGAAGAAGGGGGTCTGACAAATCCCATTGCACACTGCATCAGAAACAGTTCAGATAGCTCATTACAACTTATCCTTTCTACCTGCCACACCGATTCTTTACAAAGGGCTTAAAAAATGCTGATAGGGCTGGGAAACAAGAAACGAGACAGATTGGTTAAGGTCTCTCTTCAGGGCCACCCTGGACTCAGAATACAGGATAAAAATAATCATTTCTTCCTTAGAAATGAAACACTGCTCAGGGAACAGCCACACTTCCTCTCAGAACAGAAGTTCACAGAAAGTGGAAGCCAGAGTGAGCTACCTGGGAAGAGTGTTGAGATGTTAAGACACTGCCCAAGACTAAATTAGACAAGCCAAAATGAACCCTGCACACCAGTGGACAAGAGCAGGTATTCCCCTCTCTGCTCCAGGAGTGCTGTGTCCAGCTCTGAGCTCCCCAGTGCACACACATGTTGGCATACTGGAGTGAATCTAGTAGTCAGCAAAAGGCTGGAACCCAAGACCTAGAGTGAGGGCATGACAAAGACAGACAGAGTCATTTTGGAGGATGAGCAGCACCTAAAACAGGACGAGCAGCACTAAAACAGGATGAGCAGCAGCAGACACAAGTTACAACAACTAATTTGATATAAGAATCAAAAATACAACAGGGTTCATCAAACACTGGTGCAGGTTGTCCATAGAAGGTGTAAAACCTCCTTCATCACAGACACTCAAGATTGGACTGGATGCAGCCTTGAGCAACCCAGTGTGTCAAAGGTGGCCTGCCCTGCTTTGAGCAGTAAGCTGGACCATATGACCTCCAGAGGCAATCCCCAACCTGAGTTATCCTACATCATGAAAGTGAAAGGCTTAGCAAAGAAATGATTCTGCGGTGCCTCATGTTCCCCAGTGACTGAGTGCTGACCAAACAGCCCAGGAATGGATGAGAGATGCTGAGCCTGAGCAACCAGCAGGTTCACACAGTGATGCAGGATGCTCACCTGGCTGTTGTCGCCCACCAATAGAACCTGAAGAAACAAGGAGAAAAACAAATGTACCACCACATCATTTTGTCAACTCAAGATCAGTTTTATATTGCCTTTGCACCTCTCATCTTTTCTGGGAGCCCTGCAGGGTTTAGAGTGGAAGTGTGGGTGTCCAGGGCTCAGAGACCCCAGTGTGAGGTCTGCCTGGAAGAGCACAGCTGAACTGTCTACCACTAGCTAGACCATTCCCATATGGCCCTTCTTTTCCATGGCTTCTGGCTCCTCTGGAAGCTGGGCACTGCAAAAGGCCAGTTTATATGGGGCAGCCCCAAGTCATAGAATCACAGAATTACAGAGTTATTGAGGCTGGCAAAGCCCTCTGAGCTCAGCCAGCCCAGGCCAGGACCTAACATCACCACAGCGGCCACACCAGGGCACTAAGGGACACAGCCAGGCTGACCTTCATCACCTCCATGGATGGGAACTCCACCACTGGCCCGGACAGTCCATTCCAGGGTCTGATCACCCTTTCTGCGAGGAAGGGCTTCCTAATATCCAACCTAACCCTCTCCTAGCAGCTTCATGCCCTGCTCTCTCACCCTGCAACTGGTTGTCTGGGAGAAGAGCCTGACCCCCACCCGACTACAACCTCCTTTAAGAGAGTTGTAGAGAGGGAGAAGGTCCCCCCTTGAGTCTCCTCCAGGCTAAACACTCCCAGCTCTCTCAACCTCTCTTCATTAGACTTTCCCTCCAGTCTGGTCCCCAGCCTCGTTGCTCCTCTAGATCCACTCCAGCCCCTCAATCTCTTTCTTGAAGTGAGTGGCCCAGAACTGCCCCCAGTACTTGAGGGAAGTCCTCCTCAGCGCCCAGTACAGGGGGACAGTTACATCCCTAGTCCTGCTGGCCACACTACTGCTGATCTAAGCCAGGATGCCATTGGCCTTCTGTGCCACCTGAGCACCCTGTTGGCTCCTGTTCAGCCGGCTGTCAGCAGTACTGCCAGGTCCCTCTCTGCCAGGCTGCTCTCCAGCCACTCATCCCCCAGTCTGTAGCTGCAGGGGGTTATTTTAGCCAAAGTGTAGGACCCTGCCGTTGGCCCTGTTAAATATCATCCCATTGGCCTTTGCTCATTGACCCAGTCTGTCCAGATGTCTCTGCAGTGCCTTCGTATCCTCCAGTAGACCAACACCCCCCTCAACTTGGTGTCATCTGTGAATTTACTAAGGGTGGACTCTATCCCCTCATCCAGGTCATCAATACATCAATAAAGATGTTGACTAGAACTAGGCCCAGTACTGATCCCTGGAGGACACCACTGGTCACAGGACACCAACTGGATGAGGCACCATTCACAACCACTCTCTGTGCCCAGTCATTCAGCCAGTTTTTAACCCAGCGGAGGGTGCACCCATCCAAGCCGTGGGCTGCCAGCTTTTCGAGGAGGATGCTATGGGAGAGTGTGTCGAAGGCTTTGCTGAAGTCTAGGCAGACCACATCCACAGCCTGCTCCCCATCCACTAGGTGGGCCACCCAGTCATAGAATGAGAACAGACTGGTTAGGCAGGAACTTCCTTCCTTATACCCATGCTGGCTGTGCCTGGTCGCTTGGTTGCCTTGTACAGCCACTCAGTGGCACTCAAGATGATCTGCTCCATAACCTGGTCAGGCATTGAGGTCAGGCTGACAGACCTACAGTTCCCTGGACCCTTCTTCCGGCCCTTCTTGTGGGTGAGTGTCACATTGGCCAATCTCCAGCCACCTGGGACCTTTCCAGTTAGCCCAGCCCAGTGATAAAGCCACTCTCAGAGTTGTCTAATGAGGAAGATTAATTCCAGTGTGGGAGTGAAACACTCCTGGCTCTCCCCACAGCACAATAAATTTAGGTTTCAGATGTGACATGAAGGTGAGGGTTTCTGAAGCCAGAGACACAGGAAGGACATTGACAGGAGAGCAGTGGTCCAGGAGCTGTGTCTGATACATTGACAGCATACATCTGGGACCTTCCCTCCATAATTAAACCAGTCTCCTCAGCTCTCTTGGGCTCTAACTAGTTGCCATCCAAGCAGCAGCAGTACCTGCCCGGACAGTCATCCCAACCCTATGAGAAAGAGGGGGACAGTTTTCAGAGAAGACTCACCTCTAACATTCTTGCAGGCAAGTTTACACTCCTCTTCCCGTAAGTAGTTATTCTTGTTGGGCTTGCAACCACCAAAAATGAACTCCTCACACTGCTGAAGGCTGGGGTTGTAAAACCAACGTGGAAAAGAACCCCGACACCAGCCCACCTTCTTAGGAGTCAAACAGTGCTCTAGGAAAAAAATGACAATAAAAGGCTGTGGTTAGCTTGCTTTGCCTTCACACACACACACATGCAAAATCTTCCAGAGGAAAGTCTGCCAACTGTGTGGACTCCTGTCTGAAAGATCGAGAAACTCTTGAGCAGCATAGAATCAAATACTGTCGGGATTGGAAGGTACCTCTAAAGATCTTCGAGTCCAACCCCCCTGCCACAGCAGGACCAACACTAGGGCTGATCACTCAGAAATCACAGAATCAGTCATGGTTGAAAAGGACCTCCTAGATCACCTCGTCCAAACATAACTGCAACAATAAAAAACCCCAAACAACAACAACAACAAAATACCCCAAAAAACCCCAAACAAGAAACCCACACCCCCCAAAAAACCTAAACCACTACACTTACCCTTGTTATAGTTCATCAAATTTCTCCCTGCCCAGCTCTCCAGCCTGTCCAGGTCTCGCTGAACAGCAGCACAGTCTGCTGGGGTGTGATGACACCACCCAGCTCTGTGTCATCAGCAAACTTGCTAACAGTGCACTCTAATCCCTTATCCAAGTCATTAATTAATAGATTAAATAGGACTGGTCCTAGTACTGACCCCTGGGGCACTCCACTAGATACAGGCCTCCAGCTAGACTCTGTCCCACTGACCACCACTCTCTGGCTTCTCTCCTGCAGCCAGTTCACAGTCCACCTTACTACCTGATCATCCAGTCCACACTGCCTCAGTTTGGCTGTGAGGACGCTGCGTGAGACTGTGTTGAATGCCTTACTGAAGTCAAGATAGACCACATCGACTGCTCTGCCATCATCTATCCACCTGGTTGTGCCCTCATAAAAGGCTATCAGGTTGGTCAAGCATGACTTCCCCTTGGTGATGCCATACTGACTGTCCTTGATGTGCCTGTAGACAGTGTCCAGGACAAATTGTTCCATCACCTTTGCTGGGATGGAGGTGAGGCTGACAGGTCTATAGTTACCTGGGTCCTCCTTCTTTCCCTTTTTGAAGATTGGAGTGACATTTGCTATCCTCCAGTCCCTAGGCACCTCTACTGATCCCCACGACTTAGAAAAGATGATGGAGAGTGGTTTAGTAATGACTTCTGCCATCTTCCTTAGCACGTGTGGGTGCATCCCATCTGGGCCCATGGATTTGTGTACATCCATTTTGCTAAACTTATCCCTAACCCAGTCCTCATTAACCAAGGCAGACTCCTCTCTTGCCACAACAAAGTTATTGTGCTGTTCTTTCACTTGGACTTGAAATTCTACAGGGTGGTGCTCTGAAACACTTCAGAGATCTGATGTGTTTTCCTTTAGAACCTGATGTGGATCAGAGCAAGATCTTACAGTATAAACTAAAGAGTGTGTAACCCATGAAGGAGACCACAACTGGAAAGTAAATTTTTAAATCAGTCATTACTTGTCCTCTCTGTTGGAGAAGTGTTTCCTTACCCAATGGCAGAAGAATTGTACCACAGCCTGAGGTGGACTTCCACACTTCTGCAGGACTGTGTGGGTCAGGTTAGGTGTCTGTTGTTCCAAAACCTGCCAGTTGTTTTTGATACCAACTACTACAAAGTTTTAGGGAATAATCCTTTGGAATTATTAAAAGCCTAAGTAAATCTGTCAAATCAGAACAAGGAAGAATGTCCAAGAACTACAGAAGAGGATTTTCACCTAATGCTCTAAATGGATTTTCATTCTAATACGGAAAACATCTTTTCCCCAAAGCCAAAGTCCTCATTTCTGTACACTGTTTGTCTACACTACCTATATCCTCCTTTCTCCTGATGAAATGTCCAGAAAGTTATGCATATTCTTATTAAATGTGTGATCAGACTCTAATATTTATTTCAGGTAATGGGAAAAGTAGCTGGAAATTGGATTTCTGTGTTTTGCAAAACACACAGAAAATAAATTATCCTCTAACTTATTCTAATCCTTGACCACTAACCTTTATATTATTTACAGTTCAGGGATGTTCCCAAAACAATCTCATTTAGTGAATGAAATTGTTTTTGAGAGGTTTATCGTCAGTTGTCTTGCTCCTTGCTTGAGCAGCTAATGTCAGCTCCACTTTCTGTCTACAAAGGCTTCAAATCCACAACTTTGATTTTCTGAAAGCACTTCAGAAATCTTTTAGAGAAGTTTGTTTTCTGCTGAAAATTGTAATTGGGTAAGTTCTATTTTTAAAATTAAAGCCCTTTGAACATATTTGATGCTGCCTGTTTTCCTCGGGACATTACATGATAGAAACAGTAAAAGGGAGTCTGCAGCCACCTGATGCCTAATGCTACTGCCTGAGAAGCCTTTCTGTGCCTAGTGAGCTGTCAGCGCAAGAATAGTCCAAGGCCATACAATTTACTTTAAAATACAATTTTCTTCATACCTGTGCCATTATCTTTTTTTTAATTGAAAAACAGAAACTATAAATTTCATCCTGGACGTATGAATAAGTAATATTTCATCAATTTTCTTCAAAGAGGTGAAGATGACGGATTTTAAGCCAACCAGCATTTTAATAATTTTTTTTGGCTAATATAAATTTTATTTCTTTTATTCAAGTAATACAGGCTAAGCTAGAATTGGGTTGTCAAGAATAGGTAGCGAGGGCCTTTGTAAAAATCAATCTCATATGCAGTGACACGAGAAGGCTGGGACAGTTTATCTTGGAGAAAGAATGAGTAAGGAGGAGTATAATAAAAGAAACCACAATAAATATCTGTGTGCTAAGGTAGATGAATTTATTTGTTTAAGGCTTTATTCACTCTTTCTAACAAAATAAGGCATCCAGTCTCTTTAAAGTACATGGAAGTAATTTCTTTACCATTCCAATTGACTTAGTGAGCTCACTGCTGCAAGAAAAAAAAAATGGGGAGTCTGAATGGGGACAGGGAGCTTACATTTACAAGGTATTGATAACATCTTCATTTCCAACCTCAAAAAACATCCAGTACTTCTACAGTATGAGTAATCCTGTTATAGAAAAGTATTTTACAGGAAATGTATTTTCTTACTACCTATGCAATGAAAATCTGAGGCAAAGGAAAGTATAGAGGCTTCTCTTTAGCAACTCAGTTTTTGCCTGACTTGAGAGTAGTCCCAGACTCTGAAATCTCCATTGATTTGGGTGAAATATGGACACTCTGCTTCAGAAAAGAACACCTCACCAGTGTTTGCTGAAGGGAAAATGTAAATGCAACAGTTAAGTTAAACTTAACTGTGGCTGTTCTCTGGGTTCACAGAAGTAAACTGGAACATGGAGGGCCATTGCAGTGGCTGAGCATGGTGGTACTGTGCTACTAAGCTTAGGGAAGAAAACAATAGGAATATGTTCATTTCTACATGTTCTTTCAAGGCCTGGGGTCTTTACATACACGTCAGTTGGTCTAAAAGTAGGTGTTTTGTATCTCACTGATGCATTGTCTTTTTTTTCCCCCATCTGATATGAAATCCTTCCTTTTCATTTTCTCTTTCTGACCTTCATTTAAAAGCCTCTTTTTTCACTATAATCACTGTAATAGCTTCAAAAATTGAGATTTATTTTTTTTTTGTTTACATTATGGTCCAGTTGCATAATTTTGTTAAGCTACGCTGTTGATCTGAGAAGTTCAGCAATAGGGATTGACATAATAAAATTGTGTCAGATGGAGTTTGTGGAGACAAGAAGAGTGCTGAACAGACAATTTCAGCTGAGACTAAAGTGCAGTAAACCGGGAAGACTTGCAGTGGGGAAAAAGGAAATAAAAAGGGAATTAGTATAAGTAGTTGTGATAGAAGGTAGAGAAGCAAACAGGAGGCAGTTCAACACACTGGCATGGGTAAGGAAAGTATTTAACATCCTTTGTGCAGCAAATATTTGTGTATGTATTAAGTTGAGAAGATATAATATCTTATATATCTGAACTCCCCAAACATCTCGTAGCTATAGAAAAGGATAATGTATGGTACATTGATACCCTATTTTCCTGCCAGAGTTAATCACAGCGTCTCTTTTTATTCTTTTATTCTTCATTTTGAGTTAAGTACTTTATACTTAAGATGTCTCTAGAGGGGGGCAAAACCCATCTTTATATTTTATTTTGCTGGTCACGTGCAGCAAAATTCTCTTCCTCTGATTGGTGACTGTGAATAGTTATACACCTACTCATTAATTGTTTTGAAATTGCACTTTAATTCACTGATCGTTCCATGTTTCCTAGATTTGTTCCTCAATATCAGCAGTGGCTGAGTCCTAAGTGGCTCTCTAACTAGGAAACTTAAAGTCACCAGGATGCCACGCTGCTTCGCAAATTGAGCTTGCTATTTCTTGCTGTGCATTTGTACAGCAGTGACTCACTTTAGCTGGTAATGCAGGAGGCTGATAAAGCTTTGGATAGTTGTGGTATTTCTCAAGATGATGCGGCAGTTCAGTGGAAACAAGTGCAGGAATCTGTCAGGCGACCGCACTGTCTTGTTTTCATGTGCCAGGATCATGTCTGAGTCGTCTTACCTATACACTTATTGTTGCTTTTAACGTTCTATTTGTTAAAACAGAAACTAATACTGATTAATGCATTAAGTGCTGTAACTTGAGTGAAAACTGTTTAAAATGTAGATCAAGTTGGAAAAATAAGAGGAAATCAATGTCTAGTGACTGACAAGAGCAGATAATTGAGCCTAAACATGCCAAGTTAAGCTTGGCTAGAAAGCTAAGCTTAAGGAAGTTCAGACAAGCCAAGCCCATGGTTAAGTTTTAAAGTACCAGATGCAAATTCAGGCATCCTATCAACTGATCATTGTGCTTGGAAAGCAGCTAGCAGTATTCTGCACGTTTGAAAGGAGGTGAAGTAATCCCTGACTAAGGATTGCAAGAGTCTCTTTATGAACATGAAACCACACAGGAAAAAAGTAGAAATTGAATTCAGAGTCAAGGCTGTACTGTCTTGTACTTGATTTTATTCTATATGTAGTAAGAGACATAAAAAAAAAAAGATTTTCATCTATGTTTGGAAGATACCCTGCCTGGAACATTAAAAGGACAAAAAATTGAAATGTATGAGACTGCCCTGTACACCTGTATGATCTAAACCTCAGAGAGATCTGTATTAGTGTGGGGGTTTTTTCCTCAAATACAGTGTTAAAAATCAAGGATACAAATCTTGTGGTCTGGCTGCTGCTTTAGCAATCTAAATCCAAAAATTGTATGCCTCCTCTGCCAGCAGCAAAGTCTCCTTGATCTCCAAATTGTCATTCTTAAAGCTCATCAATGTCAAAAGCTAGGTGACTCCACTTTAAACCTCCAATTCCTCTGTCACTAATGCAAAATAAAGTAACAACATAGGAAATGCTTATGGAAAAGACTAAAAAATAAACTATTTTTGCATAATTAAGAAAAAACACCAATTAAAACATTTTTGATATGTTAGAGATGTGTTTGTGCCCTAATATGTAGTAAATTACGTGGCGTATAGTTTTTTGTGTGATCATATTTATTTTGCTTTTCTTCAATTTTTTTTTGCAAGATTTTGGCAATCTTAAGTCTGCAGCAGCAAACTATTTAATATAAGAAAGAATAATATAAACTTTCCTTCGACTTACATTCAGCATTAGGATCACAGAATCACAAAAGAATCATGGCTGTAGAGGACCTCTATATCACCGAGTCCAACCATACCCACAACAGCAAAAAACCTAAATACCTGAATACCTAAATACCTGATTGATTGACAAGCACAAAACAACCCCCTACATGCCTGCCACTATAGCATGTTGTGAAGCAGTATGTCTACACATTTCTTAAATACCTCCAGGGATGGTGACTCACCCACCTCCTTGGGAAGGCTGTTCCAGTGCCTCACCAGGCACTGCGAATTGAAGGCATCAGTTATTTCCATGTGCTTAGCATTTCATCATTGAGCAGTGGTTAGCATGTAATGTTCACTTATTTTATCATGTTTTAGATTTATAGTGCTTGTGCTTAACATTTTTCCCCCCGACACCATTTAAGTGGCATTGATTTTTAAGATAACCTGGATGTCTACTGGTAAAGACTTCATATTGGCCAGTGACATGAGGAAAATTGAAGTTTCTACTGCCACCTGCCAAGAGACAGGAAATTTCAGAAATCCAGATTATCCAATGTTATGTAGATAAAATGAAAATAACAGTAAGGGATAATAGTAAGGGAGTTCTTGGTTGTTTTTAAAGAGCAGTACACAAATTAAAGGAAGTTTACTACTTTTGTTAGAGTAAGAGAATATGCAACGTGAACCAAAGGATCTGCGCTGTATCACCCTGCAGTTTCAGTTACTTCAGCTCAACAGGAGTTGAGAGTTCAGAATATGATGTTCACCTCCAAGTGAGTTTTACCAGCTAGCTACATAAACAAGGCAATCTAAGACATAGTTTCACAAAGCAAAAGCTAATCTATGGTTGTTGCCCTGTGTTTGCTTTTACTTCACAAGAAATAGCAGATAATTGGTTGCTCCAGGTAGGTGATATATTTACATTTACTGCATGAGAAAAAATGTGTATGGATGGTAGTTAGCCCCCCACGTATCTGCATTTTAGCTGTCTTAATGGTTACTGGGGACTGTCCAGACTCTGTAGGTTCAAAAATTAAAACTGCCATATGTAGACCTTTTGTTGTTAGGTCTGTGGCACAGAGACTCCTTGGGTGCTAGAGTAGGCTCAGCAAAGTCTGCTGGAGAGAATCTTCATAACTGACCAAGATTTCCAACTGGAGAGCTGCTTCATTTGCTAGTCAAGTGTTTAATACTGAAGGTGGTCAGTATGTCAGCCCAGCACAAAATTTGGAGGTGATCCATTGGCTCACCTATGTGGGCAACTGGCCTTGGGCTTCCTGTGCCAGGAGGGAAATTGGTCGGTGAAGTGCTCTGGGACTGCTCAGGGGCACAGCCCTGAATGCCCAGTTACACCACAGTGACAGCTCTAGGCGTAAACTGGACTTTTGTATTTGAATCTCACTGACAGCTTCAGTTCCACAGGTCTGGCCACATAACTGTGTTGAACTTCAGTGTGCACATGTGGCCCGAAAGACCAATGGCATCCTACTTCTATCAGGAATAGTGTGGCCAGCAGGACTAGGCATGTAATTCTCGGCCTGTGCTGGGTACTGATGAGGCCTCACCTCGAGTACTGGGGGCAGTTCTGGGCCCAGTTCTGGGCCCCTCGCTTCAAGAAAGAGGTTGAGGTGCTGGAGTGGGTCCAGAGGAGCAACGATACAGGTGAAGGGACTGAAGGGTAAGTCTCATGAGGAGAGGTTGAGGCAGCTGGGGTGGTTTAACCTGGATAACTACCTGAAAGGAAGTTGTAGACAGGTGGAGGGAGAGCTGTTCTCCCAGGCAAGTAGTGACAGGATGAGAGGGCAGGGCAGGGCCTAAAGCTGCGCCAGGGGAGTGTTCAGCTGGGTATTGGGAAGCACTGCCTCACGATCAGGGTGATCAGACACTGGAACGGACTGCCCAGGGAGGTGGTGGAGTTGCTATTCCTGGAGGTATTTAAGGGCAGACTGGATGTGGCACTTAGTGCCATGGTGATTGTGGTGATGTCAGGTCATAGGCTGGACTTGATGTTCTTAGAGGTCTTTTCCAGCCTCAGTACTTCTGTGATTCTGTAATATGGAGATCATAAATATATTAATGCAGAAACTAATTTACAAACAGCTGAACTGTTTTCATTCACTGCCTAGACATTCATTCTCTTCTAATCCTGATCATATCAGCAACACAGTCTTTGGGAAATGATTATACAGGAAAAAAGTTGATGGTACTTACATGTCCAATAATTGTTGTTATTAATGCAAGTAATTTTCATAACTCACTGCGCATCACAGCGCAAATGCACCCCTCAACGGGGTGATAGATAACAAAGATCTGTGATAGGCCAGGGCTTTTCATTTCTGCTGCTGATGTTTGTTCAATTAAAGTCTGTATTTCAACACAAAGCTCGTTGGCACATAGTGACACTGAAGACCAATTACCATCGGGGTTCCTGATGCGATGTTTAAATTCTTAGCCTTTGAGAGAGTGACAGGAAAAAAGTAGTAATTAGTTTTGTAAGTGTCTTAGTCCATTTCTTAGCTTGATCGGTCAGAAACGAGAAAACAAGTCCAATAGGAAGAGGTACTAAATTAGAGAGAATGCACTGTTGGTGTTGAAAATGCATGTGTTGATGGCCATGGAGTATTATCTTTCCCATTTCCATTGCTAAGCAGTTAGTGGCACTGCAGTATTGTATCACAGCTAGTAGGAATTTGGGTGTTTGGGTTTTTTTAAGTTATTTGTTATCAGTTATTAAATTAAACCAGTTTGTTTCTGCAGTAAAGATCAATAATAACGAAACCCAATGCTGCTACACATCCAATCCTCACACACTGTAAATGCACAGACATTTCAATTATTGTAATTTGCTGACAAAGAAAACATATGTTACAGCTTGGAAGATTTCTTTGTTCTATTATTTTCAAGCACATTTATCAGGCACTTTTAAGCAAGGTGCTGTCATGCGTCTGTGGCTTACTGATGAGAGTATTGTCGTCTTTGACAGTTGCTCTGTTGGCCTCATATGTTATACCCAGTTCTGAAGTGAGATTGTCTTGCTGTGCCCAGGACAAGATTTGGCATAACTGAACTGAAAGTCTTAACCATTGAACTTACTGCATGTAACATACTTACTATCACTTCTCTTTCATATGACATGCTTAGAAATTAATAGTATTTTGTGTTGAAAGTACAGACATATCTGCATCTCCTTTCATATCAAGGAAAATACCAGGATTTGTTTCTTCCTGAAGCCTCTACTGCTTTTATCTGGTATATTTCATTTACAGCAGTGTGTTACTTGGAGAATTTCACTGTTACTAACAGCTCTTTCATAAAGCCCAAATAAATATTTTTTTTCTTTTGGAAATAGTAGTTATATATTTGGAATCAAAGATTAATAAAGCAGAAAACTTAAGATGTTTATAAAGCAAATCACTAGAGCTTGTAAATGAGTGGGAAGGGTTGCAGTTGCAGGGATGGAGTACTGCTTCACCACAGGAAGATAATTTCCTTAATCCTGTGCTCCTAGGCAACTTTAGTGACGGAATATGGAGCCAAAGGCAAGTGTGACCAAACATCCAACTGCAGAGGTGTAGTCATAAATATTTGTGACCTTTGCTGCAGGCAGCTTCTCTTCTCCTAAACCTAGCTGAGGGTCGTTCTGCTGGCTCCATATCATTACCCTTTGTTTTGACAGAACAGAATCTGTTTCAAAGCTTTTCCCCCGAAAACCTTGACTAAAATGATTTCTGTTTTGGTTTAGGGCTCTTTATATATATATATATATACAAAAGCTAGATGCTATCTATGGTACAGGTTTTCTTGTTTGAACCAGAGTGACCCCATCCTAGCTCTGAGAAAATCAGCATTGAGTTATTCTAGAGTTATTCCTTCTCTCCATTGAGTTATTCCTTCTCTGAACTTCACTGCCTTTCTCTCACGTTTGATTCCTCCTGAAATCCTGGCATTTACTGAGCTTCTAACTGAGAAAGAGCTTCCTGTGAATAAAATCCAATCTTGTATTCACTCACTGTACAGCTCAAAGTGCAAGCGGTCAGCTCAGCCCATCAGTTGGTTTTGCCCTCTATCTCTTGTCAGCATTGCCGTCTGTCAGAGGGTCACCTCCTGGTCCCTGAGGAGAAAAGTGCCCTCTGTTAGCTCTGCTGGCCTGTCACTTCTAGTCAGTGGATTCTTTGGAGTAAGTTGGAGTCAATTTGCATAGAGATTCTTTGTCAGGTACTTTGTTCTGTCTTGATGAGGTGAAATTAATATTGCTTCCTGTGCTCTCACCTGAAAATATTTTCCTCTTCTTAGTGCAGAAGCCACAGCATATCTCTAAATGTTTGTGATTCCTGTTAGTGCAGGGACATTTCTTGTTCCAGAAGAGTACATTGAAGGTTCTTAGCACACACACAGAAACTTAGGGAAATTAAATTAATTGGTTAAAGTTATGCAGGAGGATGTCATAAAGCATGTCTGAGAGATTTCAAAAAATCACACTAGTGTTCTGAGGTAGCGGATGCTCTTCCTCCCTTGACTATATTCTAAGCAAACAAGACTGACTTGGATGAGGGATTAAGGTGCACTGTCAGCAAGTTTGCTGATGACACAAAGCTGGGAGGTGTTGCTGACACCCCAGCAGACTGTGCTGCCATT
>JAOXOE010000694.1:5891997-5902388 GCA_028565055.1 Phoeniculus purpureus
GAGAGATGTCGCTGCCCATGGCAGGGAGGTTGGAGTAGGTATCTGTAAGGTCTCTTCCAACCTTAGATGGTCTTCTTTTCTGCTTCTCTGTGTTGCCTGACAATGGTAGCATTCAGTTACCCTCCCACATCACAGTGCTGTGGCATTACCAGGTGCCCATGGACATTTCTGGGAGTCGGCACAGGTGCTTTGTGAAAATGTGAACTTCACAATCAATGCAAAAACACTAAGCTGGGGACACACTGTGGGTAAGTGGTTACAAGACACATCTGCGTTAAAGCTGTCCATATTCCAGCCAGTGGAGAAAGAGAACAGGGTAAAGGGCTTAAGCAAAGAAGGAGAGTGATCAAACTCACCTGCTTGGGTTTGTTCTTCATTAGCTTACTTCATATGTACTGTCTGATTCAAGGAAGCATCTTATCCCATTCTACACTACAGGGAAAAAGGATAAAGCTCTTTGGATTATTTAGCAGTGTTTCTTGGAAGGTTTTGATTATTTCGACCCCAAAGCCTCTGGTGAATTAGATACAAAGGCTCTCACATCTCAGTAGCATGTCTGATGCTGTTTTGGTGCTCTGGAGTTGGTCTTTCTCATACTTTTTGCAATCATTGTACTCTATATGTATAAGTGAGAAAATATTTGTTTCATTTAAAGATTTCATTCTGCACCACTCTGGACACATCTTGAGAGTCTGCACCATCACTTCAGTTAGCATCTTTCCTTTGTGTCCCCCACTGAATGTGTAATTACTTGCTCAAAAAGCAGGGGTTAGAAAGCAAGAAACATCGACTTAGAATAACCAAGGAGCTGGTGGTGAGAGTGAAATGGCAGTGGGCAGCCTAAATTGAATTGCCCACCGAGAGGGACACTTCAGTCCTTTAGTTTGCCAGGTGAGCTCAGAGCGATTGAGGAATATGCAGTGGGTGAAATCCTCCTTCCCCACCTGTCTCCATATGGCCTTTCCTCTTCCATGCAATTGAAAAAAAGATTTTGCAAGTGTTTAGTACATAGCATTTTTGTTTGTTTATTTCTCAACACAAAAATCTGTGGTGTATAGCTTGCTGAGAGGTAGAGAAGAATGAAAAACATTTATGTAGCAAATAAATCACATAGCAAATAAGTAGTTTTGGAACACTGCGTTTCACTTGCCTGTGGGGCATTAATGCCAATCCTAGAGGACAAAACAGAAAGAATACAATTGAGTTAAATAAACCCAAAGTGTTTAGCCTTACAAACTCACCAACAGCCATCAGTGCCAAGCATTAATTCCTCTCCTGCTGGCAGCAGGAAGGTGGGTGAGACAATACCGTCAGCTGCACAAATTAAGTCACTGTGGCAGAAACACAACACAAATAAATAGGAAAAACAATGCAAAGAAAAACAGACTGTTGTTGCTGCATAAACCTTCTTCCAAGCTGGAGGCGCAGAAAAAGGAAACGTAATGACTTGGTGCATGTCATCTTGTAGCCTGACAAGCCCTTTCAGAACAGAAAAAGAGTGTGAGATGCCGAGAGAGGTCTCACTGCACATTTCTGACAGAGAAAAGAGGCTGGTGGGTAGCAGAAGAATCCCCTTTCTGGAAACCCTAATCGGGATTGAGTGGAAAGAGAGGAAAGATCTGTGATAAAAACACACGCGTTTGCTTATTTTTTTTAAAATCACTGTCATTTAACTACTATAAAATTGCAGATCAAACTTTCAAGGATCCCCTTTCACAGAGGGAAAACAAACCCACATTTAAAAGATCTAGAAGCTCCCTCTTATCTAACAACATAGAAGCTCCTTGTTCTTCTGGCAATTATAAATTAATTTGGGGGGGGAATACATGTTATCAGAATTGTCTTTAATTGTTTTAGTACTTTCCACACAGGATCCTCTTTCTCTGTCATGTTTTCAACCAGACTGTTTTCAGTGTGGGGTTGCAAACACAAGTTGAAGAAATAATATCGGAGACAAAGCACTGAGTACTTATCCCACGTGCTTCTACATACAAGGGCCTCAGAAATTACTGTGGGACAACTGTAATTCGAATAACAATTTGGAGGTCCATGCTTGTATGGTATTAATTATCTCTTTTAAACTACTTTAATCTAGCTACACTGATTAGAAAGTAATGCACAATATCCAGGGCACAAAGGAATGTGGTTGCTTGCTGACTAAAAGCTTAATTCAGTGGTCCAAATCAATGTTTCCTCTCTAACTGGTGCTTCAGATTGACGGGTGCATGGGAGACTGAGATGTTGCTGGGTCTATTAGCCAGAGTGAAAGATGTGAAAAAATGCATGTCACAATAAGCAAGTCACTGATTATGCAGGCAACAGATTTATTTGAGTGTGTGCATTTGCCTTTATAGCTAATAGTGAAGATGGCTTATGTGTGCTGCAGTGTTTGATCCCTTGTGCTTTTTGCTCTGCTCTGCTCTCCTCGTGAGCAAGTGGCCTGGCTGGCTCTGAGCTGCATGTGGTTGGGGCAAAACTCAAACTTCTCAACTCCTCTTGTCTCACACACATTTTGTCTCATCTCCACAGCAGAGTCTGGGCAACATGAGAATGATCACAGGTTGCCTTCACTGCATGAATCCCTACTGCAGTGCTACATTAAGGCCAGGATAGGTAGGTGTGAGTTTTGAATGTAGGGACAAGGTTGTCAAACCGAGTGGTTTGATTCGGAAGGAAGGAGCCACCTTCTGGGACAATAAGACTTTCACACCAGGGTTTTTCCACTTAGTTTGTAAAAGTTTACCCAGTTGTATCCTTCCAAACTTGTGCTGAACTTGAACAAGGGGTCTGTCAAGAATTTTGATTTCCAGTGTGAGCTCAAACTGTGAGCCAAAGTAAGAGTACAGATACCCTCTTTTGTCTTGACTGAATTTGTACTGTAACAGCCCTTGCTGTGAGGTGCTAGAGGTGATCACGCTTTTCTGAATACGATTAAGTATATCATCTTGTTTCTGCTTCACTGTCATCTCTGAAGACCCTATCTGCTCAGCAAACAGCCCCAAAGTCTAAGAAGTCATAAGGTCTTCCTAGCTGGAAAAGGTCATTATTTTATAATTCCAGTTGGTAGGTGACATCTGAAGTTTTTTTTCTAGTCATGAGTTCTTATAACTTGCTCTTGTCCTACAGGTCTAGTTAAAGGCAATAAAAGGTCCATCCTTGAAGATTCTAATTAACAAATTCAATTGTTTAGGACATTAGCTTTTCTCTAAGGCAAACAAATCAGTTTTCTTGGAATGCAGAGGATGATTTAATTTGGACATACTTAACAATTGGTTCTGGAGAGTGTTTTTCATCCCAACCCTAACTGCAGCAAGACAGTAAGCTCGCAAATAAGAGGAATACATGTAAGCATATCTTTTAATTTGGGGCCTGATGCTCCAGAAATTCACAAGCAGGAATTGTGGAGTTTCATCTCTTAATGAGCTTTTGAGAATACCATAGTCTTAGGCTTGCCGTTGGGTGGTTTCATAGCTGTTCTTTTGCTTTTAAATTTGCCTTCTATATAACCTTTAAAAAGAGGGGATGGCTGTTGCAGGGGGCTTTAAGCAGGAAAAGGGGACTTAAAATGGGAACATATATCACAAGTGGGATTGTGATACCATTTGATAACGCATACTTCAATCCTGTACACATTTCTGGGATACCTCTGTAGTATTTTTATCTTGACTAGATGAAATATTCCACACATAAGGCTTTTTTTGGTTCCCCAGAAAGGAGCTGTGTTCAGAATTTACGTTCAAATACATTTTGTTAACCACTCTAAGCTTGAGTAGCTGTTTTATTTGCCAGTCCAAATCCTTTGACAGCAAATATTCTAATGAATTCTTTGTTTGAGTTTTTAATTCTTTTTTTTTTAATAGTTCACTATGTTTATTTGACTGTTCTGTCATCAAAGATTTTAGTGGAGTTAATTTAACCATGATTTACCTCATTTAAAAATGAATCCTTTTGTAACTTGTCACACAGTAAATAAGTAAATAAGCATTTAATTTGCAAGCTCCTTATTTTTCATCTCATTTGAAGGTAAAGATTTATTAGCTTTTCTCATGTATAACTGAATAGAAAGAACATGTTTAACAATACTCACTGATGAGAAAAATAGATTCCCACTTGCCTGCACATAAGAGTATTTGAAGTACAAATCTAAATAGCTAATCTTTATGTATGACAACTGAAATGTAAGTCTATTCAAAGTGCCTTTGTTTGGTACTAACAAATTTATAACAGTAAGATTCCAAGTTTATATTAGTTGTTAGGGATGAGTGGACAAACATGTCACCAAATGAGCAGAGAAGGAAAATTATATAAATCAAATACTTATATATCCATATGTAGTCCTTCATATGTATTATAAGGGTGTTTGGAATGCAGAAATAAACAAATAATTTGGAGTGATTAATTATTCATATGGCACCAGCATACTGAAAATAAGGATATAAGACTTGCTTCCTAATTTTTTCAGTAATCTTTATAAGCTGTCATGGCAATCTTTAGGGAAAATAGGGATTGAGTATATATTAAAATAAAATTGTGGAATATGTTAACTTAGACGGCATACAATCAGTGTTTGTGACTGGGTAGTAAGAAAGTCTCCTTCTTTCTGACAACAGAAAATAACAGCAAAATTCAACAGCAGGCAACTCTGTAATAATAATAATAATTCAATTAAGCTAGTTCGTAGCTTAATCATTCCCATATTAAATGCTTTTGGGTTTGTAATTGCCAATTAGAAAAATAATTAAAAAGCATTATCTGATCTTACAATGGTCATGATACGCTGTATGAAAAAAAAGCATGAGGAAATGTTTTATTTATTAAAGAAAAAGAAAGAATTGGTCTCTGAGAAGCTGCAAAAGGCTTTTGAATACTAGAACAAAACAACAAAAAAAAGAGGTATTCCTTGCCAACGTGTGACAGCTCCGTGAACAAATTTAGGAAGAATGCAGACAGGACCACTGGGGTTTCCTTCCTCTCACATTAGTTTGGCAATTAGTTCTGCCAAGAATCTTGTTTGTTAAATACGAATTGAAAGTCCAGGCTTCTGATCAGTATTTTTATTGATAATTAGTAAATTTAAAGCCTGCAGGAAGTGAGTGGTTCTTTTGGTATCAGGATATGATGTGATTTGGCAAATTACGATCCTAGTTCTCAAGTTTTGTCACTGGAGTCTGGTGGTGATGTGGTACATCGACCCCATGTGAAACTAAGCAAGGATTTACTTTCTAAATAAAGAAAGAAAAGCAGTGTGAATGTATTTCCCAACCTTAGCAACACCCAAACTTGGTGTCCCCGTAGAATCCAAAAGATGTTTCAATGGGCTGTAGCTACCAATTGTTACCACTGATTTACCTGCAACATTGTTCAGCTTTATATCACACTCATTGGAAATTTGTGGTTCTTTTAAACTAGTCTAAATGTGAACTTGGTTTTGGGGTGGTCCTTCCTTTAATTTGTGGGCAGGGGAGAAGGAGACATCCTCTGATTTAAGACAAACGAAGGGAACAAGTACATACCAGCATTACCAAAGCCATGTGACTGTATTATGAATGCATTTTTTGTGGTTTTCTGTTCTGCTCTTTCTTAAGAAAAAGTTCACTCTTATCTTTTTTAAGAAGACGTGTGTGTGTGTGCCTGAAATCAGGACAATGAAGTAGTATACCTGAGTTTTCAATCAGCATGAAGCAATGCATAGTCTTCTGAAGTTACTGCTGTGAACTTCTTCAAATCTTAGTTCAGTAGTCATAAATCCTCCATGTTTAGCATTTCCTTGTCAGCCTAGTTTTAAATGCCTTCCTCTGCTATGTACTTATATTACTAAATATATAAAAGGGTATCACATGGCACTTTGCATGAAAATTAATGTTACTTAGTGTGATAACGCCGGGTGATAATGCTGTGGGTTTTAGCAGAACCATCTGAACCAGTATTTCCAGGTAGCTGCACAAACTGCAGTTCCAAGGATATGAAACACTAAACGGCAGTCTGTCTTTCCCAAGGGCATTTTAGGAATATTTAGCATGTGAACACATATGAAAACTACAGCAGGCTGAAAAGAAGCACTGAAATGCACTCAGCATTATTGAAACTGAAAGGTGGCGAAGAGGTGTAGAAATGAATGGGCTCCTAGAGGCTTTTTTATAGATTATGGGGGGAGGATGTGTTATAATAAAAGGTAATAAGAGCTTTCCTGCTTCCGATAGACTCTACCTTCAACTAACCTACAGCTATCAGGAGTCAGTAATCCGTGTTGGATAAAGAGACTTTGAGGAGCAATTTTATTCTGTTGGAATGCACCAGTTTGCACAATGGATTTGTTCGCTTTTTGCAGGCAGCCTTCCTGAGAGACAATATTTCTGAAGCTCCACAAAGTGCTTTTTCTGTTTTCATTCTGCAGCTCTTTTAATTGGATGAGTGGGCTGCAGGGGCCTAGGAGTTGGACTGAGTAAAATTTGCGCTCTTTGAAAAACCAGCCAAACAAAACATGTCAAGTGGTTTCACATGGCAGTAGGATAAAATGAACATTAAAGGAAAACCTATTTAAAGAACAGCGCATTAATGTTTTAGTGGTGTTCACTTCAGGCCGGTACATTTTACACGAGTCTTTTTCCCTTGTGGGAAAGTAATATGCTCCAAGTTGACTAAGTGCAGATCCTTTTCATAAGAGGTTGAAGAAGTAGGCATTGGGAATGCAGCGACAGTGGTGTACTGAGTGCAGAATTGGGATATAATGGCATAAGGCTAATTAACATCATGTACTCCCATTGTGTTCCCTTAGGGGGGATTGTGGCTTTAAATGATAAGTATGTAGATCGAGAGCTGCTTAATCTCGGCAAGTGGTGCAGTAAAACATTATTCACTGAATAACAAAAGGAATGCGAAATCGAGTATGGGCAGTATACTTCAAATGAAGTGCACAGTGTCCTTTTTCCCCTTTTCATTGTGTTTAGTAACACTGATTTATTTGCTGAATAGAAGATGGAAGATGTACTATTTTAGACTTGGAGTGTAGGGTTTGTTTTATTACACTCTATAAAGAATTTAAACTTCTGATGGGTTTGTCCCTTGGCAAATATTTCCTTTCGTGCAGTCTCGATGCTCAGCAGTGACAGGAAACATCACGGCAGAATCTTTTTGATGGGTCATTGGAAATAAGTCCTTCAAGAAGCATTGATCTGTAAGTCTTTTCTTCACATTTTCTTCAGGTTGTTGGATGCTCCAGAACATCTCCCCCATATGGGATAATACTGTGTCAGATACAGCATTGCAGTCAGTATCTCCTGCTACCTTACTTCTTGGGTACTAGGCAGACAAATACTTGCAGGGACATGGTATCTTTTCTGCTCTCATCTCCTATGTCTCATTTGGCACAGTGAACTTTTAAAGAGAAGCTAGTTGATCCTCTGACCCAGGATAAAGGTTTTTTTGTAACCCTTTACAATTCTGAGTAATTTATCTTTCTAGCAAAGAATTTCTAGGAGAAATTTTCCTCAATGGAAAGAAACAAATCATTGGTCAAGCTCTGTATATGCCTGTGTTCAAACAGGGTATCACCATCTTCAGATTTGGCAACAGACCAATAATTACAAGTGGACTAAGTGATGTGATGTGTTAGGGACAACAGTATTTGCTGCTCTTTCTGGTCACTAATGTCATCCTCATAACTGAATGTGGTGGTGCATCACCTGTGAAGACTTCTGTTCATTGTCTGAATATATTCAAATACATGGTGAGAAAAAACTCTTCATCTACTGCATATGAATCAAAGGTCACATGTGAGGTGAGGAAGGATTCCTTTAGGAGGTCTAGTTGTCTAGGCTGAGACTTTAGCATGATGTGGAATGCAGCTCCAAAAAGGGAGGGAGAAGCTATATTTTCTGGGGAGATGTGAGAGATCCGTTCTGGAATAAGAGGAGACTGCAAGTGTGATGAACAGCTTCAGGGTGAATCTTGGAATCAGACTGGGAATAGGAATCAGAGAAACGTTGGAGAACCCCTCACTCTGTAAAGGTAAAATGTGTGAAAGATGCAAGGGTGAAACAAGCATTTGCATTGAGAAAGAGGTTTAGTAGATGAATCGTTCCAGCTGGAGCAATGCAGAGTTGAGAGTACATTCCTGTTTGGACTGTTCATAGGGTTTATGGCTTTGTAGGACTTCTTTGCCCTGAAAAATGTTTACTCCTATTTTTAAATTGGGCAGAAGCCAAGCATAGAATCATCAGGGACTGGAAGGGACCTCGAAAGATCATCTGGTCCAATCTCCCTGCCACAGCAGGACCACCCAGACCAAGTCACACAGGAAAACATCCATATTGTTTTCTAGAAGTTCTAAGCACCTACAACACAGGCTTTAAGATGAAAGTACCTTCTTCACCGTAAGTCACTATAGAATCACAGAATCAGTCAGGGCTGGAAGGGACCACAGGATCATCCAGTTCCAAGCCCCTTGCCATGGGCAGGGGCACCCCACCCTAGATCAGGATTGCCAGAGCCTCATCCAGCCTGGCCTTAAACACCTCCAGGCATGGGGCTTCAACTACCTCCCTGGGCAACGCATTTCAGGCTCTTACCACTCTCACGGTGAAGAATTTCCTCCTCACATCCAGTCTAAATCTACCCAGCTCCAGCTTTGCTCCATCGCCCCTAGTCCTGTCACTACCTGATATCCTAAAAAGTCCCTCCCCCGCCTTTTTGTAGGCCCCCTTCAGATACTGGAAGGCCACAAGAAGGTCACCTTGGAGCCTCCTCCAGACTGAACAGCCCCAATTGTCTCAGTCTGTTCTCATAGGAGAGGTGCTCCAGCCCTCTGATCATCCTCGTGGCCCTCCTCTGCACACATTGAATGGAATGTTTGACCATGAGATCATGCGCCAACATCTCTGGCTCTGGCTGAGCTGGGGTATTTACCACTGCTCATCAGGGCTTTAATCTAACATCAAAAACTGGGCCCATTTAAACTGAACGCACTGTGCCGTTACTTGGGGAAAGACCTATTTACATCAGGGTTTTTATTCCTGCAAGAAAATTGATGCCTTTCTACCAGCTGATGGAAAACACCCCAGGAAAACACTATGGCTATCAACACAGGGTAGAGATGGCATCACCTATATCTGTCCCAACAACCATACTGACATAAGCTTGTTTGTACAGTAATCATAGAATCGTAGGATTGGAAGGGACCTCCAAAGGTCATCTAGTCCAACCCCTCTGCAACAAGCAGGGACATCACTCACCAGACCAGATTGCCCAGAGCCCCATCAAGCCTGACCTTGAATGGCTCTAGCAATGAGACCCCTACCACTTCTCTGGGCAACCTGTTTCAAGGATCCACCACCCTCAGATTAAAGAACTTTTTGCTGATGTCTAACCTCAATCCACCCTTTTGCATCTTCAAACCATGACCCCACATCCTATCATTCACTGCCTCATTGAATAGTTCTTCCCCAACCTTCTGACATGCCCCTTTCAGGGATCAAAAGGCCACTATAAGGTCACCCTGTCCAAGATACTTCCCTATCCTCTTTAACCCCTCTTTCTAACCTAACAGCAGGTTTGAAAACCTCTTTATTTTCTTCCCAGCTTCCTAAGAAAGTAAATGAAGAGAGTCTACCACCTAAACCTCCTCTCCATGCTCAGGTGAGGGAAGATATCCTCAGTCTGAATATGAACCAGCAGAGAGTTGAGACCCAATGCGAAGGGTTTCAGGAGCATGCAAGGGTATTCAAGAAGTGGGCAGACGTGGTGTTTCAGGAGATGGTTTAGTGGTTAGGGGCTGTAGGGCAGACAGGTGGACTTGTTGATCTTGAAGGTCTTTTCCAACCTTGATGATTCGGTGATTTTAAATCTGGATAAGGAACTGGCCTCCGCTCTAATTGTCATCACAAAAACACAGCATGAACCGAGGGAGTAACCTCTGAAGGCCGCAGTGAAGGAGGACAGAGGTGCTGAGGTAGGACACAGGGATGCCTTTGAAATGCAGCAGAGCTGCCCCTAAGGCAAAAGCAAGCAAAGAGAGAGGCAGTTACACCACAGTTCTGTATGGTTTCCTCTGAAAGCTGTGGGGTTTTGTGGGCTTTTCTCCTGGTATTCTTGTGAAGTATGTGGGACAGAATTGTGTTTTCTTCTTAGGAGCTATAACAGTGCTGTGTTTTTGAGTCAATATGAGATCTAGAATGAGAAGAATGTTGTTAACATACTGGTCGTTTTAACTGCTGCTGAGAAATCAAGGACTGAGCTCAATTGTATGAGGTTTAACAGGGCCAAGTGCCGGGTCATGCACTTTGGTCACATCAACCCCCAGCAACGCTACAGGCTTGAAGAAGAGTGGCTGGAGAGCTGCCTGGTGGAGAAGGACCTGGGGGTGTTGATCGACAGCCGGCTGAACATGAGCCAGC
>JAOXOE010000694.1:5902488-5935557 GCA_028565055.1 Phoeniculus purpureus
ACCTTACACTTGGTCTTGTTGAACCCCATCAGGTTGGCTTGTGCCCACCTCTCCAGCCTGTCCAGGTCCCTCTGGATTGCATCCCTTCCTTCCAGCGTGTCTGCTGCACCACACAGAGTGGTGTTGTCTGCAGACTCGCTGAGGGTGCACTCAATGTCTCTGTCCATGTCACTGACAAAGATGTTGAACAAGACTGGTCCCAAGACTGAGGGACTCTGCTTGTCACTGGCCTCCACTTGGACATGGAACCATTGACAGCCACTCTTTGGGTGTGTCCATCAAGCAGTTCTCTACCCATCTAGTGATCCACCCATCAAACACATGTTCCACCAGCCTGGAGACCAGAACGTGGTGCAGGACAGTATCAAAGGCTTTGCTCAGGTCCAGGTAAATAACATCGGCCGCTCATACCTGTAGCGGAGCTGCATTTTGTGACATACCTAGGAATAGCAGCAATTGTAGGTCTGAGTCAAATAATTTTGAGTTGTGGTTCGAACTTCAAATGTAATGCACATCACAGTTTAAAATACCTGACAGTTTTTGATTTGTCTTGTGTCACTGAAGGAGACTGTTAAATGGTCTGTAGTAAAAAACAATTGAACAAATCACTTTTTAAAAAGGGCAAGAACAATGTATTTAGTTTTTCTGCTTCATTGCTAACAATGCCTTTGGGGTATTTTCACAAATTTATGTTTAATAGTGAAAAAAACCCAGCATTATCTGTTTAGAAAAAGTTAATCTTTATGCTTACACATCTACAAGTGTGTCAGGCTTATGTGCAAACCCGTGCACATGTGCTAGGTTTAAATAACCTTAGCTCATCACTTCTAAAGGGTATGCAGAATTTTCACTTTTTCTTTATTGTCCTACTCTTTCAGAAGACAGAAAGCTGCTGTTTGCCTAAGTTATGGATAAATGCACACAAGAAGAAAAAGTATTGCATCTCTCAATACTTTTTTGTGCAGCAGCTCTTATCATATGGAGAAAACAATATGTTTAGGCTTTATAACAGCATTATCCTTTACATTCCAGAGCACAAATGATCTGTCTCAGCCACAGACTGGTGTGTTATTTGGAGACCGCTTCTCAGGGCTTTAAAACAAAGCACATATGACAGGGACAAATTAATGCTCATGTGCATTTTATTGAGTGATGGAGATTTTTAGATTATATTTGACTGAAGGCTGAATACCTGTTTCTTGGGTGTCTGCTTGCTTTTAGCCCTTCTTTCTAGAAGAAACAGTTGTGGTGAGGGTTTTTTGTCTATTTGTTAAGCTGGAGGTTTTGGTCATTCCTACTGTCACCCCTTCCTTTCCCGTTCTGTCTCTGTGCAGGATGTAATACTTGTTCTCTGAATCATGCTGGGACATATTTTGGAAATTCATGGGATTATCACCAGGGTTACTGCTATCAGGCAGAACACATGCACATTTTATTATCTCAACCAACAGGTTTTCGTTTTCTATGCACATTGAGTTAGCGTAGACAGGGAAACATACTGCCATCACTACAGGCAAAACTCGGTAGATACTATAATGGTCTTTTCAGTGCTGCAGAAGCTCATTCTGTCATGGTAATTCAAAATCTAAAAATTTCTTACAGTCTTTATTTGCTGTCTCTTCCATTCTCTCTTCCAAAATGGATGGTATCCTGACCCTGAGCAGCCTAAACGATGGTGCATGTTGCTGGGCTATGAATGGGTTCAGTTAGTCAAATGAGTTTGTGGAGTATCTGAAAAGTAAATATGCAGGTGCAAGCAGTGTCCCTTTTGGGGAGCTGACAGTAAGTTTTGAAGATAAGACAAGTACACTAAGTGAACATACTTGTTCAAGAAAGTAGTTCCATTAGTATTCTAATACCCAGAAAAACATCAGTCAGGGAATGTAATAATCTACCTGTATTGAACTGTAATTTATTACATAAAAACAGGCTGCACAGGTTGTGGATCTCTGCTTTGAGTTGACTGGCACAGTAAAATCTGGTGGGGGTTTGAAAAACGCAAGACATGAGACAAGGTCAGATCATCACAGAAACCATGTCCACATGAAGTTGACTGTAGGACAATGTGTGCAAGTGTCTGCATCTCCCATGGACACGGAGTGTGACCCCAAACCAGTGCCATGTACCAGTAGGCATCAGCAATTCACTTTGGATTTGCCCTGTTATCCCCTTCCCCAGCAGGAAAAAAATAAAACAGAATCAGGGGTTTTTTTTCTGGCAGAATTCTGTCATGATTGCACATACAGCTAAACACAGATGACTGCTCACGGAGCAGCTTTCTACAAGCTCCTGACCAGGTTGTCTCTCCTGCACAGCCTGAGGCAGTGCAATGGGAATGCAGCACCACGCCATCCAGGGAGTGAGAACAGGTTGTGCTCTGGCAGAATTTTCTACCAAGAGGGTAATTTCCCCTCATGCAATCTGCCTCTGACAGTGCCTTTGGAAGTTGGTTGTATAGAAGTGGTTAATATTTTAAGCAGAATTTTCTCTCTAATGTATTTACTAGAGAGGACGCAGTTTGGTTACTTAAGGCTAAAAATTGCTCCTATGATTATTAACATCTCTGCACATCTGAAATATAAGGCGTTAAACTCCTGCTGTGATGTGCAGAACAACCTGTCCAACTCACTTAGTGTTTTTGTTTGGAAACACAAGTGCCTGGTTTTTTTCCTTTTTCTATTACAATTTATTTCCTTTTTAGGTGACTTCTGTGTCTTGGGAAAAAAAAAAATTGTATTTTGTGAGTTTCCTTTGTTGCTCTTTCCCTCTAATATATAATTCTGTAACTACTTACACCTCCCCTTTTGTATCTGTTTGGAGTGTGTGATCTTGTTTTGCACGGATTTTTCTGCTGTCTTCCCACTTGTGCCCCTGTCACCCATCTCTTGGTCTATCATGTGCCATTTTCAACAATGCTGCCTTTCTTTTCAAAGTGAATCCACTGTTCACTGTTCTTTTTCTGAATCTTTACATTCAAACATAGAATCATAGATTCCTTCAGGTTCAGTAAGACCCTTGAGATCAAGTCCAGTTAATAACCCTGCTCTACCAAGTTCACCACTAAACCCTATTGCTAAATACCACATCTACATGATCTTTAAACACATCCAGGGATGGTGACTCAGCCAAACACACACACATGTAAGAGTTTGGAAATGCTGTTTTTCTAGTTGTAACAAGGCAGAAGTTAATTTTGGAGTTTGTATCTGTCCTTGACAAAATTGGAGGAAGGTATTCTGAAACCTTTCATTGTGTTAGTGATGACAATTCAGTCTCTATTTCAGTGGAGTAAAAAGAGCATTTGACTAGTCAGACCATATTTCCACAATCCAAAACCAGCCCTTCTGCAACAAAGTTAAAGATATTCTGGAATTTAGGGCAAAGCCCCAAAGCATCATGTTGGAAATGAAACATTCATAGAGAAGGAATGAAGTGTTCAAGTAGGGAGACTGTGCTCATAATTCAAGGTTATTCATAGACTAATTAGTATATTGTGGCAACAAGTGGGGAAACTATTTTTCTAATTAAGCAGAATATTTACGAAAATAAATACCATATACTCACTTGTACAGCACCTATCTCCAATGGCTTAGTCAATGACAGCACCTGGAAAGCAAATGTTTATTATCCCTGATCATGTTTTATTTGAGCTTGTAGTAACAAATTCTCTTTATATTTGTAGTAAAAATTCTCTCTCTGTATTCAGGTCGTCTAATTGGTACTTCCTGAGCACATACACGTTCATCCTGTGGATTTCTGCAAGGTAGGTCTCAAAATGAAATGCAGGGTTCTGAAGACCTAATTTTTATCTTACTTTGTCCTGTTCTAGAAGTAGTTGTCTTGAATATACAAGAATTGCTCTGATGCATGGCAGTCTGAAAGTACGAGGTGTTCCTCTTCGGCTGGTTAGAAGAGGTTAAAGCTTTGTGCCCAGCATACAGCAGAGAGTGTGCAGAGAATCCATTACCCTCCATAACCCTCTAGGTAGTGAAGAACAGGAATTTTTCCTTTTCCAGCTGTGCCTTTCTCTGTTTATGTTTTTTTTTTTCTTTTATGAGCCTCATCATAGGTCTTTAAATATGGGATGTTGTTTGCTAAGAAACCACTCCATTATTCCAGGAACATATGTTCGTGACAAGTAAAAGTCATGAACATTTGAATAGTCTCCATCTGGCATGAATTAACATAGTATCATAATAAATGAGAAGTGTTAATACTGAGAAGGTTGTCTGGGAATTCTAGATTTAACTAATATTTATAGTTATGCATGTGGACTTTGGTTGTGGTTTTGCTTTGAAGAGCACAGATAAAAGTGTGATTTACCACACCAGAACTGACTGCAAGCCATAGGATGCTTCCAGTCGTGTAATTCTTGAGATAACCTGATTATAAAGTACAGTTGCTGTGAACTCCCCAGGTGCTTTTTAGCTCTGAAAAATACTTCTAAGGAAAATAATGTGTGAAAAGACTGAATATATATTACATATTACTCTATGCTGTAGTGAAGACAGCAATGCACGTTTGCCAACTCAGCATTATTTGTTAACATGTGTACTTTAAACCCTTCAATGCCCCTTGAGTATTTAACATATAGCGAGCATCCATATGGCCATATGGAGACACTGCACTCATTTAAATAACAAGTGCACAGTAAAATTATCTTGGCCCCAGAGTGCATGTTGTTTATAAAAGGGAGATACTTCCTAAATTAAAGAAAGAAAATACCAAACCCCAACCTTTAAGCATATTAAGCAATAGAAGTTTTGAAATGAGAGAACTCTTACTATATCATAACAGACACTGGTATTCTCTCAGTGTTATGTATTCTGTGGAACAGCCAAACATATTTTAATGAGTCAGCACAAGTGTTGAGGTATTTAAGAACCTCAGTAGCCATGCATTACCTGAGTTAGACATGTGGGGTTTTCTTCTAGCAAGCTCCACATTTCTGGTTATATTCCATTTAAAGAGGAACTTCCTCTGGTACCCAGACCACACATGTCTTTCTGTCATCTTTGCACTTTCTTTGCTCCCTGAAGCAGAGTAATTTAACAGTACAAAAAATATGCTTTATTTAGTGTAAATCCAAAAGGAAGCAAAAGGACAAAATTATGAGGTAAAAATCTGATGATGTTCCGTGTAAAAATGTTCAGAAAAATATATTGAGATCATCTGCAGCCTATGGAGCATTTATTCAAGTGTTGGGTAGGACTTCTGAAAGCCAAGAGACAGAATGCAGCTTCTTCCAGTGAGTAGGGTAAAGATTTCCCCAAAGGGCAGTGAGAAAATAAAAGGGAATCTCTAGTCCAAACTGGGCAAAACAAGTGTAAGGGGCGGGGTGTTCTTTTATTTTGTTTAATAGACTCAGTTCTGCATTACAACACCTGATAATATCAGAGGAAACATAAGTACACTGTTGTAGGCTGTCCTGCAGCATGGTGACTTGTATCTGTATGACAATATAGTGATGGGGTATGGTTAGTAGGTAGGCAGGTACTCCCACTCTACTCTGCTCTGGTGAGACCGCATCTGGAACTTTGTGTCCAGTTCTGGGTTCCTCAGTTCAAGAAGGACACAGAACTGCTGAAAAGAGTCCAGCACAGAGCCACAAAGATGATGAAGGGAGAGGAACACCTCCCTTGTGAGGAAAGGCTGATGGAGCTGGGTCTCTTGAACTTGGAGAAGAGGAGACTGAGGGGTGACCCCGTGAATGTCTATAAATATGTGAAGGGTGGGTGTCAGGAGGATGGACCCATGCTCTGCACAGTGTCATCCAATGATAGGGCGGGGAGCAATGGGTGCAAGCTGGAACATAGGAGGTTCCACATCAATATAAAAAAATTCTTCATGATGAGGGTGACGGAACACTGGAACAGGCTACCCAGGGGTTTGTGGAGTCTCCTTCTCTGGAGACATTTAAAACCTGCCTGGTTCCTGAGCAACTGGGTCTAGATGATCCTGCTGTGGCAGGAGGATTGGACTATGTGATCTTTCAAGGTCCCTTCTAATCTCTAGCGTTCTGTGACTCTGTGATTCTGTGTGTGCAATTGAGAGCAAGTTACACCAATATAATTTGGAATGTTCATGTAAATACATGCAAATGATTTATATAGCAATTCTGTAGGTCAATAGGTGATTCAAGCTAGTCATGTAGGTAATAAGTTATTATTATTTTAGTTTTGAATTAAAGAGCAGACATTAATGTTCCAAATTCCACCCAGATCTTTGTTTTGCTGTAAGTCTTTGGAAATTAATACATCCTGGAACTGTTCTGGAGTCTGGAACATCTTGTTAGACACAGATAATGTTCTCAGCATGTGACCACAATTAAACTTGGGTATGTTCACAGGCCTGAGGCAACCCCAGGTGGAGATCTGAGCTATGGGGAGTTACAGAACCCATCAGCAGCTCACTCTGCAGCTCATGTTTTTGTCAGTGTGCTGCAAAGATTTCTCCCCAGTATTCCATGGCGTAGTGCTTGTGAGGAAACACACTTTTGTGAGGAGACATCCCTTTGGATTCCTTTGCATTTGGCCAAGTTATTCTTTATATTGACTTTCGTGTTGAGGAAAACCAGAAAATGTGCTGTCATGAGATGCTAAAGAAAAAGAAATACACGAAGTGATGAATTCTGTCAGAATTTTCAGGAGCATCTTGTGTCCTCTGGCTGGGGATATCCTGTGAAAGCGAATGGAAGAGAAGCAGGATTTTTTCCCTTCCTCTAGACAAGGGTGTGACACTACATTAGAGTCAGTACTAGAAGGAAAGGGGCAGAGTCTGGCAAATTGCATAAATCAAGTCCTGTTTTTGATAAAGGTCCTAGGATTTGGCAGTGTGGAAGAAGCAGATGGGTAGTGAGATGGCAGTCTCGGCCGGCTGCCACCCACAAGTAGCATACAGCCTCCTTGTTTAGTGTGTCTGGGCGTAATGTTCACTGACACACAAAGAAGCATTTTAGGAGTGAAGTCAGTTTGTTGGCTGAGTGGCATTGTTTGGTTCACTGAAATGTTTTCCAAAAGCACACCACTGCTTTTTAGAATGGCACTTCCCTCTTTGCACACTGTCACTGTTGTGCATAGTAATGGCTGTTCTGAAGGGCAGGTCAGGTAGTCAAATATAAATGTGTGGTTGGTGCTTTCTGATTGTTTCTAAAGTAGGCAGGCCAATTCCTGCTGCAGGAGAGCGAGTCTGAAGTGTGCCAAACACCACTGTGATTTGCTAGAGAAATTCCAGCTGCTGTAAGCACAGCCAGAGGAGCCTGGCTAGTGTGTGCAGCACAAATGATCATTTAGTGCTCACGATGTGGTCATCTTATCTTGGTGCTTCTGTGCAGCCCATACAATCGAGACAAACAGGGAGAAGAAGTAAGACAGGCTCTGCCTTGTGACCTAAATACATAAGCATAGAAATCACAAGTAATTGTGTCTGTGAAGCATATGCAGCTCTTTTGGGCTCTGGAGTAGTATTTAGTGACACCAGGCAGGAAAAACAATTCACTCGGGTTATTTTCTAATACTAAGAAATGCCAGAGATTTTACATAAGGATTATCGGCATTTTTGACACAGTGTGGACTGAGAAGTTTTTTGCATTACAAAAAAACCCTTACCTAAATATCCGTAAGACTTGGTCTAGGTGATCCTGCTGTGGCTGGGGACTTGGACTGGATGATCTTTGAAGGTCCCTTCCAATCCTAATGATTCTAATGAAGACTCTTTAAAACAGTTCTGAACAATTGAGAAACGGGTTTGTCTGGGCTTCTGAGGGAATTACTTTCCTAAGTCACTAAAGCAATCTACAAAATTCCATCTGTAATTACTGAACACGGTCAGAGAATGAGGAATAATAAGATGAAAATACGCTGAAATTTGTTGCTCTCTGACAGCATATAATGAGCGTGTCAGGTAATACAGCTATTCTGTATGGCAAGGTACAATCTTTCATCCTGTGTCAAAAAGCTTCTCTAAAGTGCTTTTCATATTAAAAGTGTCAGATATATATCAAGTTTTTTTCTCAGTTTTATGAGGCAGAAAGTGAAGAATGAGTTAGTGATTTGCTAAGATCACTAAGAAATCAAAACCAGAATGAGGAGCTCAGTTCTTCTTTCTGTCTCTTCCTTTACTTTCACAACATTTGAGGGGTTTTTCCTTTTAAATAGTTTTAGAAATGGAGGAATAATATGTTTAAAGACACTAGGTATTACATCCAAGCCAGCAGGGTTAATTCATTTCAGCATGTGCCTGTCATTTTGTGCCACTGAATGCTAAGTCCTCATTTTACAATTCATCTAAATGGATTTGTTCCCAGCATCCCAGTAAATCTGTTTTATAAAAAGTTCTGAGCTCTCAGCAGTATTCTTGACAAGAATCAGGATAAAACCAAGGTATTTTGGGTTCTATGTGAAAACTGAAAGAGAAAATGCCCATGGGTGCATTGTCTCAGAGCAGCACTAGCCATGAGCTCTCTCCCTTTCTTTATTTTATTGGTTTGTTTTGGGTTTTGCATGTTATTTTGAGCATGGTGGTTTGTCTTACTGTTACTGAACCACAGGCATTGCTTCATGCAAGGTTATACACTTCAGTGCAAAGAGTGATCTTGACGCCTGACACCCATCTGGGAACTCTGCAGTGAGGCTGGGAACCACAGTTGAGAATTTGACTACTAAAGGTTGTGTGTGTCTGCAGTCTGTGGGGATGGCCCACTTCTCATTTCTTAGCTTCTTACCACCCTTGAATTTTAAACATGTGTTCACATGTACCTGTTTCTCGGCATCCCATGGAGACTCACAATTTTAACTAGTCATATTAATCAGTTCAACAGTTAAAAGATAAAAGCAGTTTGTACTTTACAGCAATAAGGGATATGATCAAGAGAATTGATGCTGACCTTGTTCCTCTTGACAGTTGTTCCCAACTTGTATTTAAATTAAGTTGGCTTCTTTTGTTTCATTTCCCTAGAAGCGCCTGTGTGCCTGAAATAATGAATTGTTCAAATAGCAATTTTAACCTAGGTCTTGAAGCGTGAAGTTTCATGACACCTTGGAGTTCATCTAACAGCTTGCTGCTTCCTACTAGGCTTCCTCTGTCTCATCCTGCAGTCCAGGCACTCCTATTGCTTCTCCTGTGCCAGCTTCAATACTTGTCACGGGTTTTTTTGCTCCCAAATTGTTATTTTGCTGGCACACAAGCTGAAGCATTTTTCTTAGAGGTCAGATGAGCACATGGCCAGTGCAAGACGATCTGACAACAGTGGGATTGCCCTTTGTGACATGAGCAAGCCCTTCGATTTCTCAGATGTCTCGCAGGGTCCACCACAAGGTGTTTTCTGGCAACTGCTGAAAGCTGCTGGCAACAGCAGTCCCACCACCTCCTGCCCCAGGTAGCTCATTCCTTCCCATGCGCCTGCGCTGAAGGCCCTGCTGTGGTCCCTTCTGAACAAAATTGAGGAAATGACAGACCTAGTTTAAGTAGTGAGTTAAAAAACAGGTATTAATTTTTCTGAAGTCGTTTTACCCATTTCACTGCAAGACTCACTTTGGTGTCACAGCTCCTAGTAGCGTACCTGGGGTTTCTGCTGACGAGGGATACTTAAGATGTTTTCTTTACTACCACTTTGACCCTACTGATGGAACTGTTCTGGAGTATCCAAGTGGAAAAGTGACATTTTTTTAAACTTCTTATACAAATCAGACATTTTTCAACCCAGTCACTTTCTTTTAGCTGATGTAATTGTGAGGAATGAGCTGCAGCTTAGAGAGAAGAAATTCTTCAGCAGCTTTCTAACTGAAGAAAATAAATCATCAAACTACAGAGTAAATTAAATTGACCCACTATAATTTTCAACAGATATGAAAAATTTACTTAAAATTAATGTGTCCTGCAGTGCTAGAAAAATTAATTTCTACCTTTTCTATGCACCCCTGCATACTCTTCCCCAACTAAGAAACTTCTCAACCACTTCCCAGTACTACTGCCTACTCATGCAACACATTTACTGCCTTTATGATTTTTCCAACCACTTCTGTCAAGTGAATCAATAATGCTCATGAAGAAATCCGTGGTAGAAGAAATCTGGGATGCTTTAGAGTCAGTGAGAGTACTGCAGTATTTGACCCATTAGCAGTTTATCAAAATTTGTTGTTTCTAGCAGCTAGACCATTTTGGGGTGAAAATGACCTCTAAAGGTCATTCAGTCCAACTTCTCTACAACAAGCAGGGGCATCTCTGACTAGAACAGATTGCTTAGGGCCCCATCAAGCCTTATTTTGAATGTCTCCAGGGATGGGACCTTCACCACCTCTCTAGGTAGCCTGTTCCTATATCTGCCACTCACAGATTAAAGAACTTTTTCCTAATGTCCAGACTAAATATAGCCTTTTCCAGCTTAAAACCGTGACCCCTTGTCCTATCATTCCATGCCCTTGTGAACAGTCTTCCCCAGCCTTCTGATAGGCCCCTTTCAGGGATGGAAAGGATATAAGGTCTCCAAAGAGTCTTCTCCATTTCAGGCTGACCAGCCCCAAATCTCAGCCTGTCTTCATAAGAGAGATGCTACAGCCATCTGAGCACTTCTGTGGTCTGTGCTGAAGAATGGGTTTGCAGAAGGCAGTAAGAGGTCTGTGTGCTGTAGTGGTGCCCATGTCTTCACCTTCTCCTGCAGTAGTAGTAATGTTGTTACTAACTGGCAGCCAAAGCAGCTGATGTTGGCAGAAGAGTTTGCAAAGTTGACTAAGTGGGATTTAACAAATCAGATTGAATTACGTTGCAACTTAATTTTGTTTTGCATTTCAGAAGTTGTCCTGTAGTGATATTGAGGCACAATGCACTGCTACATTAGTGCATTATCATATTAAGGCTGCTGAATGCATCTCTTAATTTTATAGAAACTGGGTAGGAGCTTGATGGAGTGTGGATTCTGTGGTTGTTACTGATTGTAAAATGCATTTAACTGTGGGGCTTTTTTATTCAGGAGGGTAAAGGTCATTAATCTTATTTATCTTATATCTTTAACTTAGAAAGTGAAACAATTTGTGCTAAAGCTTTTTGAATCCAAGTGCTTTTTCATAAGCTAATTTTTTTATGTATTAGCAGCACATAGTTTTCTAATTGGTATAAACTCTTAAGCTTTTCATTAGGTACCTTCTGAGTATTTAGTTCCCTCTTATTTTCCTAGTAAAGTGTTGGTATGAAAATGCCTTTTTTTCCAATGTAGAATTGTGTGAAGAATTTGGGTTTGGATTTGTCAGGTGCAGAGGGTCTGTCCAACAATGCTCCTTCTGCCCAATTTTCTTAACAATGTCTGATGACCATGGTGACAAGTAATGTTCAATAAAACCATAGAGGTTTTAGACCCTAAACAGGTTGTTCCAGTGCTTTGCAGGTCTGTACAGCTTTTAATTTGCTGGTTGCGCTACTGTGTCTTTGTTGACCTATGTATACATGAAATGAACCTGGATTTGTAGATACCTATTTTGATGTACAGCAATTGTCACTGTGAAGTATGGGGTAGAAGATGAACTGTAGAATCCCTCTTGCAAAATACAGTTTTTAGAAGTTGGACTGGATATATGAGAACCATTCCTGCCTCCATGGTTGTCTGTACCTGCATAGTGCAGTCAGGGTACTTTTCCAGGGAAGGTAAAGACCTTCTCTTCCAAGATGGTCACAGAACTCAACTGTGTATGGTGCAAACGGTTTGTGTAGGAAGTGGTTTGAGATTTAGGGAAAAAAATATTTGAGTTGTCAATAGAGATGTAATGAGCCACCTGAAGCCTTAATGTTCAAACTGCTTACTTTATCAGTCAGGCTTGTAAATGCCAGGAAAATGTTCTTTCAGCTATATTTATGTAGAGCATCCAGATGTCAGTTAGCTAAATCACAGTCATATATTCTCTAGAGAGATTTTAGGTCTTGTTTCTAGTTAAACGATACAGCAGGTGGTAATCAGAATTCAGATCAGATGTCAACTACACCAGAAGTTTTCATCATCTCTTCCCCCCGCCATTTTTGAGCATGTTTTTGCATGAGGCGGACAGACGAAAACTTAAAGCAGGGTGATAACACTCTGATAGCTACAGTACAAGATATTTTACTATATGAAAAAAGAACGAAAAGCTAACTGCATTTTGCAGTTTATTTTGGTTTTTAGTTTTCTTAGGTTGAAGAACCAACTCAATAACCTTCTTTAACAATTAATGCATTATGAGCTCTAAAGTGAAGAATTAGGAAAATGGTAAGACGTGTATAAAATATTTTATATTGAATTACTTTATTTTGTTGCTCTGAATTTTATAGAGAAGCAGCAAACTGAATATTTTCTATGTCTTTCAGTAGTACGACTTCAAGCTTCAATAGGGTAGGTTTAGATTAGACATCAGGAGAAAATCCTTCATGGAGAGAGTGTTCAGGCACTCGAATGCCCAGGGTGGTAGTTGAGTCACCATTCCTGGATGAGTTTAATAGACGCTTAGATGTGGTGTTGGGGGATCTGGTTTAGGGGTGATCTTGTAGAGTAGGGTTGGTGGTTGGACTCCCAAGGATATTTTCCAACCTGAATGATTCAGTGATTTTGTGATACTATTTCATTGCAAGTGTAATTATGTGTTTTACCTTTAATTTTTTCTGAAGCCACCATTTTTGGAAAAAATAGTTTCTAATTTCCTCATAACTGAATGTGAACATTTCATATGTTTCAAGTTTTCGTGGCAATTCTAAAACTGTGAGTGTGGCTTAATGGGAAAAGTTTAATGGTTTAACAGGTCATAGATTTTTCATTTCTTCATAGAATCTTCTTTCCTTGCAATCCTTAGTTATCAATTAAATTTATTAATTATCAGTATTTTGTATGAAAACTATGTATATTTTTATTTTGCACAATAATGAAGTTAGAAGGCCACAGGATTATGCTTTTCTTGGTACACAGCACTGTTCATTAATAAACTCCAGAATATTGCTGTTAGAGGATTCAGAACTGGCCCAGGTCAGGTGAGGTTATAATTTGCTCAACACTATTCAGGACAGCTGCATCTCAAACACATATCATTTTATTCTGGTCAAGATTTTTGCTGTTTTGATGTTCTCTGGGCTGTGTCACCTCCTGGGATAGAAGTTCTTCTCTGATTATTGTCCAAAAAACCTATTTTATCTGTAGCCCATGTCCTTTAGTGGATTACTGCACTCTGTAAGGTTTGTTTTGTAACTGCATGACCATGCATAGTCAAGAGTAACCAATAAATAAAAAACTGTAGTCTTGTTATTTGGAAAAAGGAAAACAAAAAGAAGCCAATACAGTAAATGGAACATATCTCTTCCAAGCCTTTTTAGACCTGTTTTGTTTCTGGTGCACATGTCACACAGAGTGTGAGCCTCAAGCAACAGAAGAGCAATTTGTTTCTGAAGAAGGAGGCTGAGGAGTGTGCTCATTAGATGCAACGCATGCATTGCTGAGGAAAAAAACCCACACAGCCCAGCTTCTTTTTTTAAAGGTAGCGCATAACTTAAGGCTGTCCCTTGATGGCAGTAACTTTTGAACTGAGAATTTATATACATTTCACGTGCTTATTTTCCTCTGCAGTTCATGAATAAATGAACTGCTAATGTAACAACAATATTGTTGCTCCCAGTACTGCAGGTTTTGTAGGTTGTCAAGTAGATGGTTTCTGCCATACCAGTGGTGTTGCATAAGCTGTATCAGTGTCTCGGTTACCTGAAGGTAAATATTGATAAGCCTCAAGTGCTAAAGCAATCAATTTTGTATAATTTTGTCTTTTACCAGATATATTAATTTTTAGCCACAAAGAAAAGGAATAATATTGCAGCCTGATTTTGTATCTCTCTCTCTCTTCGATCTTGTTAAGATCACACTACTGTGGGTTATTTTCCATTAATATAATATAGGGCCTCCAGCTGCAGTATGTGCTGCTCATCACGAACCTTTGAGCCTAGAAGTTCAGGCAGTTTTCTATCCACTTCACTGTCTATGCTAGGTGATGCCTTGTCAGTTTGTCTGTGAGGATATTATGAGAGACAGCACTGAAGCTTTGCTGAAGTCAAGGTACACATCATCACTGCTCTCCCATCATCCATCCTTACAGGAGGTGGCTGTCAGATTCATCGAGTTTGATTTCCCCTTGCAAATCCATGCTGCCTACTCCCAATCATCATCAAGGTTTTATTCTATTATTAACTACAACAAAAGTGTTTACTAGAAAAAGTTGAGACTAGAAAAATAAATCAGCAACATTTTGTCTTAAAGCCTAGAGAAGTCATACTTTGCTGTAATATAGCAGGTATGACTAATAAATCTATTATTTTCATCATTGTAGGTGTATGTAGGTGTGTTCATAAATCTTCACCTTCCAATCTAATTTTAACAGAATTCATTGTCACACAAAGTGTTCATGATTGGGTACTGTTCCACGGGTCTAATCCACATGTGGACCCTCTAAAAGAGTAAAACCCCACTTGTGTTAGTGAAGCAGTGGGGCTGAAGCAGCACAGCTGATATGGTTTCTTTTCCAATATCAAAAGAACAGAAAAAGTAGCATTTTTCACTGTTTATAGAAGTTGTTATTTAAGTATGTTAATTGGGCATTTCCACCCTATTTATTATTAACAGCTTGACAAGTTTAGAAAAACTTTTCAGGATCTGTAACAGTAGCTGGTTCTGAGTTTTGCTAATTAATAGTGTCCAATGCATTAATTATTTATTTTTGAGCATATTTAAAATGCCCCAAGGATTTCTTGCTGGAAAGTGGGATAATTCATGCTGCCCAAAATTAATGTGAAAATGTTACAAGACTGAAGGTAGCCAGAAGCAAGCTATTTGACAAGGCCTGCAAATCTCATGTGTGTGTGCGAACTTCAGTGCTTCCATGTATTGCTTAGTGCTTCTGCCTTGTTAATATAACTATCTGTATTAAGGGAATCTGTAGTCCGAGGTTTTCCTCCACAAAGAAATGCCGATTAGTGGGTATTTAACGAGGTTTTGTACTTGTTTCAACTAAACAAAGGTCAATTCTAGTTATATTTCCATTCACTGTGACTCAGAAACGCTGGAAAGTTTAGGGTTTTTTGTAGTAGGTTGATTGCTAGAGGTAAAATTTTCAAATTAAAATTCTTGCAAAGCCCATGTTTTTTATCTGAAGTCGAAAAAATATTGGGAATGTACTCATAAATGTGCTAAGAAAGCTTATGGTGAGCTCTGGTAGTGAAAAGGGTTTGAATACTCTGAAGCAAATTGTTTGAGTCAATACACTGTTTGGGGATAATTATAACCACAAGGAAAATCAAAGCCTGGTTCTGGGATGCTTCAGTAACAAGTATTTGAAAGATCATGGTTACAACCTGATGATTTTGTACTAGTAAATGTTCTTTGATGCATTCGACAGAGGCTGGTCTATAGACATGAAGGATGGCTTTTGTTCTCTGAAGGGAAAGAGGGGGGATCCTGCCCTCTTTCCTTTGGAGGGGAAAGGATTTCTTTGTCATGCAGTGGCAATAAAAAAGACAAATAGAACTAATGAGTAATCTTATGCAGTTCTATTATTTTCTGCAAATGAATTAATTACTATTATTCTCTTTTCTCATGTACAGGGACAGTGAAAGTCTTGCTGTGGGAGTTGGGCTAGATGATGTCTAGAGGTCCCTTGCAGCTCTGACAATGCTGTGATTCTTTTTCCCCTAGATGTGTAGAAACACACACCTAGCAGAATTTCCCATGCATAAAGTGATGTTCTGCCACCTTTGCCACCATTTCTGTTTTCCTAATTACACACCTATTCATTTTAAAAGAGATTATCATAAATATTCACCGTTCACTTTGGAAAGAACCAATGAGCATTAATCCTTTCATTTTTGATCTTTGTTTTAAATGCTGCTCTTTTTCCTTCTACAATATATTCCAAATTCCAGGTACATAGAAAACTGACTTGCATACTTTTTGGTTTTGTTATCATTGTTGTAGTAGTGTCTGTACACATACATGGCACTTACTACATTCTGTGATTTACTTCTAGAAGTTTATCATAGACTCATTATGGCTGCAGAGGACTTCCAGGATCATCAGTCCTGGGATGAATGTTGGGATACAGTCCAGCCTTCATCTCAACGTCTCCCTGATCACTAGACCATAGCTTCAAGTGCTATATCGACTCATTTTTTCAAACACCTCCAGGAATGGCAGTTCTACCACTGCCCTGGGCAGCCTGTTCCAGTGCCCAACCAATTCTTTACGGTCTCTCAGTAAAGAATTTCTTCCCTTTCCCTATCTTTAGTATGGCCATTCAAAACCAGCTAAGCTCTCTCTTCCTTTTTTAACTTACTAATTTTCTGTTTGTGTCTCAGGATACTAAAATGTTCTTAGATACAAATAAATGTTCTGGGGTTGACGGCACATGCTAAAGAAAGGGACCTGAACGGAAACAAAATAGTGAGCCAGTGTTGATTTGGCTTTACTGAAAACAGAGTGCACTCAGCCCTGGTCACAAAGCCTTACCCTGGTCGTGCACAATGCATTTGTGTTACTGCTAAAGAAAGATGGACAAAGACGATGACTCATGTTCCCCTACTTTGATATCAACCAGAATGACTGTATATTTTTATATAATGGAGTATGGATTGGCCCATATAATTTAAGCCATGACTTGGAGAAAAATTACTCTGCAAGATGTTTTAAATTTGCTAATTCCAGAACGAATCTCAAATGGCTAATGGGACAGAAGTGAAGGCTTGCACCAAGAAGGCAAGAAAAATGAATTAAAATGATAGATGAGACGTACCCCTTCCTCCTATTTGTAGTGATTAGATTCTTAGATGTGTTCATTTTTTGGTGTATAAACATTTATGTTTTCTTCTTTATTGTGTTACCTTAGACAAGCTGTTGTTTATTATTTCAATTCCGTAATAAGTGTATCTCTATAAATCAAATAAGCATCACATTTAGAAAGTAGGAGAGAAATTATCATGTATCTTAGTTATGTATAAAAAATAACCAATAATTTATTCTGTTTCATTATGTTTAATTCACACAGATGTGTTTTCCAGTGACTGTCAAGCTATATTTACTGTAGTTGTACCTGGATAGATAATGAAGTGTTGCGCTGAATTCGAATATTGGCTTATGTTGACTTTTGTTTGGAGTGCATTAAATACTGTGATCTTGAATTGTAGCCCAGATTTTATTTGCACTTAAAGAGGTTGATGGGGAACCAGTAATAGTTGACATGCAAATGGAAATCTATTTTCTAGCTTGACTTTGAACACTGTAGTTAATCAGGAGATGCCTGTATCGTGAGAAAATTATTTGACTACAAGATTTCTGCCAAAATTCTGTTCTCTTGCCACAGTGAAGACATAGCAAAGAATATAGTGCAAGCCAAATACAATGTAATACAGACCATAATTTATGTTATCCAGTCTTGCACTGACTCAAACGTTTGAAAATCACTTGACATCAATTTCTTTCTCAAGATCTCAACAACTACAACAATAACTCATAAAGTACCCCTTTCCCCAGTACTGACATTTGCACAATACATCAAAGAACTTATGTATGGAAACAAAATACCATAGATATGTCCATCTTGTTTGAGATGTTTTTGAAAATAATTTTTAAAAGTGTACCACTTACAGAAAACAAAATGTAGATTTACAGCTAATTATCATTTCAGGACATTCACATAATTTCACAAAGTAAGAACTGGCTAAGTTACAATTACTTTCTCTTGTATCTGATATGGGAGTCTCCATAATTTTTATTGGAGACTCAGAATTTTGAAGCTGAATAGACCTCTCTCTTTTGTACAATTATGTTAGTTGTTGAAGCTCGTAAACTAAGAAGGTGCTCCTTTCTTTAGGACTGTAGCATCTATACCATGCTTTGTGGGAATAGATCTTTGTTCATCAAGCATTCTGGTGTCAGGTCTGGCATCAGGAAAGAATTGCATATACTGGCAGCTCAAACATCCTTTTCAAAAGCTGAGGGCCATTCTTAATGCAGATGTGTCAGTGCTGTGTCCCAATCTCACAAACAAATCTTCAAGAGATTTGCTTTTGTCTTTGTGTAAACACTCAAAACTCTGTCAAAACACACACGTGTTTTGCAAACTGCTAAATTACCATAAAATTAAATTTCAGTTTTTGCTTAGCTGCAGTCAATTGATTTACATAGATTTCCAACTGCAGATAATCAGTTTTCAGACCTGTGAAAAGACTTTCAATGCATCATCAGTAAGCCTGATCCATTTGCAGTATTTGTATTCAGTAGGTCTCTATTACAATAAGATTCTAAATGATTGTAAAAGAGTGATTACTAAAACATTCTCTCAATGCAGTTCCAATGGAATGAAGCCATTAAATTCTTTACAGAAAGAAATGGGGGTTTTTTTAAACCTGCTTTTCAGAGGGGTTAGGAATTTGTCCTATTTGTAAGGACACAGGCATTCAGTTTTACCCTGCTTTCTGAAGAGCAATCACTGCAGATTTTTATCTTTTGATTGCTTCAAAGAATATTCTCCTCCTTGAGGGGGGAGAAAAGGTGATCTACTATTTAGTCAAACCTGTTTAATAAAAATTTTCTGCTTAATGTAATCCTGAAACACTGTTGTTTCTCAATGTGTCCTCTACCTTGGATTTTCTGCCTTTCAGATGCTGTGTTGGACAGTTACTACATATGTCTCTGCTTCGTACATGTGTCCAGCCTTGCTCACTTCTCTTGTCCTTGAATATCATCTTTATTGATCGTTTGAACTGTCTCTGATCAATATAGTTGCTGGTATTGAAGCAGAGCACAAGCTAAAAACTTATTCTGTAAATCTCATCCAAAAGGTTGAACAGATGATGACTTCAGATGTCATTGTAATTTGGTAGTGCAGTCACTATATTTTCATCTATTCTCTCTTCCAAAGCAGCCTGCCTGACTATTCTGAACTGCCCAAGGGCTCATTTTATCCTACAAATGTTTATGCAAATGTGTTCTGTACAAGTTAACAGATTACATAAACTGAGTTTTATTCTCAGGCTTAGCATTTCATTTTATCAGTCTGTCATTAAAAATAGCCAATTGCAAATTAGCAGTGCTAGCTGACTTGCTTTAATCAATTTCCATAGCGATTGTGAGGTTCAGAATTACTTTCAGAAGCATTTAATAATGCCAGTGTTACATTCATATGGCATCCCAGGACAAAGGAGTTAATCATGACACAGAATCTAAACTGCAGATTGACAGAAATAAATCAGATGAGGGAGAGGAATTCCCACCAATATTATTTCACAAACGGTGGCATCTAATTGCCTTCCGTGTGTTCACTAGGACTGCTCTGAATCTTGTTTCTGAATGATTGATTGCTCAGCTCAGCTGTTAAACTGGATTTGCAGTTTATCAAGGGTTGTTGTGAAGTGAGTAAGCCTTGGAAATTAGTTGAACGGCATCATACATTACTTTTGGCTGCTGTGTTGGTTAATGCTGCACATCTAGCCCTCTGACATTATCACAGACATTATAATCTTCTATTACTGCAGGGGAATGGCCTGCTATCAGTAATGTGTTCAGCCCTTGAAAGATCCAATATCAAAAGTCACTTACTTCTGTAAGATCACAAGTTTGTTCTGTGGATTCCCGCTGCCTTGTCAAGCATCTTGAGTAGCTCCTGTTTGTGTGTATATGTGTGTAGCATTTACGTCTGACTTTCTGCATGCTGGTCTCAAACACAGTCTGTGTGTGCTTATATAGAATGACTTACCGTATCAATTGCTTTTTCCTTTCTCCCTCTACAACAGTGATCCACCTGTCTCACCATTAGCCAGAGGTCTCCAAGAGCAACCAGTAAGCTCCAGAGTGCAAAGCACATCCCTGGTCTTCAGTTGTGAAGTCATGGAAAAATCGTGCTGGGTAGAACTGTGGAACCACAGAGACAAACAGGAGGAATGGAGAAGCTTCGCTTCAAAAGTTTAAGGTTTGGTTCAGAGTGTACCACTCATTTTTCATGATTGCTCAAGCTGATGGATATATTAACTGTACAGTCTGGTATCTTACTTTTCAATCTAAGGTTAGCTTGATGAAAAATAATCCCAGGTTTCAAATGCCTTGGTTTTAGATACTTCCCAAGTATGATTATTTTTTATGAGGGAAATATTAGCTGAACACAGGTCCAGTCACTGTTTTATCCTGACAAATGCAATATATTTGAGTCCAGGAGGTATGACTTATAAAGAATAGTTGTCTTTCTGTCTTATTTTTATTTAGAGGAAAAATATAAAAGACTTCATATTTGTGTATACTATACACATACATATTTATGAAAAGACAGTGTTGTTTTATGGTGGAAGTAAAAACTTGTCCAATCTCTCATGAATTTGCATTGTCCAGCATTTACCTGTGTTCTTATGGCTGTTTCTAGTGCTTGCTCTAGGCTATTCTGACATCACCTACTATTGGTAAAAAACACTCTTCAGTGTCACTTTAGGTGACTTTCACAGAAGAGCAGCAAAATTGGGTAGTGTAGACTGTATGTACTGGCAGCTTGTCCAGCAATAAACCCAAAATATTAATTGGAAAGCAGAAATGCAGGTGGGGGATACTGTGAGCACTCCATTCTGCAGATCAGATGGGATGTTTTGATTTCCAGAAGGATTCTTTTTCTTCATGAGTTTCTCAGAATTCTGCTGACTTCAGATTGATGCCTTCTTGTTAAAACATTTTCTGCAAGATTCTACATTAAAATGTAAATGACTTTTCTCCCTATACCCATTGCTTATGGGCATAATTTGAAGAAGCTAATTAATTTTACCATCTTTTGTATTTAAATCAATAGTGGGCAATAGGAAGATTAATGTTTATGAAAGAAAAGATGGTACAACACTAATCAATCTTCAGTGGGAGTCATATGTCTTCTTCAGTTATCAGTACCGAAATGATCAGGTTAAATCTGGTGCATAATAAAGATTGCCTTTGGCCATGGGGCATGACCCAGCAGTGATGGGAGAGGCAGTTGTGGTCTTTTTGCTGAAATTGGAGTGACCCCAGTTCAGCAGCAGAGCTCTTGGCATTCCTTCCTCGGCATCACATTCATGACATGATCTTGAAGAATTCTTACAGCACTTTTAAAAGTTCTGTGGAGGTAAAATAACTTTCATTTTTCCATTGGCTTTTATATTGCCAAAACCACATAAAATGAAATTAAAAGGAAAGAAAAAAGAAAAGCTGCTCTGAAGTAATGTTTTGAGGAACGTGTCCCTTTCCTATTCCTTTATCATAACTGACAGACCGTGGAAACTCGTCTCCCAAATGTTTCATGAAAAATGTTTTGCCAGGATGGCTGAGCAGGCTAAACTGAAACCCAGTCCCAGCTGACATGTGAATAATCTCCACCCTGAACAATTTGGAGCTGTAGTGAAAGTGTTGTCTGATAACAGATGGGTGAGTCCATGCCACGGGAGCTGAGGGAGTTGCAAGAAAAGCCATGTGGCTGGCTTTTATTTATTTATTTCATTCTGAAGTCCTCTCTATTGCTTCCTTGACACAGAAACCTATTCCCCCAGCTTTCCGAGTGAGAAGGAAATTTTATTGTCTCTTTAATCTCAAAGTCCTTTTCTACCTAGAGACCAAGGGGACAAGATCTATGCTGAGTCACAGCAACACAGTTTTCCTTCACTCAAGAGGTTTTATTTGCAAAGTATAACATCCATCATAAAGGTCACTTTTACTTCAGTGGTTCTGGCTACGTTCTTCTTAAACAGGTAACGATGTCAGCTAAACCCAGCTGCACAGAGCAATTCAGATCCTCCTTGTAAGGTCCTACCGTTGTAACACTCTTTCAGGGGTCACAGAGACTATTGTTCCTTGGCTGTGTATTTCCATATGAAAAAAATACTGACTCTGTGGACTACGAAGCTTCATTTTTTATCCTTTCCTTTGCCCTTTGCAGCATCCCTCTAGGCTCTCTTTAGGGGTTATCCTGACAAGCACTTAAAAGAGATTATAAAAAAGCAAAGTGAAAAAAGAACTAAGAAGTCAAAACCAAGGTAACTCGTGAGAGAATTGTCTCTGGAGTAGTGACTCCCCATGGCATATCACAGATTCTCAAACAGCCTTCCTAAAATTAACACCAAAGGGAAATAGTTATATTGTGAACTGAGATGCCAGAAAAAGCCTTGGGAAGTCAGTTTTCAGAATTCTAGCTGTTTCTGGGCTGGATTCTGAGCTGCCAAGGTGGCACGATTTGTGAACTACAAGGTGAGCTCTTCAGTGCTTCTTGTTTGTAGCCACTTGCCATGGCAAGTGTGTGGGGAGGCGATGGGCTTCTGGTGAGACAAGATGTTTGGTATACCAGCGTTTGGAATTTCAGGCTAATTCCTGAGTCAAGCTTGAAGTGTTTCTTGTACATGAGAAACTGAGATTGCTGTGCGCTGCTCAGAAGTTTGTTAAGAGTAAAATCTGTGTTTAGTTTCTTTAGCACGTTTTTTAATGTGGGAGGGTGACGGTAGTGTTTTCCTAGTTCTAGGGTCATGGCCAGTCACTGTCTTCCAAGGGTCAGCCATGTTCCATCCGTATTGAGCAATGCACTCGAGTGGTGCTTACGGATGTAGTGGCAGTGCCATGGCGTTTACTTTGAGTCTGGCTTTCCTGAGCCTGGACATCTGCTTCCCTTAGACACCTCAGGAGTGGGAATGCCGAACAAGTTTCAAGAATGCTTTTATCAGTTAGACTCATTTACTTCAGAATTTACAGAACTGGCAAGGACAGGTGGATTTTTTTCTGTGGGTTGTTTTAGCGCTCAGACAGGCCTGCACTGGAGTATGTTGCTGGATGCAGACCGTTGCAGACTGCGGGTTGCCGGCCACATACTACAGATATTCTCCTTTGTGTGAGAACAAAGTTTGTCATTCTAAGTGCAGCCTAGCAGCAAATATGAGATTTACTGTTGGAAGTTTCCCTTGGACTTTGCAACAAGATTAAGTGGGTTCAATTGAATTACCTAACATCAGTTAAATCCTGGTAATGCTGTTTTAAGGAGGAGCTTTTAAGCTTTGTGCAAATGGAATTTGGGTTAATTTGTGAAGCTTTATAAATTGTTGAACATTTTTACCAACATTCATGTTTTTCTTCCGTATCTGCTTAACAAAAATACTATTGAAGTAATTAGTGAATGTCCATCATCTGAAAGCAATGTGGATCTCTGGTGCCACTGGGAGCTCTTTTTTAAAAAGACTGAAATGTCATTACGTAATTTCTTTTTCATTGATTCACAAAGCCAGCAGTGCCTTTGTTTCATTCTTACTGTGCTGTGGTGGTATATGTAGCATCTCCTCAGACTTTTGACCCAAAAAAAGACTACCGCATTTAATGTGAAGCATTAGGCAATTGTAGCCTTAATTATTTGGATTCTCAGGCTTAGCTTTAATCTTAAAATACAAATTAAATAGAAGCATTAATATTTATTTATTGATATTATTCATAAAGTGCAACACAGATTTGTGTGTCCAGGGATTTCTCTCCAGTTTTAATATATACTTTTAGAGCAGGATAAAATTAATAATTAAAAAATTCCTCACACGTCTAAATTACACCAGATAATATAAAAATGCACATTACAGTAGCTCACAAGAGAATACAGTTTGAGAAAGTTGTCAACATAAATTTGTCTGATAAGGTCAAAGTAAAGCTGCTGACAGTAGAATAAGGAAGACAAAATATTTTACTGCTTCCAGGCATCTTCATGTTAAGTCAAGTAAAGAATGAAATGAACAACTTGAGATATATAAGGAAGAAATTTCACTCAAAGGGAAAACATTGGAAATGTTTTTGTGTTGTTAGTACCCTTGTAACACTCTGTAAATGAAGTGCTCCAGCACATGCAAATCTGTTTTGATATGAACTGAGTCTGAATTAGGCAGTAGAGTTATGTCTGGATCAAGTAAATGCATCCTTTGCCATGTGAAATCACAGTCAGAGGAAAGGCTGAAGTTGTGATGGTCCATCTTATGATTTAAATTCACTTTCGTATTTGCATTCCATTTTATTCATCATGGACAACTCTTTATGCTGTGAATGCAAATGGAAGGTGTGACAGTTTTTTCTTCAGTATCCCCAGTAAGAACAGAATCTGAAAATTACACTTGTGCTTTTTGATGTTGAATAATTACAGATCAGGTCTAATCTTTGCTTGTCTCTCTTGACATAGATGTGAACAGTTTTGAAGAACTACATAAAGATCTAAATATAGACCTGAATTGCTAAAAGAATTTACATGACAGATACAAATAACCATTCCCTAGTCACAATTCCTGGACTGCTTGCTCTGTTTCTATGGGTTATACTGTTCATGCCACATAGCCTAAATATTTTTCTGCTTGAAATGTAAGTTGATGTTCTTAAGCAGATTCTGCAGAGCACTATGTTCTCATTAGACGTGGTAGCTTAGTACAGAGCTCTGATGCTGCGGCATGTGTGTTTAAGAGCAGGATCAGTATTTCATTTCTTAGATCTTTACTCAGGATGTTGTGTCCAATTAACCTTGGTTTGTTCACCTAAATATACCCTGCATACACGGCCTTTTTGATTTTCTTTGAGCAAATCATCTGTCATGCTTCTGTTTGCAAAAGGAGAAGGACAATTCTGTCTTTGCAGTCAGGTTTCTTGCTTCAATGTACCTGTTGCTCTAGGACCATTGAATGCGCCTGTCCTCGAGAGAGTTTATAAAATTATTTTTGGAGATAATAAGCTTTTATGGACAGTGACCTAGTGATCAGGGAGAGTCAGGTGCTGGGAAGTGGAGCAGAGCAGGGAGCACAAAAGTACAGCAACACCAGAATCCATGGAAGGGGGCAATTAATGGAGAAGGCAGCTCAGACATTTGGAGCAGAGGGAGAAAAGTTCACTCAAAGCAAACTTTCCCAGGGGAATACAGAAACCAAAGGACAGAATAGGGATCTTCCTCTTGTTTCTGTGGTGTTTGTGTTTTGGGTAATGAGGCTTAAGGAAAGTGTGTGGAATGACACTACAACAGAATAAAGCAGTGGCTTTTATTTTGTCGATAGATCTGTGTTTTCAGTGTTGTGGATAATTGTTTTTGGTGGTGTTCTTTGGTTTGGGTTTGGTTTTTTTTCCAAGATTCAGATCTGTTAATAAAAATCTCTACAGAAATGAAGCTTAATTGACAGTTTAATTGCATTACTCAGGGGTAACAGCAGACAAAGTACAATCTGTGACAAGGTCATCATCTGAATAGTTTTGTTGCCAGTAAGAAATTTTATTTCATCTTTTAATAGTATTCCCAGTGTCTAATTCACTTAAATGTATTGTTTTACCCCTATTTCTTTGACATGCTAGGGATTTCCATTCAGATGCCTGTAAATAAACCCCAGATTAATTGTTCTCTCGTAGATTGTAGTAGTAGCTGCTGTGATGACTGGTCTTGCATCCCAAGAAATAAGCTTATCCTGCTTATTATCTTCGGGCATGTTTTTGAGCAAATGCAGACTCCTCCAAGGCATGAGTTGTGGGCTGTAAAGATAATTCTCTACAAGTTTCTCCCATCACAGAGTTTGGTTTTCTTATTCTTACATACATTAGATATTTTTCACTTTCAAAATCTATTCATATTTCATTATTTAGTCTATAGCTCCTCCTGTTTCATATCTCTATAATGTGTGTTTCAGGGTGTTTTTCATGTGATATGTGAAAATATCTACTTATTTCCTGCACCTAACTTTGCAGCCTGACATATTGATTATTGTTTTGGGTGCTTTCAGTCCTTATTACAGGGACTTATGTACAGGCGAGCTGAAGCCAATTTTATAAGTAAGATTTATGAAAGTGCATATCTGTTGGATTACTGTAATTGATTGTTAAGAAATTGGACAGATTTTTCTTTTATTGGGGGTAATTAAATTCAGGTCTGTGCCTGACATTTTCTGCTAACTACAAGTGGTAGAGTGTGTTTGAGAGTCATTGCTGCAGCTCAGTCTGGAAAATCACCAGTGTTTCTTGCAGTCTCAAATATTGGTGTCTTTTTCAGCCCAAACTGTAACAGTCTTATTAAAAACTTAAATAAAATAGTGATCTCAAAGCATAAAAACATGAGGAAAGTGTAGGATTTAGTCTTCACTATTCTTGTTTTTTATCTAAGAGCCATTTCTGACCACATTCAATCTGCTAGCAATCCCTAGGTCAGGAATTGAAGCATGTGGAGGGATAATCCAGGGATTATCCAGGACTCAAGTGACTTGTACAAGATTGGACATAGTTTATGTACTGACAGATAGTTATTGTGAGGTGTGCTGCAAACTAGATACAAAACTGGTTACTCTCACCACCTTCTCTGGAAGGCATATGGAGCAAATTAGTTTGTACAGCCCAGCAGGAAAATCCATAGAGCTATATGATCACTAGTCAAAGTCCAGTACCACTAGGCAGTAGCTGGGCTTCATTCATACATAATATATTCCCAGAAAGGAGTCATTAGCCTCAACTTACCTGATTTCAGTTCTGCTTGGAATGGTCCTGTAAAGGGTGAAGGGGAGAGAACTAGTTGCTACTCAGTGTAAACACTGTTACTCTCCAACTTTGTTCATTCACAGAGAAACTCATTGTACAGAAAATCTTAATTTGAATGGAGATTAAGTACCCTATGTACATCCCTATCTCTGGGTAGCAGATGTATGTGCAAGCAATATCACAAAGCTGAGTGTATTCACTGTACACTGCAGGGTTCATACACACCAAATCCTCCAATTCTTGGCAAGAAATTGAAGGAGTCTCCTACCCAGATGACATTGGAGAATGACACAGGCTAATTTTCCCTTGACTTTAAAATTCTGCAAACTTTAGGTGAACTTTTGAGACTGAGTCTAGAATACAAACAGAAAATTCACTAGTTGGGGTTTTTGTTTTGGGTTCGGTTTTTTTGTTGGTTTTTTTTTTTTAAAATGACCAAGAGTGGGGAGATCAGTTATCATTTCCCTCACGAGACTATAGGAGTAACATGTAGAGGTTGTTCAGAAACTAGTAATAGCTCAAGGTCTTTTAGGTAATGGAAGATTGAATGATACCCTTTTAATTTTGGATTACAGTAATTTATGTAGTGTCAAATCCAACAGTGTACTGTCAAAACCACTATCTCAGTTATTTATCATTTTTTATTTAAGATTTCTTCTTTGAAGTTGAATCATAAGGTCTTTGTTCTCACATTACTCAGGCTGTGTGCTAGAATTCCAGCTTTTTGTCAACACTTTTTAAATTTCTTATTCAGATATTTCTATTTTTACTTGTGCTGATTTTTCCATGAACCATTTTTCCTCAGTTTGATTCAATATGCTTATTTATGGCCATTAAAACTCAAAAACTTTCTAGATTCTATGATTCTAGATGTATCTCATAATGATAAAAATACTAAAGTGATCTTTAGAATTTTAATAATAATAATAATAATGAAAAAACCCAACTTTTATTTGATCTCTTCAATGCTAGAGGACATTTTATTTAATTACTCTATAAATATTTTACTTTATTACCCTATTCTTAAAATAGGCCATATGTTGGCCAAATATTGACTAAATATTATTTGCTTTGGCTTTTTTCTCTGTTTTTTAAAGCTGAGAGATATTGTTATAGATGTCTTTCAGCTTAGAAAAATAATGAGCCAAAATTCAGCATGACCAGTCATATGAGTTTTCACACTGAGGTATGAATATTAACAATGCTAAGAATATGCTCAGCAAAAATGGTTGTCTGACACACAAAAACAAGACCATATGCATGCATCACACTGTTACTGTATGCAATGCAGCTGCTTATTCAGCCCAACATACCAGCATTTTAAATTTGTCATCCTTAGGACTCATGTTTTGCTTATCTTTTTACTTGGTATCACAATATAAGCTTCAATTTACTGGAACAGTCATTATTTAAAGAAAATAGCTGAATCACTAAAATAATTCTCTTTTATTTACGTGTGAAAAAGTTCTGTATTGAGTTAAGAATGTAAAAAAAAATATGTCATCTGTGGATTGTAATAGAAAATACACTGAAATCCAATGAGATTTGCTAGCAAGTCTTTGATGGGTGTGTTAGTTAACAATAATGGACAGAAATAAATGGCACTTGAGCGGTCTTGCTGGAAATGCTTGCATATCAATAGAGGACCAAACCCACATGACACTGTCTTTTGGTGCAGACATCACTGAAATATGGTGTACAATACATGCTTTATGATGAAACTGCTTGTGGAGCATCTACCAGTAGCGGACATGCTGAGACATTTTGCCTTCACTAAGTAAAACATGTCTAATCTTGTACAAATCGCTTGAGTCCTGGATTATCCCTTAGCGTTGCATGTTACTATAGCTGTGCTCTTCTATCTCAGTGGCATCTGATGATAGGACAAGGGGCAACGGGTGTAAGCTGGAACATAGGAGACTCTACATAAATTTGAGAAGAAACTTCTTGATGGTGAAGGTGACAGAGCACTGGAAGGGGCTGCCCAGGGAGGTTGTGGAGTCTCCTTTGCTGGAGACGTTTAAAACATGCCTGGATATGCTTCTGTGTGACTTGATCTAGGTGTTCCTGCTCTGGCAGGGGGTTGGACTAGATGATCTTTTGAGGTCCCTTCCAATCCCTAATGTTCTGTAGTTCTTTGGTTTTATGATTTGCATTCTTGAAGTAAAGCGTATGGCAGTTGCAAGACAACATAGAAATTTAAAGCATATTTTCTGCTTCATTCACAGTTTGAATAATATTAAGAAACCTTGTGCAATAAACAGTGTTATCATTAGCACGTACTCTTTTCTATTTTCATGTCTCCATTTAAACAGAGTCTAGAAGGTATTTTCTCTGTGTCCAACAGCACAATGGCACAGAGTAAGCATGTCAGAAGATTGGTTATTCAGTCTAGTACATTAAGCAATGAAATCAGAAGGCAGAAGAAAACAATTTTATGTGTTTTGTCAACCTCTGACAGTTTGAAATCAGTAAGAATTTATTAGTGTTGAATTATACTCAAGGATAATTTCCTAGCTGATTTTTCCCATACTGCTTTACCTACACATTTTTTTTAATCTCTCAGCTGAAAAATGAGAGGTGCAACACAGGGTGTATTGGTACAATTAACAAAACAGAGTGCATTGAGTAGGATGAATGGAATGAGAAACAAATTATCTTGTTTATAGCTCACACAGTCAAAAGCTAAATGTATTTTACTGGCAGTCTTGCAAAACTAGACTCCTTTATGTTTCTCAGTAGAGTCTGCCTTCTGTGAGGTTTAAAATGAAGTAAGAGATTGCTTTTAAAAGTAAAAGTAGGTCAGTAGTGCTTTGCAGTAAATAGATGTCTTTTATCAGATTTAATGGTACAAAATGCACCGCTTCGGGACATTTGCATAAACCAAAGGAACTTATAAAACTGCAGCTTCAGACTTAAAATAGCCAGCAATGAATGTATGGAACCATGTGCTGGTTCATATGTTAAATTACATTTTTGATGGCTATGCTATGTGTCTAGGCGTTAGCTCCTTCTCATTAGGGGCATTTTTTGTCAGCGGAATCCCTTTGAGTGCTTTATACCTTGAGAGGCCTTAATAATACATGAGGTAAAAAAAGACACCACATTGCCACTTTTGAGAATAAAGCATCATACGAGACAGGATGCACATGATATTTATGGCTATCTAACATTTCCATAATGAAGATGTTAAAAATATATTCAATTTGCATACATTTCTGACAGGGGAAAAAATTAATAGCACTTTCAGTACAAAGATAGATACTTTTTTAAAGAATTCTAGTGCAACTATTTGTAGTTGTTTCAATCTTTATGCTTTTCTGCTGTGCAAGGAAGTTATGCACAGTGACCTCAGCAAGCCACACTTTTGAAAGAACTTTGCTTAGTGAGAACAGAAGGCTTTGGGGATATGAATTTTGCTGAAACAGAAAAGATATGTTAAAGGAGTCTTGCTCCTTCTGGTTCTTTGTAATTAGAAATCACTTTCTATCACTTTGATGTTCAGCTGAAGAGAAGGACACATTTCAATTTGTGAATCACAGAATCAGTCATGGAACCACAGAACGCTTTAGGTTGGAAGGGATCTTAGAGATCATCTACTCCAACTTTCCGGCCATGGGCAGGGATGCCTCTCAACTAGACTTCAGTAATAAAGTTTGATGAATCTATTTCATGGCAAGGTAATATTAAAAAAAGGGAGGTTGAGTTCATTCCTTAATTATATACCTTTTTATAATCCAAGCCTAGGTTGAAAGCAGACTTGCTGCTGTTTGTGGAGACTTTTGGCTTGCTCAGCAGCACCTCTGCCAGTCTTGATGAAATTGTGAAGTCACCGATCTTCAGTTTAAAAGTGAAAAAGATGTAAGATTAAACATCAGGTGGAATTAATCGGAAATGAAAATGCTATGAGCCCATTAAAGGGATCTTTGCTGTCTGTGGAAGCAAGTGCACTATATGCTCACTTTCTTTGCTGAAATAAAACAATGTTCCCATCTGTTTTGCTGATGCAAGGACAGCTGTGAAGTTCCCCAAAGGGAAAGAGAGCAGTTACAGAGAATGGCAGTCATGGAACTGCTCAGCCTCACTGGTAATTCTGTGAACTGCAAGTCAGCCACTGGAAGATAGATTCTGATAATGCAGCTAGGGAGATTGTAAGGTCAAGGACCTAATTGAAAACTCTGGTAATGGTATGGAACACAGGTCTAATTTATACAGAGCTGCTCTGTAAACGTTTATTTCTTTTTGTTTTTTGAGTGTTCAACTGTTTGGAATTAGTTGGCATATGCATTCTGTAAGGAGAGGTAATGGAATTAACTTTCTTCTTTCGTCATCAGCTGGTAAAAGGGTTCTAAGGTTTGTTAACACTTGTGAAGCACTGTCTAGTAGTCTTTTGTTAAAGGAAAGAAATAGGTTACCTCTGGCACTTGCTTAGCATTTCTTAAAAAAACCCAGCCAAGTCAAAATTAATCAGTCATAGTGTGAAAACAGAGGCATAACTTATGCTAGTCTTGTTCAGTGATAACATCAGTTTTGGTAGATGGGTGGCCTTTTCGAAGCTTTTATCAGATGTTTCTGCATTAACTTCCACTGATGCATCGTGGGTCTAGAAAAGGATTTATTCTGCTGAGTTCTTGTGATGAAATTTTGGGATACAAGCACTGATACATCAGGAAACCAATTCTTATTTTGTTGCAGAAACTTCTGCTAGTTTTTTTAAATGTTCTATTACCACATTGTGAATCAATGTCTGCCCCTTGTATTGGGTGTTTCATGTAGTGAGATACTTATTTTTAGTGTCAATTATTACAGAAATGCAAAAATCATTTTTGTTTGACATTGTTTTGCTATGAAACTTTCTTACAGAGGTGTTGGCCCATCTAGATATCTAAATATCCTGTTCTGTACACAGCATTTTAAAAATTATTTATGGATTCAGTTCAGGTTTGTGTTTATTTTTAATCTTTATCATACATTTGTGGACATATACTGAGTCTATGTTAGGAAAGAACTGTGCTCTTAGCTATGTATTTAAAGCAGAGGAGTCATTTATCATCCTTTCTACTGTGCTGGGAGATGTTTTCCAAACTGTGCTCACCTTTGCTTTAAAAAAATGCCTTTTTTCAAGGAGGTCCACTGATATCCATTATCCATTTAGATATATGCTTTTACCACAAAAACATTAAATGACAACTGGAAAAGATATAGTACCACAGCATTTTCTCCATACCTCATGAATCAAAATGAAAAGATGACTATTAACAAGGGTATATTTCTGTATTTTTCAATAAAACTGTTTTGCTCTATGCAAGTAAGAAAAAGTTTATTGGAATGGGAGACTCATTCTCTTAGCCTTTTTCATTTGAAAAGAAGTCTTTTTCTGAACTCATTTTCAGTTGTATTTTTATTTTAAAAATAGTCTCTATTTCCATGGAGAGATTAAAAATTTAATCTTTGATTTTTTTTTTTTATTTTATTATGTTATAGAGGGGCAATTTTAACACTTGGAAAAGATTGTGTAAAACTTCTATTAGGTTTTCAATGCAGTGACATTTGTTATTGCATCTCTTTTTCCATTTTTTAGTTCTAATGCATAAATTAGTATTAGAAACTCTGGCCACCTTTGAAAAATTACTTTTAAAATCTATTTTTTTCCTTGTTACTTGTGAGACACATGCTAATACCATCTGTTAATGAGTATGGTGATAAACTGCATCTTCTGCTCTTCCTATGCAAGATCTGCTTTGAAGAAGCTTTCAAGAACCCATTCCTTCATAAATATTATCAGCCTCAGACCAATTTATTATGAAATTTTGATAAGGTTTATAACAAGAAAGAAAAACGTTTTGAGTAAGGTATATCCTATTTGGAATATGTTATTGTATACTCTGTGTAAGAACAGTTATGCAAATCCTTTACAGCAAAATTTAACTATTTAACTCATATACTGGCATAGTTTTCCAACATAGAATTTATCCTTGTGAACTGAATATGGACAAAATAATATTTGTGTCATGTGGTACTTAACATTCTATTCAGGACTCATGTGGCTGTCAAGGTGAATGTGTGGTTGGCACAGTGAAATGACAGCAAAAATAATTTTCTGTTTGCACTGTACTAGCAGAATAATTTGATCTTGATGGTTTTAGGAAGCCAAACTCAACCCTGAAAACCAGGACAAGTTGGACTGGACTCTGGGTGACCTGATCTAGAGGATCTCCCTGTGCATTGCAGGGGAGATTGGACTAGATGACCTTTGAAGGTTCCTTCCAACCCAAAGTATTTTATAGTTCTGTGCTGATTAAAGTTCTTTCTGCGCAGGTGGATGTGTACAGTGAACACGGCTAACTGAGCACATCTTTATCTTTTGTAATCAAAGGACTGTTCTTACCAATGCATGACCTCCAAACATGCCTACCCAAAAGCTCATCCAGCCAAAGCCCAAGCAGATGCTGGCCTGCATCTCGAATTTGTCTTACTCATCATGAAAACAATCCTGCCGATAAGTATCACAGTATCACAGTAATGATAAGGTTGGAAAAGACCTTAAAGATCATCCAGTCCAACCTAAATCCAAATAA
>JAOXOE010000694.1:5935657-5948454 GCA_028565055.1 Phoeniculus purpureus
TTCTTGTGTATGGGGGTCACATTCGCCAACTTCCAATCATCCGGGACCTCCCCTGTGATCCATGACTTCTGGTAAATTATGGAGAGCGGTTTAGCAAGCTCATCCACTACCTTTCTCTGTTGCTACCTTTCTCACCACAAAATGAACAGCTCAGAGTCCTGGGATGTCTGATGTTGGAAGGGATGTCTGAGGTTGTCTTGGTCCAAACTCTGCTCAAGATGCCTAAATCTGACAAGTGCATATTAAACTTGTGGATTTAAAAGTTGTAACCCACTGCATGGAATCCGTGTTCTTGCTGAATAAGAAACTAACTGTTTCTTGAAAGGCAAGTTGACACATTATGAGACCAAATCCTTAACTTACTGTGGTAGTTGTCATTTTCTTATTAGTAGTTACTTTGATAGAACTATTTCAGAACAAATATGTCCAACAAAGAGGGTTCTAACTGAGGCCGTAGTTGGATGCTTCAGTCATTTATTGTCACTGTTGAACATTGATGCAAAGGCTTCTTTTTTATGTTCTTTATAAATAACAGGTAGTGCAACTATGAAGTGATGCAAGTGAATTTACATTCACTTGTGTTGACTATTAGAATCAGTGGTTATAAAGTGTGTTTGAGTGTGAGCAATTTGTGAGTCTCTCCACACTATTACAGAGGGATCAGATTCTCACATGTTCTGTTCTGGCATATGACTGCTCAAGCTAGTAATGATACAGGAAGTTTTGGTAAAGGATATGGTCCTCTAAAATGGTAACTTCTGTAACAGTCATACAAACTCTATTGAATTTCTACTGCATGAACTGGTGGGAAAATAATAGTCAAATAAAAACCTATGTTGATGAGTGAATAAAAGGTGGTCTCGTTGCTCAAAATAACGGTAACTGCATTGTTCTCAGCAAAATATTCTATAAGCTAGCAAGTATACAAATGCTTCTGAAGCATCTTATCTTTTTTTTTTAAATGAAGATTCTTAGAGATTTCACTTCCTCTTTGGGAATGAAATTATTTCCTTGACAGTTGGCAAAAGCAGGAGATTCACAAGTCTCAGCAATTATTTTCCTAGTGGAAAAATCTAAGTGAAATGATTAGAACATCTGGCAAGGCTCTTAAATAAAACAGTAGTTTGAAACAGAACTGATTCGGTGTATCCTAAGACATTACATCAGTGACATTAGAACAATTAATATTCAAGATGTGTTTAATTATGATTACACTTCACAGATGTTCTACTGGAAAACGGAACATTGTGGTTTCAGGTTGAGCTCTCATGCAGGCAGACTAGTGCAGTGACACTTTATTCCTATTAGAAATATTAACAACAGTAACTGTTAAACCAAAATTATGTATGAGAATCTTAGCAACAGCAAGCTCCCAGCTTTTGAGATCATGTGAACCATAAATGCAGTGTTTTATCAGTTGTGCCATCAACCATATAAGACTGAAAAAATTTGCACATGGCAGCACATTTCTGGTAAATCTTTTGTGGTTTAGGGTTGCCTAATGTATGGACAATAGCAAACAAGTCAAGAAACTATGTCTGACTCAGGTAGCACTTTGGTTTCTGCAATTCTCTGTGCCATTCACTTGCTACCAACTGAAGCTGCGGCAGTCAACAGAGTACTTCAGTGGGTGAATGAGTTCCTAGTAATTTAGTCAATGTAAAAAACAGAGTGTTGGCATACTATTAAAAATTAACAATATTTAGTGGTGCCTAGGAGGTAAACCAAAGTTGGAAAGGAAACCCTGGAGACATTTCTTAGCCTTCAGTACTTGAATTAGCAATTTTATCAATGCTTTTTACTGTGAAGAACAAATTGCACGTATTGAGCAGTTATGAGCTAGGTATTGCTTAGCTGAGAACGCAGGATCTATGCCATCCTGTGAATGAGAGATGTGAGCAATAGCTACAATTTACTGTTGAAAACAGTTGCAAATCAAAACGTGGGTAACTATGTTATCAAAGACAAATAGAAGACTGCTCAAGGTGTGAGCTCTTATGAATAGGAGTTATGTGTGTGTTTAGAGACAAGAAGTAGAAGGCAGATACAAGGCAGAGCAAGAAACAAGTGTGGGGGCCCAACCAGAGAACATGTCATTAGGAAAAAAGCCTAAAGCAAATGTTGAAATGTTTGTTAGGAATCTTGATGAACAGACCTTGTTGCTCTGAGCAAACAATTTCTGTTCTGATAGTTCCTATTCTCAAGAAGTCATATTTTATAAAATAACTAATTCTCAATCAATAGAACATCGAGCAACGTCCAGTATTGGTTCCTCCTTCTAAGAAAAAGGAAACATCAGGTGGTGATACTTTTTGCTGAGGTCAAAAGTACAGCTACTACTCTGGACTAAAAAACAACTCCATAATTTCAGGACATCACTTGGGAATACTGTAAGTGAGTTGAAACGCAACCTTAACTCATCTGGAAATAACAATTGCATTTACAGGAGATCTCCATTTGAGATTTGATTAAGAAAAAAAAATCATTTATTGTAATTCCACCAAGCAAAGATGTTCCAGTGGTGAGCTGCAGTTAACACGATGCTTGACCCCTTTCACCTGTCCGTTGTGAACAAACTGTTACCAGAATTCAGTCCTTTGTGGGGGAAATTCATGGGCATAGCCATTCAAAATCAAATAGTGAAATGTATTTCTGAGTTCCAAGAAAGGAGGATAAATTATTGAGAACTGCTTCCAGACAACTTGAAAATGTGTCCACTACTGCTAATTAACATTACTCAGCTGAGCATCTGAATTTAATTAACCAAATGAGGTTGTGGTGGATGCAATGTTTATGTTATTTTGCCTGGTATTTCAAATCTAATGAAACTTTATATTTTTTTCCTCAATTTGTGAGTGAAAATAAGTGTTCAATATATTTAACTCAGTATCTCTAAAAATATTTGAAATAAAGAGGATAGGTTTTTCATAAAACCGAAGTGTTCACTGCATACAATATCTTAAATAAATCCTGTAGGTTTCAAACCCCAGAGAATTAGGATGGTGGTATTTCTGTAGATTCTTTGCTTTCAGTTCCAGAATTCTGAAGGGGGTACAGTAGAACATGTTTGCTATACTGTTTACTCTAAGTGGTAAGTATTGTCATATAGTTGGTGATTTGTGCTGCATTTGGCTTGCTTTTGAATTGAACTTTCCATCAGTTCCCAGACAGTGATTTCTTATTAAGTTCTTTCTTCATGGTTTTTTTTCCTAAGCAAGCACTAAGACATATTGATCAGCTTCTTCTAATGCCTCCCTGGTTAAATGAGGAAGAGGAAGAGAGAATGGTTTTCCCTTTCAATTTTTCTTTGTCTTGCCTAGCAGTTATTAAGCTATTTTTATGCGGGAAATGTTGTATTATATCGTTTAGTTCTGCTGACTGTAGTTGATGGAAAAGCACTAAAAGCAGCAGGAGCTTGCATATTCACCTCTTCTCATGCAGACAGACTTTTGGTACTTCCCTTTGAACGAAACAGCATGAATTAGGAGTTGATAGGTTTTGGTATATTTTTTCAGATGTTTCTACATCCTTTCCTCCATGAATTTCAAAGTCAAAGAGCACAACTACTCATTTTGAAAGCTGGTATTTTTTGAGATAAACTGTTGTTAGTAAGGCACTTTTTCATAAGCTGTTGTGTGGTTTTCAGTCTCATCAAGCATATCGCTTCGGGGGAACTTGGGATTCAGTTTTGTATGCGAATCCTGGAAAAGCTTTTCTGAGGAGTGGGTATATAAGGCTGTGTCCGAGTTCCTGCGTCATGTATTCCTGCCATCAAGTTGAAGACATGTAAGACAATACTGACTTGACAGCAAGCTCAGCCTAAACCTGTGGTTGAGCACTTGGCAGGTAATTTTAGATTGAAGTATCTTAAATTTGATCCAAGAGCTTACCTGGTCTGCTCTTAAATGATAACAGGAATCAAGGATAGGGAATGGTTTGGTGTTCCTGAGCCCCTTATCTGGAAATCAGTGCAGAAACCTCTATGTGTATTTTAGTGCTTATTTAAATCATGTTTCAGTAAAAACTTATATTTGCAAAACAAGGAAATAAAACCACAGACATGCTAAAATTCACACATGGATTCCTTGTCAGCCATGTATGCTTGCTGACAACATGTAAAATACAAGAGAGAAAGGGTACTATTTATTCTGAAGTTTCCTCTGAGCATAAAAGTACTGGAGTTTACAATAAACGGGGAACTGTGCTCTGTGTTGTGTTCTGCTGTGAGGTAATTGCAACTAGAGACATTTTAGCTCAAGGTTTCTATTATGCTTATTAGAAGTAATTTTATTACTTTGCAAGGTTGTAGCCTGTATCTTTGAGGTTCTGTTGCATAAAATTCTAAACCTCCCCTTACTGGGCTATATGACAGGGATGGTAATTAGCACTAAACACCAAGGCAATTTATTTTCATAAAATTAATAATAATGAAGATAATTTCATTTTTGAAAGCAGCTCTGTGAAAAGGAATCTCAGATCACTGCGTGGAGATCTTGATTATACAGAGAAAAGGAGCTATTCACAGGAGGGAGTATTAGCATAGCCACATTCCACTAAAAACACTCTTATCTTGCCAAGTTTCCGTGCATAAAATCATACGCATGCTGTGTTGATGTTATTAGCTTCCATCGTTCAAGCTGCTGCAGGCCCCTCCGTATAAATCTATACTGAAGAAGCTTTATATACCGGGGAATATGATCCCTAAACACTTTACAGAGTGATACAGTTAATGCAAAACAAAGCATGTCAAAATCCAGAAAAGAAAACTAGGTGAATGGCTATTGGTATTATTTCAGTTTCCTATCTGTGAAAATGGAATTGAATGTCGGTAGAAGGAAGCACTTAACTGACTTTATTATATTAACTTTTATTTCAGTTGTTTATCTTTACATTCTATTTGGTTCCAAATCAAAACCTTGAGAGCAAGCAATTTGAGACATTATAGAAGCAATGGATAAATTTAAACCCTATGTGAAAGATGCTGCTCTTGTTTTCTTCCGAGGCAAAGCAGTATGTGTCTGTCTCATAATGCCATTGCCACGTGTAAATCTCTGCACTACACTGGTGACTGACAGACCTTTTAGTTCATGAATTTGTGGTTCCCGAATGCCTTCCCAAAGAGAACCTGTTGATTCAGACATATTTTGTGAGTCTGCTAAAAGCCTGATCTCTGAAACAATCATGTTCTAGCAAAGCAAGGAGAATCTTTAGCCTTCTCCATTTATAATTGCTGTGCAGCCAAACTGTATCCACAACCTCGTGGTTCTCAAGCCATTCATATGTTAAAAGACCAAATCTCTGGGTTGTTGGTTTTTTTTTTTAAGTGCAAAAGAGGGAAACAGAGAAAACCAGCTACTTGCTCAAACAGAAACTGTTGGTTTTGAGGGTGGATTTTCTGAATGTACAGCTACACCCTGGCATGTGCTGAGCTTTTCCTCTGATATTGTGATTTTTGGCCTTTTAAACGACAGCACTTTCTTTCGTCCTCCTACTACATTATTGTTAAGTTTGTAAACCCCTAACTGAGCTAATGGGTCAAGGAATGGAAGGTCAAGATTAAACTACTAGGAATTCTTTAGGTTTGCTTTTTCTTTATCTAAGCATGGAGGAAGGCACTCACGTGAAGCCCAGCCAAAGGAAACCAAGATTGCAAAATCAAACCCCACCTTGTTTAAACCAAGCAAGTTGTTTTGTACTTTTTAAATGAGTTGCATTTTACACTTCTGCATGAGACTTACTGCTGTGAGCCTTGATGGGAAAGATGCGACTGAGAGTGAGCCAGCCCAATGAATGTAAAAGTGGTTTTACACATAGATTGCCACCAAGTCTGCAGAATTCTCAATGCATGTTGTAGTGGGAAATACCAAGTAGAACAGGGTTGGTGGATTTCACATCACAGCCTCTTGGCTGAGGCTGTGAGGCTGTTGAGCCTCAATTGTATCCATCTTGGAAATAATGCTTAAAAATGCTGAAGCAAATGTTAATGCTCTTTTATTATGATTTATTTGCAAGTTGAGACTTTTACACTGTTTTTGAGTTTGAAGTGAATTAAATCAATGACTTCAGTGTTCATTGTGCTACAAATATAACTACTCTGCAAAATGGATCCTTAAGTATTTTAGATTGGACATCCTTTTCTGAAGGAAACTTTATTCTTTGTCTCTCTCTTGTCCATCTAGAGCGTTGCCTCATGAGGATATGGCAGTTCCTGTTTGTTGGGTGTTCAGCTGCTGCAGTCAGAGTGTTTAAAGAGCCCATCAAGAAAATTAATTATTCTGTGTTCCAGATATGAGTTGAGCAGAGTGCAGTGAATACACTGGGATGTAAATATCATCAATGGTTTTTAAACATAGGTGAAAACGATAGGTCAGGCTGAAAGATAAAAGTAAGTACTAATTCAAATTGGTTGTTAGTTCTGAACTTTTAATGCATAAAGGTATCAGTTCTGGCATAGGGTATTTCCCAAATTTATTTTCCAAAGTTTATTTCCAAAAACTTAATTTACAGCTTCTTTTGTTCTTCCAATAATGTTTTAAAATCCACAGTCCTTACAAAAATCAATGACAGACCGTAAAGCAAAGTCACAATTAAAAATCTCCAGGCTTTTGAAATAGTTTTAGTAAGATGAACTTGATCGTTATTAAGCAATTAACACAGGAACTTGATTTAATCTTACAGAAAATACTTACGCGTGGCTTATTTTGGAAACTATGAATTTTAAGAAATATTTTTACTATTTTATTTCTTAACACTATTTAACGTGTTATAGTCTTTACTAGAAAACCATTGTTATTTGGGGGAATAACAGAGTGTAAATGCTTTCTGATTTTTTTTCCACAGATACACTTGTAGAGTTTTTCACCAGGTTGTTCAAGTTATGATGAATCTGGATGAACCCAATAATGAGAAGTAAACTGGCCCTCAAGATGCAAAACAAGTAGTGAGTCAAACAGAGCAAGCAGAATAAAATTGCATTTTCCAATGTGCAAAGAATTACTAAATAAGTGCTGCTGAAGCGACCTCTCCTGTTGAATACAGATCAAACACAAGTTCTTCCTCTTGCTTATTTAATATGGCTGCTCAGAATGATCACAGAATTGCACAACCAAAAACATGAAGGAGAATCCAGAGGATAGAGCAGTTCTTCCATACATCAGTTCCCTCCAGCACTGCACTGCATTGTCATGGATCGTTTGCTATTAGAAGAGGAAAGAAAGTGTGGAATATTATTACTCTAACACATCTTTCTTTCCTCTGCAAAACTGCCAGATGTCTTTGGACCATTGCCTAGCTTTTTAGGGATGATATGATGCAGCCTAGAGCAACTCCAGAATGTCACAAATGCAGGTGGGATGTACTCTCCTGATGGTGACAAAGGTAGGCTGTGGAAAGACTATGGCTGCCGGCAAAAAAAGTAATCTATCCAGCTAAACATGTTAGCAGAAGAATGCTCTGTTCCCATTTCTCTCTTTTTATTCATGCATCCAGAAAAGTTAATGGTCAGGAGATGTAGCCTAACATTTGACATGTTTCATGTGTTTATGATAAATTTAATGTGACTAAACTTTGTTATATTTTACTTTAGAATGCCTTCAGCATGAGATTCATTTTGATTACTTGGTACAAAAGTTTCCTGTAATATAACCTCTATTCTTCATTGTCCCAGATTCTCATTTATACAAATTCCTTGTATCATGAATTTTGTACAGATTCCTGACAAGGTCCCCTATGTCACTAAGCTTGTTAAGGTCTGTACTGCTCCATGCGGTACATCTAAAATCAATTTCAGTCACATCTGACCATTGTGCAGATGGAACATTATTCATGCATTAGACTTTCTAAGTGGGGTAGAGCAGAACCTTACATTTATTCCTTACAATTGTATCTGCATTTTTGTATTATATATGGTTCAGTAACCTTTTGTAGAAGACCAGAAGACGCCTCTGGAGGCAACACAATGTGCATCAGAACTGATTTATACTGTAACATCTGTCAACTTTTCCCTAGGACCTAGTTGTGCCAGGATACACATGTCATCTTTTCTAATGACTTATCAAAAGACAGAGGCTCACTGTGGCAAGAGGTGCACCACGGGAATGAGTCTGATACTACTCCCTGACATTTTTCCAAGGAATAGTTCAGTGTGCGTTTATTGGCTCGAGGATTTGCAGCTTGCAGTTCAGTGTGCATTTTGCCACAGGGTTAACTTTTTCTCTTAAGGAATTTCTGAAAATAAGGCATCGAAATGCAGGTTTAAAATGTATCCACCTGTTTAACAAGTACCCATGCAATGTATTTTGAAAACATTCAGAACTTCATTTCCCAGTACTGAAAAGTTTGTTGAAATTTAAAAACATAATAAATCTTCAAACCAATAAACCAGTAACTCTCTTCCTTTCTCCCCCTAGCACACAGAAAAGCAGGCATAGGAGGGCTTTAATAACCAGTGTATTTTAAAGCACTGATTAGTGCACGAGTTTAAAAATAGATGTCTTGTACCTCATGTCCGTGTTGTGCCTGCTTGGATGTTGTATTTATCTGTAATTTTGTATAAGTGTTGTTTAGCATGCCAGGTAAGTGACAGCGGGATACTCAGAGGAGTTACCTAAACTGTAAAAGATGTAGAGCATCTAATTCCTTCTCTAATTTTTATATGTTATCCCTTTAATCTATAATTATTTGGTTTTCTTATTCTTAACTAGAACTTCCATCCTGACCTCAGAATCCTTCCTTAGAAAAAGTCTAAGTAGTAAAGTACCCTTTAGTATAAAATATTCATGGTTTAGCTGGTAAGTTTAATCAAAGACAGGAAGAAGAAAAAGAGATCAGACCCACAATTTCTTTACAGAGGAACCATAGCTTCACCGTATTAAAAACATAAATAGTGTTTATGTATTGTTGTTAAAACAGCTAATATCTTCATCATTACCCGTATTTTTTAAGAAAGTCTTTAATACTGTATATGGACGTTATCGGCACGGACATCTCAGATCCTTGAAATGCTTCGATCAGTCAGTTCTGTTGTTTGTGAACATGATATAAACAGGAGCGTTTTGTCACGGAAAATCTGATTCTGTCTTTTGTGCTTGCGGTGACAACAAACTGTCCTACAGCAGTTATGAATTAAGTGTGTAAATGAGCAGGAATTGTCTTTTTTTCCTTACACAAGAGGATAAATCATGGTTTAGCACACACTAGAGAGGTCTGTCTCTGAATATCTTATAAGTAAGGTTGCAAAATATGAAATGGTGTTATGATTTCTCTTTGAAGTGTAAATTACTTTGGTTAATGTTAGTTACACCAAGTAATAAATTTCCAAGATAGCGTATTATGTGTGGATATATATAAAAATAAGCTGAGTATAACTTCCGTTGTCTTTGGATTTTAATTCCACACCATGTTTTGTGTCGTCTTTTGATAGTTAGCTTCTTTACTGCTTTTATATTGATTCAGTCTAACGGGTTGGCTTACACGTTACAGTTTAGGATGCTATAATTTTTTATTATTTTCCCATTTAAATCTCTCTTGTAAGTGAAAATGCACTGTGTAATTTGTAGGACATATATTTATGGGTTAACTACAAAGACTGTATTTTAAGACTGAACATAATGTTGTAGTATAACATAGGTGCACGTTTATAACAGAATGCAAGGTTAAACTACTGTTTTACCTGAGCTATACTGGCAGTTCTGGGCACAGGTCATCTTAGTGCCTCTTGACAGTTGACTATGTTTTAAATAATCTAGTGTTCATCAGTTCATGGGAAGAAATATAATCTGTAGAGCTAATTAGCTTAATTAGTGCGGTTATATAAAATGTGAGGCCTGAATCCAATCTGTTGCGAAGCAGAGCAAATCTACAAGAAGAACCTGAAAGTTTCCCTTGCAATAGAGAGCACTCAAGATTTGGCACATTAACCTCAAGTAGTGTGAGGCAGGGACAGTAAAAGGAACTTGCATGAGCCATTTTCTCAGGAATTCTTGGTTTGCTCTGTGTGATCCTCTACTGTGGAGCTTAGAGTCCGCCATGGTACCAGTTAACCAACAGCACTGTTCTGAGGTTTATCAGTTTATACACAGTCTCATAATGCTGGAGTTTCCAAAACCATGTGTGTGCTAAGAATATTTTAGCTAAAAGTGTAATTTATCAGATTAGCCATGTTCATTCTTTGGTGGTTTTTTATTTTTGAATATATAGCAGCATAGGGGCAAGGCAGCATTACTTATGTAATCAAAATGAAAGCCTACAGATTACAGGCAAAATAAATTAATTCTTTCTTTTCTTTATTACACATTTTACTAACAGCTGACCTATGTGGCTTAGTAGTAGATCATTTGATGGAGGCTGTTTTGCAGGTTTTGGGTTAGAGAACCATAGGCTGCTCAATATTTAGCTCTTAAGTTTGTGAAAAGTACATCTACTAATGGTTTTCTAGCTGGGGGATGAGGTCTAAGTTGTTCATTATCACCATTTATACAAGCATTCTGTTCTTGTCTCTTCCTTTGCATTACAGTGCACAAACCCCAACATCTTAAATGTTGTCGTTTTCTGCAACATTTCTAGAATGTTTATTACAGACAATATCAAGATACCACTAACTTTCTATTCCAGCAGTATTATGGTTAAATCTTCAGATCAAAGCTGTGGCTATAATTCCTTTTCTTGTTCTGGTCAAGGAAGAAGATCTTTGTTTGTAAACATTCCAGAAAATGTCAATGTGGCTGCCAGGCCAAGCATTCTGTCTAGCACTTGTGAGTTAATGAAAGAGCTGCTTTAGCTCTATAGCTGGGTTTCAAACTACAGAATCTGGAGAATATTGCAAATGTAATGTTACCCAAGCCTCTCCTAATGAGAATTTACATAAAGAATAACCCTGTGGAATTGCTGAAGTGTATCGTACTGCCATTTAGGAGAATGGAATCACGTCTCAAGCCTAGAGCAACTTAAAAGTAGGGATTAGAAGCCTTTGGTCTCAGGGGATAGAGTAAGTGCTTTTCAGTTTCTCAAGCCATTTGCTGCTGACTGAAGTAGCCTTCTATAGGTAGCTGCTAATAGAGGCAAACACTGGTAGAATATGCCTAAAATACAGCAAACATTTCCGGGCTGTATTTTCATTTTTCTTTTCAGTCAGTGAAGAAATAGTCACAGTAGGAGTGCGTTTTAAGAGGACAATGGATAGGAAAAGCAACAGCTTGTGCATGAAACATTCAGGAATCCCAAGTGATGGCTAATTCAAATACTAGGTAGGTCTATTAGCCCTTGGCTTTTGAGAGCTTCCTGTTCTTGGCAGTGGCCATATTTAATTTGCCACATAGGTGTCACACACGTAAACAGGCTGGAAGACAACCTAGAGCGAGAGAATAGCATTTTCCTAGATCTCCAAGGTTCCCATAATGACCAGAGATTCCCTCTATAGTCATTAAGGAGAAAGAAGAGGCCCATAATGTGCAGAAGGATGGTAACCTGAGAAAAATCATATTCCGCAAGTCCTGCATCATATTGTTGGCTGTGCATGGAATCTACAGTTTCTTTGAACTCCACAGCTGAATGCCTGAAGTTTGATGCATAACTCTAAGTTTAGTAGTGTTTCACTACTATTTCTACTTATGGTCAGCTCCTGAAACAATTGCAATGTTAATTGCATTTGGAGGAAAGTTAAATATGAAGGGTAGTACAAAATGTAAAACAGTGTCTTGGAGTTGCTGGCTGAATCTCTTTCAGCTTGTTTAAGTTTCCATCTAGTTGTATAATATAAAACATGAAATGGAAATGCATGTGTACCAAAAATAAGTAAGAAATGCATTGACAAACTCATCTGAGGGACATATACATGTGCATGCACACAGGAAACTTCCTGGTGTGAGAATACTTGCTGGGTTAGAATATTGCAGTGGTGCTAATTGCAGTGGTCCTGCAATACATCACCATCTTATTTGCTGAGAAAATTCTCCCCAGGCACAGTGAGGGTCAATGTTTGATATTGATACATTAAATTTATGCTTTATTGTATCACTCATATTCAGTCAGGAAGTATAATCAGAATTTGTTACTTTTTCTAGTGCCATTAACTCTTCAGATGTAGATTAGTAAAAATAGTAGACTTTTTAAAATACAAGACTTGAGATTTGTTACCGCAGAAAGCTTTGCAAGTCATAAGTAATTGCCCACTACCCTGCCCTTCTGAAATAGATTTAGAGAATGTACATCCTTGTCCTTATATAAATGAAAAAAAAAACAACCTGAGATAGAAATTATTTCCTCAGGGCAATAAGCTGCGATAGGAATCAAAATTATTACTGAATAGTTTGTGATTCCAGCCTGATATCTGGGCTCTAACCAATACTTAGAGGGTCTCACAAGCCTGTCTGTCACTCCTAGAATTACTGGGCCTGGGAGCTATTTCTCCATGAATGACAATAATAGTTTACTGCTTCAGCTTATTCGGAAGCAATTTTGGTGGGCAAATGCCCTTTTGTGTTACTCTATCCAATGTTTCACTTCTAGACATAAATTGTAATTGAATTATTTAGATCAGATGGTTTCTAGTGAAATGTTGCTTCTATAACTTGTTCCATGAAATATCTCCATATATGTTAGCAACTATCAAATGTCTCCTAGTACTTGCCAAAAAAATTCTTCATTTCAATGAATATTACTGCTTCGTGCTATGGCATGTTGTAATACTCTTCTTTTTTTTTTTTCAGCTGATTTGTAAAGTTAAGGAAAGGATCAGAATTTAGCTTGTTTGGGTTTCTGGTGGTTAAAAGCGATACTTCCACAGAGGTTAAGGGAAAAAT